>ML685778.1:10912187-11008198 GCA_007922175.1 Pelusios castaneus | reverse complement strand
TCTTTCTTTCTTTCTTTCTTTCTTTCTTTCTTTCTTTCTTTCTTTCTTTCTTTCCCAGTACTCATTTTTTTCTTTTCCCCTTTTCATTGCCTACTGTTCATCCTCGTTGTCTGCATGTCTCTCACTTTCTCCTTGCACTTCTCCCCATGTTTCACAGTCTAATAATAGATTGAATTAAAATAGTCTAGAACAAAGTGGAAAATTGCAGAGCACAGTAAAAATTGCAGAATTTCATTTTACTTGGAGCATCATTTTCCAGCATCTCTCTCTCTCTTTTTTTTTTTTTTTTTTTAAATAGCTCATACTGTTTAAATATCTAGTTAGGCTTTTTTAGTACTTCAAATTGTTTCTCATTAAAACAAATTCTTTTGGAGCTGATTGTTTGATCACTCCAATGCAGATGATATCTGTAGATTATTGTAGCTTTGCTTATACTATGGGTGTGTATTGAGATTTAGTTTCAAAGGTGATCAGCAGTTTTTTTTTAAATGTCTGTGAGTGCTGAATGCCTTAAATAAATAGTGCAAACGACATTTTGGCCCTTTGGTATCTGGGCCAATGACACCTACTATTAAAACTATTTTTATTTGTAGGTGTGACTGATCACCAATAGTATGAATTGCTTCCTTGATAGAGACTCAGCTTCCTTGTGTTGGTGGAGACAGGTGGTATGTCTACACTGTATTTTAAATCCAGGTCTGTGGGACTTGAGCTTATGGACTCAGTGTTTCCAAGCCCAGGATTGAGTGTCCCCACTGCTTTATAAACCTGGGTTTACAATTGCTGGGCCCGGGTTTCTCAGCCATCCTAATGCATCTGTGCTTCATTATGTAGACTTTGGGACTCCAGTCTGCAGCTTAAGTGTGTCCATGAATGACAGGGCTTGAACCTGTGTCTCAGAGAAATTCGGGTTCTGACGTACCTTCCTAGCACAGTCCTAGGATCCAGGAACCAGAGTGTTTGCTGACCTGAGTCAGACTGATTTACGTGGGGACAGAAGAGGGAATTGGGCTCAAACCTGAATCAGAGCCCAGCAATGTGAAGTGTGGACATACCCACGGAGGTTTCTGCAACATAATTAAAGCAGTCTCTTATCATTTTTAGTCCAGTGTCAGATTTATCTGCTCTTGAGTTGGCTTATTTTCCTTAAATGTATATGTTTAAACTCAATAAAAATATTGATGGCTATAGGTCAGTGGTGCCCAAATTTTTCCTCATACATGCACCCCCTTACATGTAATTGAATATGTCTATGCCCCTCCTCCCCCCATGGGGAGTGGAACTGTGGCCAGGAACTGATGGCTGAGCTGCAACTGGGGCATTGAGTCAAGAGTGGGAGCCAGAACTGGAGCTGGGGCCAGGGGTAGGAGTGAGTCTAGTGCAGAGCAGGGCTGGATGGTGCTCTCTCCCAACCCCCCATGAAGGCTGGCCCGAGCACCTCCTCACCCGCCCCCCCCAGCTAGCATGCTCCACAGTTTAGGAATCACTGCTATGGGTACTCTTTCTCTGCCATAAAAATGCTTCCAGAAATTCCGGAAGGGGCTAACTTGCCCCACAAATCCTACTAGCAATTCAAGAGACAACAAAAGATAGGAAGACTGTTCTGCAACTTGTTCCACACGAATGGAAGCTAATGGAATTCTGTATATGTGGAGTGGTTCAGTTTGCCAGTGTTGAACAATTTACAAGATTGGAACCTAAAACTCCAAGTGAGGCTATGGCTTCCTAAAGACGCTGAGTTAGAAACATATTTATTTACCAAAAGAAGTGGATTATTGAGATGCTGCAGTACTTTTGTTCTAATGTGACAAATATGCATGTTACATATTATCTGCTGCTGTAATTAGATAAATACACCCAGGGATTGTGTCCCTTCATTTTCAATTAACATTTTGTCTGGTATGTTATCTTGCATTGTAGATTCTGAAGTCTTCATCTAAGGAGAAATATCCCTTGTTTACTTTTGTAAAGGGTCATTCTAGAGACTATGACATTGCTTCCAGTCCACTCCATGAAGAAAATGACCTTTTCTCTGAGGATGAAAAGAAAAGATTAAAAAGATTTAGTACAGAAGAGTTTGTCTTGCTTTAAGGACATTTTTACATTAGGTATTGGCAGCTGTCCAGGAGAACGCTTACCCTATTAAAAAAAATCACAACAATACAAGGCAAGCACCATTGAAATTGATCTATTTTCATAAAAATTATAATGTTGTATATGTTAGATTTGGTCTTTAAAATGTCACTTATAAATGTAACAACTAATTATTTTTATTTGTTCATTGATAGTTGAATGAATTTGATGACACTTTTTGCTAGTGAAGACATAGTATTGTTTAGAGCCAGGCACAGTGTAGCATGAATGGGTACTGTGCATGCCCTTTTGGATAGCTCTGCCAGTGAGCCCCAGTCTTTACCTGCAGTCCCCAATGCTGTTCCACTCCTGAACAGAGTCTGCCAGTTATGTGGTGGTTTTCTGGTGAGGACATGTTATCTAATTTTGAGACTACTGGACTGTTTCCAGTTGTAAGCAAAACTTGATTAAGGATTCCTGAAGAAAAAGATTACTGCTTTTAATCTATTTCACTGCGTAAGCCCCAATAATGGTTAAAAATGTAATCATGAGATACCTTTCTAGCATTGCACTACTCAAGATGTAACTTTGATATATCAATAGTAATTGCTAGCTGGAATACAGATGCAATTATATAAGCAGAATTGTGAGTTAAAGTATTATTTAGCAATATGATTTTATAATGGCTACTCATTAAGCTTGCTGTTGAACCTTAATGTGAGGAATGAAAGGTTATGTTATTAATATTAACTGCAACCAATCAAAGCAGATAGACAGTTATTAAATGGGAGCAGTGTTTGTTTCTTGTCTCGACAAAGTAATTTAGAGACCTCTACTCCTACCCATGCAGTTTCTAAATCAGAGTATAAAACAACAAATTGGGGGTAGATAATAAATATTCTAGGTACATCCCTTGTGGTGATTTTTGGATGCACAGAACTTCTAGCAAATAAATGTACATGAATAATTTCATGCTTTAACAAAGCAAATTCAGAATTTAAAATACTCATTAGCACTGCCTGCAAATTAAAAAAAAACTTTATTAAAGATGGGAAAAGATTAAATGCATGTACATTTTAATTGTAATGGTAAATTTATTTTGTTAGAATTGTTTGAATCCTGGATCTAAAAAAATATTTAGGTGCAAATACTCTGTAATAAGGCAAATGTTATTGTGTTGTAAACCACCTGTTAACTTTAAAGTGCCATTTAGGCACAAAAGGCACAAATGTTATCTACCCAAAAAATAAACATCCTATGTATCACTAAAATAATGTGTTCCGTTTCTAAGAAAGAAGATTAGAGTTACTAGTAGGCAGGCTTTAGGCAGATCTGAGACACACACATTAATACCAGATTTGAATTGTGCATTTTCACATCTGTTCATTGAATTATCACTCAAAAAGGTGGATTATTTTTCAGTTTAATTTGTTTTCATTAAAACAAACAATTCTCCAGTTGACTGTATTTGGTAAACTGTTCCTTATTAAATACTATTTTTAATCAGTAGAGCATTACTTTTAGGTGCTGGATATACATAAATTCCAAACAGGGAGCCGTGTTAGTGTAGGTCAGCCACACAAACAAGGAGTCCTGTGGCACTTTTAAAGAGTAAGAAATTTATTTATCACATGAGCTTTCATGGGAGAAAATCCCACTTCATCAGATGCTTTGAAGATATACATAAGGAATCTGTTGGAGGCCAACAGTAATTATCATGAGCCAAAAGGCATGGATTTAAAGCAGATTATCAAATATATATATATATATATATAGGGTTTTATTAGTCTATTACTAAAGGGGGTCATGATATATTACAAATATATAATGTATAAGCCCTGGTGGGGAGAAGAAGAATTACTTCGATAGAACAGGGACATACAGTTTTCCAAAATAGGATGAAATTAAAGGGAAAACTTCACATAGGAGAATATCATGCTGTGTAATACTTTCTCAAGGGAAGTTTGGAAGTCCCATCACATGAGACTGTTAATAACAGAGTGGCCCACACACTAAGAAATGTACAATAAGGAATACTCATGCATAATGTGCACTAGATAAACTAATGACATTCCTCCCAAATCCAATTTCTATGACTGTAATAATAAAATAATAAATTTAGTATGCCTACAAGGCTTGGGAATTTACAAGTAACGTTTAAAGCAAGGAACTAAAAGTGACATTTAGTTTAGTGAATATTTGTAAAGTGAATACCCACTAGACTTTTTCCTGACCCTATGACATACTTAGTTTTGAACATGGAGAATAAATATGCTACAATAGCTGATAAATGTAAATCTGTATGTAAGCACATATGTACATAAAATATCACATCTATTAAAGGAAATGTCCCACCATTCCCTATTAGAGGCCCCATTCTTTACAGCAATAATCATAACTGAGCTGTTAGGTAGAAGGAAGTCTCAGGGATGTCTGCTTCCCTGAGAGGAAAGGACAATTTTGCAAAGGGGGAAAGATTGTTTGGTATTTAAATTTATTATTATTATTATTATTTTATTTTATTATTTGGGCTAGGTAACTTTATATATGTTTTATCCACAAATGAATTTGTTTGCCACAATTATAAACTTCAGTCTAACAGACGGTTTCAGTATGTTTTAACCTCTAAGCATAGCACTTCCTGTTTTCAATATAAGGCCGTTTTACAACAAACTGACCTACAAATGGATTAGAGGTAAAAGAGATTACTCCAGTTCAATGCATGTAACTTTAAACCTACCATGGAGAATTAAGGATTGCCTTTTCCTCCTCCTTTGCTTCATGGCAAAAGTCACACTTATATCACAAAATAAAACATGCATGTAATCACACCCACCAACTGTGTCTATAGATATATATGTAAGGATAATTTTATGTAAATGAGAAGAATGGATGGGCATTCTGACTGAAAATAGAAATAATTTTATTGTAGGTAACTGTTTAAATATAAAATGCATCTCTAACACCTCAACAGATCCACAGTTTTCTAGGATCTATAAGGACACTTTCATTTGTTACTCTTATAACTTACAAAAGAGGCCTAATGGTTGAAATACCTTAGCTAACTTAATTTTAATGATAGACCTTTTGTTCAATGTATATTTATGATAAGAAAACTTGCATTGCAAAACTGTCAGTAACGTTAAGACAACTGGTGAGAATGTTATTGGGTCCTTTAGTAAATTTACCATAATACACTAGCATTCTGTGCCGGCTGCATAAATTTGTTACAAACTTGTAACAATTTTCAGCTACCTTTTCTCTCATTCCTCTTCCAACCTCGATCTTGTTGTCCTTTTTTTCCATGTTGGTGATTCAATAAATGCCCAAAAATCCATGTAAATGAGAATCTAATAAGGAAGGGGGGCAGACATAAAAACAAAGGAATCTTTTGAGAAAGATATGGGGGATTTAATTCTAATTCTGTACTATTTCTTTGGAAAAGTAGGACAATCCAGGCCAAATTCCAGCTTGAATACTTAAATTTTTCTTTAAGTTTTCCACTTGTACTTTCAATGAAATATGATGCTTATTTTGGCCCTAAATTGTTTCCTACCTCTCTTGGCCACATCTCTTCCAGCCTCTGTTCTACATTCTCTGTTCCCTGTATTCATGTCTAGTTTGATCAGTTACCATGGATTTAACTATGTTGTCTATGTTAATGACTTCTACATGTCCTTCACTGCCTGTGACATTTTACCTTTGGTAATCCTCATCTCTACCTGTGCACATAGTTTTCAGATGCCCAATGCTAGGCCTTAGGATTTTAGAAATAGACAGATACAGCTAGTTTCATGACTTTTCAATGTTGCCCGCAAAGCTAGTTACATAGGTCTTGAAACCTGATGGTAGAAGATCCTAACCCCTTCCAGTCTTGCTTTCTGTTTAGATCTGATTGCTCCAATGAAAAGTTACTATGACATAGAAAGAAGACCTAAGGACTTCTGAAACATTGGTTTGGAAAGCATTCTGATATATTTCCTGACTCCAGCACAGGCAAACTCACAGGTTGTCCTTATCCCTGAAGGTCCATGTACAGTGGTGACACAAGTTAAATTACCAAGTTACTGGAAATTAATGTTTTTCTGTAACTACAGGGGACTTTAATTGGAAACTATGTTAATTGCATAGTAATTCTCTTTACCTCTACTGCATTATCTCCTGAAAACTGTGCAATTAATTTGTGTCATCACTGTTACTGCTGCTGCCTTCAAACACAAACTAACTGTGCATTAGTTACTCACACACCCAGCAGTGGCCTGTATTCTTAAATGTCTTATTCAAGTCATTGACTGATTAGTTACTTGCTTTTCTCATGGAACCATCCTCTCAGTATCAAGGAATTTGGCAAATATGGGCTCCTTTCAAGTAGACCTTTTTTTCCCCTACCCAATAATCTTTCCTGCTATTTCCATTCTCTTTTTAAGATAGGGGCATTTTTGTTTGTTTATTAAGTCTAATACTAGCTAGAGTCCTTCCGCTAGAGCTTTGAATAACTACTGCGACTGTGTCTTCTGCATCTACCAAGGACATATGCCTCTATTGATCAATGTGAAGCAAAGTCTTGGGGTTGTCTTCCACTCATGTCTAGATGTTCAGTTACCAACTTTTTCCACCAGCTTCCTACGAAACCCTGATTACGGTGGCTCATGTGTTTGTCACCACCAGTCTTAATCACTGAAACTTACTGAGGTTGGATGCAATGCAGAGGATCCACCTTTGTTACTGTGCATCTACTCAGTGGGACAGGCTACCCACCATGTGCACTTCACCCACAGTTCCACTTTGTTGGTTCCTAGTCTGTGTCCACTATCAATTCCAAGCCGTGGTCCAGATCTTCAAATGCATTTGTGGGTCAGGACCTAGCTTCATAGGAGACCACATTATTCAGGATTTACCAAGACAGCTGCTCTGTGGGACAATACAACTTTCCAAGCACCAAGACAAAGCGTACGAGAGCCAGAGATGGTAATCTTGGTCAAGGGGATACAGCTGTGGAACAAATTTCCAGAGAAAATTTGATTGGTTCAGAGTCTGACTACTTTCAGGTCACATTCCAAAATCTTGCTCTTTGATAAGGTATTTCCACCATGATAGGTAGGATGAAGCTATATATATATATATATTTTTTTTTTTTAAAAAGGTCTGAGTTAGACCCTCTACCTTGGTAAGAAAAGAGTAAAAGATTCAATGCCCACTATGAACCTCAGTGTGTAGATCTAAGTTATCTGGTAGCACATAGATATTATGATGATGGCACTATAGCAAACAGTAGGTTAGACATGATCTTCTTCCCTATAATTACTGTGCTCAGATGGCAACTTCAAAAGTATCCTCCTTGGAGTGACTGCCTGATAGCATTTTTATATAGTACAGAGATTATCAATTGTCAGACGTCACCAGACAACTGATTTTAAAACAAGGAAATATACACTTTAGGTGACTTTTACGGTAACTCCTATGAAGTCTGGGCATAATGAGCATTGAGAGAATTAAATTAGTTCTCATTTGTAGCTAGGAGTAGAATCTCCTGTTTCTTTTTCTTTGAGCACTGTTCTACTTTCATCAGTTAATTTCCCCATTGCTTTAGATGGGAGTTAAACTGATAATTTGTTATTAAAGATGCTATAATTCACCCACTCCTGTGAAAAGCATGAGGGTTGATGTACCAAGCCTATTTCAAGCCTGGCAATAACAGCCTGCCTACCTAAATTCTTCCTGCATAATGGATAGGATTTCATGTTTTTCCACTTATTCTCCTAACTTTTGAGGAGTGATGGGCGAGATTAAGAACTGTGCAAAAACAGTTGTGCTTCACCCCAGATACAGCTGCAGTCCATGGGTAGGTGAAATGATTTCTATAAATCCCTGTACCTACTTTGATAGGAATGATTAAGTTTAGTTAATGGTGGGAAAAGTGTTTTTGAGATCACCATGATCAGAATGTATTCTTTATGGACTCCAGTAGAAGGCAAGACTCTGGGAAATCTGTATCCAGTTATGGTGGGTTGACCTGCTCCTAAAAGCAAAATCCAATTTTTAAAAGCATTCTCTATGTGCACTTAATCATACTGGCTACCAGCTAAAACACTGCAAATAAGTGGTTACTCTTATGTACATTTGCCACATTTTATCTTTTGTTTCCTTTTATTAAAATCAATATAAAAATCCCTTTTGAAAATAGCAGAAGTGAGCATGAAAGAAGGACTAAGATCCCATATCCTGGAAGCTCTCTGCTTCTGGAATGACCATAAAAGTCTCTGTGGACAGCTGTTTATTATTTTTACAGCAATCAAGTGTGGTAGGCTTGGATGGTTGAGTCCTCATGTCTTGTCTTGTTAGTTAAAGAACCTTTCAACCCAAGGAAAGTCTTGTGAATTTTTAATCCTAGACAAAAAAAGTTGTTTGTGGAGATCATGATGCAACTTTGTGCAACACATTTAGCAATTAATGGGCACTAATATGGGGGAGGGTATTTTTTGTTGCCTTCATTATAGCAGAGAACCATCTCACTCTGGAGAACTGATTTATCTGCAGGGTTATTGATGACCTGTTAATTCAAATGGTGAGGGAGGGAGTGAGTGAGTTATGAAAGGTCAATAATAGCAGAACTGAACATAAACAGCATGTTTAAAGGCCAGCCCACTTTGTGTATTGTTGATGCAACGTTTGTACTGATGGACCATTTTTGTGTGGGTGTGTGGTGGAGCAAATACTCTGTGGATACAGTACCAGGAGCTTCCCATTGGGGCAAATCGAATTTGATTGTTTTAGGGTCTCCCCAGTCCATGAATTATCCATGATCAGGACATGAGTTCATTCTGCACATATGGGCATAGTTTGGGTGGGTAGAGGAAGGGGCTCTGCCCCCTCCTCCCCAAACAGTGATGAAGCATGCGGGGGTCAAAGTGCCCCGTCTCTCCTCAATTTCTGCAAATGCCAAGCTGCCTTGCAGGGCTTGCTATGCTTGGCCTGCAGGGGAGGGAGGCGGCTCTGCTGCCTCCTCCTTGGCACATTTTGACTTGCAGGGAGTGGAAGAGAAAGTGGGGATGAAGAGCAGCTGTTTTTCTGTCTTCTGGGTCCCTGCCTTGGTAATTGGATGCCGCCTCCTGGGTCCTAGTGTCTGCCTTCTCCCTGTGCAAGTGTGAGTGGCAGTGGGGACAGGGGATGATGAGAAGAGGATGGGGAAGAGTCAGGGATACAAGAATGGGTGGCGGGAAGCATGAGCCCAGTATGTGACATCCCCTCAGCTGTAGCAGGATCAGAGCAGCAACATCCCTCATCAGTTAGTGCTGGAGGGCTTCTCTAATTAGACTGACCATCTGTTCCACTTCCTCTCTCCCCCTTCCCAGCATTTGCAGCCCAGGTAACACTCTGAGCAGAGGGAGGGAGCCCGTGAGCTAAGGTAACTGGCTTCAGCGTGCACATGCATATGCATGGTGTGCTTTGCCTCTTGAATTGTAGCAGTCAAATGACACCTTTGTCTTCACAATTACTGGACAGCTAGGCCCAGATCCAACACTATGGGTGCAGGATGAGAGGATAGAGGGTGGAACAAAAGTTTA
This sequence comes from Pelusios castaneus, assembly GCA_007922175.1. NCBI lineage: Eukaryota > Metazoa > Chordata > Testudines > Pelomedusidae > Pelusios > Pelusios castaneus. The sequence continues at coordinate 10,998,560 of ML685778.1, read as the reverse complement.
CCTTGTAGTTTGGTTGTGAACACATCACTCACGATCTGACTCTCATTTACACTAAGGGCTGTTTACACCTCTCTGGTAGTGTAAATTACTTACACACATTTTAAGGCCTCTTTACATCACCAGAGTAATGTAAAAGAGCCTTAATGTAAATGAGAATTGGGCCCTGAGTAGTCATCATTGGACCATGAGATTGGTCACCTTCATCAGATGGTATTATTTCTGTTTTCTCATTGGATGATCTAAGCTTTATAAACAAGAATCTCTTTCCCAGGTTGGAAGAAATCCGTGGGCGCTCAGAATTGTTTGAGTCTACTGTGTGACTAGTAAAAAGGGCTTTTCTTAATGGTCACAAGATGTCTTCTTGTGTGAAAGCCCTGATATTCACACAAAAATTCATGATGCTGCTTTTCTGCAAATGCTTTTTCAGCGAAAACCTTACTCTAATGTTTATAAATAGAAGCAGTTGTAATTACCAACAAAACAAATCAACTGGCTTTTTATAGTTGTTTGATTAAAGTAAGAAGATGCACAAATGAATGATTAGTGGTTTTTGCCTGACTCGGGTCTGTGTGTTTGTGTCATATAATAATAGGGTGGAAGGGACCTCATGAAGTCATCTAGTCCAAACCCCTGCTAAAAGCAGGACCACTCCCACTAAATCACCCCAGCCAGGGTTTTGTCTAACTGGGCCTTAAATGTTTCCAAAGATGGAGATTCCACCACCTCCCTAGGTAACCCATTCCAATGCTTCCCCACCCTCCTAGTGAGGAAGTTTTCCTAATATCCAACCTCGACCTCCCCACCTGCAACTTGAAACCATTGCTCCTTGTTCTGTCTCTGTGCATGTTTTAAAAACCAGGGCTTTGTGAGTTCTGTGCTTATTAAAAATGGGAGTTATATACGTAGTCTTTCCTTCTGTTTCCTTTTTAGGCTCTGATCCTGTAAACTAGTCTGCTCAAGTGTGAACCCCACATTAACATTTAAGTTAATGAGTCTGGCTGCAGACTAAGGAACTGAACATTCAGAACAACTTGCAAGATCATGTCCTTGATTAGGTCTCAGTGGATAAAGTGATTCAACTTAGTGGGACCTCTTATGTGTAAGGATTGCAGGTGGACAAGACACAGTGAGACGCAGTAATGCAACTGCAGTCCCCTAGTTTCTGCAGAAAGGTACTGAGTGAACATCCACAATTGTTTTATTGGCATATGCTGACTCAGTGGAGCAAGGCTGCTTAGATTCTGCTTTTCAGAAAGTTGGAGGGAGTGAAGAAATTGTTGCTCTGCATCAGTCAGTGGCTGTCTTAATTAAATAAGGAAGATGATCTTCATTTTTAAATGTAAATGTCAATTCCACTTAAAGAAAATAAAAACCTCTGCAAAATAATTCAAGGAGAACAGTGTAGGATGCTTGAATTAGGTTTTTTATTTGTTTAATTTTTAAAGAATTGGGCAAGCTTTTTTCATTTGCCTTGTCTCCACTAACAACTAGATTGGTTAATAAATAACCTTAAAAATACCCCGCCCTCTATGTAAATCTAATGAAACATTTAGAAAGAATTTTATTAAAAACCTGGAGAATTAATTCTCCCAAGTTGTTATGGAATAAACTGGGCAACTTTGATCCTTAAACTTGGAACACCTGTGAGTTACTTGCATTGTATGGTAAGACCCCTTTGGTTTCATAAATACCACTCTGAAGTTTGCAGTGTGGGCAAAAGTTGAAGTGCTTTCGACCCCAAAAAATAAATGGAAATATTATGAGTTGTCTGCACCAAGGATTTACCAACACCCTTAGGCTCTTAGTAGATTAATTTGATGTCAGAGCAGATGTTTAAAAATCTACACAATATTGTGATATAATCCACATTTAATCACCATACAATATGATTTGGGTATCTTAAATTAGAATTAATCTGAACCAAAGGTGTGGATTAGAATTTTGTAACTCTGTAAGAAGCAGAATCTGAGTCCTGGATCTGAACATACTGAATTTATAGGTTTGAAATTCAAACCCTAATTTTACCAATGTTTCAGGATGTTTGGATTCAGCTGACAATAGAGATAATCTTGGGCAGTGAATTGAAATATGAACCTGAGTCTAGAGTTTTCAGACCCATCTGTCCTTCCAATGAATTGAGTAAGAAGACATTACATTTTACAACAGCAGTGAAAAGCAAAATGAAGTATTTGCAAAACACAGCAAACTCGTGTCTTGCAAATATATGAAGTTCTTTGGCCTTCACAGCTCAACCAGTGGTTTGTTGTTTTCATGCTAATACAAATTCTTGTATTAATAAGAGCATGGCCTTGGGTTTCTTCATCCGTATGGGAAAAAGTTACTTCTCTGGTGGTAAACAAAGAACAGAAGAATTGATTCACTGTCTTCAATTTTAAAAAGATGGTATGAAGCAATAGTGGAGCAATTTTAATTGTAACTATGTAACACTTGCAATCAGTAAGATCATTTGTGTTCTGTTTTTAGGAATTGGGGAACTAGAGAGTACATAGAGCATTAGAAATGCAAAATATGACCGCATGTTCTCAGGATTTTGTCAGTGTTACATGAAAGAGTGCTTGTGCTAGGATGCTCAACTCTGAGGGTATTCTCTGTTTAGTGTGTATTTACAGAGATGTATGAATATTTGATTAATGAGTCATGGTCTCTGGAGAAATTTAATAACTGTACTGCGGTACAAAGCCAGCTCCTTAACTGTTAACACAGCTGCCAATAGTGTCATTGACATTGAAGCCCTTTCTGCATCTAATATATTCTATGGAGTAAATTCCTTCATTACAAGGGGATCTATGGGACACATTATTCAGTTATCTGTTTTGAACTGTTGCAAGCTCAATTTACAGACCCTGATTTGTAAAGATTTTTCCAGTGGAAATAAGCAGTGACACATGAGCTGTAAAACAGGAGTTTCATGCGGTTATGTTTTTACAAAAGTTAGTTGGAAGGTCAGATTTATAAAGCGTTGCTTTAAAAATTTCTCTCTCTATTGTAATAAGATCTGAATACAAAGGGTTATTACCTGGAACATTAATACAATGTTTGTATACCATAAAAACAAATACAATATAAGAATGAGCTAAAACATGGACGTGAGCGATTGTGTGTGTCAATAACTACATTTGTACAATCCTGTAAATAAAAATTAGAGTTACCAATATATCAAAAAATGGAGTTGAGCGATGAATTCTGTTTGACGACTCAGGAGAGAAAAGGCTACTTGGGTGTAATTTTCAGGGTGAAGTGCTACTTGCTTTTTTTTGGTAAAGCATCAGGGCAGATTAATTATTAAATTTGTATTGACCACTTTCCCAGAAACAATTCACTGCTTATTTTCTAATATCTGTGAAGAGATCAATTCTCACTTACAAAACTGGGTAGATATTTTAGTACTGTTACTTCAGTTAAACCATAAGCATTGACGGGGTTTGTCAGTAGGTGCCAGTGGGTGGTGGGAAGAACATGTGGGATGGGGTCAGGACCTTCATGGAAAAGGTGGAGCATGGAGGTGGGGCCAATGAGAGCTGGCTGCTGATCAGCTGATTCACGATGCCATTGCTCACCACCAAACAGCTAACAGAGTCTTGTGGCACTTTTAAAGACTAACAGATTTATTAATCACATGAGCTTTCGTGGGAGAAAATCCCACTTCGTCAGACGCTTTCAAAGCGTCTGACGAAGTGGGATTTTCTCCCACGAAAGCTCATGCGATTAATAAATCTGTTAGTCTTTAAAAGTGCCACAAGACTCTGTTGTCTTTCTACAATAGACTAACACGGCTACCCCTTTGGCACCAAACAGCTGCTTTGCATAGCGCCGTTCAAATCAGCTGATCAGTGGTGCGCGAATCAATTATTCGGTGGCACCCTGAACAACCGATTTGTGGCTGTCAGCCCCAGTAGGCGCTGAACACCCTCTATTTTTTCCCCATGGATGCTTGAGCCCTGGAGCTCCCACAATGTTGGTGCCTATGAACTACTTTAAATAATAGAGGAAAATGTCAAAAAAAGATAAATTTAGTAGAGAAGCTTTCACTGGAAGCTTTAACTGCAGGTTAGAATTATACATGCTATGCAGATTTTCCTGCAACACTTCTCCTTAGGGCCACAATGCATTACAGCAGACGTATAATGAAGCTGCTATAAAATCTCTGGTAATTAAGGGGGATTTGACAGTAATTGCAACAGTGAATCAACTTAATTATTACCTGCTTCAAAGAGAGCTAACCTGATGTTATAATCTAACCTTTTCTAGTTTTAAAATGAGAGATTAAACAAGTATATGTAGCATTTAAGAATTAAATCTGTTGAGAAAGAAATTCTATTAATGTACTTCATATATATAATGTGTACACAGCAGCTAAAAATTCTGGGGTGTGTGGCGGGGGGCTACACAGCAGCTAAAGGAAAACTATCTTCCAATGAATTAGAAATGCACTGAGCATTGGTACATGTAATAAATGGAAGCTAGCCAGTGTCTGTGATGCAACCCCCTTCTCCTTGACTGTTAATTGCAAGGGACCAATATAAAGACCTTTGTTATAAAATGCTACAGCACACCCAAGTCTAGTTTCTTGAAGAGCCTTGTAAAGGGGACATGTAGAAGGGATTGCATTTGTGGACTGAATTTTAATCATACTATGCTGAAATTTATTTTAAGTGTACAATAAAACCACAAAAATAAGGGGATGCCGGCTTGAGAATGTCTTAGCACCCTTGTTTACACTCCTGTTGTGGCATTCACAATAGTGTGAAATGCTATGTCACTACTACAAATAATGTGTAATATTGAAGTGCAAGTGGTACACAGAATTGTTAAGACTCTTCTTTGTTCAGAATTGGTCAGATCCTGTTGACAATGTGTAACTTTGTTTTGCATTGGAAAGAAACTATTTACTCAGGAACATATTTTAACTTCCTCTTGAATATTTTATCCAGTTTTAGTATGACATCAGCAGCAAATAACAAACAACAGAGCAATGTGGTTTAGAACTCTTGTGGGTGACAGAGCAGACAAGTTCCAGTCTCAAGGGGTATGTCTACACTGGAGGCTCTGTTAAGTCGACTTAAAGTCGACCTTGTTAAGTCGACTTAGAGAGTCCACATTGAACACTCCTGTCAACTGTCTGCATCCACACTGGCAGGTGCTAGGTCGACAGAGGAGTGGTGCATTGTGGGTAGCCCTGGGAGGGGGGCCTGGAGGCCAATTAGGTCAACTTAAGGGCTCTCCCGTCTACACTGGATTAAGTTGACTTAATAAGGTCGACTTAAGTGTTAAGTTGACTGTAAGAGGTCGTGTTATTAAGTCGACTTAAGGAAGCGCTTACGTTGACTTAATAAAAGTCCAATGTGGACGCAGCAGTCTGTAGGTCGACTTAACCTTCCTTAAGTCAACCTAAGGCTCCAATGTAGATGTACCCAAGGAGCTTACAGTGTTTTTACCTTCATAAGGTTCTCCCATACACCTCAAGGGAAGAGTAGACCCTGTGGTGATAAATGAAAGAATGGGCTAGAGACTAAACATCAGGGGCTTCATCCAACTCCCTTTAATATCAGTGTAGTCTTATATTGGATTGGGTTCCAGATTTGCCTATCATGAAGCATACCTTGACTCTTTAGAGGACAAGTTCAAATCCTGAGTTTCATGTGGTTTATCAAGTGTGGGTTTTTTGGATTAGACAACCAACAAATGGAGGCATTTTCTGCATCAATTTTTAAAGGTCCTGTAACATACCACGTAAGACTATCAGATTGCCTGCGATATTAATTAAAAAAAATCTCTCTACCTCTCGTACAGAGTACTGTCCTAGTTGATTTCTATCCTTCCCCCTAGAGGTAGGAGCATTACATCAGTTGTCTGTGTCTATGTTTGTGAAGCCTCTTAGAGAAGGTACCACGTGAAATCAAATTATGTTCTCCAAAAGAAACAGAGATCTGGCAATGATGATGATGAATGCTTTCCATTGCACTATCCACCCCTGGATCACCAGCCAAAAACCCTAACAAATTTAGCCTCTCAACATCCCTGTGAAGTAGAGATTTTACAGATAGAGAAACTGAGGCACAGAGTGTGTATGACTTAAAAGTGATGTGTTCTTGGGATCATACAACTACTCTGTTATTGTTTATATCTGCTTGTTAGGCTGTGGAAAGATAATTAAAAGCTTGTGTGTATGTGTGTGTGTGTTTGCTATAACATCCTGCCATTAAGAATGTTAGTTTTCCTAATATTGCCCTCAGTTGTCCGTGGTTTGAAAATTTGGCCATTTCAAAGAGCCAGCTACTGAAAACTTTCTCAACCCATTTAGCAGTTCCCTGGTTTGTGTAAAAGTGTCAGTCTTGCATGTACATAAAAGGAACTTAGTTTAACTGCATGACACAAAAAGGGTAAGAGCTTGTGCAATTGTCGTTCTAAAACGACCATCTCTGGGTCCTTCAAATAAGACTTAAAACACTATCATGCAGTTAATTGTTTTGTATAACAGAAATGACTGCAACAGCTTGTTTCAGTTTTGCGGTTACAAAATTCTAATGCTCTTGCTGCGTAGTGAGTAGCAATTAAAAAAACAAAACTCTGCTAGGCTATGACGTCTGTTTACTAATGGAATGACATCATAGCCCTCACTCTGGAACACTATCTAGTCCCCACATCTATAACACTGCTCGGCCCCCAGTCTATAGGATAACTTCCTGTGGTAAAATAAAAACACTATCATGGCCCAAGCTGTGAAAGCCATCTGTAGTACAGAGAAATGGGCCTCAGTCCCTATGGTGGCTAGTATTCATATCTGGCTTTCCATTTGTGGGGCCAGCCAGGTCCCAGTCTGGAAAATCCCTTTTCCATGCCTGTAAAGCAGCAAGGAGTAAGCTCACGCACCCTGTCCCGGTCCCAGGGCAACTATGCTGTGCCATAATATACTCAAATAAAGCACCTTCTGATTTACCGCCCACCATAGTGGCCTTGTTTATGTTACTTACATGTAAGGCCTTACTTGAATTGCGGAATGATTGTCAAAAAAAAATGTGGCTGAATTGTGGACAAGACAGAAAACTGTGGAAATGTAATAATGGCTCTTTATTAATTGTGATCATTTAGAAAAGCCAGAGAGGACCTCTTTGTTTAAGAAAAATTTGCCATAAAAATGTAAGCACTCAAGTCTTATGCCTGCTAATTTGTTTTGATAAGCAGACATTTTGCTGCATCCATGCTAGTCTGTATGGTTGGGGCTGACAGCAGGAGCTCCATTGTGCACAGGGCTGACTGCCTGAGCCCCAACCCCTATCAGCTCAAGTAAATGGGATTCTACTGTATTAATGGGGGGAAAAGCACGTGTTACAAAATGTATGCAAAACTGTGGACTGTGCAAAGAAAGCTAGTTAAAATTGAAATTGTGCTGGAAGCTTAAGCCCCCAGTGAGTGCCACGTGGGCAAGTCACAATATTAAAAAGAAGTCCATGGGTGGCTCAGTGGAACGGTGCTGGCACTGCTCATTAACTCCCTTCATCTGCCTCAGATTGTTAGCAGTGAAATGCCTGACTCAACAACTGGGCCTTTCCCGTTGATCTGTAAGGCATCAGTCTCTAGGAGATTATCAGGGGAAGTGAATTCCAAAAGCAAGAACCCTCAGTTGAGAACACCCTGCTGAAGCAACGCAGGAAGGTTTACCTAAGGAACTGCCTCTGTGTGTGACCCGGTCATTAACAACTGACTATACAGAAGAAAGGGGTGATTTCTCAGGCAGCTAGGGCCAAAACTGCCCCAAAAGTCTGTGGAGACCTCTGGGTGATCACAGGCACTCCGAAGTGCAGTCCTACTGTAGGGAGGAACCTGCATCTCCAGCAGTCTTGACACCCATGAGATTCACTCTAGCCTGTGACTTGGTAGCAGACAAGGGGAAGTTGAGAACACTTTCTAGAATTTGCTTGTGCATAGCAAAAACTATCCATGTGAGAAGATGCTTTTGGTGTCTATGGTGGCATCCTCTGCTTCCTGCTCATACATACGTGGGGGAATGGCAGACTTTTTAAATAACAAATTTTCACTGGTGCCTTTTGCTATTTTTACAATGCATTTTAAAACAAATGAGAGATTAATGTAGGAAAAAAGTACTTCAGGTACATGCCTGGGAACTATTTTTTCATAATGTTTTAGTGGATTCAGGGTTGAGTGCTACTAAAATCTGGATTTATTAGAAACGCTTCATGCATTTCAATGGAGCTTTTCTCATGAATCTGGATATTTTACATTCTTTCAATAGAGCTGACCCTCTGATGCATTAGAAATGCTCCAATATAACCAATGGACCATTTCTAATGATTCTGGTTTTACAGCAAATCCAAGGGTCAGCTGTACTGAAAACAATGGTGCTAACCTCTAGGTTTATTAGAAAAATGCTCCAATGTCTCAATGGAGCATTTCTAATCAATCGGATAAATAGAATCCTGCACCAAAACCCCCCAACAACCCTCCGCTGGTGAAACTGACCCATGGACTTGTTGTTCCTGGGATCCTTTAAAAACCAGCGAGTTCAATAGTGTCTCTTTCGTAGTGAAATCAAGGCACAGAGAAGTTACATTTGTTGCTCAAAGCTAGGATTAGAACTTCCAAGTTCTTGGCTTTTATAAAATCAAGCAGATGGCTAGAGCGTACCTCTTCCTGCCCTTTTCCCTAGACATATGGAGGGAGCAGCAGTGAGCAACATCAATGGTCATCCCTGAAGCAAAATCAGCCCTGTCTAGCCTGCAGCTATTGGTCTTGATCAAACTCTCAGGGATCTGCACATCTTTCTCCTTTTTCTCCCCTTGCCCCAGAGTTAGCTTACGTCCCTGGAAAAACTAATAAATGCACGGACTGTCCATAATGTCAGAGGAATGGGAAGATAAAATGGGCAGCCTGGGGCACCCAATAGTCTCATCCCTCTGTGAACTGGGGTGGTAATTGCAGTTGCTGGAGCTGGAGAGAAGGAGACCACAGCCCCCACTCTTTTGATATGGGGTCTTCCCTCTGTCCTCCTTCCTGGAGAATCACTCCCCTGGATTCAGGAGTGTCATTTCAGAGGAAGAACTCAAATTCTACCTGACTGAGCAGAAGATTGTGTGTGTGTGTGTGTGTGTGTACTGCTGACACCATCCCATGATGGGGGATTGGGGTGAAGGAACACGTTCCTTTCTTTTCCTCCCCCATTTCCCAAACAGCATCCTTTCCTGGGAAGCTGAAACTCTGATGACATCAGGCGTCGCCAGGAGTCATGAGCCTAGAAAGCCTCAGCAATCCAGGCACAGAAGCAAAAATGTATATGTTTTGGGATGCAGCTTCTGCAAAATGCTGCTAATAAGGTGGGCCTATTAGGATTTGTGGATGAAAGGAAAAACTCAGCGAGACAATTTGAATTATTTCAGTTTTGTTTATCAAATAATCTGTGGTTGAGCTGATCCTATACACAACACATTTTACTAAGCTTCCACAGAGATCAAAAAAGCACAGGTAATGAATTTTTTCCTCTTTGTGTGAATTACAAACCATTCTAGTATCAAACTGAGCAAGATTCTAGCTCTCCTTGTCACACTCAAGGAAATTAACTGACCAACTCATCAGAAAAATATTAAACTAAGAGCTGTGTTTGTGACAACTCTGCAAAAATGGAAACTCCTCTTTAAAAAAGATTAGCATAGTTTACTTCTCTGTTTTTAGGCAGCTAGCTAGATGATGCTACCTAGCTATGAAAGTTGAGATATACAGGCTGTAGCCAAAAGAAAGAGATTTTGCATTAAATTGCTGAATTTTTGTGCCTCTGCCAAATGGTTGAATATGTAATCAGTATATTCCCTGAATGTGGGAAGACCCTGAACCGGCCTATGATGATTTTTGGTCCTGCATCATGACTGAGTATGAATGAGACTCTTGATTTCCTTGGTTCATGGCATGTTTGCTCCGATAACAGAAGTTTATGCTTCCAGTTCAGATATCCTCTAACTGGCAAGTGGTAGTGCCTTTACCGAAGAATGTAGACCCTGCTGGGACTCCGCTTGGTCAGGTGGATTATAATGAACATAGCAACGTGATTTCAAATCTTTTCCTGCCCTAGAGGCATTTGCAAAATCACCAACAGGCAACTGCCCTCTACCCACTCAAACGAGATACAGCAGTTTATCATGTCAGACCTCACTGCTATGTACTATGTCTAGAGCCTCTGGCTGTCAGAGGCAGGATTTCATCTTGGGGGTCCCTAAGGCCATATAGAAGGCCTCAAATGTTCATTTATGTTTCTTATTGTCTGGCCAAATCTGCGTGTGCTTAGAAAGCTAACTTATGTATTAGATGTGGCTCAGAAAAATACCCAACAAGTTAAAATGTTAAATAATTTTTTGGAACAAAATGCATTTCATGTTCTCCTTACTGCTTTTGCATTAGTTGCCTATGTAGGATATGTCTGTATGATACGCTTCCTTCTGTAGTACTAGTTCTTGAAATGAGTATCATACTAAAGCCTTGGAAGCAACCCAATCTGAGATAAATTAAAATATTGTTGGATAGAGCTCGTTTATGGACATAGCTACATAGATCTGTGTGTGTATAGTAAAATGTGTGTCTATATATATTATATACACAGTCTCTGTGTACAATGTTTGTGTATTTATGTGTGTGTATACACTCAAATATATAATTTGAATTATATCTATTGAAGTATTTGTATATGTATATAATATACATATATATTTGAGTTATATCTCGTTAAGTATTTGCATGGGTATATAATACACAAACACGTTTGTGTGTGTGTGTGTGTGTGCATGCGCATATATTTGAGTTACACCCCTGTTTATATATTTGTAGTTTTGGCAGGATTTGAGTTTTATCTGGTAAATTTGAAAAATGTCAATTGCATCATTCATACTTAACAAATCAACAAAAAAAGTCCATCAATTTAATAACAGAAACTTAGAGATAGGCAAAGTGAGAAAAATACTGTTAGAAAACTTTTTAGGGTGTGATGCAAGAATATTTACTTTGTTGATATCACGTGTTAAAATATACTATTTGTGTTTTAATGGTTATAAAGCTTTTACTTTAGCATCTTTATGAATTTCAGCCAAATAATTGTCTGATCTCTCCCTTGTCTGCCCCACATAATTTCCTACAACTTTGAAAATGTAGATTGAGAAAAATAGAAAAAAGCTTAAATGCCCTAATTCTGTGCAACTGTGAAAATTTAAATAGATAAACATAGAAAAAAACGCTTTAAAATAACCATTGATATTAGCCACCAAAATTATAAAAACATAAAAATTGAATTCAGCCAAGTCTATATACTTGTGCGTATACATTATATCTTTATGTACAATGTGTGTGTATGTGCACATATATCTGAGTTATATTTGTGTGCATATGTGTCATAGAGTGTGTCTGTAAAATATTTATTGTAGTATGTGTGCATATGTGTAGCTATGGTGTGTATAAATTTATGTGTATGTATAAAGTATTTATGCAACCATAATTTAATTCTCTGTTCAAAATGTATTTCGGATCACCACATGAGCTCTTTGAAATAATGTTAATTGTTTCAGAACCAAAATCTTTCAGGAATTGTCATGTTGTCTATAAATATTTAGCAACTGGATTGCATTTGCCAGTGTAACCCTGCATTACAGATGAAAAGGTAGCATCTGCTGAAATTAAAAGTGGCCACATTTTCACTGTAGCTTAATTAAATGCCAAAATTTATCTACATTAACAACAAAGTGGTGAAATTTATTGATCAATTCACATGATATAAGTTGACAAATGACCTGAGCAATTTCCATAATTTTCTACACGTGTTAAAATTTGAAAAAAGAATACTATATTAACATGAAATGTAAAATGAAAGGGATATTTTGTAATGGGAGTGAATGCCCTGGGGCAGGATACTTTGTTTTCCATGCCTTGTCCGGGCCTAGGCTGCTTGAGCTGTGTACAGATGGGTCTCTGACAGTCTTACAGCTGTTCTCCTAATTGTCCATTAAGTGTTCTATTGATTCTCTGATTCAAAGTACATGTCTTTCAGCTCAAGCTATCGTGTGAAGTGGCAGGCACATTCCTTGCAGAATGACAGAGCTGCTTGAAACCTAAAAATGTGGGATGCCAGTTTCAATTGAGGATCCTGCTTTCAAAGGAGAAAGCTTGGTTAAAGGAGCTTTGTAATAGCTGGTTAGGTTTTAGTTTCTAAACTTTAGCATCAATCAATTAAAGAAGCAGCAACATGAAGAGTTTTAATTCGTTGATAAGTGTGTACAGATTGCACCTGGCTGATAAAAGCTGTGTGAGTATTTCAGTATTTGCTAACAAGTGATTACGTTTGTTTAGCGGTATGTAGATTTTTTTTTTCAGACCCCCTGACATGCGCAAAGATGTTCTCATTTGACTTGCAAGTTCACTTTTTAGCATTTTTTTTAAAGCAAGATCATCTGCAATTCCAGATTATGCCAGTCAGAGCCCTGTTTAAAATCATCTTCCTTTAATCTGAAAAATGAAAGATAAAATGCATATCTGTTGCAAGGTTCATAAATCTTCAAAGAAACAAATAGCCACAGATAAAACTGTAAAAGTTATTTAGTTCTTCTCCGAAAGAGGTTTATTAATCTAAAATTTCCAGTCCATTGTGTCATGATTTGGTTATCGCACTGTATCTCATTTCTTGCAATTGTCTGAGCCTTGTATCTCAAGCAAAGAGATGATAGCCCCATAGCTTAAACTTTATCAATTGAATTCAGATATATCACTATCGCTAAGAATATTAATAAATACATTTAAATTGCAACTTAAAAAATAGCCTCCTAAACACAGAGATCTGTACTGTGGAATATACAGATTTTTATCTAGAGTTTTTGTTTTACCCATATTAGTATGTATTGATTTTGTAATTAAATAAATTTACATTTCTACTTAATTTAAATTTGTTTTTTTTAAAAGTATAATTCTCCATATAGAATAAACCAACAAGAAACTGCATGCAAACTCTGTTATAACTTATTACTTAGAAACCATCTGTGTTATTTCTGCAAAAAGTTGGCTTTTCCTATATAACTGAAATTACAAAATGGCCCTGTATATTTTTTAAATATATATATTATATATATATATCATTTAAATGAGACATGAAACTGTTTCAGATAAAACTTAAAATAAAGAGAATTATTTCTATTCAAGAAGATTTTATCCTTTATAGTTAATGAAAAACCACTCTGCTGTGAATGTTTAAGATATGCTTATTCTTTAATCATCCCCCTTATATTATTCCCCATTTTTGCACTGTAGCTAGCAAAATTCACCATCATGGAAGATAACATATTACTTTGACCCATCAATCAAATTATTCAGAGCATTTTAATTTAAACCAGAATCTTGCTCCTTCAATTATATTACATAGTTATTTTTTTCTTGGCCCAGTTGTCTTTGGGTTGTCAAATTTACAAGCATCAACAGTGTATGGTTCTAAGAAGCAAATGAACTAGCCAAAAATGCAAATGAAATTTCTGCCTATGATTCACAGGCAAAAAAAGATACATTTGAGATTTTATAACCGGAGCCTCTCTGTATCCCATAAAAAGGAACATGTGTCAAATTAAAAAAATTACTTGGAGTCTGTAGAATATGTTGTAAGGCACATATTGTCAATTTAGGGATGTAAATTTCCATTTCCATACATGGGGCTGATGCACCAAATTCCCCATGCATCAAGGAGACAATAAAATACTTCATTGTTTTCACTGTCAAACAGACTGAATCAAAAAGTCTCTTTAACGTAATAATAAACTAATATATTGATACCTGCAAAACATTTTGTGACTCATCTCTACTCTAGATTCCAGCACTTTCAATTATACTGTTAGCCAGTTTTTTTTAAAGATTTTTAGAAGATTTCAGCTATAGACTTTTGTCTTGTTGAATGAACTTCAGCTACACTAAATTTTAAGTAAATTTGTGATGACTGAGCAATATACATTGGCTGAGCTGGAATCCAATAACCCACAGGACAAATTAATTTTCAACAAAAAGGGCAGAAACCTCAAGTGCCATGAGTATATGGAATCTCAGTCTATCTCTCTGGAGCCATTTTTGCAAATCACTACAGCTATTCATAATCTAAATCAGTCTCCTTTAGCAGCAGAAAGATCTTTTTTCATGACAAAACAGAAGATGACATTCATTAGTGCCTAACTTGCATAAGCTACCTTAAATTTATTGGTGCTCTTATACTTATCTGGATACGAATTCCTTTGTCTACAGCTATTGGAAAATTCCGGATGCTCTACTTAAAAATATAAATTGTCACTTTTATCAGAACTTTTGGCAGTTTACTTTATTTTAGAAGTAAAACTGGTGGTTAAGGTTTTAAGACTTCCAATGGGCGTTGTTTCAATCATTGTTAATATGCACCCAGGATAGTAATACCAATATAAGAATTGGCTGTACAAAAACCCACACATCTTAGAGAATTGCTGCTGGGTAGAGAGAGGGTGTAAGCTTTAGACTATATGGTGTATAAATACAACTTAGGACATAACAAAGGAACCCTAAAATTTATGAGTGGATTCATGGCTGAGGGCCAAATCCTCAGCTGGTGTAGATCCCAGTAGCTCCAATGACTTGCAGTGATATCATCCAGACTCAGAGAAATAGTGTATCACAGTGCTTCTGTTCTGGATCACTCTGGCTATGCCTATACTTGTAAAGATAAGTCGACTTAACAGAGTGGCTACACTTTAAGTCGACTTAAGTCGACCTTGTTAAGTCGACTTAACAGTAGATATAGCCGTCCACACTGGCTTTAAGTCGACTTAAGAAGTCGACTTAAGGCTTAAGTCGACCTTCAGAGGTGGTATTATTAAGTCGACTTAAGGAAGCGCTTACATCGACTTAATAAAAGCCCAGTGTGGACGTGTCTCTGTGTAGGTCGACTTAAGCGTCCTTAAGTTGACCTAAGTTGCCAGTGTAGATGCACCTCTATGCTGGAGATATTTTAGTTGTGCACTCAGATCCCCATTCCAACATCCCACATCATGCAGAAGATACAGAGCTTGCTTGTGTGAAATTGTATTTTTAGGACAGTGTTAAGAAGGCAAAGTGTAGATAAATGTGCTACTGGCACCTGGTGATTTTTGTCCTTCCCGTTTATACTCTACATTTCCTCCCCTGGGTGCATGACTCTACATTTATTGGTATTGAATCTCCTCTTCGTGCTGTCCCCACTCTTCTAAACTTTCCAGGTCCCTTTGCAAAATGGGTCAGTCCTCTTGGATATTTGCAATGCTTCCAGTTTTGGTACCATCTACAAATCTGAGCACGGGTGGATTGGGCTACAGCTAGCAGAAAATATATTTGCTTAAAGAAGAACAGATGCTTCACCTCACCACTGTAACAGAAGCTCAAGGGTTTTGCAGACTGACAGTTGTTCATGGACCACAATTTGAGAATCAATTCTCTATCGTCATTTTTAGCTATAGAAAACTTGTTGGGATGTATACATCTGAGGTATAGTCAGTGGAGCAATTTCTGCCTGTAATTGGGCTGATCTACTTCCCATTGCCAAAGGCAGCTGCCTGTGCATCCTGGAGCGTGTGCAACACTGAACGATAATGTTCATTGTCTTACTGTTATTTAAAAGCTGACAATGTGACTGATACTGTACATGACATGAAATACAATCCAACAGTGGATTCAAGAACTAAAGCCACTTTAATGGACAGAGGAGCATCATCCTTAAAGAGTTGCTCATAAAACATGGACAGCGAGGGCAGAATACTTATTTTTTATTTGCATTATGGTAGCACCTAGGAGCCATGGACCAAGGCCCCACTGAATGCATAACAATAAAAAGATCTTGCACCAGTGAACTGAAAATCTAATATATTTCCTGCTTCTTTACTGTTAATTTTAGGATATGCCTTTTAGTGTTATCTGTCTTGTTTGCCCTATCCTCCCTTAAATGTTCTGTCACCACCTACAGATAGGAGTAAACCCTTTAGGCCACCATCAGGAAATCATGGTAACTCCTTCATCAGGAATCATCTTGATTTCTTCCTAAGGACTAGAAAGGAGGGTCACTTTTTAAAGAGAGGGTATTTAAACGCTAAACATGGACATGGTGGATTGTTCTTGACTTGAAGTCTTTAATTCAGGACAGGCAGTCTTTCTAAAAGATATACTATAGCTCAAACTGAAGTTATGGGCTTGATGCAGAAATTAGTGGGTGAGGGTTTTTGGGTCTGTGCTATGAAGGAGGATAGATGAAATGATCTGAGAGGTCCATTCTGGCTGTAAAATCTTTGAATCTATTCATTCCTGTTGTACAACTGTATGCATTTATATCTCCAGGCTTTAGCCAGAGTGGACATAGATATTTATATTAAAATTCTAGAAATAAAATAATGAACTGTCTTGTGTCGATGGCACCACTCCTCTCTTCTGGATGAAATTGACTATATCTTGTAGTCCTAGACAGCTAACAGATGATGACAGTTCTTTAGCCTCAGGGTTAAGACCCTGATGATATGGGTTTTGTAACTACTGCCACCAGTAAGTTTTGCGTAACTCTTGTACAATAATTACCAAATTGTTGGTGTTCAAAGATTTGTTATGTTATTTACATTTCTTTCTGGGTTTTATTTCTAGTTACTGAATCAATTCATCTGAGAATGTCCTTCCAAGGGAACTGTTTCCAATCAAAGTAAAACACGTATAATTTACCTCCAAGAAATAGTTCTTCTGGGGTTAAAGTGAGTGTTCTGACTCCTGTTTCTACTACAGAATTACGGCTGGCCGGACCATATAGGTGAACTAGGTGGTTGCCTAGTGCGCCAGGCTTTAAGAGGTGCCAAATTAGATGGAAGTGAATTTTTTTCTCTATTTAAAAAATTATATTGATATGTTATCATTTTTCTCTCATAGTTCACCTAGAGCACCCAAAATGCTGGGGCCAGCCCTGTCTGGAACTTTGATATCTTGGCTGGCTGGAAGCATGATAAAATTACATCTTTTTAGTTCCAGGAGGGATGGTACAGCACCGATTGTTTTATCAAGAACAGTCTTTCCCTCCTTTACCCACCCATCCCCCCAAAAAATGACTGGTCTACTGGAACAAATTTGAAAAAGGCTTCTCCTTATTCATTCTTTATTGAAATCATAACCCTTTGTTTCTGACCTACTGGTTTGTTACCAGAGAAATTCATAGGGATATTGCAAATTCATCATTTTGACTCCTCTGCAGGCTGTTCTATATATATATATATATATATATATATATATATATATATAAGTAGGGTCTAAAACTTAATTATAGGAAACATATCAATGACATGAAAACTCACTTTCTCATCTCAAATCCATGTGCTTTATAAAAGCAGGGTTAGAATGAAATGTCCTCATCTTGGCACATATTTTCAAAGTTACAATAGGCGCCTGCTGTTACACATCTAGGTTTGTGAGCAAATAGCATGATTGCAAATCAGACCTTTACCCTTGCAGACCTGCGTGGTTTTTACACTTTTCTGGTCTTGTCTGGTCCCAAAAACTTAATGTTCCTGTGCCTGTGCATGCTAGGTATTTGTTTCCCTATATTAGACATGCAATTGTATGTGAATGCCTAACTTTGAAAATCTGGCTATGGATTCTACTGGCTTCCATGGCTTTCAGCCATATTGATGTGAATCCCCTTTCTGGGTCCATCCCAGAATACCCAAGCCTTATATGTATTTTACTGTGCTTTTGTGGTCTCCCATCTACTTTTTTAAACATCTGGTATAAGTTAAATCACTCCAGTGTGATGGACTAATCAGCATCGTTCCTGCTGTGTTCCACAGAGCTATGGGAGGCACTTGGCTTTTTATCAAGAATGTCTCTGACACACAGAACCTCTTCTTAACCACATTTCAAAAATCCCCTTCTCTAGAGTCTATTGGTTTTAAGCCTTTTGCAAGGTCATTAATCTTCTAGTGATGGTCAAATCTCATAAGTGTCAGAGGTTCAGATTGGCTAATTAAGCACCAAATGTTTAATCTGAATCTGAGATGAACTAGCTAAGCATCATAGGCCTGCAGAACCCAGGATTCTCAGTACAAACATACCTTCTGCTGCAATCTTCTATCTTGTATAGTTCTGGTTCCAGATGGAACCAGGGAGATCACATGAAGGGGTGAAGGACAGGATATACTTTGGAGGCAGGTATGGTGGAATTCACCTGAAGTTTACTGTTCTAGATTTGGACAGACATTCAGGTTACTTGTTATTTTATTGTTCATCTCTACTAGGAGAACAAGGAGCTCTTGTTTTATCATCTGTGTTCTACACCTGACTTTGCCACAGCCTCAGGAAAGTAAATATCACTATTGCCATTTTATAGAGGGGAAAATTTGCCCAAGTCACCCACCGATTGAGATGTTGTGATGCTTAGGCAAACACTTTGTGACAAACTGGGGTTGGGATATACTCTGTACTAACCTGCTGCCCGTTAACTATCCATGTGGACTCTGTTGATGCTTATTAATATTAATGTGCTTTGATCTAATCCCATTTCAAAGAGGACCAGATTAAAGCGCAATGACAAACTGTTAATGTGTGTCAGCAGGGTCCATAGGGACCTTTAGCCTGTAGCAGGCTAGTGCAGGATTGATCTACACTGCTTCTAGACGTGAACTAATTGTTCATGTTGACACGTCCTTAAAGTCCGTGAAGTGCTTCAAGATTCTCAAAAGGTGCTACAGTGTTACTGTATAGTAAAGAAGAGCATTGTAGCACAAAACATTTTGGAGAAAAGGGACAACTAAAAATAGCCCTTAGTTTAGAAGGTGCTGTGCAGGGAGAATACTTAATCTCTACTTCTGTTCCAGAGCTGGGGGCCTTCCAGATAGAACAGCCATTTAATCCCTGTGTTCGTTACCAATGGCCTCACTTGTATACTAATAACACAACAAAATGACTCTTACTTGACCTGATGGATTTCCTCCAGAAAAGCACCACACGAAGCAGAAGTGGGGAGGAATTTCTCTCCACTGGTTGGAAGGACCAGGGCCTGGGCGTGTGGAGGGGGGAAGCCTGTTGGAAAGAGTATTTTCATTGCTCCTGGACCTCTTCAAAGTTTCAGATCTTCATCAAAGAGGATGATTTAGGAAACATAAATGGATGCACTCTGGTGCATCATTGCAGCTCAGCTATACTTCATGGCTCTCTCACCCTAAAAACGTGGGCTGCACACATGATTAGTCAAGAGAAGCTGCTGCACCTCCACTGATATATAGTCAGAAGAGTGCAGGCATTCCCTGGTCCCTCAAACCACCCTTCAAGGGAAGTTATGATGCAAGAGTGAGAGCAGATCAAAACCGACCATCGTGATTGCTTGTTATTGATAGTTTTCAAATTGCAACACATTATTGTCTCACAGCCATTTCTCCTTTGATTTGAAGCTGATTGAGAGCAGAACAAAATGGCTCAATTATAAAGTTGCCATAGCTGGGTCTCTTTAAAAATGAGCCCAACTTAATTTTAGCTTTGCATCGTGCTAAGGAAATTTCTGCTGTAATTTGGCAATCATTTTAGGATGGTCCTGAGGGTGTAGTATAAAATAAGGAGGCAATTCACTTACATCCAGCTTTTTGGTTTGCAGTTTAAGTCGACAGTATTCAAATGAAGGCAAGGATTTGTTTAAACCTCTCCTGGAACAAAACATCCGTTTCCAGCTGCTGTGAGATCTCAGGACGAAGCAGGGGGTGGGGAGAAGAACTAGTGGAAGTAGGCTGAGATGCTCCATACAAAGATTGTCCAGATTCACCTGGGAATGGTGAAATCTCTTGAAAATGGAAATAAATAAATTAAAATGGTTTATTCCACCCCCTAACCTCCTCTTAATAATCAGAATGATCTAAAACCTAATTATTAGCCCTTCCAACCCAGCCAGGCTGTAGCATTCCCACATCAAGTTGCAGGGATGGGGATTGTAGCCTGCAAACCCCACTGAATCCATGGAACCATGGGTCAAAGAGAGGAGAGCCCCAGATAGCACACTCCTGAAGGTAGCCAGCCTCCTATCTCCTGGGTAGGAGGAAGTATCCCATAAGAACTAGGAGTCCATTAGTTTTTCTCCCTGTAGCTATGCCCTAGTCCTTATGGCACAAGGATTTAGAAGGGTCTTGGGGTAGATGATGATGCTGTGATACCTGGACAGATTTCTGAAGGTGCTGCTTCCAGTTCAGTTCACATATGGAAGTAGAAAGCATGTAACTGATGGAGGGGAAGCACTGCAATGAATGCCTGGGAATCCTGGCTTTCTGCCCCACATGTGCACTCCACCATATAGCTCGTGTAGTCCTCAGACAACCGCTGTTGGCCCATCCTGCACTCGCTCTTTTTTTTTTCCCCCGACAGCTCAGGAAAGTGGATGGCTCAGAACATTAGCAATGGGATAAAAATCTTTTCATATCTAGATCACTAGTTTAAATTCAGTCCTGGGGCCCTATTGCAGGATACAAGGAACTCCCAATGACTTCAATGAGAGTTCCATTGCCATCAAAGGGAATTAATTACACAATGTGGTGGGAGTCCCGGCACCTAGGTTGGTAGTAACCCACATTTGTTACCGTTTGAGCTGCGTTTGGTGGTCTTACCCACTTCTCAGCCCAAAGACTAACCTCCGACACTGTTAAGACGAGTAGGCCCACTCATTGGCAGTATCCACCACTGATTGTCTGTATCTGGAGACTAGGTTATCCTGTTTGCCCTTGAGGTGCTCCCTTCAGGTCGTGGGTGAAGAAGCCTGCAGTGGGCTATACCTGTTTTGTGGATAACTCACTGAGTAATAAGCTCAGGGTAGCACCATATGATGACAAACTCCCCCAGCGGTAGCTCCAGTAGAAATGCATGAAATAGATTTCATTCTTCCTCCCTACCACTTTTCAAGAAAAGCACATTGTGCTAAAATTGTCATGGTTTTGGGGTTTGCATCATATGAACTGGTTGTTCAGTTGGCATCAGACTGTGAAACTGTCTTCTGCCAAATTCCAAAGGGGTAGCCGTGTTAGTCTATTGTAGAAAGACAACAGAGTCTTGTGGCACTTTTAAAGACTAACAGATTTATTAATCGCATGAGCTTTCGTGGGAGAAAATCCCACTTCGTCAGACGCTTTGAAGATAGGAAAGTTACAGAGTGGGAGGAAATTAAATGCAGGGGAGTGTATGACATAGCATCAGGTCAGGCTGTAACAGCAAATCAAAATAGGTGTTAGGATTCAAAACACTGGGGAACAGCCAGTGTGTGTTGTCTGTGAGAGGGTTGCTGATCCCCTGCTCTCTGTGTACTGTTAGGAGACTAGCTCATTGAAACTGTCACCATAGTTTATTCAGCTTCACACTTACTCCCTCATTCGCCCCAATGCATTTGAAAATCCTTAAGTATCAAGAAACATGGAATTAAAAAATAATAACCAAGTAAACAAAGCAATAAAAATCAAGGGGCCAAATTCAAACCTGATGCAATTTTGTCAGAATTGACACCATGGATAGATTTTAACCCATAGCCTGCCTGACTCTTGTCAGCTGAAATAAAAGTGCAGCCATTGTAATAACAAATTCTGACTGTGTCTCTTTCTCTAGATAAATGTAGAGGAAAATTTAAGGCATCAAGGGAAAGAGCTCAAAATCAGGTGATGCCTACATGAAACATGTTGGAGACGGAATCCTGGCAAGAATTTGATTGTGTGTATCTCTGCACATATAGGTGTGTATAGTAAAAATTAATGAGTATGCACAAGTGTATGTCAAAGCATCACTAGAATGTATCATTGGATGCAAAAATAAATAAATAAATAAAATCCTTGCAGCAAGGTCAGTTTTTGCAATTAACTAAATAAACCTAAACGTTTAGGTAGGTGGCCATGGTTAACATTCACATTTCCTTACACTTTGTAAGTGGTGAATGAGAGGTCTGATTAAACATGATACAAAAAGAGCTTGCAAGTAGCACTGTTTACTAACATTTCAATTTCTATGCCTCATTTATTAGACTTAGAATAAAAAGGTTAGAGGGGTGTTTGGGATTGTCTTTAACCTTGATGATATTTCCACTGAAGCAGCATAATGGCTCTTAATTGCTTAAGTGAAGAGAACATGTTGACATGTCCTTCTTTGTGCTTAAAGCTCTGTGCCTAAACCATTATGCTAATTCAAGCATTATACACACCAAAGTATTTATGGGACTGACACAAGTGATGTTGCAGGTAAAGGGCTGTGAAATGGTCTGTAAACAGAGAGAATTGATTCTAGGCCCAAAGCAATGCTGTTAAAGTCACAGACATTGAACAGCCAGCCCTACAATTTCTATCCAGATTGTCAAACTGGGTCAGACAGTGTCAGCAGGGCTGCCATTATAGATCAGATGGGTGGTTTAATAATATGTAAACCAAGCACATAAATGGAAATTAACGTGGAAGCAATGAGTACCTGATTCTGGCTTCCCACCCCCCACCAATGGTTTTGGTTACAGAATACTCAACTGCAACATTTGCAATTGCTAACACATTTAGGTGTAAAAGAGTGAATCATGGCTTGTAATTGTATTTCCTTAGGTGAAGAGAGCAGCATCTCAGTCTGAAGAGATCACCGAAGAATATATGTATCATTTAAGTCTTTGTGCAATAAAATAAAAAAGCCATGGATTTGACCCACTAACCTTCAGTATATTTAGTTTTATACATTACCTGCCTTTTCATATTAGGATGTGTGGTTGATATGTTAAAGAGCACTGTGTCACTTGAAAATGCTTTATTTTAAAGGCATCTTCTTACATGGTTTACTATTTGCCATAGACTCTTAAAACTAAAAGAATTTTAAAAGTCTAATTTGTGTCTCATTCTTTTATGCTGTTTGTTTACTTTTTGTATTTCCCTCATCTAAATCAATGAAATTAGACACTTTTTTTCCCTACTTATTTTCATTCTAGATTCTGATGTGCTGGCCCAGTTCTTTTCTGTTTGGCTTTAAATTGGTTCAGAGATATGCTTAAATCTCTTGCTCTCACCTAATATATTTTCATTCAAATATTTCTACATATAAATGCCATGAAAACATTTCAATTTCATACTTGAATTCATGTGTAAATTGTAAGTTCAGACAAAAATCTGATATTCTTAGTGGTCTGTAAAGAACTAGCACACTTTGGCCATGATTTAAATAATACTAAATAAAAAATAGATTTTGTAATAGCTCCTTCTTTTTAGAAAAATCTAAATGTAAAAATCGAAACTTGTGTGTATGTTCTTTGAAATGCTATGTGTTTTGATGTGATTTAGAAGTGATTCAGTAAGAGGGATATTTTAGATTAAACAGGAAGCTTTTTAAAAATCTGGACAAGTTGCTTCCTTTTTCTTCAAAGTCCTCCTTCAGGACAAGATGCTGTTTCTCCCAGCAGGGTACGCTGCAAGCTGGTCAGATAGAGGACATTCCTCTTTCCCTCTCTGTGGAAAAGTTCTGTTTCAATACTATTTCCTTGTTCGCAGATTTCTGCATTGTTGAAAACATTATTCTGCAAAATCATCATCAGACCAAACGACCAAGACAGATTTTGGCATCATGCATCCCAGATTAACATGTCTACCAATGGGGTTATAATGTTCTGACTGTTTCTTGGACCACTGGCAAATATTTATATGGCACAGTAATATATCAGGTCTATATGATGATTGTAAAGAGGTGTCGATATTTGCATGTTAAGTCACAAGGTAAATATTTTTAATGGTTCATAGGCTGGAATAGCAGAAATACCCTAATCATGGGGTTAGTTCCCTGCACTCTTTGGAGTTCCCTTAGACAAAACCCATTCATATGGCAAGGGTTAATTTTATCCTTACAATATCTTGGAAAGAAAAATAAATGGGCTGAGGATTTATTCTCTTATAATAATTGAAGGGGAATGATGGTTTTGGATATAAGAATGAACTAGGAGGTGCTGGAAGGTCCCATACCCATATATGAAAGGCTACGGAATAATATGTTTGCATATTGAATACTGCATGATTTGGTTTTTGCCTGTTTAATGCTTGAAAAAATATTTCTTAACTGATCAGATATTTTGTGGTTGCTCTTTATTATAGGTTGCAAGGTATTAGCTTTGACATGAGATTTTTAGTGGCATGATGAAGAGGAGATAAAAATACCACAAAAACAATCTTTCCATAGGTATTCATTCACTTCCTGTCCCACCCTAAACCAGGAAATGGAAAGATCTATAAAAATGGGGAAAATGTAACAATGAAATATAACCACATTCTTTAAAAACTTCATAAGACAATTGGTTCAGGTCAGTTCTTATTTTGAGACTAATTTGCTTATATGAGTTAGTTTTGATTTAACATGATATGCACCATTGTAACATGCAATACCAAACTGGTGTAATAAATAGCGTTTCAGTTCCCATTGTTAATTGGACCGTACTTGGACACAACGAGGTGGATCACGCTGATGGAAACACTTCAGTCTAGAACAGAGATAATCAATAGGTGGACCGCAGGCCAAATCAGGACCGCCAGACACTTTTGAATAGACCCTGAAATCTTTTTATTTACCTATTTTCATTATTGTTATTTTTTGTATTATTTGCTCTGGAGTCTGGATTGTGACTATACCTTGGATCTTAACAAAAAATAATTGACTACCTCAGGTCTAGAAGATAAATCAGCTGCATTAGGTGAAGAAAAGGAATAAAGGTGTATTTTTTCAGGACAACCCAGCATGATTTTCTTCTTGCATATTTATCTCCTAAATGTAAAACCAGAGGAAGGAATACAGAATTCTGGGAATACCATGACAGTTTCCTCCTGAAACTTCCTCTTGAGGCTCCCCTCAATCAGAAGAGTTTTGGGAATTCACGTAGCAGATTGTGTGTGAAATCTGGTCGATCAATATAACCCAAACTTCATGAATAACCCAAGATCCATCCAAGCAGGTCCCAGGGCAGTGGTCTACAGAGTTCTCTGAAATTCCTCTGCCCCTGCCAGTACAAATCTTCAAGAAACTGTTCATTCATTAGTTTTCCCTATCATACATAGTCCCAATCTCTAGCCAGGTAGAAGATCCAGAGGGCAGTTAAGGATGACATCAGTGCTACATAAAGTGACTGCTGTCCCTCTTCCCAAAACCCCACAGAATCCCAAACGCATCCGGTGAGTCTGAAAGATCTTCACTAAGCATCTGATGAGAAGATAGCACAGTATATATGGCCCCCACTTCCATATGAATTGGTGGATCAGCACACATCTTCTTGTGCCATTTAGATCCCTATGCAACAGAAGAAAGCATGAAGGTATCCATTTTTTCCTCAAATCTGATCTCATTTCTCATGTTAATGGAATATTTAGTTTGTGTTATACTTATTCCTGTTTAAATAGTTTGTCCTGAGACTGGAAAAAATTCAAAGAATGCTTTTCAATGGGAGGTTGGCAAGGAGCCATAATGCAGGGGCTGAGAGCTGGGTGGCTGTGCAAACACATTGCCATTACATGGCTTCAGAGCAAATAAAAAATGGGGACTACATTTCATAGTGGCTAATACTAATCTCATTTCCTAGTGTGCAGGAACAATAGTCTATCCTTCATCATGCTTAACTTGTAACTTTTTTTGGCTGGCTACAGACGTAGATAGTTTATATAATTAATCCACTATGGCGAATTACTGTCTATATCTGCTTGGAATATGAAAGCAACCATCTGAGTTCAGTTCCTACAATTGATTTGATAGTATGTGCATTTGGAACAAGAAGGACAACTGAAACGATGCACATCTGCTCCATCTTTGAGACCACAAGAATTGTGGGGTTGCAATGGGGTCACTTTTGTACTCAGAGAGACCTTAGCAGGATGATGAGGAGTCAGGTGGTCTCCACTGAAGATGCATGTTTAAAAAAAGAGCCCAAAAGGGGAGTGGACTTTGGTCTCATTGTGTTTCCTGCTCCTTTTCTCCCCCTTTTTACCTGCTGAACATTTCTCCATGTTTGACCCTTTCATTTTAGCTTTACCTTTCTTTGTCCCCTGAATGACCGGCATAATTCATCTGATTATCTATTATCTTGTTATTGGACATAAATTTTACAAGCTGTTGAGAGTGCGGAAAATCAATACCTTTTAAATGCTGTTTATGTGTGATTAACGGTTAATATCCTCACAAATTATTTAATGTAATAAGGTCATTTATCTTTTGCATGGGCTTGGTATCCTGCAAAGAATAATAGAATAATAAATGAGGACACTGGTAAAGAGGATATTTCAGATGCTTTTCTGTGCCAGTTTTATTACCCATATCCTCTTTACAGCCACAAAGCTGCACTATGGTTATTTTATGCAAGTAATAAAATTAGCCTGAGATGGAATTAGCAGATTCGGGGCTCTTTATAGGTCAAGTCGGTGCTTTATGAGCCTGCGACTCCCTAGTGCTATTATCACGAGGCTAGTTAGAGGGGTCTTTAAGCATGATTTAATATGTCCATGCTTCAGAAAATAGTTAAATAGCTAATTAAATGGAGGAGTTAATTTACATATTAATTGACCTTCCAGTAATATTTATATTGATACCTACATGAGAAGCCCTTGTCTTCATTGCCTTTCATCATAGTTAGTCTGAGCAAATATGGTGGAACTTTTTTGTTTAAACGGAAGTTTCTCTTTATTGTCACTGGAGAGTTGTTGTATTCCCTTGAATAGCATAGTACATCTGGCCTCCAGTTTATGCATTTGCCGAAGCCTTTTGTTGTAGAATAATTAGGGAACACAGTCAAATGTGCAAAGGGTGGTGTGCGCGTGTGTGCGTGCGCCTCTGTGTGTGTCTGTGTGCACGTGTATGTGTGTGGGTATTTAAATTCTTGGATCTCTGCCTGAATAAAAGCTGGTGATAATTATGGTAATCATGGTTCTTCAGTCTAGAAGTCCTGTGGGAGAGAATATTGTGGCCATGTGTAGAAATTAGCATAACATTTTACCTGCAGTTATGAGGGAATATTATCAACTCACAGCCTTCAAGTAGTAAAAGAATGGCTTCTGAAGGTAAAAAGCACCAGAGAGGTATAGGTTTAACAAATATAGTTGCAGTAAGCAGCTGTATGCAAAGGCTTTGGATTTCAACACAGTACAATGTATCATAAGAGGCTATTGTTATCTGCCCATTTACCTCTTTGTCTTTAATAAGTGAATCATCTTTAATAACTGAGGAGTGTTTTAATGGACTAAGCCTGCTGCTTTAGTGTGTGGCATATATATTCACTACAGAAATACATCTGTACAATTTTTTCCTTACATTGCTGAGTTCAGCATGTGTTTTATTATTCTTGGCCCCAAATCTGGAAAATACACTATGCTTCAGGAATGGGTAACACTTCCATTTGACAGTGCTTTATTTCAGCTCCTCTGTTTTATTGAAGATTTCTTGGTGGCGCAGGGTTATGGAATCAAGACAAGGGTGGAAGACCTGGGAGATATCTGCTATGCACAGACAATTACAATGGGCTCAAAACCCCAGAACATTTACCTTTTCCAACTGAATGACTCTATAAAATGGACACCTGCCATGTTCCTAGCATGAATCATTGTACTTAGAGGCACACGCAAGTGGAGAACAGTCACGGTTAGTTGACCACTGATGTATCAGATACAATGTCTGCACAGGGTTCAGTGCCTGAGCCAAATGTTAAAGTTATTTGTTCTTGTCAATAAACTAAACTTTACTGTGACCCTATATTTTTATTATGCCACATGTATTTTAAGACAGGGTGTTACTGCTCGAACTTCCAGTGAGCCTTGTATACGTTGTTACAAAGTGGTGAAAAGCAAATATTCTTGGCACTGGTCCCATAAGTCCTCCACTATATAACATAGGGTTTTCAGCTGCTGCAGGAAGTAATGTCTCTTTCCCATTGTACCTATTTGAGTATCCTGCCCTATATACCAGCTATAAATAGTTGTTCTGGTCACTTTGCTTTTCATATTAAAATATTGTTGTTGGGGCAGAATAAAACATATCACAAGATGCAGTCCAAAGCAAGGTACTCAGGTGATAGGGGGCCAAATAAGTACATCACATAGACAAACAATCCTACATTTTTCAATATGTATGTTTTTATACTATAAATATAAATGCATCATCTCTCCCCGCCCCACGTGTGACAGTGCAACAGCCCTTTCTTTGGACACTGGGTTTGGCAATATTCCTTCCGCCATGTTTCAAGACGTTCAGCTAAGGGAGTAGCTCAATGAGCCGAATATTTCTGATTATGATAGGCAAGGCTGGTAGGAGGAACTGTTATTAAGGTTGCGTATCACTACCCTTTTGCAAGATCCAATTTTCAGTTGCTTATCACTTTGCTAAATGTGATTATCACTTTGAAACCCCACATGGAAAATTCCAGCCCATTTAGCAATGTCATGCTGATTTTTCTTTTCTTTTTCTTTCTCTGGATGGTGGAGCTGGGGCCCACCCAGCTGAAGATCAGGCCCATCCATTGCAGCACCTGGCAGTGGTGCAAAATTCTCCTCCGTGGCTGTGGGACCTGGCCAGCAGATGCGAGTGGAACAGAGGCACCAGTGCTGCTCCACTTGTGGCCGTGGCCGTGGCCACCAGTTACTGGCCAGGCCCCACAGCTGAATGCTGCAGTTGGTAGGTGTTATCTCAGCTTCTGGTCATGTGACCGGAAGCTGCCCAGACTACCTTACAGACTCAGGGGCCCAGACAGAAAACCCCGCCTGGCTACACCCCTGTTTCAGTGTGCTTCTTTAAAATGCTAGAAAGTTACACAAACCTTCAAAGAGGAAATTAAAATATACACCCCCTACATTAAAAGGACATTATTACAGTTGTAAGTGAAGGAAGCGATGGGCCTCCAGAAAACAGCCTCTTTGAATCATCCCCAAAGCAAGCTGAATAAGATAGGAGTCCTGTGGAAAAGATAGCATGTGATCATGTAAATAGAGACTTTATCATAATTCATATGATAAAGGGAGTAAATTAAAGTTTCAGAGTCAACCTTAATTATGTCATTTCCAATTTCTAAGTGCTTGACTGTGCAACCTTCACGTTTTTAAATATATTTTTGGTGTATAATGTATCATTTCTACATATTATTCTCATTAGAGTGTATAATTCAGCACTGGTATGAACTGAGTAAACTTTACATCTAGGATTATTGCTTGGCAAGGCACTGGTAGTTCCACTATAAAGATATTGTTCTAGTATATACTGGTTTAGTATTGTGATGTTACCTTTTTAATATCACAGTAGTGATAGTTTCAACAACCATTATGAATTGGCAAGAGTCACTGCATCTACATGTCTCTCTCTGATTTAAAAAAACAACCTTTAATATCTACAAGAAGTGTTGTCTGAGGCTAGGGTATTAGGTTTTAATTGACTTGAGGAGCAAGCGGCAAAGTTCAATAGGGAAAAATCTTGGCATACCAATTAGGGTAAATATTTCCGTTGATTGGAGACTAGCCTCCAAAGAACATATTGAAAGTATCCTAATCAACTGGAAAAGCAAAGTGGCAAATCTCTTCTTCCGAAACTCCATCACTCTTTACATGTTCTACAACACGGACTAAGGAAGAGATTTACAACAGCAGACAAATCTGTATAAAATGCCCCATCTCCATGGTATCTAGATTATACGAACATTATTACTGAGATTGTGAGTATTTGGGGCAGGTGTTTTATTGATCTTAAATGTTGTAATAGTAGTAAATAACTTGACTTCAGTTGAGGATGCTCAGCAGCTCTCAGGGGGAGGGGCTAAAACAGCTGAATCCTGTGTCCTCCTAGTTCAAATAGCGTTTTTCCTGTGACTCCATTAGGAAGAGGATTTGGTCCTAAATGGCCAACTGTAATTAATTAACTATAAGTAAGACTCGTTTAAGAATACTTTACTAGATGCCCACAAAAGCCACAATCCCACAACTGAGGAAGATACTGTGTTGGTTAAAAAAACAACTTGGTTTAGAGGGGAAGGGAAGACAGTTGTAAAAAATAATATATAACAGATAGAAGAAAGCGGAAGTTGAAAGTAATGAATATAAATCAGAAGTTGTGCACTGCAGAAAATTGATAAGGGAATCCAAGGGACACAAGGAGCAATCTATGGTTAGCAGAGTTAAGGACAGTAAGGAGTTTTAAAAATATATTAGGAACAAAAATATCCCGACAATGACATTAGTCCATAACTAGATGGAAGTTGTAGAATTATCAATAATGATGCAGAAAAGGCTGTGCTGTTTGATAAATATTTCTGTTCTGTATATAAAGAAAAAACAGATGATGCAGTATCATTATATAGTGATAAAACTCTTCCCATTCCACAAGTATCTCCAGAGGATGTTAAACAGAAGTGACTAAAGTTAGCCATTTCTAAATCATGAGGCCTATATAACTTGCATCCAAGAGCTTTAAAAGAGTTGGCTGAGGTGCCTCTGAAGCAGTCATTTTGATTTTTCAATAAGTATCGAAGCACTGGTGAAGTTCCAGAGGAATGAAAGAAAACTAATGTGCCATTTTTAAAAAAGGGTAAATGAGATAAGTTGGGTAATTACAAGACTATCAGCTTGAGCAAGTTAATGGAACACTTGATACAGGATTTGATTAATAAGGAAGTAAAGGAGGGTAATGTAATTAATGCTAATAAACATCGGTTTATGAAAAATAGATCACATCAAACTAACTTGATATCTTTTTTGGTCATATTACATGTTTGGTTAATAACAGTAATAGTGTTGATCTAATATTCTTGGACTTGTATAAAGCATTTGACTGGACTCTACACATTTTGATTAAAGACTAGAATGAAAGAAAATTAAAAATGTTAAATAGCATAGAGCCAGGACCGACTAAAAGCTGACCCACTCTATGATGAGTGCCCATTTAAAATTACATTTTTAGACCTACCAGTCAGCCAATTTTTAATCCTCTTAATGCATGCCATGTTATCTATGACCTGAAATAAAACATGAAAAAGTTTGCAGATGACAAAAATTTAGACAGTAGAAAATAATGAAAGGGACAAGTCTTTCTTTCAGAGCAATCTATATCTAGGGCACAAACAAACAATATGTGTTTTAACATGGCTAAATATAAATATATCCATCTGGGAACAAATAATGTAGGCCATGTTTCCAGGATGGGGAACTCTATCTTGGGAAGCAGTGACTCTGAAAAACTTTTGGGAGTGTGGTGGATAATCAGCTGAACATGAGCTCCCCATGTCACGATGTGGCCAAATGGGTTAATGTGATCCAGAGGTGTGTCAATAGGGGACTCTCAAGTGGGAGTAAAGAAGTTATTTTATAACTATATTTGCACTGGTGGAAAGTGGCTCCAGTTCTGGTGCCCACAATACAAGAAGAATGTTGATAAAAAGGAGAGGGTTCAGAGAAGAGCCATCAGAATGATTAAACTAAAGGATTAGAAAAACATGCCATATAGAGATAGAATGAAGGAGCTCAGTCTATTTTCTTAGCAAAGAGAGGGTGAAGTGGTGACTGGATTACAATCTATAAATATGTATTGTGTATTGTAAATATGTATATGTATAAATATGGGGAACAAATATTTGATAACAGGCTTTTCAATCTATCAGAGGAAGGTATAACATGATCCAGTGGCTGGCAGCTGAAGCTAGACAAATTCAGACTGGGAATAAGATGTAAATTTTTAAAAGTGAGAGTAATTAATCACTGGAACAATTTACTAAGGGTTATGTTAGATTTTCCATCACTGACAATTTTTAAATCAAGTTTGGATGTTTTGCTAAAAGATTCACTCTAGGAGTTATTTTTAGGAAGTTCTATGGCCTATGGCAGTGGTCTTTAAACCATGGGTCAAGACCCAGTAGTGGGTCACAGATCCTCAGGTACTGGGTCACGGTGCCTCCTGCCAAAAGACTGGAATGCATTGCTGAGAGATGTAATTGTTGGGTCACAGGCATAAATAATTCTTTTTTCAACTGGGTCCCGAGGAAAAAAGTTTGAAAACCACTGACCTATGTTATATAGGAGGTCAGATTAGATGATCACAACGGTCCCTTCTAGCTTTGGAATCTATTAATCTAGTCAGACAACATTGTGCAGAATTGATTTTAGAGTAAAATTTAGTGCAAGAAATAAAATTTGCTAAGAAATTTGAATGATCGGGATGGAAGTTTGTTGCACAGGGAGTGGGATAGAGTTGTGTACACAGGGACCAACATGGGAGAAGGGTACAAAGAAGTTTGGCAGCAGGGACAGATAAATACAGGGGCCTTAGGGGTTGCACTCCCTGGCCCCAGGCTAAAGGGGGGCCCTGCCACCCCACAAAAATCTGTGGTCTGTGGCACTCCCACCCTCCCTTGGGCTGGCTGGTCTACCCCGGGGGTGAGGCAGACTGGCACTTAGCACTGTGCTCCAGGGGCGGGGCAGAGCCAGTCATCACATGGGGACCTCACTAGGGTCCCCGCAGCTCAGACTGGCCTGGCTGGTCTCTGCCAGCCCCCTGGGGGCTGCCGGCAAAGCCACTTGACAGTGCTCCTCTGCCCCTGGAGTGCTGCCACCAGAAGCCACACTGTGCCAGCTGGCTCCAGAGCACCCCAGACCTGCTGGTCAGACCCTCAGGGTGGGGCGAGTGGGACAGAAGAACAGCGAACAATGGCCTCTGGCCCCAACCCCTCCCATCAACCAGACCTCCCCAAGTGCCAAATGCTGGCCCCACAGCTGGCCAGTCTGGAGGCCTTGCTGGGTTCCCCCGCGCTGCCCACCACTTCGTAATGGGGGGGGGCACAAGAGTGGGTCCCCACTGGCTCCCAGGAGACTTAATCCGGCCCTGGTTGGAAGCAGAGCCAGCGAAGGGTGGACTGTGTTCAGTGGGAGAAAGAGGGGAGATGAAGGCTGCAGTGTAGACAGGGCTTGAGATGGACAGTAGTGTGTGGGTGAGGATGAGAAACGTAAATGTCTTCAGTCCTCTTCTTGCACTGTGTCTCCTACCACAGCCTGAGCTTTTGATCCATTTGTTAAAAATTAAACCCTTCAATGGAAAATATTATCATTGGAAGTAAATTTTGGAAAAGGAGAGTCCAAGTTGAAGAGGGGAGAGAAAACTAACTGCCTAAGATTCAATTGTTCTATTTCATGGAAAGCCTCCTTCCAATGCAGAAGGACTGGCTTATTTCGGTCACTCCAACAGATGCCAGTGGGAGAGAGAAATCTACATGACTCCTGTGGTTCCCCTGACAGAACTGCTCACTTGGCAAATGGAGGGAAGAAGCAGGAATCCAGAGATTTGATCCTTGAGGCTTCCTGATTAGCTAGCTATCAAATCTCACCCACCAAAAATCATCCCTGTCCATGTTCCCTTCCAGCAATTGGAATAGACTGGTAGATGCTTGCACCTGTATGGAACATCACTGATATCGACCTGGGGGCAAGAATCTGTCAATCTGAATCTGACTGCCAAATCAGGGTCTAAGGCTGCACAGCATTGGTTATCAAGGAAGATGGCCTGTTCTCCTTGATGCAGGTTTGTATTGCAACAAAATCCAATAGGAGCATCCAAATCAGCCAGTAGAGACCACTGGTGATAGCAGCGTAAAGTGCCCCTTCCCCTTTCCCCGCCTAGAGTTGAAAGAAAAATATTTAAGCTATTGAAATAAAAATATGAGTGATCATTAAAATTTGTGGAGTATGTATTTATTCCCCATAAAAAGTGTGTGTTAGAATTGGACACTGCAAAGCTGCTCTATAAAGAAAATTGCTTCTTCTCAGCAGCTTTCATGGGGAACTTTTCAATCAGAGCTGGAAAGTGCAGTATTTCAATCCACCCCTCACCCCACAAGCAGTTGTGCTTTAGTAGGGATTCATACCCTAGTGGAGGGCCTCTGGCAGGACAGCTGCAGCCCTTCACAATGGGAAAGACAGTTCAAACACCAACTGGGGGCTTCCTGTAAGATCTCATGAATCAGTGCATCTCTCAGACAACTTGATCCCACCCCTTCCAGACTAACTGTGACCTGGGCTGCTGCTTACCTGCTCCATCAAGCCTTCCCAGTTCAGTCTCTTCACAACATTAGTGAGACAAAGTGGGTGAGGTAGTATCTTTTATTGCACCAACTTCCGTTGGGGAAAGAGACAAGCTTCCATACTACACAGAGCTGTGCTTCGGTTTAAGTAACTACTCAAGGTGGAGAATCAGGTCTTAGGTAGTGCACAGAGATGAATGTCCTCCTTGATTAATTGGCACTGCTACTTTACAGATCAGACACTTATAGAAAGGTGTGCTCAGGGCTGGTTGTTGGGTCTGATTCTCTTATCACACCGGTGTGGTTCCACGGACACCAGTGAAGTTAATCCTGATTTACATAGTCTAAATGGCTATGTCTACACTTGTTAATTTAGGTCGATTTAGCTAATTCGACTTAACAAAGTTGACTTTAAGTCGACTTAGCATGTCCACACTCAAATTTTAAGTCAACTTAGAGGGGACTCTACAAAATCGACCTAGAGCATCCACACTGAATGCCTAGGTCGACTTCTAGGGGCTAGGTGGACCTGGGACAGGTCCACGGTGGCGGGGGGGGCCACCCCTTGCTAAGTGCCAGGGAGCTCAGCCTTTGCCCCATTGTACCTTGGTACAATGGGGCAAAGGGGGACAGGGACCCTGGCAGGGCAGTGTAGACGCACCCAATGAGGGGGGAATCAGTCCCATTCATCTTTTTATAGGGTGGATAGGAATGTCTTGTAGAGTGGAATCTCCTTTCATTTACACCCATGTATATATGGATTATCTCCATTGAAATCAAGAGATATTTAGTGGTGTAAATGGAAATAGAATTTGGCCTGAGGTCTTCAGCATTTTGGTACGTGTTCCCTGAATGTTTGTGTGGCTAGCCATCCTATAAGGGTGTAGGTGTCTCATCTTTTCAGCGTGTCTGTGCATACACTTCCAACAAACACTGGCATTTGCTGACAGCAAAGGAATCATTTATTGCAGTGGTTTTCAAACTTAGGGTTGGGACCCAGGACTGGGTCGCAGACCCTCAGGTACTAGGTCACAGGGCCCCCTGCTGCTGCCGCATTGCTCAAAGATGTAATTGTTGGGTCGCGGGCATAAATGATATTTTCCAACTGGCTCCCAAGAAAAAAGTTTGAAAACCCCTGATTTATTGTGTGACACAGGATACCCGTTTGCTGTGTAAGCTAGACCTAAGCCAAGATAAGTTTTACTACTTTTTTCTTTTTAGTACAGCACAGCACAATACAATGCAGCGGCTGGGAACTGGGGAAATGGGATGTCTGCTTTACTGTTCATCTTGCAAAGAAACCTACTGATAGTAAATGCTAACTAGTCCTGCTTAATAGGCACACTTAGAAACAAATCATTTCATAGAAACATGTGGTGTGGTAGCCATCTTGGTCCCAGGATACGAAAGAGACAAGGTGGGTGAAGTAATTCCTTTTACTGGACCAACTTCTGTTGGTGAGAGAGACGAGTTTTTGAGGTTACTCTGTGCTCTTCTTCAGGCCCGGGAAACTAACTCAAAGTGTCTCAGCAAAATACAAGGTTTAAACAGATTGGTTAGCATATGTGGTTAACACATTGTGATGGGGTCCCCTGGGATGTAACCTAAAAACTATGGGACACCTTGCGCTAGTCACTCTCCAGCCTGGCCTATCCCTCACGATGCCTTGTGAGTGTCAAGCAGAGAGCACCTCCAAACACTATTATTGTCTAATCCAACGGTACGCACAGTACCTCACCCAGCTAGATCACATGAATGCTAGCCTGGCTTGCCTCTCACTCTGATGCTACTGTAAGCAAGCTATGCTTACACAGCCATTTTCAGGTGGAGACACACCCAGAGTTATATGAGTGCCTTGCCTAGTCACCCACAAACCAATAATAGAGAGATACCAGCCAATTACCCCCTGTAGCAGAGTGGTTTCCCCGCTCAGGTGAGGAAGGGGTTAAAAGCCTCTGGGACAGGAGCAGCCAATGGGAGCAGGCAGCTACAGTGCCACTTAGGGCCCAGGAGCCCTATATAAATGAAGGGTGCTGACACCGCTCTGGGCAGTCTTCCCCTGGTGCCTGAGGGGAGAGAATGTGCTGTCTAGCAGGCTGCAGGAGGCAGGACCAGGGACAGCTCCAGGGTCTGCTGGGGTCTCCTGGGGATTGCCAGGGCTCTGTGGGAGCTAGAGCATAGAATGTGAGCCTGATACAAGGGTGAGAGGTGTCTGGGGGTGGTGTGGACATGGCCTAGGACACTGAAGACCTGTGGAGGGGCTTGAGACAGCACCAAGGCATGGCATGTAGGGTCCCTGGGTTGAGACCTGGAGAAGTGGGTGGGTGGGCCTGTTTCCCTCCCTACTTCTCTCCAGACTGCCAATGGGCGGCACAAAGACCAGTGGCGGCCACAGACACTGAGTGAGTTGTCTGTACTAGATTCTGCCCCGGAAGGGAGGAACCTAGCAAAGGGCTCAGTCGGAGAGCTGAGGCACTGGACAGAGACTGGGAGAGCATGGGTCACCTGATGGGCTTGGAAACATCACCATGAGGTGACCATCAGTGAGCCCTTGCTAGTGAATGTCTACACCCCCCACAGTTGGTCAGAACTGCACCAAAAGGAATCTATCCCCCAAGTTATATTACTAAGGCCACTGTCCCCCTCATTGTGGGGAAGATGTGCAAAAGCTTTTGTTACTGAGCTAAGATTTCTAGAAACTCCAATTCAAGATCACACAACTTGAGATAAAACATTAAACAACTGTATTAACTACAGGAAAATAGATTTCAAGTGACTATAAGTGGCAAGTGTAAAGTGATTAAAAGTAGTTACCAAATGAAATAAACATAAGATTGCAGTTTAAAGTATACACACTAACTAGATTTACATCTAAAAATGAGCTCACCCTGAGAGATGGTACATGCAGGCTGCCACTACTCAGTTCACAGGGAGAGTTTGCTTTCCCAGTCAGGTACAACTCCTCCCTCAATCCAAAGTACTCTGTCATCCAGAGATTCCTTGAGGTGTTGCGTTCCAGACCCTCCCCCTTTTATAGTCTGTTTCAGCGTGCTAGAATAGTTGGATTTATTCTCATTGGTCAGTCAACCTTTCATTGTGAACGTGCTCCTTACAGTGAAGTCTCCACTATAAACAGTTCCTGTTGGTAGAGTCTATTCTTGACTAGGTGACAGACAACCATTAACTCTATCTGGCCACTCCATTGTTGGACTCGAAAGGCTGTTTGCGGGAGTTTCTTGCCTTACAACATGTTCTAGCTACATTTCCATATAACTTTAGACACTATGGCTATGTCTACACTTGCTAAAATTAGTTCGAATTAGTTAGTTCGAGCTAACTAATTCGAACTAATTTTAGTTAGTTCGAATTAGCTTAATTCAAACTAGAAAAAGTTAGACAACAGAGTCTTGTGGCACTTTTAAAGACTAACAGATTTATTAATCGCATGAGCTTTCGTGGGAGAAAATCCCACTTCGTCGGACGCTTTGAAGATAGGAAAGTTACAGAGTGGGAGGAAATTAAATGCAGGGGAGTGTATGACATAGCATCAGGTCAGGCTGTAACAGCATATCAAAATAGGTGTTAGGATTCAAAACACTGGGGAACAGCACATAGAGGAGGGGGAGGTCAATTCACTTGATGTAATGCGAGAAAAATCTGTTAGTCTTTAAAAGTGCCACAAGACTCTGTTGTCTTTCTACAATAGACTAACACGGCTACCCCTTTGGAAATAGAAAAAGTTAGTTCGAACTAAGCAAGTGCCATTCATGGCGATCCCCATTCATTTCAGTGGCCGGTTAGTTCGAACTAAGAAATTAGTTCGAATTAACATGGCCACATTGATTAATTCGAACTGTTCGAATTAACCCTTTAGTTCAAATACCCTATTCGAACTTATTAGTTCGAATTAAGGCAGCCCTTAATTCAAACTAACTAAAGCCTAGCGTAGCCATGGCTTTAGTTAGTTTGAATTAAGCCTCCTTAATTCGAACTAACTTGCTAGTGTAGACATAGCCTATGGTAGCAACTATGTGGGTTAAAACCAGACAAGCGCTACCTTCTTGAATGAACGCGCACAAAAAAATGATAAAAGACAAAACACCCTTTCACCTGTGATTGAACCCTTTTCACTCTATATACTCAAAGGAAATTTGCACAACACTTGCAAAAGATGAGCCTGGGAGCTTAAACTCATAACTTTGCTAAACACTAAAATCATGGACTGAACAGAGACACAGATTTATGTCTTGCTATTACAATATATAATGCACTAAAAACAACACCTTAACCCCCTGCCAGCTGCATTTCTCTCCCCCCTCATTTCCTTGCATTCCCATGAAAGGAGGGGTGTTAATGGGCTACTTCACCATGAATGATCACTTGCTGTTACAGCCTGACCTGATGCCATGTCATACACTCCCCTGCATTTAATTTCCTCCCACTCTGTAACTTTCCTATCTTCAAAGCGTCTGACGAAGTGGGATTTTCTCCCACGAAAGCTCATGCGATTAATAAATCTGTTAGTCTTTAAAAGTGCCACAAGACTCTGTTGTCTTTGAAATATATGATAACTACTACACTAAACAGTGTGTTCAAACCTTGTATTTCGGAGTGATGCTTTGGCCCACACCCCGGAGTGACAGAATACTGACCTACCCCACTGTGTAGAAAGCAATATGTCAACGTAAAGGCTTCTCTCAGCAACACAACAACTGCTTCTCACGGAGATACTTTAGAAGCTCTCCAATCAGTGTAGTAGATCGGTCATGTACACACTACAGACTTGTCCTGCAATAAGTTTGTTGAAGGACAAGGAAAGCATTACAATATAACTCTTTCCCCCATCCACACAGCACTCCTTGTAACAAAAAGGAGCATTCACACGCTCCTTTGAATTTCTGTTACAAGGAGCAGTGCATGGTGGGCCCCTATCCCACCATGTCACATAGCAGCTGCCGGGGTTCCGGGTCCTGGTGGCTATGGAGCTCCAGCCGCTGGGGTTCCCAGGGAACCCTCGTGGTTACTTGTCAATTTCACTGCACTTTTAGGGAAATGACACTCATATTTTGATACTTCCCTCCTACCATAGTCAGTTTACCTCCTAGAGTTGGATTAAATTGCAAAATATAGGGCTGGCTATTGAATAGCAAAAATGGAAGTCTGAGAAAAACCTCAGATAGATTTTGGAAGCCCCAAAGAACTGAATTTTCAGGATTTTCCAGGTAATGGAAACAGGATAATTCTTTTATTGATACCAACCCTTAATACAAAAGGGGCATTAGACTGCATTTAAAGGGTCCTAAATATATTGGGTAGGGGGAATCTGACAATCTAATGATGATGTAATGTAGGTATTTTGGTACAGAAAAATAGAATGGAATTACTTTTCCTATGATCTTCCAAAAGTTATTGAAAATGATATGAAATATATTCTGTAGCATACAAAAAGGGTTTTTTTTTAAAATGCAATTTCTTTGGCACTTTATTCATTCATTATTCCTTTATCCTCTTTACGTTGTGAAAGCTTTCTATTATGAAACATTCCGTGAAAAAAATGAACAAAAAAAAAAAAAAGGTATACTACTACTTTAAAATATATTGCAAGAATCCTCATTTCCAGATTTTTATTGCAGCACTAGCTGGTATTCTTGCATGCAGTTTTGTAATTTATTCTGAACATTCCACTTAAACCTTTTTTCAATAGCATGATTTTATTAGAGTCAGCTCACTGGACTTTCCCAAAAAGGTATTTAAGATCAAATAAAACCAGTGCTTGGAAAAATATCATTACAATATGAAAGCAGTTACAAAAACATTAGTACTGCAAAGTTTTATTTCAAATGGCTGAGCCTGCTGTACCCCACGTTATTGCACTTCTAGTTCCTCTGGCACACTCACAGGAAAAATGGGAAAAACTGTCATCTTAGCAGTTTTTACCTATTCCTTGAAAAAAAAGTGTCCACTTTAAAGGGAGATGGCAATTTTTTCCATGCATCGTCATTAATAACTGTAAACGGCCCTTCATTCCTGAATTCCTTTCCTAAGCATTCCTTTTCTTTTGCTTTATCAATTCTTAGGAGCCAGTGTTTTCAACAATTCACCTTTAGTGAATGAAGCTGGGCAAAACAGCCAGGCATTTGGGCAAAGCTGCTACTGGAAAGACGAAAAAGATTTTTTTTTAAACAAAAAGTGCTTATTAAATAAATCACTCCAGTGCAATTTTGCCTCT
The DNA here is from genome assembly GCA_007922175.1 of Pelusios castaneus. Lineage (NCBI taxonomy): Eukaryota > Metazoa > Chordata > Testudines > Pelomedusidae > Pelusios > Pelusios castaneus. The sequence goes on along the minus strand of ML685778.1, from coordinate 10,958,283 downwards.
TGGTGTCTATTTAACTCCCTGTGACTCTGATTTCACCAACACTTGCTACCCTGAACGCTCGCGGATGGCAATACGCACCATGCCTGGTAAGTACCGCTGCAGGATACAGCCCTATGTTTGCAAAAAATTGTTATTACAGCTCCCAAAATGACAGCAGGATAGGCTAGAGTGAAGGGCCCACTCTGGAAGTTTTAAATCTCTGGATCTTTCTTGTTTGACTCCAGTAAGAAGAGGATCAGATCTTAACTGAGTGAGCCAATATCCTGCACATCTCTTATTTCCCTAACTCTGAGACTAGAACTTTCACAGTAGACTCATCTTTGCATATGGAGGTCCAGAATGCCTGAGAGTGCTGCCAAACTCAAATCTTCCATTTGACTTCACAGCCAGGCAGCTAGGGCAAATATTTTCCTTTTTCCCTTGTTATCCTCATTTCCTTTCAGCAAAAACAAAATAATTGACAGCCAGCACTGGTTTCCTTTGAATTCAAGCTGATGTTTGTGTGACATTTGTGATTTTCAAACCCCAGAATTTAAAGGAGACAATTTTCAGGTGTACCTGCATTGTTTCGTTTAAAAATTGATGGCCATTAGCAAGAAACTAAAATAAAGGAGTGATTTAATTATCACATCATCAGACTCCGTCACATATTATTTCACGTCGGCTCTCTGTGTCTATTATGCATGGCAGATTTAAAGTGATAGCATTTTTAGTAATTTCTCTTTTTATCAGGTAGTTATTTAAATGCAGATTTAAGCTTTTGCTTTGAACTTTTCCAGATAATTTTTTCCCTTTTTGTAAGCAGGATATGTAGAAAAGCAGCATCAACACACTAAAGTTTGAAGATTAGGCTTTATATGCAGACTTTTAAATCCTCTTTTAAAATTGCAAGCTACTGTTCACATTACTTTTCTAAGTAGAAATATGCTTAAAAAGTAAAGTCTTTATTGCTTCTTAAAAGGCGTAGTACTCTGTGATAAATTCTCATATTTTGACTGTTAATATGTTTGAATGAAAATTATTTATACATTTTGGTGAGGTTGAATGGTTTTCATTTGATTGCTGCCTCTGGAAATGAAAGCAGAGTAGCAGGAAATTTACATGTCATGCTGTGATGTATATCCAGATTATGAGATGATTGTGCAGCAGATGAACACCAAGTAAAATCATTTGCATCAAACTGTGACAACTGCAATTCCTGACAAGGCCTCTTAGTTTTTTGGGCTATTATCACTGTACAAGAATATAATCTATTGACAGCAGGGCTGTTTAATACATTTAAAGGCAGACAGTGGAAGAAATCGTAACTGTTTTCATTCGCCACTGCACAAGGGTGCAGATCAAAAGTGAATTATATTTAAAAATATGCATGTATGATGATAAGATGCATGACATTCATCAACCTGTTTAGTCATGGTTAAGCTGAGTTGGTGAAGATCCAATATTACTGCCATATGTGGTCTGAAATAGAGACGTGAGACTGAAAATTATATTATTGCCCAGTAGAAGTGAACAAACAGGGGAAGACATTCTCTCCTAATCTTTCCTCTGGTAGTGCAAGGGCTAAAATCTGGCCTTTTGTAGTGATATACAGATGCTGTTTCTCTGACTTTAGCAGTGAGCATGTTGGTATTCTAAATTAATGGGTAGTTATTTCCTTTTGTGTAACAAAACATGCTCTTCTTAATATCCATAATTATAATGCAGACAATGATGAGGGCTGGATGCAGACTTCAGTGGGTTTTTGGATCAAGCCCACATAGCACTTTATATTTAATGAATTAAGCCCCTCAGGTTAGGGAGCTCTTTAAATAGATCTGGATTAAATTAAGGCATTGAAAATGAGATTTAAAGAGCAAATTATTTAAAGAAATGAATTTTAAATGCCATTCACTAACATGTGCAACCACCAGTGAGCTTTTGAGTAATTTCCAATTCATTTGCATTGATAATGGAAACCGATATTTCATTTGTTTATCCCACAGGTCTGAAAGTAGCTGTTAATAGGGCCATGACCATGGAAGCAGAGCTTTCTGATGACACCCTGCTACTGTGCGCATATATAGCATGTTGGTCATGACCCTGGCCTTGCTGTGTTAGCATGGTACACCATAATGCTTCTCTTCTCCAACCTCCTTCTCCGTACAGTGGCAGATTCTGAGCCAGTGCTGGGTTTTTAGCGGTTAGAGCAATGTTGCTGCGTAATAGGTCTCGATCCTGAAGGGACAAGTATTTAAAATTTGATTATTTTTTAAAATTCCTCCACGGAAAAGGAGTGACAGGGACTTGGAGATGGGGTGGGAAGGGAAGCGGGTGACAAAAATGTGTGTGAAAGGGTCCACCCTTGGTGTTGGGCAGTTCACCAGAAGTATAATAATTGGGGTCAGAACTCTGGTGAGGAATATAAAGCAACAAATTGAGAGCCAAGTTGAGTCACAACACATTCACCCTTGTAGAGCAGCAAAATATAGTAGTAGGCTGTAGTCACTAAAGGGTGTCAGTCACCCACTTGCTAAATCCGACTGTGGTATAACCACAGCTAAGGAGCACAGACAGACAAACAGGCAACTGTAGTGTATCAATTTACCTTAGATAAGGGAGTCTCTCCAAGCTGAAATATTCTCCAGTCCCAAGCACTCAAAATCATGAATGAGCCATGAGATAGGCTTAAAAATCACAAGGTTTCAAAAATAATATCTTTTAGGTTTATTTTAGGGTGGGGTTTTTTTGGTGCAGTCTTTAGGATTCATGTTTTCAAGCTCTTTTTAGCAATGGCTTGAGATGGGACGTTAGATGGGGTGGGTTCTGAGTTATTACAGAGAATTCTTTCTTGGGTGTCTGGCTAGTGAGTCTTGCCCACATGCTCACGGTTTAACTGATCAACATATTTGGGGGCTGGAAGGAATTATTTCCCAGTGCAGATTGGCAAAGGCTCTGAGTTTTTTTGTCTGTTTGTTTTTGTTTGTCTTCCTCTGTAGCACGGTGGTGGATTTGAGGACTTTAATAACTCAGTCATAGGTTAGAGGTCTATTGTAAGAGTGTGGCCTGCACTGTGCAGGAGGTCAGAGTAGGTACTCATATTGGTCCCTTCTCACCTTGGAGTCTATGGCTATGTCTACACTTGTTAATTTAAGTCAACTTAGCTAAGTTGACTTAGCATGTCCACACTTAAATTTTAAGTCGACTTAGAGGAGACCCTACAAAATCAACCTAGCGCGTCCACAGTGGACACCTAGGTTGACTTCTAGGGGCTAGGTGGACCTGGGACAGGTCCACGGTGGCAGGGGGGGCACCCCTTGCCAAGTGCCAGAGGGCTCAGCCTTTGCCCCACTGTACCTTGGTACAATGGGGCAAAGGGGGACAGGGACCCTGGCAGGGCATAGGGGCAGGGAGGGCAGTGGGGAAGCCCTGGAGCCCCCTAAGTTGACTTAAAGTCGACTTAAGGCTACTCCACGTCTACACTGGCTTAAGTCGACTTTCTAAAGTCGACTTAAGCAGCAAGTCGACTTAAAACTAGGTTTTATAAAGTCGACTTAATTTTTCCTTAAGTTGACTTACGGAAAGTGTAGTGTAGACCCAGAGTAAATTAAGTCGACTTAAGCAAGCTTAGGTCGACTTAATTTACAAGTGTAGACGCACCCTATGAATCTATAATTGTGAGGGCTCGAAATGTACTATTTTTTTTATATGTAAGTTGAGATTCCTGTGTAAGTGCATGACTCCCAGAGCTGCAGCTTTAAGAAAAAAAAAGAATACAGTGAGTCTCTCTCTCTCAAAAAGTAAAAGTTGGCCACAGTGTACTTGTGATAATCAATTCACAGGACACTTCAGTGTCTGGAAGTCCAAAATGCCTTAGATAGGCAATCTGACTTAGATTGAGCAAGGGCTAGGAGCTCTGGAATTGTGATCTGACTCTGCCATTGATTTGATACGTGGTGATGGACCACTCTTTTAACTGCAATTAAATATTTCCTGTCTTCCCCATTGGGTAAAACAGGCTAATAATCTCTCCCTACCTCACAGGGCTGTTGTGAGTGTTGATTGATGTTTATGAAGGGTTTTGAAGTGTGAAGTAAGTGCAGAATATTACCACTGTAGCCATCTCAGTCATTGTTTCACTTCTTCCTGCACTTGATGCAATGCTGAAAGAAGCAAGAATGATGATTTCTTTCAAATGAATTTATTAGTGTTTCTTCAATAGAGCCCCGCACTGACACACGATATCACATTTTATTTTTAGGATCAGACAGAAAACCAAGATCTGCCTGTAACTACCTCAAGAAATACTTGCAATCCTCTTTGGAAAACCAGCCCTGTATCGAAGCCCAATTCCAGCATTACTCCTCGCCAGGGTGTTTACTCAAACTCCCCCTGCATTTTCAAGTGGACATAGTATTTCTCTTCTCTGCTGTGCACTGTTGTAGGCTGATGCTAAACTGTTATCCTATTCCATCCCAAGAATGGCTGCATTTCTAGGGTAGATAAAGTGATATTTCTGCATAGTTATCAGTTTGTAAAGTTCTTCTGTTAGGATTCAGTGGAATCCTGCAATAAATGTGAGGAAGAGTTAGCGAGGTTTGGAAGGGCCCAGTTAAGTGACTGGGAGGAAATGGCTGAGGGGAATTCGGTGGCCTAAGTAACCCCTGCTTGTTGATGGAGCCTATCTGGGGTGGAACTGGCGGAACTAATATAAAGCCAGGAAGCTGGCAACAGACGAGGGCTTCAACGTAGAAGTTAGGCATGAGAGAGTGAGAGTATAAACGTTAAGATCCACATTCTAGGGTTTACTCAGAAGGGGAGGTAGTGTGGACACCTGAGGCTATGTCTACACTGAGAAATTTAGGTTGACTTTACCAAGTCGACTTTACTAAGTCGACTTTAAGTCGACCTTATTAAGTCGACTTACAGAGTCCACACAGCACTCTTAAGTCGAGTTAAACCTGGCCTTACTAAGTTGACTTAGAGAGTCTACACTAGACTCTCTAAGTGGACTAGTTAGGTAATTAAGGGTTAGTTCAAAAGGTATAATCAAATTTATTAGTTCGAATTAAGGAAGCCCTTAATTCGAGCTAATGAAAGCCTAGTGTGGCCAAGGCTTAAGTTAGTTTGAATTAAGCTTCCTTGATTCGAACTAACTTGCCAGTGTAGACATTGCCCTCGTGACTTGACTGGAGGACAAAGCTACAAAGAAGAAGCACTTTGAGTCACAGAGAGAAAGGGGCAGTCGTATGTGTGGATAAGTGACACAAGAGAGTGTTGGACCTGGCAGATCCCTCCAGCAGCCAGAAGCAGGTGCCCCAGTAGCAAGGGAACTCCACGACAGGTGTATATATCCTATTACCATGACAATGTCTGCCTAGGGAAATTTCTGTGATCAACAAGCTGGAAAAAACTCTGTATTGTGTTATAGATACTCACTGCCACTTGATTGAACCATAAGTCTCAGGACAAAGGCTCAGTGCCTCTCGTGCACTTGGGTTGGTGCACCCACCCAGTTTCAGTAGCAATAAGTGACTCTTTGGGGACCAAGAATCTGTTCTAATGGGTCAGGAGAAAGGCAGATAGTCTATGGGCTTGTTGCAGGAAATCCTCTAGAAAGAGAGAAAAAAGTCGAGCATCACTGCATGTTCAATGCGATCGTATTCATGGACAGTCATGGATTCCCCTTTATAGCACAGATTTCCCCCTTTCTCCAGAATTAGAAAGAAGATCCCTAAATATCACTGTTTACTGACAGATATCAACTTGCTCTTTATTGGTATGGCATAAGCTGATGGGAGCTGAAGAACCAAATGTGTAAGAACATTTCTGTTTCATACATTGCGCTCCTGCACATATACTGTTACTTTATTTTGACATTGGAGAGGTTGCTGGATTTGATAAGCTAGCTAAATACTAACCATTTGGGGGTCTTTCAAATGTCAGCACACTGCTAATATGAAATCAAATCTGTTTTTACTAGACACTTCTGATTCACTAGAGAAAACCCACAGATTAAAAAGTTATCAAGTTTATGATGTCGTCCTTTCTGGAGCTGCGAAGCAGCTGTTTCTGCATAACAGCTCTGAGCATGATGAACATTTTGGGAGAAGGGGTAATTTTTAAAGAAAGAGGAATGCAACTATTGAGGAAGAAAATCTGGCCACTAACTTAATTTGACACATGTAATAGACTGTCATAGTTTTTTGGGGACCACACGATGCAAAGTAAAACGAAGCTGGTAATAAGCAAGTTGGCATTTATTCTTTATGTAGGAATATTTGTTCCTCAAAGTCAGGCTATGTGGAATATTAGCATTTGAATAAATTATTCAACACTTTCTAGAGAATGCAAGGGGAAAAAATCTTTTTAGCATTATAACATGACAATCTACAGGGTAGTAGAAAAAGAAGGCTGTCATTTTTTCTTCAATTACAAAAGGCAAATATTTATTATTTATAAGTATTCGCCTTGTATAGGCTTAAATGTTATTTATGAACCTGTTGCATAGTGATTTTCAATGTAACTCATTATTTTTAGCCTTAGGGTGTTGTAAAGGAGCATGGATATATTTAATGACACTTTGCTAGTCAGCGCAATTACACTGTAATCATTATGTAAAATGTGCTATTAATTAAACCAATTTCTAGTTAGAACATTCTTTTCTGCAGGGCTTAATCTTAATCTCTGGCAATCTTTCTCTCTGTTTTTCACCCATTAATTATATGATTACTTTTACAGTTACATATGATGAAATGTTTTTATCTTTAAATTTAGTATGGTCGATGACTTGTATGTCTCAGGCCATTTTCCAGTGAATGCTGAGGAAGTTTCTCTCTACCAAGATGGGGGGAAAAGAAAAGAAAAGAAAAGAAAAGAAAAGAAAAGAAAAGAAAAGAAGAAAAAGTTATTTTGTTGTCAACAGTTTAATCACTGACCCATTGTTTCTGGATGATTTTTATAGATGATTCCCAACTGATTTCAATTTCTGATTAAAAAATTATTAAGTCTCCTCTTCATCCTTTGATTTTATTAAATTATTTTTAACTGAAAAAGGGGCCCAGGCCTGTTTTCTAAATGTTTCTATGCATTTGTACATTCATGCAAAAATACAGTAATTTTTTCCAATTGCATTTACATTTTATGTTTGTATTTTATTAAAGGAAACACATTCATATTAAAACCTTGCTCCTCCTGGTAAGGAGTTGAGATAAAAACTAGCTAGCAAAATAATATTGATATTTGTTCATTATCAAATCACTTTCTGAAGAACAATAAGAATGATGTTTGGATTATTGTGATGGGATCTAATTGGGATCTAAAACTCAGTGCGAGTGGTGTAAATCAATATTATCAAATTATCAATAATATCAAAATAATATGATATTTCCCAGAATAATAATTAGTACCAGGAACAGTTAAAGTGCTGCTACATCTTAAAATAGAAGACCAATAATCTCCTTTATATTTTCTAAGTTGAAGGTCTCTTAAGTCAGCCTAGCTCTGCTGTCTAGTGACCCCCTGTGGAGAAAGAAGAAGAAAGGGGAAGAAGCAGCTTTACAATACACGCATGCAATGTGGAAATTCACTATATTGCAGCTATAGATGGGCAAGAGCAAGACTTTTTGTAAAGTCTTGGTCAGACTTTCATTGAACAAAGCCAGGAATGGTTTGGGTCCAGATACCAGCGAATCCGAACCCCCAAATTTCTTGCAGATTTAGATCGATGGTTCTAGTTTTGATTCTGTTTTTCACTCTCCTTCCCCTACCTCCAAGCTCTTCAGCCAGGGTGAATGTTCATTATCAAATCACTTTCTGAAGAACAATAAGAATGCTGTTTGGATTATTGTGATGGGATCTAATTGGGATCTAAAACTCAGTGCGAGTGGTGTAAATCAGGAATCATTTGACTAAAAATCAATGGAGCAATGCAGTTGCGGGGAGGGAGCCAGACCCTGCTTAGTTTATATTCTCCCTTGTCTGGTTCCATTCTGCTAAGGTTGCCACCTCCACCAGCAAACAAGAAGCAGATGGCCAAGATTCACATAACCATCCATCTAAAACACCCACTGAATCCACCATGTAATCCAACTAACAGCTGTTACCATGCTATGAAGCACCCAGCAGAACCTCAGGGCCTGCTCCCATATGATTACTACCCTGTGTACACCACATTTAATTAAAGACACCAGAAAACAGAGGGGAAAATGACCCAGTGCCAGTTTCAAAAGCTCTGCAGACAGGAGCAGAACTGCTTCAGTATGAGCTACCTGTTCCTTGAAAGCAGTGGTAGGCGAGGATGTAATAAACTCCCCACAACCCTGTAGTATTTGCAGATGAAGACAAAATGACTTAATGTTTCTCTCACAGAACATCTTGCTTTCATGGGGAAAGGTAGTCCAGGCAAAAAGCCCATCATATGATCCTCTGAGGTGCTGAGCACCTTAATTTCCCTCCAATTTGGAGTTTTGTCCTGCTGAAATCAATGGGAACAGGGCTAGAATTTTAATGCTATTTAGTTGCCTAAAGATGCTGATTGGTGGCTAGTGGGATTTTCAAAAGCACCAAGATACGTACCCTTCCTTGCCTACCTCCCATTGGTATCACCTAGGCCCTATCTGCATTCTTGATCCTTTAAAAATCTGGCATCTGCAGTGAAAGATGCTGAAAGAAATATGATGGGTGGAAAGAGAGACCTCAGTGGGAGCTGTGCATACTCAGCTCTGTGTCTTCCTAGAGTAGGTCCCAAGTCCTGACTCATTCTGGGGTAATGTCCACATGCCTCAGAAGGCTCAAAGCTAGTTGGTTCTTGTTTTCTCCGCTCTTTTATAAATGTCTTATAACCCTAGGTCTCCCTGACCTTTGCGCAGCTACTGGAGTAATCCTTATGTAAAGATGAAATGTCCTTGAATAATTTCTCCAATACATTAAGCACAAACATCCATTCCTTTATGTTAGGTGTGTGCATGTGTGTCTCTTCTTCCCTCACTTACTTATTTCATGTTAAACACATCATTCTGGATGATACAAAGAAAACCCTATGCTACGTTTTTGAATTATCGATTAGTTGTATATCGCATTTTGTCCCAATTATGTCTTTGTGCCTAGGCTACTCCAGTGGCTTATTGGAATTGATAATCTTTTACTCCAGGAATTCCATCATTTGGGAAACAAAATTGATTGTCCTCATCTTGGTGTGTAAAGGCCCGTGTGACATCTTCCCATCACCAGAAGCAGCAGCCTAGCTGACAAGGCTGTGAGGCAACAATATGTTAGGGTCAGGAATGATGAAGCACCACAGCTTCCTTTTAATGAAAACTATCCATTCCCGTACATTAGACACCAAAGCAGCTTGCCTGTTCATTGGCAAGTACAATGTACAATGAGTGCTTAGCAGACCTTACTCACAAGAAAGTGGCAATTTTGCCTGGGTTAGGGCTGCAGGATCAGGCTCCCTAGGGAAGTCAATGGCAAAATTCCCACTGATGCTAATGAGAGGAGCCTCAGGCATCTGTTTCAAAACCAAGGAATTTCCTTATTTGGGTGGAAGATTGGTGCTCCTAGCAAATATGGTCAATTCCTCTGTGTGAATTGCCCCTCCATCACCATCGTGCTCTGCACAAAAGCTGTTGGGTGTTGCTTTGGAAGTCAATTATTTAGGGACAAAGTCCTGAAACCAGTTCTCCCATCACACCTTTTTTTATCCTCTAAGGGCAAGACACTCCTGGTATCTCTCTGGCACTTTTCACATCTTAAAATAAATAAATCAATAGAAATCCATTTAGTGAGTGTTTCAAGACATGGTGAATATCCTGGGATACATTTCCTTCCATGAGCCTAAAATTTTGCAGGAGGTGAGCTAGCAACATTGTATGATACTGGCAGTTGTCTCTGAGTTGCTTTTCTTCTGCTCATTGATTCTAGGATCAGCTACGTTCTTAGAACAAGCTAAAGCAACCCTGAGGCTGCTCTAACTTCTGCTTTCAAGAACAGCACCCCTAGAGATCACTTCACTGGCCCAGGTTTGCCAAAGTACTCTGGCCACACCCCTTCCTGCCATTGGCCTGTCTCAACATACCCCCTCTACCAGCAGTTGACAAAGATATGGCTATGCTGTGTCTACAACACACAAGGGTCCCCCTCTGATAGGCATACACAGATGCCCCATTAAGGCAGCTTTCTAGCTTCTCACTGCTGCCAGAGGTGAGCAAAGCAGATACAAAGGGAAGGCAGAGGATAGAAGAGATATTTATCACAGTATTTCTTTATATCTCTAGAACTACAATATACAAAAGATACTCATCGATCTGTAAACTCAGTGATACTCTTTGCAATTATAAAACCAAAAATCCAAGCAAAGTAACAAGTGTGGTTTTAGTGCTCAGTCCATGATCCTGCCAGCCTACCTAGTACAGATCTACCCATCCCAATCTCATTTCACACTCAGGAAAAAATATATATAAGGGTAGGAAAAGATCATGAGGCAGTGACCTTAGCTGGGATGTTACTTTATGGTTCATCTGCCCTGCTGTCTCTTTGCACTTAGGGGTGGAGGGAAACCTGAATTTTCTTTTTTCTTTTTTTCTCCTTGTTTTTAGGTTTGATCTTTCTCAGATGAGCCCCCAGCATGTGTATTCAGGCTCCCAGGGAGGAGGGAGCTCACTGTTCTGGCAGCAGGTAGCTTGCCAAGTATCCCCAGCGAACAGTTCGCCATGGCTTGATTTTTAATATACATTGCTGACCCTAATGATGGTCTATTGAGATGAGGGCAAGGAATGTCTGATCAAGTGGAGATTAATTTTTTACTGGGCTGTCTAGAAATGCATGAAAATGCACTCCTTTTTCTATTTAGACTTTCAGGATGCTTTGATTGATTGACTAGTTTACAAATGAAGGTGATAAAATTAGGTTGAAGACCACATACATTTCTTAAAATGAGGCTGGCTGGTCGTGGAGACAATGAGGTTTGGACAGATTGTATTGCTGGTTTAGGCAATCTTCTGAACATGTCAAGATTTATAGACCTGTACTGTAATGTTACAATTGCAGCTCACTGATATAGGTTTCTTTTCAAATTCTTTCCCATTTTATTTGAAAAAGGCCATTAGAGAGTTATAGACTATTGAAAAAGCTTTTTCTTTGCTAACCCTTAATAAACTCTTCCAAACAAGGACTGCTGCATTTTTATATTAAATTTAGATCAAAATCTATAAAACTTGCTATACCAGGTTTGGATAATTTGATTATTATGATCTAAATGGTATTATGGTTCACATTGGTTTTCAGTAACTTATATAGTAAATAAAATGTAAGTTAAAGTTTGTACAAGAGCTGAAGACACAGGATTTTTCACTTTTTATCTGAATTTCCTAGTTTTTGCAACCCATGATGAGAAATTATGAAAACAAAATACTCAAAGTGGCACTGAAATTAATGTTGCATTGAGCTAGAAACAAATTACTATTAACATTTTCTTTGACTCATTGTAGTAGAAATATCCACAGATGCCATGGGATTTTCTTAATAAAACAGACAAGATTTACCAAACAAACGAAAAGAGAAGACAATGGGATTCATGCAAAATTAAAAACCTTTATGACATTAAAAATCATTACACGAGAGGGGGAATAGATAAGATATCAAAATTCTTTATGAATTAATAATCACTTCTATTTTATACATTTTTGCCATCAGAATAATGTTATCGAATAATTTTGCCTGTGCTGTAGTAATTGATAAGGACTCTGCATGAAGCTGAAATGCTAGCTTGAGGAAGTCATTTGTGGGTCTCTTTCCCCTGAAATCTCACTCTGTGGCTGTTCAGTGTGTCTAACGATCATAAGAAATTTGAATAGGGGTTGTCAGACTTCAGTTGGGCCCTTCCCAAGATGGTCAGCTAGGCACAGCTCTGATGATATTAGTGAACGCCACAAATACTAACAATTCAGAAGCATATCAGATTCTTCCATGGAAAAATCCATGAGAAAAGGACAAAATACCTAGGTGGGACACCCTCTTTCCATGTCCCCATTCAAATAGCTGTCCCCACTCTGTCTCTCTTCCACCAGTAAAAGCAGAGGGGAAGATGTGGCTGTCACTGAAGGTGATTTCCATTTATACTGGGTGACACCTGTCACCCAGAAGGATTCCAAAGCACTTTACAGACTTTCTACGTAAGAATCACTTCACTCATCACTGAATTTTTAGCCACCTTTGGGGCAAAATGCAGCCACAAAGCACGTGGTGACAGTTCACTGTCTTCGGGTGTATACGTGGCTTCTGCTGTTGCACAGGCAATGTTTTTTATTTGTAGGATCCCATGATTTCAGACAAAATAGTTGTATTTGTACCCTGTGACAGGGTGCTGGGGGGGGGGTGTGAACCCCTGGTTAGTCCCCTGCCACACAAGTGAAGCTGACAAGCAATCAAGCGTAAGGGGAGGCAGCTGTGTACAAGCACAGGTTGAGCAGCCTCTCAGGGATTTGATGCCCATGAGCTGCAGCTGTCCTATAGGCCCCAGAAGGCTTCTTAACCAGGCCTTAGAGGGTTGTGGGGGAGAGAGAGGCAGTGGGACAGACCATGTTGAGAATGGAGCTTCACAACACAGTTCTGTGGAAATTCCAGACAGTGCTGTGACCCCATAGGACACGCCTAGCAGACTGCCAAAACATAGATAGACCCTCTGTTTGTCTAAAATTTTCTGGGTAAGGGTGGCATCTCAGCCAAGGGTCAGGAGGGGCAAAAGTGTCTTAAAGGTATATCAAGCCTCTCTCTTCCTAAGCTATAACAAATGCATCCCTCTTAGAGGCCCGTTATAGAATCTCACCCAAATGCATCTTTCGCTTCAAATTCTGCCTCCTTTGCTCATGGTGAGTAGAACTTTGCTCCTCACGTCAATGGTACACCTCATTTCTCAATCTCCCTGGGCGAACAGGCCTGCCGAAAAGGCACTAATCCAATTCAACTGTTTACATGTCCCTTCAAGTGGCATTTCATCTTTATTAGGGATTGCAGACTTGGCATAGCCCGTTTTTACCTTGGTGCTGATGCCATCGTTAGAATCACACAAACACTCAGGCAGGTTTAAAAAGTCAGCTGGGCAGAAAGTCAACAACCGTACTAACTGAATTAAGGAAAAATCCTGCCTTTCCCAGGCAAGAAGGTATAGGAGTTCATGTGATTATGGGCAGTGAAGTAGACAGGTGGGTGGACAGGACAAAGAAGTATAAAGAACTATTTATGTGACAGTGGCTCAGAAGTTTTTGATTCTTAGTTATCAGGTAGAAAGTTGCTAGGGAGGAGTGATGAGAGATGTGTCTAGAAAGTGCACAGTGCCAAAATACAATTAATCTAATGTTTAGATTTGGACAACATCTGGTTCTGTAGTCAAACTCTGCAAACTTCTGTGTTAGAGGTGGTTGCTAGTTAGTCCACCTGTCCTTATTGTCATGGGGTATGGTATCCCTGGTACAAGGGCTTGTGGTGTCTAATTCTCACCTTTCAGCTTATTGGAGTTTAGTAATTTTGATTATTCCATGGCGTTGTTGCATAAAAAGCTTATGTACAGATAAAACAAACATGTTGTGACGGGATATTCAAGCTAATCACTTCGCTCTGGAGGTGAAACTACTTCCTTTCCCTAACAACAAGAGGCAACCTTATTGGAGGAACAGGTTTTGTGGCAATTGTCAAAGACTCTGCTCTGCTCCCCAATAGAGGTGAACACTGTTGATTGATTTTTCAGGTGAATAGACTCTGAATATTTGAGAAAAAAGTATTAACAAGCACCAAAAGGAATGCTTTTTAAATCTAGGTTGATAACTGCTAATCATTGATGTGCTCATTTTCTCTTTAATTGTTTATTAGAAAAATACACCATCAATTAAAAGCACACCATTAAAGCAAAGAAAGCAAGCCTTCATAGCAGAAAGGAACTGAGCAGTCCTAACTTAAACATGGTTACCTTACTGTATCTATTTTAATAAACTCAGAACAGCAAGTTTTCCCTCCTCTTCCTCCAGGGTAATATGAGAGACTCCCTCTAATAGGTCTCACTGTTTTCTAGAAATGTGTGAAATCTTGGAACAGAGGCATTTAAAGGTTTAGATATGTTTGAAATACAGCTATTTTTCAATTTTATAAGCTAGCCAATCCAAGTGCCTGTTAGTCTACAAGTGTCTGCCATCTTTCTCTGGCTGTCAGTGAAAATAGACTGATGGATCACTTCCCTATGTCACTGCTCCAGACTGGTGACAATCAGTGAAATGATTGTGTCTGCCTCTACACATATCTGTAATAGATTGCCTAAACCCTAAGCCTCTCTTTCCCAGTTGATATGATGGAACATTGGACTGAAATCACTCTCGATGAGGAGGAGTCAGGACCATTTGTTATTTACTTCTTTGCTTGCTTCTTTCTTCTACCCTGCTTGAATTGTCCCACAAGAACACATTATGGTAATCAGACAGAATGTATGTATAGGAATCAATCAAAGGGAAAGCTGTTACAAGAGTTATGACATTACAAAGTCTGTTTGTAACTTTTGATTTATGGAATTTTTCTGGTTTATAAATTGAGAATGAGGCATGTAGGGATGGCTTAACCCTTGAACTCCACTATGAAGCTGATAAAGAAAAGGGAATTAAAGAATTAACACAGCAGCCCTAGTCCCTATGGTCACTTATTCATTATTATTTGATTAGGACATGAGGCTGCCTTTATTTGCCATGTCTTTCTGGCTTGCAAATGTTTTTGTTTTAAATATATTCTCTTTTCACTAGCTGCCAGATAAAGCAGGAAAACAAATAGGTGCAGTCCCTGCCCAGAAGAGTTTACAAACTGAGGCTCTGATCCTGCAAACACTCATGCAAATGTTTAACTTCATGCTCTCTGGCTCCCATTGAGCAAAGCATGTGCTTAATTTTAGGCAATGCTTAAGAACTTTGCTGAATAGAGCTGGACTTAAGCACATGCTTAAGTGCATTGATTGAGACCTTAGAAACAGTCCCTTGACTTAGGTCTTAGGCCCAAATCCTTATGCATGTGCTTAATTGTAAGTGGATGAGTAGTCCCATGGAAGTCAATGGGACTTCTCCCATATATAAAGTCAAACTCAGTATAATGTGTTGCAGAACTGGGGTCTAAAAGTAGATATGACATGACCGAGGAGAGCTACAATCATGGGGGTAAAGAGAGGATGAAGGGAGAATAGTTATCTTATGTGGTTGTTTAGATTCATTATATGAATGTCTTGGTGGATCTGAGGTATATAACATATGCAGTGTGCACTTATTTTCTCTCTCAGTCTAAATATTAGATTTATTATTTTACTAATTTATCAACACTGCCTTGTTTTCAAAAGAGCATGAAAGGAACTTAAATCCTTTCCGTCATCAGACAAGCCTTCATACCCAGAATCTCCCAGAAACCATTTAGCCTTTACTATAATTATTTTGTTGCTATATATTATTATATTTCCACTATAATATAGTCTTTTCTCTGTCACTCTGATTAAATCCCCAGACATAGTGCGGTCTAAAAACAACCATTGTTCTTGTTTTCCTATCCTGTTTTAATTGGTTTTGGTGTCCTAAACTGCAGAATGTTGTACTGCCTTGTTTAATAGTTGCTCCCAATCCACCCAAGAGAAAGATGCATTTCATTGGCTTCTATATGAGCATTTACATAAGTCTAGATTTCAGGGAGATTAAGAAACAATGGTGCCGGTGAAGCTTGTATCAAGTATTAGAAAAGAAACCAAAACCCTAGTTTAGCACACCCTAGAAAAATGGTTTGACCAGCACAGGAAATTTTAAAGGTCCCTTTTTGACTCTTTGCACAGAATAGTGGAGAGTCTGAAACTGGGACATGCCACATCTAGGGAGCCATAAGGATGATGAACCCCTTGGAAATGTTTTAAACTTTGTTTTTTGCAGAAAAATTATTTGACATGCTTCTCCCTAAAAATCACCGGAAAAACATCTGATTTTTAGATGTCAGCATGACAAACTTTCCAGCTGAATGACTGGTTTGTATTTTCAAGGCTATCATCAGCCCAAAAAAGTGAAGTAGCTTCTTTTAACCCTTACTTTTTTAATGATAATGTAAACAGAGTAAAATCCGTAGCATTTTCCACACTTCTCAATCAGGATTGCCACACATATCTCTCCAAATACCTAAAGATGCACCCACGCTACAGAATTAGTGAAGTAAACACAGAACATTATTTCCCCTTTGTTTTTCAGGTCTTTGGGGTTTCTTTACCATGAAAAGTAGTATATAAAGGTAAATAATCAGAGATACATCACATCAAATTCTGATCTCATTTACACTTATGTAAATCTGGATTTCCTTCATTGGACTGCAGTGAAACTAGGGTTTTATTATTTGTATTATTATAGTATGCAGGAACCTTAGCCATGGACCCCACTGTGCTAGCTGCTGTACAAATAGAGAACAAAAAGTTGACTTCTGCCCCAATGAGTTTACAAAGGCTTACTGATTTCAGTAGAATCATTTCAGTTCTACGCAGCTATAACTGAGAGCAGGATTTGGCCAGCGGTGCTGCTACCGTATGTAAAAAGTTGTATAGTGAAGAATATTTACTCCATAATATAATATCTTTGGTTATCCCAGTGACAGCTGTACCCAGTATACTGGCTCAGGCTAACAGAAATCTGCTTTTTCTTTTAATAGCACAGTGGACCTCTTCTGTTTAATCTCTTTCTCCAGTTTCAAACTGAAAACTAATCAGAACACAGATCTCATTGGGCACACTCTCCATAATACATGAGGAAACATCTATTGCTATCTATGGGACACTTTAAACAAACATTTAAAAAAAGAGAAATGAATGAAAATGTTATAAACCTAAAAATGTGAGTTAAGCCATCGTCAAAGGAAAAGCTTTCGATTCAGAATAAAATACCATGGCACTTTTAAAGAGTTATCAATTTTTTCTCCTTGAAATAAGGTCTTCAAAAGAACTCAAAATCCTTTTTTTAAAAAAAGTTATGTTAAAGGAATAAAGGAATGTTTTGCAGTTCTGCTGATTGTCGTATACAAGTTAAGGTGCCTAACCAAGGCCTCATTAAACAATCCAAAATAACCAGATGAAATGAACTCCTGAACTCAATAGCAAAACCCCCATTGCCTTCAATGACCTAGAATTTCTCTTGTGGGTCCCTTCTTGCACATATAGTAAGCCAGTTTCATCATCAAGAGTGTCATATATCTTAGGGTTGTGCCTAAATCAGGAACCTATCTTGCAACTTGGAGGTGTTCATAATTCTGTTTTAGATCTGGATCTGAATTTTGCAGATGTGTCCCTGCTAACTTTATAATAGGCCAGACCAAAACTCCAGATGCAAACACTATTGAACTTCAAAGTCTATGTTCTGATATTGCTGCTGAGCCCTTCTTTAGTATTTAAGGGGAATGCATTGCTGAGGGATTGTGGGGCACTTAGTGAAATACAACAAAATCAAAACTCAAACATGCCAATATAATCCAAAAATTTCTAGTACCAATGAAACAGAAATCACTAAAACCATACAATTTTTTTTAAAATAATGACACCTGTGCACTCATCCAGTGCCTCAGCTACCCCATCTGTAAAATGGGACTAATAATTCTGCGCCACTTCTGTAAACCTATGGATGAAAATTGGTATCTAAGTACTAAATATAATGCAAGGAGAATATTTGATCTACTCAGTGCTTTTCCTTCACTATTTCTTTCACTAGGTGGTAGCTCTTAGATGCATGCAATTACTCAGATTCTAGAACTGAAGGTAGATCAGGAAAACTGATCATTATTACTTCACCACTTTTGCTATAGCTGGGTTGATAGCTGGGCAGATGGTGAGGGGCCATCCTTGAAGAATCTAAGCACTAAGACTCCTGTATACGATACAACTTAGGGATGAAACAAACAAGCAGTCCTGTGGCACTTTTAAAAACTAACACATTTATTTATCACAGGAGCTTTCGTGGGAGAAAATCCCACTTCATCAGATGCTTTGAAGAATTTAGGGATGGGCACATCTCCTGCTTTTCTGCTTTTGCTGATTATACATTACTTACATATATAACAGACATGTGCAAAAGTTAAAACAAAGCCTTCTGAACGACATGGTCCTGAGCACACTTTTCTGAGTAACTCCTGCCCCCCACATCCAAATAATATAAATAAAGGCCAAGAAAAATAGCTCTGTAATAGACGGTCAAAACTGTGGCATAACAGTAGCCTGTTCTGCAGGTATAAGGCACATTTACAGTATTAATCAGGGCCTCATTTTCTCTTCCCTAGCCCTGTTGTGATCATAATGGTATTGTGGCCTGTGAAAGGGGAATCGCCGTGTTTGTTTGTGTGTGTGGTGGTTCAGTTTTGTTAGCGTGGGGTAGTAAGGAACAAGTTGCAGCCAAGTGAATTAATCTTGTTCCTGGCTGTCCAGAAATGAAACTTTCTCCCTGTGCCCTTTCTAGAAGAGTCTTTTTTTTTTTTTTTTTTTAAGTAAAAATAAATGAAAACCCATGGAAAGTGTGTTTTAACCACTCCAAAAATGCTGGTGGATGTCTTATTAGGCACATACACATTCCAGCATCATGTTTAATTAGTTGTCTCCAGTAAGCATATTGTTTGGACTTAAGAAAACAGATAGCACAAATTCAGTTAACCTTATCCCAAATGATGATTTTATACATATTTGGGGTCCTATTGTGCTCCGTTCAACTTGATAAAACTTCCCTTTATTACAGTGGGATCAGGAAGTGGGTAAAATCAGTTTCTTTGCAGAAGATCTGTCCAAGATCCTCACAGTAGCTCTGAATAAGTTGCTTTGGAAGGGAGCTTTGAACCAAGGCTGTGAAGGGAATGTGGAAGGACCATGTTTCATTGCCAGGGCCGGATCAAGGCCCAGGGTGGCCCGGGACTGCCCACCCTTGTGGGTCCCTCCATTGTCCTCCCCTGTGCTGGGGGGCAGGGTCATGGGCTCTGGGGCCCCAGCCAATGCTGCAGAGGAGGTTTGAGGGGGGTGCCCAGCTACTGTTGCCATGGCCAGTGCTGCTGCAGGGGACGGGGGCCACGAGCCACAGGTGGGGGGGCAGGCCGGCACCTGCTGCTGGAGGCTGGGGAGGGGACCCCCTTTAGGCTGGAACCAGTGGCTGCAGCCCCTAAAGCCCCTGCCTTAATACGGACTTGTTCATTGCTGTAGACCTTGCAAAGGGTTGAGGGGTAAATTTCATTTCCAACCCCCAAATACTGCCCAACTTTTCTGTGGATTTCTTGGAATTCATCCTCTACTAGTTATCAATCCTGTGCTATGTCTAAAATGCCCAGGGTGGCCTACCTTCAGCAAAGCATTAAGACTGTTCTTAACTAGAAACGTGTAAGTAATCCAATGCCTACCCAACACCACATTTAAATATTTGCTTCATTGGAAACACGTGCACCTGACTGATTGATTGAAGTCTAGATAACTACACGATAGCTACTGTAGACTTTTCCCAAATCATTTAAAAACCCTCATGACATGCCTTTTTATTCTTTGATGGCTATTTCAACAACATACAAGGAACAAAATAAATGTCTCTTTAAACTCACTGTACATTGAGTACATACCTATTAATAACCCAACACAGAGATTTAACATTGATGGTATAGATATGTATCTATTACACTGCTGTTAATCTTCCATAAATATGTTTTTAATAACCCTGTGGTATTTAGTTGGCATACAATAACTGTCTCATTAAATCTAAATTAAATGCATGGTTAAGCATATTAAAAACACTTAATTTAAAATGTTGTTAACATTTCTGATGGTACGTTCCAGCGTTGCTATGAACATTTTTCAGAATTCCAATTGACTGACTGCATTTAGAGAAATCCCAGGTCCTGTACGCTATACAGTACCTTCTGAATGTCCGTTAAGACACTATGTAATTTGATGCTGTCATTTTATAAATACAGAAACTAGTCAACAAGGTTTATTTCTGGGGAGGAGTTCTTGTGTACCAAATAGAACAGATGCTTTTCAAAAATCCGTTTTGCTCTTTAAAAAATAAAACAATGGATCTAATAAAAGAAAAGGAAAAAAAACCCTCTGTTGGAATAACAATGAAGAGGATGTTGCTGTACATGATTTTTCATTTATGGATAGCTAGAGACATTAATATACTTGCCTATGGCTTGTGCATTATTATTCCCAGCTATTCAGAAATGAACCGTGATTTACAGCAACACATTCTTTATTGCTATTCCGGCATATCTGCTGTCTTTTCTGGATTTGGATTGGCTGGCTGGCTGTTAGAATGGGATGATGCTGGACTGCACAGTAGCCTAATGGGTCTCAACAAATGCAGCAGGTATATGTGACCTGGGATTTTTGGGGTTTGTATACCCAGCAAGCCAATCACGATGCAGCAAGAACAATAGCTGAAGCTTTTAGTGCTCTTAAAGTTTCCTCATTGAATCCCTTGGTAACTAATTATATCACAGAAGTTATATTAAAAACACATTAAATGCCAACTAAATCAAGACTTCCCATGACTTTTTTTAAAAGCAATGAAATTCAGGACAAACACTATGCTATGCATGGAGATCACCACCTTGAGAGCAGAACTCTGCATTTCACACACTGTATTTTTCAAATGAAACTAAAATGAAGTCATGTGTTTTATTCATTTTATTATTTCCTCTGCTATTTATGTTGGCATTTAGAAAACATACTGCAGGAAATTCAAATTTACAGCACGACTTTGCACTTCAGTAGCACCTCCCATGCAAGGATCTCAAAGGACTTTCCAAGCTTGAATGTATTTAGTTTCACCTTTTGGAGGTACATGATGAGCTACTTTTACAAATGAGAACACTGAGGTACTGAGATGTTAAAAAGCTGGATTTTCTAAAGTTCTGAGCAGCCACAACAGCAGTTGATGTCAGTGGGAGCCATGGTGTTCTACGACTTCGAAAAGCTGCTCCCTTATATGACTTGCCCCAAGTCACACAAGAAGTGTACTGAGAATGGAACCTTCAAGTCTTTTTTTTTTTTACTAGATCATCAATGTCCCTAGTAAATAGCTACCATGTGTTCAGAATACAATCAAACCCATCTTGAATAACACTCAAGAGACAAACAACAGGGTGCTTAAGAAAAATGGTCTTCAAATAACCACCAATGGAACAGAACTATACTTAGTGCATTTGGGGTGGTTTCTTAAAACAGGAGGTAGGTTGCTAAAAAGAGTGGTCTTTTATTTACTCATGTAACAGAGAAAAAATAAGGACTGCTACAGGCAATATGAAACTCAGGGGCCTTGCCTTGAAGAACTTCATGATAACATGCCAACTTGGTTTTGAGTTTGATGGGTTTGTATCCCCCAAGGTGGTTGTGGTTTTGTTTTTTTTAATGAATTTGGGGCTTTTGCCTTCACCTGTCTCTGCACTGAAACTGTTCGGAACGGCAAGATCTGCCTTAAGCAATGTGAAACCATAAAGCAAGGCAGATTTTCACTTGAAACTAGACCCAGATGTTCTCTGAAGATTTTGAATTTCAGCAAACCATTTGGACACACCTGGATTGATTTGTGGCTTATAACAAAACCCCAAACCAAGTTCATTTTCTGAGAGTCTAAGTTTTGCTTTAAATATTGCACACGCTTCTAGGTATATGCCATTAGGTTCTTTTTGTTGAATCTGCAGACTCCTTGAAACAAATGTAAGAAATATTTATAATATTTTCTATCTACAAGTACAGTAGATCAAACCTGGAGCTCCAGCTCTTTTGAGTCCTGGTGCTTCATCTGTTTAAAAACAAAGAGAGCTACAATGTCCATAGAAAAATCTAGGATGCATGAATGGGTAGACAGACAGGTTTTACTAAAGATATGGGATTTCTTCTAAGGTTTGCATCAGGGTTGGGAGAACATGTTTTGCCGAAGTCTGAAACCATTCAAGTTGATTCAACTGTTATGGATTTAAAAGTTCAAGTCCAACTTTAATGTCATCAGGATTGTTTTCTGTGTTGGAGAGATGGTGAAGAAAAGTTCAGAAAGGGGAGTAAAGAAAGAAAGAAAGAACAGGAAATAAGTAAGCAAAATAAATGTAAAGAAAAAGTGAATACAATCTGTGTACCCCATATAAGACCTTATTTGTGTCTGCCTAGTTTTTTTGGGAGGAGAAAGAATTCTTCTAATTCCTGTATACATCATGGGCTTTCTTCCAGAAAAAAAGAAAACAAGGATCTTTTAAAACTAAGCCTTCTTTGCGAAAAGGCGATTAAAGGTTCCTGATATCAAATAAATTTTGTGTGCCCAGAGAGTAGCTGGAAAGATTTGTGAAATCTCTGACTCCACTGGGTTTTCTCTTCTCTAGTTCATATAGCAGAAATTTTAAAGAATTCCCCACCACTGATGGTGAATTCACTCCTGTACAGAGGCTCAGCACTAAGGCTGTGTATCAGTCAGGTTCCTCTTAAGTCCTCAAAATGTTCCTTGTGGTGGCTCTCTGCACAAGGGTGAATTTCACCTACTGTCAGCTTTCATGCAGGAGAGAAATCAATTGCTGACAGGTTATTATGGCTGTGCTGTAAACTGCTCAGTTGGTTCTAGAGATGAATGAAAGCCTAGAATCCCAGACACAAGCACTCTTGAGCTGCTAGGCAGTCTGGATCCATTTCTGGATTTGAACCTCAACACTGGTCTGTATAATGGACCAAACCAACTCCCCAGATCTTGACATCCCCAATTTTTTTGGAAAATCCTGGTTCCGCTCAGGCTCTGAACTTTGCAAGTCATGCCTGTTTCTACTTAATTCTGTCATTTTTGGCAATATGAGGCAATGAAGGAACAATCCATATTAACAGAGAAAAGCTTTCCTGTTCTCCCTTGTGCAAGGCTGCTCCTGGAGCATGAATTTCCCAAAGGGAACAAAGAGGGGGACTCTGACACCATCCCATGGGGCTGGATGGGCAATGGAACTCTAAATAACGGAGAGCAGGCGGGAGAGGGACTCTGTTCAGAAATTTCTCCTTCGGAGGAGTATCTCTGTACTAGCCCGTTCTTGGGGCTGTAACTAAATATAACAATTTAATCCCAAGTGAAGCACCACTTGTCTTGCACACAGGAAGATGACTGGACTTTGCAGAATAGGGCCCAGATTCAGACCAAATCTGCATTGAAATCAAGGGGGCGGCATCTGCTTGCACCAGATTTGGCCCTGTAGTTCTTATTCTGTATCACGTGAAATGGAGATTTCCATTTTCACAAGCAGTATCAATTCAGCAGTTTGGAAATGAACAAAAAAGAGAGGCCTCAGCATCATTCACATTTCTGTGTGTATTAGGTCTGTAAATCCAAGGTGCAAATTGTTTTTAGAATCTCAGATACACCCCTTATAATATTGTCATTTGTAATCAGCTCACTATGAAAACAGGGCTTTCAAAGGGTAAAGAAATCATTTGAACTTGTGATCTACAATAGATTTGAATATTCAGATAAGGTCATCGGTCAGAGCAGGGGGTGACAGCTATGGTCAATAAACAGGTTCAGTGAGACAAAATCTTTTTGTCTATGAGGGAATGGCTTGAAGAAGAGAGGTTCTCAAGAGGGATAAGAGATTAAATTTAGCTGTGTCACCATTTTATTTCCAAGATGCTTAAGACATGATAGAAGTACGTGGTGGGGCTGCCATGCTGGCATGTAGATCCTGCTGATGGTGTCAGCACAGTACCCCTAGGTCAGTCATTCTGCCTCGGTCTGCATATGAGTTTGATGGAAAGTGATTATTGAAGAGATTAAAGAAACAAGTTCTGGTCTGGCTTCCTACCTCTTAACTCTTGACTGGCTGCATGAACCCTTGAGCAAAACGAACAGTAACAAAGCAGCATCCCATTTTGCAAGCTGAACACTTTTCCCTTTAACATCTTGGATAATTTTGGCCAAGGTTTCAAAAAACATGACCAGTGGTTTTAAGGGCCTCAGATTCCGAGTTTTTGATTTGACATACCGCAAATGCACCTGATCTTCAGAAAGTCCTGAGCACCCACACTCTGAAGAGCAGGCCCCGTTGGGATGTCACAGATTGGGCGGCATAAACCTAAGCCGCTTAAAGCAACTAGTTGCTTTTTGAAAATCTTGGCTTCTGCTAATGTTAGTAAAGAATTAGTACCATAATTAACAATAAAACATGGTGCTACTTGAAATTCATTGTTAAGCAGGAGAAGTATTGTTAAGATCATGCGGAAGAAACTAAGGATCATTAACCTTTGCCTATGTTATAAAATGGCCCATTTGAGAACTGTTGCCACTGAATATATTACCTTGATGTCAATTGGATTATTGAGTGAGAGGTTTTACATGTTGTTTGGTATGATGATATACGTGTGGTTGCAAACTGTTTATGACAAGTGGAAAAGCCAATAAAAATTAATGCAGATTTAAATATATTTTCCCCCTCTGCTTTAGCCTGAGTTAATTTATGCATATATAACCTGATATTTGTATATTTTTAAAAGGCACCACCTTCTTTGTTATAATGAATGGAAACTGCTCACTTTATCAGTCACACTACACTGGCTGCATTTAGCGTGTAGCATCATTTCCACATTTTTAGCAGTACAGGATAAAAATATCTAAATGTCGTAGAGTTTCGGATGCAGGCTGGTTCTTTTAAATTCAGCCCATGTGCTTTTCTTCACAGTGAATTTATTAGGGATACAGTACCTCCCTCAACTTGGATTTTCTGAGTTGTGTAAGTCACAGTCTCAGCCTTTAAAGGCCATCATTTCAGTATCGTGCGTGTGGGTAAATATTAATCTGCCTTAGACATTGGTGTCAAAGTAACTGTATAACTGTAACTTCTGCACCAGAAATGCCATTCCAAAGGACCTTGGACCTAATCCTAGCTTTGCTATAGATCTGCTGCATGATTTGGGGCAAGTCACTTCATTCTGTGCTTCCATTTCCCCTCCTACCCTCTGTCTGTCTTATCTGTTAAAGTTTTTAGGACAGGGACCATCTCTTACTATGTGTTTGTACATGCCTACCACACTATTGGGGTCTCTAAGCACTACTGCAATACAAATAACTGCCGATAACAACAACAATGTGTCAAGATAGGGTCCTGCTGTGACATTTGGAGGAGGGTTCCAACTTTTCCAAAGTTAGGAAGGGAGTTGAAATTTGAGATTTTAGTTCAGGTCCATCTCTGCTAATATCCTGAAGCTTTAAAAAGTCAGCCCTCTTTCAAATTTATAACAGCCTATGTTTAAAAACCTGACAAACTAAAATGTGCTCTCCATAAACTACAGTGGCACAATTCGTGCAGCTGTAATGTAGGTTGTGTCAGCATTTCCATTATACCATACACTGCTATTTTTCAGGGGTTTAGATCTTGGCAATAAAAATCCATCTGGGGTTGAAAGTTGGCAAGGAAAAGTCTCAGCTGGGGAATGAATTCGTTTCAACCAAATGTAAAGAGTAAAAATCAATTTATAATTTGGGATGGCACAGAAGAAAGAGCTGTGTTTGGAGAAGTATCTAATTTTTAAACTGCATTTTAAATCTTGCTCTTCAGTTTTTTGCAGGCAACGTTTTATAGCTCAAGAGCCAGATTCATTTTTGGTGTAACTCTATTGACTGCAATAAGCTTATGCTCAAGATTAATTTGGCTTTGTGGTACTCACCTAAATCTATACATTTCAGGCCAATTTCTGACCAGCCAGTGCTTAAAGGGTCAGAAGACAGAAGGGATCTAGAAAAGATGTCTTCTTCTCAGACCCTCCTAAAACTGCAGATGCTTTGTGACAGAGCTGGGGTGTTCCAGGACACAGCCTAAGGCATGGACTGGTTTGTAAATTTGTGTGCATATGTCCCTGACTTAGAAATAGCAATGCTCCTTTCCCCAGGTATTTGTTATATGCAGTGTTATAACTGTGTTGGTCCCAGCATATTAGAGAGACAAGGTGTGTGAGGAAATATCTTGGGGTATGTCTACACTAGCAATTTAGGTCGACTTAAGGACCCTTAAATTGACCTAAATTACTCCCTGTCTACACCAGACTTTCATTAAGTCGACTTAAGAAATTCCTTAAGCCAACGTAATGAAAGCTTAAGTTGACTTAATAAGAACCACCCATTAGGTCGACTTAAGCCTCAAGTTGACTCCTTAAGTCGACTTTATTAAGTTGACTTAAGGATGGTTGGTCAACTTAACAAAGTGGACTAAGTCGACTTAAAGTTAAATTGACTTAGTCCACTTTGTTAAATCGACTTAATAAGGTCGACTTTAAGTCGACTTAAAGTCAACTTTATTAAGTCGACTTAACAAAGTCAACCTAACTTTTTCTGGTATAGACATAGCCTTTGATTGTACCAACTCCTTTTGATGAGAGACTGGCAAGCCTTTGAGGTAACACAGAGCTCCTCTTTAGGTCTTTCTTCTTATTACTAAATGCTTATCTTACAATGATGCCTCTGCTCCCCAGCAGGATCTGGGATGTATTGTGCAAGTAACTGCATAAACACATCGCATGATATTGCCCAGTTGAAAAAAAAGACCCTAGGAATCACATGAAATTGAACTCTGTCTTTGTTCTTGACCATATTTACAAATCAGTAACTGAAAATATTTGACCATCTCTACAGTGTAACGTTCATTATGTCCTTTCTTAGGCGCTTATATCCTTCCCTTCCAGGGGTGTGGACTGGGTGACTTACAGGGTCTCTAAATGCTATCTGTGGGCCTAGATCAATGAATAAACTACCGTTTCTTTCAGTTAGAATCCTTCACATTTGTGTTGGGTTTTGAACCACCAGCAATTTCATACTTTGTTCAGCTAAGGATCAGAATAGATTATCTCCTTTCTATGGATCTTTGTAACTTCTGGAAGTACTCATATACCTAAAAAAGGAAGGATCACTCCATGAAGGTTTCCACTGAGACCCCCACTGAGTCAAAAGAAGATCCACAATCCCTTCACAATGAAGCAAGCCATGCAAGGTCAGAAATTTATCTCTGAGGCCGGACCAGCTGAGTCAGCACAAATTCACACAGCCCGTGGTAGCTGGCCATGGAGAACTGCAAGTGAATGAAGTGCTCAGAGTAATAAGGTCCTCAACCCCATGGTAGTTTATGTTTGACTCCTCAGGCAGTTAAAATGCAGATCCACAGCCAAGGAACACTTTTTTTTTTTTTGGAAGGGGATTTGCTTATAGCCTGTGGCTATGCAGCCATAGATCTTTGGCCAACAATGTCAGTCTGCTGTCAGAACACCAGGACCCATTTTTTGGGTTTTGGTTTAATTGCTGTTGCCTGGCTACCTCTGAGGCAGGGGGGTAGGGTGCACCTGTCCAGTAGATAGCTGCATGCCTTCAATTCACCTCTGGATTTATTGTCAAAAATGTTTGTCTCCTCTCTGAGGCTTTCTTAGGGCTCCTGGCAGGAGTTATCTTCACTCTTGACCTGGAAGAACCCTACAACACTTTGAGCAGCACCATTCGTTTCCACCCGTTTTCTTATAAACACACACAGCTCGTGGCAAAGTAAGCTACATGCCAACAGCCTCAAGTGTGCACCCTGCTTTTACTCTGAATTTGTAAATATGATCACAAACTATGTAAAGAAACAATGCTCCTTTTCTCCCAGGCTGCTGTCTGTATGTTTGAGTTCAGTCCCACCTCTAGATTTCAGAGGAGGAGGGAAGAGCAGAAGTTGTGAGATGAAAGCTAAAAGATGAAGGAATGAAGCAAATGAAAAGATGAATGGGATGTTGGGAGGCAGCATTGCTTGACTGACTAGAATTACTGTTTGGGGGTGAGAAGGCTGGGAAACAAGAATGCCAAGGGAAGTAGGAATGTGAACAAGCTGGGTGTGCCGTTGGTGTCATCTGACTCTGCTTCTGTGTTTACAAGTGAGTGAGTGTGGGCAATCTTCCTGCCATTGGAAAAGCGTGAGCCAACCCAGTGTTCTTGGATAGCTCAGTTGCTGGCGGGAACAGGAGAGTGAGGAGGAGCTCCTGGCTGGCTCCTGGGGCAGAAGTAAGCAGTTATTGGCAAGGACCAGGAGAGTGAGGTGAAGTGGCTGCTGGGACTCAACTAAGTTGGACTTTGGGGAAGTGGCCCAGGGAATGAAGAGCAGCACTAGTTAAAGGGATGTGGCACATGGCTGATACTTAGAGATTCCCTGGGTTGGAGCCTGGAGTAATGGATGGGCCTGGGTTCTGCCCAACAACCACCGGGGTAGTGGCTACACCCTGAGAGAAGGGAGTTTAGAGAGGCCCAGGGAAAGGACGGTGCCTAGAAGAGTCACCCTTCCGGAAGAGGGCTGCACCAAGACTGAGCCAGCTGGAGAGTGTGGGGCAGAGGACTAAAGTGAGGAGACTCTAAGGAGGAAACCCAGAGCAGAAATCTTTTCACATAAGCTGGTGAAGTAGGGTATGGAGAGAAGCCCTCTTGATCAGACTGAGGATTGAGCCCAGAGAGGGTACTGTGTTGGGCCCGGCTGGACTGCTAAAGGATTGAGCCTGGAAGAGCTTTGTTTAGAGTGTGACTCGAGTCGCCACAGATCAGTCTGACACCACGGGGACCAACGGGGCACTGGGAGTGGAGAAACCAGCAAAACCATCAGGCGGTGCTTACGACAGGCGGGTGCCACTCTAGTCCTATCGCATACAGGAAGCTCTCACTGTCCTACTCCCCTGACACCAATGAGATCCCAATGAAAACACCCCAAACACCGAGGCTATGGTTTCTATGGTGCGAACCCCCTTCTGACAGCATGTCAGTGCCATTCGTAAAGCTACATAGGAAAGGACAACGGCGGATGCTGATGCCATGGCAACCCGTGTAAAATGAGAGTGTGCTGTGTGGGCTATAGTATTTGAAAGGTCCTAGAGAGCTATTAGGAAAGGCCACAGCCTTGTAAACAGCCCTCTCTCTCTGATGAGTGGGTGTGCAACTGAGGTCATGGCTGAACACCCCTTAGCTCCGGGAGCACAATGCAGGCAGGGTTAAGATAGGATCTCAGAACTGGTCTTCTCGATATTCAGAATTCCAACACGTGCCCTGTTGCTGGATCCTGTCCCAAAGGCAGGAAACAAAAAAGAAAACGCACTAGGCAATGCTGTGAGCCCGGCTTGCTGAACATAGAATTGAGAGCTGAAATTGCTCAGTCCTGGACCTATACTCAACATTTCTTATACTTACTGATCCACACAAAATATATCCAGGGCATGTCAACTTTTAGTAAGCCTGGGTGGGCTCTTTCAGTCTAACAAAGAACACGATTGAAGGTAAGGGATATTAACGGCTTTTTTTGTGAGAAAGATGTCTTTGTTCTGAAGCAAAAATTACTTAATATGGGCAATTGAATAATTCAGAACAAGTCCCTATTCGACATTTTTCACCATTTTCTGCTCACAGATTATTTGTCAACACAACACTTGGCCCAAAACAAATTAAATCACTATTCAATTGCTCACACATGTCACCAGCTAATAATTTCTTGGCCTGCAGATTTTTTGTGGTGAATCAATTTGCAGTTGTGTCGGTCAGCTATTAATTTATATGTCAGTGGTGTTGTTTCTCTTAGCTGATTGAATGATTTATGTAACTGACCAGCATGGTTCTAACTGAAAATTTTACAGTGCAATATGCAATTTTAAAATATCCTTTTGGCCAGTATTTGTGTGTAACATTTGCTTTTTGTAAGTATATGAGCTAATCAAGCTCCAAGCTCTCAAATGTTTGCAGAAAGCAGACACAACAATCTTGCAGTTATGGCTGAATGATTCCACTTGTTGCTCAAATCTGGTAAGAATGTTAGAAAAGAAAGCATGGAAGATCACAGAGTGCTCTGGTTGGAAGACCAGCCAAGCCTCTGCCTGGAAGACCAGCCAAGCCTCTGCCTCTGGACTCAAAAGGAGGACTTATTAGGAAGGAAAATGCAGAAAGTCTAACCTCTAAGGGAATTTCCTCAGCATAGTCAGAGAGGACATCAATATCACATATGGCCAGATGCCTTATTGTAACCACATGGGTGACAAAAACTAACAGCAGCTCTGTAGAGCCTTGCTGACATTTCAAGGCTATTGAGAATACTTGTGAAGCAGATTCTGTACTCACAGTGAAAAGATCTGATTCTGATCCCATTTCTCTCTGTGCAAATCTGGAATAACTCTTCCCCTCTGCAGTCAATGGTGTTACACGGGTGTAAAAACAGTGTAGATCAAGATTTGCTGATGGCACAGCTCCAGGCAAGTGGCCTGACAATTTATTTCATTTATTTGTATGTTTTTAAAAAATTATTTCTCTTGGTTTAAATATTTATCATACTAGAAAAAGATTCTTAGAACCAAATTTTTGTAAAACCCACCTATCCAGACACACCTGATAGGGGTTCAAAATGCAAGGGCTGGATTGAGATCTGGGTCTGAACTTTTCCAAAGTCTAGGGATATTTGGATCTGGCTTGGGGTCTGGATTTGTCTGTAATGTCCTCCTTAATGTTTTTGATCACTGGATCCCTTTCTGGTTCCACTCCATCTCCAATGTACAGACAGATTTCCAGGGTTAAGTCCTAAGGAATCTTGTATTTTAGAAAAGACTTGTGCAGCTTGGCGTAAAGCCAGGAAGAGTGGTCAGAAATTGCTGTTCCAGTGTGGCTGTTATTTTATAGCATTTTCTTTTCTCCTCTAACACAACTGGATGTTTGAGCCAATGGCAGGAAGAGCCATCATCTACCACATTTGTCACCAAGCTTGACAGATCGTATTCCCAAGTCAATGCCATAAATGCTGTTTGGAAATTGCAAACCCACAGTGCTGCTGCTGCTGCTGCTACCCAGCCAAAAAGAATTAATTTATAATAATGCATATAAATTTAATAGATAGTATCATTGCCATTCTGCATTTGAGTTATGGTACAGATGGGGAGTGGCTTGTGGAACAGAAGGAATGTCACTATAACTCGGAGTAATTCCAATGGCAGTCATTCTGGCTATCACTTTGTTATAAATCAATCAATATGCCATGTTAAATTATCAGTCCTCACCTCTCAAAAGTTGAGGGAGGAGCGTACTATGCTCCAGGTGCTGCTAAGTCTGCTGACTCATGCTGGTGTCACTGCCAACAACTCGTGCATGAATTTCCACAGCTCTCTGCTCCATTAAAGCAATCCAACTGGAGCCCAGTATATTCGAAGGCATCTCCAAAATGCCATGAATTAGCTAATATTTCTTCCCATAATGTGTATCAGTCCCTCCCAAAGGAACTGGCATGGGGAAAAGTAAAAAGAGTAGAGTCTCAGTGTTACTCTGCTAGCGTGGAACTGGCTTTGAATGTTCACGGGTGGAAGAAGAATGCAGAAATATTATGGAGCCCTAGCTTGCTGAGAAGGGAAGAAATTCTGAAAGCAATGGAAAATCATTTTGAAAGGTAGAAAGTTTTATAGCTTAGCAATCTATTGTTCATGGTAATGAGAAAGCATGACTATTCATGAGTATGCTATAGTATGCGGCTTGCCAAATATCAAATCACGGGACATGCTCATTCAGCCACGATTCAGGGCAATGTCTATAATATTTTATTGCTGTTCAGCCTCAGCTTTGCATGTTTTTATATAGACTCTAGGATATTTAGTAGCCATGCAAAGCTAAGACTTTCTTGCATACATTGCAGATGGGCCTAGGAGGATAAATCCTACTGCAAATTGTTTACATTAGCTCTTCCATCATAACTGGAAACACGCAGCTATGCAATATTGTGTCATTTGGATCCATCTGAATGGGTTGTGTAAGCATGATGTTTAGCTCATCTGGTTTATAAAACTATTAAATATCTCAACAAGAGGCAGTATCAGAGAGGCTAATGGGGATTGCAACTTTTTGCTTGAAATAAAGACAGCATTTTAAAAAGCCAGGAAGAAATATTAGACTTATAACGCATCCATTAAAATAAACAGCAACAAAAAATGATAAAGGAGAATAAGCTGTTTTTGGCAGACTGAAATTTCAAACTATTCCCACAGATAAAAGTTAGCTTTTTGGTGTTATAATTTCTGTGAAATAATGTTCAGATACTGCTATCTCCAGTGATGACTTAATGCCACAAAATTCAGATTCATATTGGATCAGTGACACACAGAAGTCTAAGAAGTCTGGATTTCAAACAACAACAAAGATTGAGAGTGTTTGGGTATGAGGATTTGGTTTGTGCCCCACTGGTTTATGTCCATACATCTAATCTCTCAATGCTAATAAAAATTAATAAGAAAAATTTACAAAAAAGGTAAACATTTCCATATACTTCACTTTAAGAATGACAATTGTTGACATTTTTGAACAACTATTGTTTATATTAACATCTCTGTGCTTTTGAGTCAATTTTTCTTCTTAAAAATGGAACAATTATAATACATTACTTTCCTATAATAGAGGATTTTTTCCCACTTCTTCACAGTATGGAGCCATTTGATGGTGTCAAATGTTTTTTGACTATGATAAAAATGTATTGAGGGTCAAGAGCCTCTCTTAATAGTTCACACTTCTATTTAATAACCTGCTGCAATGTCAAAAGATACAACCATCATGTTGCAGTTCTAAGAATTATTATGCACTGCCATCCTATCTATTGATGCACATCCGACATGTCCATGTTATTCCATATTCTGTCCATTCCAAAGAAAGGCTAAAGGAGACAGAGGTTACAGATCTTGTTAGGTACAGCCTCTGACACTATCACTATCAATTGTCTTTTGCCAGTGCTGATCATCACCTCAATTATCCGATGTCCAGCCTACCTGATAGGTTTTTGCAAACTATAACTCTTCTGTCGATGAACATGGAATAATGACAGGTAGGGGCAAATGGACAGAATACAAAAGAGATAAACCCAAAAATATTGTACACACATGCATACATGTGTGGAAGGGGCTATGCATCTCTTTTACAGACCTTTAAATAGATTAAATACCTTAGATTATAATGGTTTCAAAAAACAAAAAGTACATTTCAAGCATTTGTGCAACATAGGTGCAATTTCATAGTAAAAGAAATCAGTTTTCACAGATGTGTATAACCAGCTTGTTTTTGTAAGGAATTTTGTTTTCTAAATGATTTCAGTACAGAAATCATGAATCAAGGAGTAAAAAATAAAACAAACAAGTCCTTAGAGAAGGGACAATGGTATTTTAGTTGCAAATATTTTACTCACATAATGCACAACCTGAGAACGTGGATTTTAGTGCAATATTAATTGAAGTTTTGCCAGTATAAGGTTTATGAGGTTAATTTGAAAAGGATACATTACCAATATATTTATAGCATTTAAATAAATTAGGATTACACTTTACACATCAATAACACAGCTGTTAAATAATATTTTTATTCTATGTAAATTCTATCCATTCATCTCTGTTGTATAACAAATGACCATAATTATAGTGCTTCATTGGCAGGAAGGTCATTGGTAATCCTGTAATTTCTCACTGGTGTAAAGAGAGAAAACAGAATTGTTTGTGATGAATGTATTCAACCTTTTGCATACTTTGGTACTTTGGACCATGCATTAAAATGCAGCAAGAAATTAAGTTCTTCACTTACACAGCATTTTCAATCTAGTGCTGTTGATTTGTTATAACTAAGGCATTTACAATGCTTTCTCTGAGGGTTTTTTCCTTGTATATTTTGCATTTTCTCCCTTCAAAGCTAATGAGGACAGAAGATGCAAAAAATATAAAAAGTTACTGTGTGCCAGGATGGCACAAACTGCGAACACTTACATTTATAATCTTTTAATTTTATTTTGCATCACGTACATTTTATATTAATGAAGACTAATCAAATCAACCCTCTCTTGAAACCACCACGCTATAAAGAAACAAACTTCTGAATAGCCTTCTTTTCTAGTATCCTATATACGGATCACGAAGGAAGATGCGTAGTTGAAATATTTGTCTGCAGTATTTCACTCAGTTTTATTCAGAGGTTTGCATCCTATCAATAAAAGTGGAATCCCAATTTTTCTTATAAAATTCAAACACGTTTAGGAAGGGTGAATTTTCTGGATATATATTAATTAATTCCATATTAGCAACAAAATGTTCCCCACAGCTGGTGAAAGCATTCTTAACTTATCAAGATGTACAGTACATGATTAAATTTAACTACTGCATTTTACACATCTCATTCTGGAGACGTACATATATTTTCTAGTGGAATACATGGAGAAGTCATTAACTTTACATATGGGAATGAACACGGTATATTGACTGTTAATTCATAGACAGAAAAATATTAGATTGAACAGTATCCTATATCTGAAGCATAATTGCTAATACTGAAATGGGAAATGTCTTTGGAAGCAGGGATTGATGCACAGGGAATTCCTTTTAATGAAGCTTGGATTTAATCCCATTATTCTAATAAAAAGTAATCAATTGACGCAGAAAATCTGAAGGTCTAGTTCAGCTTCTGATTAGATCTTAGTTGTTTTTTTAAGGCGATGGATACTATGAAGGAAACATACGTTAATAGGCTTTTGGTCCACTAATCCACACTCCTGGAGTGAGTTTGAGTTTTGAAGAAGGGCAATTTGGAAGCTGTCTTAGCATAAATCTAAAGCAAGTCTGTGGCTGCCTAGGGGAACTAGCCCCTCAACATTCGCCAAGACATGCTTCAAGGAGATTCTACTCTTAATCCAATTTACTCAGCCGAATAAGTCCCACTGCTTCAGCTTGCCAACAAATTAAAATCCAGCTTCATAAAAACACCTTGAATTTGGAAGGTATTGGCTGGCCCGCTAGACTTGAAACTTCATTTATTCTGGCTAACTTCTCAATTATCTTCCCAGCAGTGGAGATGTGTAAAAGTGCAAAAATCAATAGGATTCTATTCCCTTTCTATTGGAAAGGGAAAAATTAATGAGATAGGACACTCTCTTAATCAGAAATAAATGTTTTAATTCAGATAATGACATCGTTTTCCCTCGCTGAAGGATGACAAATGCTGGGTTGCACCCCCAGTAGAAGCAGTTTCAATTTTATTGTAAATATAAAAGGTATTGATCGGGGAGATGAACAAACCCTATTGCTTACAAAAGCCATTCGGGGGGACTGGGAAAACTATTAAGCACTGGGTCAGAAATCAATAAACAACACTGAAATGTAGCAGAGGTCGCCCTAGGCTTTGTGGCATCTTAGAAAGCTAAGTGGCAGAAATAGTGACAGAAATGTCTCTAGTGGAGCAATGTTAGGGATGAAGGGGTCAGACGTTTAATCTCTTCTGAGCTTTGACAGGTCCGGGGAATAGAACTAATGTAGTCTTTCCTAGCTTCCTTTTATTTAAATACATGCTGATTCATTGGACCGCTGACTGCAATTCTTGTTTTTGAGCGTGAAAATATATTGGCACAGAAAATACTGTAGGTATATTTTTCAGGAGACAGAGTAAAATTTATTTATGTAAATATGAGTTTTGTTTTTCCTCTTTTAACTCTATGACCACACACACACCCAGCCTCTGAAATAAGGGCTCTGACCTCCCCACATGCTATTTAAAAAAAAACAAGTATTTTTGCCCTATAAAAAAAATCCAGTATGACATAATTTTTAATTTGTTTCACAGTTCAATTTTTGTTTTCTTTTTAACAGATGCAATTATTAAAAAAAACCCCTACTTCCTTGT
This sequence comes from Pelusios castaneus, assembly GCA_007922175.1. Taxonomy (NCBI): domain Eukaryota; kingdom Metazoa; phylum Chordata; order Testudines; family Pelomedusidae; genus Pelusios; species Pelusios castaneus. Next base: position 10,922,626 of record ML685778.1, on the reverse strand, counting down.
GGCAAAATCTCTTGTTGCCCCTGACCAAATTAAAATAACCCCCAAATTTTTGTTCTTCTCAGGGTTTTAGTTTAAAAGTGGCATATCATCCTCTGTCCTGACTTGAATCTGTGCAAATATTCATAAGGATACATTAAACAAACACACAGCATTACTGTTACTGCACTGTACTGAGGGCAAACTATTGAGAGCAAAGAAAAATATAGGAAAGAGAAGACCCTGTGCATAGGGCTGGGATCTGATTTTTCAAACAAGACATTGATGTGAAAGATTTAAAGTAGAGTATTGAAACTTTTAACAACATCATTCCAGAAGCAGAGCCAGAGCCAAATAAATAAATAAATAAATAAAAACAGTGAATTTGCCTTCTGGTCCTGGAAATGCAGCTTCCCCCTTGACATGGATATGATTATAAGATTGGTTAGGGTCAGGTTACCCATCAGTAGGTGAAATGTTCAGGTGCTAAGGATTTCAGTTTCATCTCACCTCACATATTATGTCAGTTCCATGTCATTTTCATCACTGGGAATGATTTGAGGACTCGCTGTGCCCCCTGTTATTGCGGTCACTTGACCTCAGATGTAACTTCTGTTTAATACCATCATTTTAACAAAGTCTAGAAGTAGCACACACACACGGCCATCACTTGACCTTTCCTTGCCTGACTCATGGCAATTGGCTCTTGCGTTAGGTTCTGCTACCCCTCTGTTTGCGACAAATGAATGTTAAGGCCTCAATGAATTGGTTCACATTTGAAGTTATATTTTTTCATTGCCATGAGCATTTTTCAAATTAAATCCCCTTTTTATATTGTGTCCAGTGGTAATGGTATTTTTCCTGTTGCATTTGGATTCAGGAATATAGATGTGGCTTTGTATCTAAAAACAATATTCAGACCATTTCCATGCTAATTTCAAATTCATTAGATTAAAAAAAAAAAAGGCAAAGTACTGTTGTAGAAAGTTGCAAGAGGAACACTTTCCTCAGTTCAATCAAATCCTTTTTTTGTTTGTATTTAACTTGTGAGCCTAAATTCACAGCGCCAGCTTTTAAAAAGGTCTTGTAAAGTGTAGCATACTTTTAATCATGTGGGGATGACCCCCACTACCCCACAAAATCTAAGGCTATGTCTACACTAGAAAATTTAAGTCGATATTGTTAAGTCAACTTAAAGTCGACATTATTAAGTCGACTTAACAAAGTCGACTTAACTTTTCTAGTGTAGACATAGCCCCTTGTCGACCTTATTACATTGACTTAATAAGGTTGATTTAGACACTAATCCCCGTCCACACTGGCTTTAAGTCGACTTAAGGAGTCGACTTAAGGCTTAAATCGACCTAAAACCAGGTGTTATTAAGATGACTTAAGCTTTCCTTAAGTCGACTTAAGGAAATGCTTAAGTCAACTTAATAAAAGCCCAGTGTGGACGTGGCTGTATGCAGCTCAACTTAAGCCTCCTTAAGTTGACCTAAATTGCCAATGTAGATGCACCCTAGGAAACTACCCTGCAGTTCATTAGTTAAGAGATACTATCCTGACTCCAGATGACATAAGCTCCACATGATACACTTGTCTAAAAAAGGCAAAAGAGGGCACAATGTATTATAATTTTTAGATCTTCATGATCAGTCCTATAGAGTTGCCAAAGAGACAACAAGTGTAACAACAGGGGTCGACAGGCAGGCTTTTCTCAGCAAGGGTTCCTTGGTTTTGAAACTCACATTCCCATTTGTTCACCAGATCATAAATTGGTGATTTCCAGGTCCTGTTGCAAAGCCTGTCTATTTCATTAGGGTTCTCCAGTGGGTGTTGTGCATGTGTAATGTAGAATAGGGCTGTAGAGAGTGGAGATTTTTGTTGGAATTGTGCCAATTTGTACATTTTGGTCAAGATTTAAAAAAAACAGATGCCTAAATCCAGGCTCCTAAATCTGTATTTAGACACCAAAACGAGTGGTCTGATTTTCAAAGTTACTGAGTGTCTCCAGCTCCCATTGACTTTATTGCGAGGTCAAAGTAGTTAGCACTCGTTGAACATCAGACCATTTATTTAACGTTTAAATATGGATTCAGGAGCCTAAGTTGGGAAAAACTTGACCTCTTTGTTGAATTGTTCTCAGTTTTGTGCAGGAACGGAGAGATTATCGATTATAACATTTTACAAGTCTAAATAATCAAAATACGGCTTACGTAAAACAAACAAGGCGCCCTTGTTTGACTGAACTAGACTAACACAGCTACCCCCCTGGGAATACTGCTTGTTGTTGTTCACATAAGTGCTTAGCCTCCTGGTACCTGGACTCTCTGTATGTGGATGAAAAGTTGAAAACAATGCTTGATAATGTATTCCCCCACAGCAGGGAACACATTCTTTGTGACCTCCAGCAGCCACTCATCTGACCACTCTGGACCAACTAGAGATGGTGAACACAAGCTCCCACCCTGCCTTGCCAGCATGCCCCTTGACTTTGACATGTGCCTTCACTCCTTGGCCTCCACTGAAGCTGCCAGTAAGAAGTGTCAAAAACAACGCCAGTGGAGGTGATGCTTTTTTTGGTGATGTGGACACCAGACTGTTAGGAATGGGGCACATTTCATATGGCAACTACATTTGTTCACTCATTGCTAGTCAGTGACTCATTCAGAGCAGAGCGGGGAAAAGTCCCTACGTCCCATAACAGTCTCCTGAGCTCCCTTCATCTCTAGAAAAGCAAGCTAATTATCGTTAGAATTTTAACACAACATGCGGTAGGAGAGATTTTCAGCAAGAACAGGAAGAACCACGAGCATTGCATTGCCTTCTGCTGTGTGATTACAGAAGAAATAAGATAGAAACATCTGGTCCAGCCAGAATGTGCTACTGACCTCCTGAACTCCTCTTCTTAGCCCAGTACTTACATACTTTTAGTATGGTGTTGCCAGTCCAGGGTTCGCAGCCTACGGCTTGCATGCCAAAGGTGACACATGGGCTGAGTTTGAGCAGTGCGCTGCACCACTCCCAGTCTCACCCCTCTCCCAGAGTGGGCTGGGGCCCATCGATGACCCGCTGGCTGGAGCTGTGCTGCTTCCAGCCCCAAGCAGAGCTGTGTGGTGGGCGCCAGTGATCACTTCCTCTTTCTAGCTGCGGGCCCAGTGGCTGGAGCCAGCGCATAAGCCGTCAGGGGTCCCTGCAGCAGAGGAAGGGACAGGAGGCTGAGGGGATGTATTGCTCTGCCATTAATCACCCCTCCTGTTGGTGCCATTGCCACCAAACGTGGCACGTGGGAGAGGGTGGGGGGGGGACTTGGCACACCCTGCTCAAGAGGTTGCCAACCCCTAGTCTAAGCAATGTGTTCTCCTCCGTAAACATGAATCTGGTCCTCCTTGTTTTCACTTGTCAGAGCTAGTCACATATTCCCAGAGTGCCACGCTGACTCAGTGTGTATATGGGGGCAGACGACAATTGGGGAGAGAGGCATATCTACTACAGGGACATTGACAGGGGCTCAAAGAAGAGCTTGGCCACCTCAGTTAAGAGATGAAGAGACTGCAGGGGTAGCATGTGCTGCAGCCGTTAGCAATGTGTTAAGCTACTATCAGTAGTTCACAACCTCAAGTACTTTTCTCAGTTAAAACTCAGTCAATGAGTAAATGCAGAACTCCGTAGGCAGGTCAGGTTTTGATCCCATACCTACGCCGTTAAAAACAACATACTATCAAAAGGCAAAATCCTGGCCTTTCTTCGGTGGGTCCACAATGCCTGGAACCCAGAGGAAATGATGCATTATTGCTGTGGTTGGGATGAACAGGGCATACACATCCCACTGAACCATTCCACGGCCACAAACCAATGTCCCACGATGACTGTCTGCAGAGGACTGGGACCGAGGTGTGTGAGTGGGCTGGTGGGAATATAGCTCAAGAGTTCCTGAAGGCTATAGTTACAATATTGCCAACCCCAAACATTTGAACTACGGGTCATGAGATAATAATAACTAATATTTGGGGGCTTTTTAAAAAAAAAATTGGTTTCTAAGACTCTAGGTTACATTCAGGTCACATTTTCAAGCCTGTCTCCACCAGCATCGGGACAAGCCACTTCTTTTGTGTAAAAGTGACCGTGGAGATTCTCAAAGATTCAGATGACTCCAGGAGATGGGGGGGGGGGGTGTGAGAAATCCACTAAGATAGCCATAGAAATTGCTAGACTATGATCAAATCATGAAAATTGAAAACACTGCAGTTGCTAATCCAGCCTGGAGGTTAAGTATTCTATTCTCTCAGATAGCTTGTAGATGCCTTGTGCATAACCTGTTCCTTTAGGCCAGCTCACTTAATTCTGCAGACATTTGGTGAAAATGTATCAGTCTAGCACAGCCAAATGGCAGCTTATTCCTTTGGTAACTCTATAAATGGGCAAGTGCTAAGAAATAAGAAAAAGTCACTTCCACAGGCAGAAGTTAATGCTGGAATCCCTCGTAAGACATGGGATGGCATCTCGGAGGCCTGGCATTCAACAGTCATTGCTGCTATTCTGCGTCCTTTTCCTCAGGGCTTAATTTGTGCCAGGGCTGAGCCCCAGCAACTCTGAGTTTGCTGCATCATTTTTGGAAAAAAAAAATTGCTTAAGCTCAGCACCCCTTCCATTAAAAATTAAGCACTGCCTTTCCTCTCCCCATCTGTCTGTAACTCCTGTTGAGACTTATATGAGTTCTGCTTGTGAAAGGAATGGAAGATTGCATCCCATTGCATCCTGTGTCAGACAGAATGGACAGAATTGGAAGTGTCCTCTTATCGGTTTGTACAGCACCTTGCACAACAGGGCCCCAATTGTGCTTGGAGCCTCTGGGTGTAAATACTAAACATTAGCTCTGCCCACTGCTGCAATGCACGTTAATGTGAACAATTAACAATATGACTGTTGGGTGAATCATTCATGATCAGGATTTTATTTAGCACAACAAAACCCAGGCCTGGCCTGAATCTGGGTCCCATTCTATCTGAAATGCAATGTTCAGAGTGGAGGGTGTCACTTGGATAAATGGCTTATTTCTAATGAATAAATTGCATATAATAAAATATGAACGTGCCCTTTTAATCCATTCTGATGGGCCTACATGCTGCCTCTTCCTCCTGGTAGGGTATGGCTGGGTCCTGCCTGCAGCAGCATGGGTGTTGTTTTATTCGGCAGAGGGTTGTTTGAGAAGGATTCAGCAGCCTGTGCGGGATCACAACTCCTGGAGCCAGGCTCTTCAGGCCTTCTTCTCACACTGGAGAAAGTGCCAAGATAACATGGTGCAGGATGCAGGGTCATGTACGGAATATGTAAGCGTCTCCTTAACTAAGCACCATGCCTCCATGTTCCTTGCATCTGACTTTCAATTAGCTCAGCTTTGCGTGTCTTGCATCCTCCAGGCAGAAACCTGCACTTTTGCTGGAGTGAGCTGCATGTCTACAACCTGGGAGGAAGCACAGCTCGGGATCCACCAGCCATTACCCCCTCTGTAGCATTGATGGTACCTCAGCCTTGAGATGTGAAGAGGGTCTGTGAAGCAGCAGTCTTCTTTCCGCCTCCTGCCACAAAGATCTCCAGCACACAGGCAAGCCATTATGCCAGACACAGGGAACAGGCAGTGCCCTCTAACAAGAAGATGTTTATTCAAAAGGGAGTGTTATGTGACTGCGTAAAATTCTGGAAAAACCGTGAGCTGAATAACAGTAAGGCTGGGTGCTTAAAGGTTATAAAAGGAATCATACCAGGCAGCTCTCTTATATTTGGCTAAGAAGTATTGGTATGCACATCTACTTCTTCAGACTCATTTCAAAGAGAAACCAATTGTAGATTCATTCCAGAGGGGGAGCCGTGTCAGTCTAGGTCAGTAAAACAAACAAGGAGGCCTGCGGCACTTTTAAAGACTCACAAATTTATTTATTGCAGGTGCTTTCGTGGGAGAAAATTCCCCTTCAGCAGACTCTTTGAAGATAGAGAACTTACCGAATGGGAGGAAAATAAATGCAGGGAAATGTAAGTCATAGGATAGGGGTCTGCAATCTGCGGCTCCGGAGCTGCATGTGGTTCTTTGGCTGCTCCATTGCTGCTCCAGGCTCTGAGCTCTGTGCCCCTCATCACTGGGGGACCCTGTGGGCACCTCACACCATGCTCTGGACTTCCACTCTGCCACTGGGGGAGCCTCCTCCAGGTCCTGAGCTCCTCCCATGCCAGGGGACTCTGTGGCAGGTGCCCTGGCCCAGCTCTCCCCATCAGGAGGCTAGACCCATTGCAGCTCTCAAAACACTTATGTTATTGAAACAAAGAAGGAGTCCTGTGGCACTTCTAGAGACTAACAAATTTATTTATCGCATGAGCTTTCATGGGAGAAAATCCCACTTTGTCAGATGCTTTGAAACTTTTTTCCTCACGAAAGCTCATGAGATAAATAAATTTGTTAGTCTTTAAAAGTGCCACAGGACTTCTTGTTTGTTTTGCTGACCTAGACTAACACGGCTCCCCCTTTGGAACTTGGTTATTGAAGGAATTTTAAAAATTGGCTCTTATCTTTTGGGTTGCTGACCCTGTCATAGGAACAGGTCAGACAGTTCAGCAAATCAAAGCAGTTGTTTAGATTCAAACACTGGGGAACAGCATGTAGAGGAAAGTGAGGTCAAATCACCTGTTGTGATGAGAAAAAAATCCATAGTCCTTATTTAGCCTTAAGGCAATGGTGTCAAATCTGCTCATGAATCCTAGTTCTGCAGTTTCTCTTTAAAGCATCGATTTGTTATCCATTTGTTTGAGCACAGCTATTAACAAATCATCCTCACCTTTTCTAGCACAAAGGCCACTTAAATCAATGTTCATTCAGTCAAGAACTCTATTAAAATAAGTTTTGGGTGTGCATGTGTATGGAATGATAGCGTGCATTTGAACTGAACTGCTGACCCGAAAATATAAACTAACATTTGCTTGCTGCATGTGGAAACCAGCTTTTACAGAATATCTTCCCTAAAGAAGAAAGAACGCCTGATTTTTTCACTGAGCAGCCCTTGAGGGGATTAGCATGGAACAAAAGCAGTTTGGTGATTTGATGTGTGACATGTTCAGTGGCTGTGTCCTCAGAATACTTTACCCAGCCTCTGATTTAGGAAAACACATGCTTTAAATCCATCCCCATCAGCAAAGCACCTAGGGATGTGCTTAAATCTTATTGGAATTCAATGGAAGTTAAGCATTCCTTTAAGTGCTTTCCTGAATAAGAAAAGATTTAAGCATGTTTTAAAGTTAGGCCTGTTCTTAAATTCCTTAGGGTGTGTCTACATTTGTAAATTAAGTCGACTTAAAAGTCAACTTAATTTACTCTGCGTCTACACTACAATTTCCTTAAATCGACTTAAGCTGACTTAAGGAAATTTTAAGTTGACTTTATTAAACCTACTTTAAAGTCAATTTTACTGGCTAAGTAGACTTTATTAAGTCGACTTTAGCCAGTGTAGACGCGGATTAGCCCTAAGTCGACTTAAATGGCCTCCAGGGCTCCCCCACTGACCTCCCTGCCAGGGTGGCTGGCACAGCCAGAGCCTCGTGTGCCCACCCACAGGGCAGGACACAGCCCTGCCCACCCCGCTCCTATGCCTTGCCACTGTCCCTGTCCTGCTCACCCCCCATTGTACTCTGGTACAATGGGGCAAATGCTGAGCCCCCTGGCACTTTGAAAGGGGTGCCCCCCCCGTCCCGCCACCATGGACCAATCCCAGGTCCACCTGGCCCCTACAAGTTGACTTCGGCATCCAGTGTGGACGCTCTAAGTCGATTTGGCATGGTCCACTTTAAGTCGACCTAATTTTATAGTGTAGACATGCTAAGTCAACTTATATGGCCAAGTGTAGACCTAGCCTTACTGACTCAGAGTCCTGAACTTTCAGCCTTCTTAATCCAGAGTATGTCTACACTGAAGCGAGACGGTGTCATTTCTATCTTGAGGAGACAGTAGCACGAGCTCTGAGCTAGTGCACTAAAAAGAGAAGTGCGGCATGGCAGCAGGAGCAGGTAGCCACTTCAGATACACAAGTACGGTCTTGGACAGGATTTTATTCAGGGTGGCTAGCCCCCTCTGCTGCTTTTGCCATTGTGGCTACTCTTCTATTTTTAGCATACTAGCTCAAGCAAGCAAGTATGGCTATGTCTCCTGGGACTGGAAATTACCCTCCCATAGTGCTTAATTTGTAGTAAAAGAGGTGCCAGGGCTAAGCAATTAGATGTTGGGGCTCAAGCAATTTTTTTTACTTTCATAACTGACATGGCAAGTCTAGAGGTGCAGGGGCTATGAGCTACCAAGCCTAGAGGCACCGGGACTCAGCCTTGGCAAGCCTTGGAACAAATTAAGCACAGCTCAGTGTAGACACACCATTAGTCTTCGAGGGCTGATTCTAACTGGCAGAGTTCCCCTGATTTCTCATGAGCTACTCTTGATTTATGCTGGTGTCCTGAGGCTCAGAATCTGGCCAATGGTTGCAGTGTGATTAGCAACGGTGGTTCTGTTGCTGCTAGCAACTTACACAGTTGTTTTTTCACTTCACTACCTCTTCCCAAATTTTAGTCCAGGTATATTGCTCACTGAAGACCCATTTTTGTTTTCCATCTTTTCTGCAGACACTTGCATTTATGTTAACTGTGAAATAAACAAACAGGTTGCAATAGGCACAGACTAATATTTTGAAGGACTGAAAAACCAGTTTTACAAACCACTGACATGGTTTAGTTTAATAATTTACTTCAGTCCGTTTCTTCCACTAACAGAATGCAGCCATCTCTGGGCTGAAACAGAGTAGCTCTTTACCAGCAGTCGGCATGGCAGTTTCGCAAAGAATACCCCACTCGACTGACAATACATACAGGGGAACCCAAATGCGCACGTGGATTGGACAGCCAGGTAAGTTAACATCTTTCCTGTTACAAAATGGTCCATGGATCTTTAATAACCATTTATGCTCAGGATCATCATTTTATTGGTTGGAATCTGGGTGTATCTGGTCAGCTGGGAATTCCCACTGTGTTGGGGACATGCCCAGGGCAGGAAGGAGTGTGGCTGGAGTCCTGCTGTGCTTTGGCTAATCTCAGTTGACCAGAAGTCCCTTTGGGGCAGAGCCAAGTCGTAGGGCTAGACTGGGTCAGTTCCTGGATGGGAGAAATGTCTGAGTGCTGGTGGAGATTCAGTAGATCTTTCCTCTTGGTCTCTATTAAATCAGTGGCACTCCCTGGTTCTGGGGTGCAGTCCACGGAAGGAGCCATAAAGCCAGATTCTTTGCTGCAGCCCAGATTTACTCAGTGCAGCATAGGTGGGGCAAGAGTGAGCCAGTTATGGAGGAGCTGCAGGTGTTGCTACAGGTTTGACATACTGTAAGTTGGTCTGTATGCTGTCAGTTCTCACTGAGACATTTTGTTTTCGTTCCTCTGTTTTGGATAGGATAACGGCAGGGCAAACATCTTAAACAACAGTTTTATACAACTGGCCAAATAGACTGAGTCTGGTACTACAAACAGGAGGGTCTATAGAGCATTTAGTACTAAAAGCACAAAGAGGAGCGATGGACTATATACAAATTTGGGTGTCCTTGATATTCATAATTTATAGAATGATCATCATAAAGTGAGCCAGGATTCGGTTAAAGATCAAATTCCAAAGGGGTAGGCATGTTAGTCTATTGCAGAAAAACAACAGAGTCTTGTGGCACTTTTAAAGACTAACAGATTTATTTATCGCATAAGCTTTCCTGGAGAAAATCCCATTTCGTCAGACACTTTGAAGCTCTGATGAAGTGGGATTTTCTCCCATGAAAGCTCATGCGATAAATAAATCTATTAGTCTTTAAAAGTGCCACAAGACTCTGTTGTTTTTAAGATCAAAAGCGTAAAAGCTATAATAAGCCACTTATATCTGGATCTGACTCCAGCTGACATTTGCTCGCATGGAATTCCCCCTGTAGAAAATCTGAGAAATCCTCTACATTTATTGGGTGATTCAATATACACCTACATTCAGCTTGACATCTTTCAGTTACACTCTTAGGGTATGTCTACACTGGAGACTCTGCTAAGTGGACTTAACAAGATTGACTTTAAGTCAACTTAGAGAGTCCGCATTGAACGCTCCTGTTGACTGCCTGCGACAACACTGGTAGGTGCTAGGTTGACGGAGGAGTGGTGCATTGTGGGTAGGTCTGGGAGGGGGGCTGGAGGCCAGTTAGGTCGACTTAAGGACTTTCCTGTCTACACTGACCTAAGGCTCCAGTGTAGACGTACCCTATAGGGCGAAGTAGGTGAGTAGCGGTATTGCAACACCAAAAAACCAAAAAGGTGACATGTGCTTTGTAAAATAGTGTTCTGAGATAGAACAAAAGAAATTTGTAGATAAATTTAAAATAAGAAATTGTGTACATAAAGTTGCTTGAATTCTGGGATAA
>ML685778.1:10884687-10907187 GCA_007922175.1 Pelusios castaneus | reverse complement strand
TCTGACACCTCTTAGTTTTGAATACATTTTAAATTCAAATTTAGAAGCCGATAAGAACAGAAGAACTCTCTGATTAAAGCCTCACAACTTGAAAATAAATCTAAGTTGCTAGGAGGCTTTTCCCCCCATCCTGCACTGAATCTTCACAAAAGCATAAAAAGAAAAAAGAAAAAATTCCTGGAGCAATAGCTCAGATGTAAATACTATCATTGTAGGTAATTATAACCCAGACTGGGTGTGAAAATGTGTTCAGTTGTCTTGGCGTAGATAAATGCATGTTTGTGCACTAACTGTATCTGTCAAAATTTCTTTATGCTCTAAGCCGGCTTTTCATTAAAGAAGGAAGTATTAATTTAAATTAAGCACTGTGAGATCTTTATCATCAAACTAATCGGCTGCAAATAAGTTGGCTAATCAGTTTATAGATATAAATATATGTCTTTCACAATCAATGTTTTCCATTGAAACAATTTCTAAGAGGTTAAATTGAGACAGAAGGAAAACTTGCTTGAAATACTCCACATTACATTTACGGTGCTGTTGTTTGGTTGAGCTGTACTGGATTCTAGTATGCAGTCATTGATGCATCTACTATGACTGTATAAAATGTGTTTAATTGGCATGAAAAGGCACTAACAGAGTGCTAGTGGGGCTTCCATTATCTGAGTGGACATCTTATTTACTTTAGTAGATCTGGAGAACAAGATGAAAGTGGTAGGAAACGGATGGCTTTTTGTATGGCTGAAAATCGTGAAGGCTATAAAAACTACATTTATAATGCCACTAGCCTCAAAATCCCCAAGAGAATGGTTTACAGAATGTTTTCCTTATTATAATTTTGCAGATTTATGTTTATCACAGTTTGCCAGTTGTGAAATTGGCAATGGAGATAATACAATTTGATGGGGATTTCATATGCAAAAATAGGCATTTTACAACTTATTTTCCCACACTGTAATCAAAACCTGATCTGACAGGGAAGTTGAATTTCCTACCCTACAACATACAAATAGCCACCTACATGTACACATTACTCACATGTGTTAGTAATAGCTCATATAGGAATTTAGACTGCATTAAGAATTGATGTGATACTGTATACATTGTATTACAGTCGCTCTGGTGAACTATGAGGTACCTGCTCCCTGCTGAGTGCATACTTGTGTCAATATTTCTGTTAATTGTTGTATTACAAATTGTTTCGGATCCCAGTGGTGGGAGTTCACATTTATTCCTGCAGTGGAGCTGACAACACCTACACACAATCCCATGAGGTTTCAATATACTGTGGGATTTGCCTTGTGAAAATGTTAGCACAGTTTATCAGTCCAATGTCATTTCACTTAGCGCTAATGGAACAGAATCCAGAATTATGAGTGATGCAGTGGATTCCCTCAGTCTCCTCAAGCCTTGTGTACACACTGTGTGGTTAGTGTATCAGCATGAAGTAGATCAAACAAATTAATTTAAGGAAGTTAGGTGTTCTACTTTGTGTACGGGGCAGATTACTGTTCAGATTAGGCATCCGGAGTACACCTATAAAGTTTGCAGACAATACCACGCTGGGATGGGTTGCCACTTGCAAGTACTTTGGAAGATAGGATTAAAATTCAAAATGATCTGGACAAAATGGAGAAATGGTCTGAAGTAAATAGGACAAAATTTGGTAAGTAAAAATGCAAAATATTCTACTTAGGAAGGAACAGTCAGCTGCATACATACAAAATAGGAAATGATTGCTGAGGAAGGAGTATTGTGGAAAGAGATCTGAGGGCCATAGTGAATCACAACCTAAATATGAGTTAACAATGGAACACTGCTGGGGAAAAAACAAGCAAACAAACAAATGAATCATCCTTCTGGGATGTATTAGCAGGAGTGCTGTAAGCAAAACATGAGAAGTAATTCTTCTGCTCTATTCCATGCTGATTAAGCCTCAGCTGGAGTACTGTGCCTAGATCTGGGTGCCACATTTCAGGAAAGATGTGGACAAATTGGAAAAGTCCAGGGAAGAGCAACAAAAATGATTAAAGGTCTAGAAAACATGATTTATGAGGGAAGATTGAAAAAATTGGGTTTGTTTAGCATGTAGAAAAGAAGACCGAGAGTGGACATGATAATAGTTTTTAGGTACATAAAAAATCGTTACAAGAAGGAAGGAGAAAAATTGTTCTCGTTAACCTCTGACAATAGGACAAGAAGCAGTGGACTTGAATTTCAGCAAGGGCAGTTTAAGTTGCACATTAGGAAAAACTTCCTAATTATTAGGATAGTTAAGCACTGAAATAAATTGCCTACGGAGATTGTGGAATCTCCATCACTGGAAGTTTTTAAGAGCGAGTTAGACAAACACCTGGCAGGGATGGTCTAGATAATAGTTGGTCCTGCCATAAGTTCAGGAGACTAGACTAGATGACCTCTCGAGGTCCCTTCCAGTCCTACGACTCTGTATTAACTAGCACCCTCTTTACACTATGAATACAGTTTGATAATGGTAGCGCAGCTGTTATAAAGATGGCTGAAAGGATCAGATTCATTAAAGGCAGTATTTTGTTTGAGTTTCAAGAGTCTATCTGATAAAACTGAAAAGTCTTCTTGATTTCAGTGGGAGCAAGATTAAACCCCTGGTGATCATTATGAAATATCAACATGCAAGTGCCTGCAAATGAATCAGAGGCTTGCAGATGTTGTAGAGGGGAAAGCCCTGTGGGTTAATTCTCCTGGTGCAGGGTTGTTCACTACAGGTTACCTTTAGTGTTTTGTTGCAAATGGCAAATATAATGGAGGGATTATGTCACGTTTCTATATTTAGATACTGGTTAGCTAGTACTAAAGCAATATCGAGAGTACGTATTTTAAAATTTGAATTGAGATGAACCTCCCCTGGTTGAACTAATTAGAGCAATGAAAAATATCTCTTCAACGTGACAATGACAAATATGACTCACAGGCAAACTTGCTGTCCCCAAACTGTGCTGACTATGAATTCTCAAATCAAGGTGGGATGAGGAAAGGATTGCTATTGCCCTTTAAAAAAAAAAAAGATGGGAGCCATGTGCATGACACTGAACTTTCTGAGAATTCCTCTACAAGTGTGGTGAGTTTTCCGCTCCCAGCCTCTGTGCACCCTAGAGACTAGTTTAGGTCTCAAGAGGTCTGCTGGAGTCACAAAGACATGTGAGTGAAAGCTGAATTCCTCCACTTTGCCGTGAAGGCCTAAGTTTTTCCTCTACTCTAGATCCCTGGCAGTGTGGGTTTGAAGAGAGAGAGGAGGGGTTCATTGCTCCTAGAAACCCTCATAAATGGAGATTCCACAGCACCAAGGGGATTGTGCAGAGGGCTAATTATAGCCTGGGGCTACATTAACCTTTTGTGTAGATTCCCCACTGGGATCTGTGTGTGTGTAAAATACCCATCCCCCATCCTTGCTTTGTCCTTTATCTCCTGCCCCCCTCACCACAGGCACAGAGTCTCTTCTGCAGAGTTTCAGGATAGGTTGGTGTGAAATGGTGCCATAAAGACATCTGACTGCCCCACTGCCACTCAGGAACAGATGTGAACTGTGTGTGGGTCACTTTGACAATCAGAATCTGGAGGGCAAATCCTTCAGAAAAATTGAGAGTTAGGTTGTTTATAGAAATATGCACTTTGCAGAGGGCAAATGCATGAGGAAAAATCCAGAGTAGAAAGGAGATAAATGCTTTGTTAGAAGTGCTGTAGAAAGCAAAAGTACCAGTATATAATATAATATAATATAATATAATATAATATAATATGCTGTGCATTTACATAGAATTTTTCATCTGATCATTAAGGAGTTCCATAAAAAAGTAGGCAGTATCATCATTCATATTTCAAAATTGGAGCACAGAGAAGTAAAGTGACTTGCTCAAGGTCATCAGAGAAGTGTGTAGCATAGTTGGGAACAGAAAGAGAACAGAAACAGTGAGATTGCCAGTCCACCATCAAGAAAGCATGCTTCTTAACTGCACTCAAAATTACTCCCAGAAGGCATGCCACTACAGTTGCTACTCAGGCCAAATGCACACAAAAGTAAATAGTGGGTTTTCTCTGAGTTTGACCTGAAGGATTGGATCCTAAGGGATTCAGCTGACAGACCCCTCCTCTTCATCCACCCATAGGGAGTAAGGTCCTGGCGGAATCATTAAAATTGTATTTCTTTCATTCAGGAAATCTAGTTTTCTAGGTCTCCCACAGGGAACTTCGCACTGTGAGAGGCCATCGGCCAGCCTTGAGCAGTTTGCATTGCCACACCGACTCACACACCTGCCACATCCCAGCACCGGCGCCATTATATGTCACACCTGAAAAGGGTCTGTGCCCCACCTGGTGGTGTTAGGTTTAATTCACTGAGGACTGGATTCTGCAAGACTTGATTTCAATGAGGGCTGGGGGACTCAGAGCGACTTAGGTTCAGGCTGGGCTCTACTAGGCTTGAAGGCTGCGTCTACATTGGTAAATTAAGTCGATTTAAGATTGCTTAAGTTGACTTAATTTACCCTGCATCTACACTACAGTTTCCTTAAGTCGACTGAAGCAGCTTGCTTAAGTTGACTTAAGGAAAATAAAGTCGATTTAATGAAAATTAAGTTGACTTTATAAAACCTGCTTTTGAGTAGACCTAAGGCTTAAGTCGACTTAAGCCAGTGTAGCCGTGGGGGTAGCCCTAAGTCGACTTAGGGCTACCCCAGGGCTACACCAATGCCGTCCCTGCCGGGGGGGGAAACAGGGGTAGCCTGGCATGCCCCTCCACAGGGCAGGGCAGAGCCCTGCCCACCCTTCTCCTATGCCCTGCCAGGGTCCCTGACCCCCTTTGCCCCATTGTACCTAGGTACAATGGGGCAAAGGCTGAGCCCCCTGGCATTGGGCAAGGTGTGCCCCTCTGCCCCCGTGGACCTGCCCTAGGTCTCCCTAGCCCCACAAAGTCGACCTAGAGCATCCAGTGTGGATGCTCTAGGTCGACTTTTTAAGTTCCCCTTTAAGTCGACTTTATTTTTAAGTAGGGACACATTAAGTCGACTTAGTTAAAGTCAATTTAAACTTACAAGTGGAGACATAGCCAAAGATCCTCTGAGGGCGATTCTCTGAGGGAAGCTGCTACAGAAATACGATGTGATATTAATAGATGCTGATTCCTTCAGGTCAGTTTGCAGGCATGTTGAAGGGAAAACACAGTGTATGCTCCCACTATAGCTTTTTTTCAGAACTAGAGAGAACATTAGAAGCGCATTCCTCAGTCTATTGTACTTTAAGAAACAGTCATCTAAAGAACCAGACATTTTCTATTAAAGTTTTAAAAACATAGCTTTAAGTCACACATTACATGGACCACTCTCATATCTCATCTGATTCAGTAGGTTTTAAACCCCACAGAGGTCACATTTTGAAACACTAGTCACTTTTTACAGCATCTCCAAACATTAAATAAAAATAAAAGTTATTAGGAGGAATAGAACCATCCACAGAGGCTAATAATGTGTCACTTCGATATTATTATTAACAATACTATTATTTCTGGTTCATATTAAGCAGCTCATTATTGCTAATAGCTATACACTAGAAAAAGTAGCCTTTAATTTTGGTCCATTCATATTACAGCTATATTGGAGTCAAGGACCCAGTTGTCCCTGAATCCAGGTTCAGCACCCATGACATTAACAGTGTCCTAGCATCTAACCTACGGTCTGGAACTGTGCAGCTCAGTTACGTGGTCTGGTTCAGAAAGGTAAGGCTGTTTCCATACTACAGATTTTAAGTGTCTTGTAACCCGTTCAAGATCAGCTATGTTGTGGTCAGTATCCCAGATCAGACAGTCGAGGTAACATAAACTGGGCCTGTGTTCTCACTATGATTGGTAATGGGCAGGAAGCAAACCCCGCCCCCCCATCGCTTAGCTTTATAAATGGCTGAAATAACAACCTGGATCTGAAAAAACCCCAAACCTGGGAGTGCCCCAAATCAGAATTTCATTGTTTGTTCTGACTTGAGTTCAACTCTCATTATGATTCGTTTAAAAAAACCAGAACAGTCCTTCCTAATTCTACTAATTACAAAGACAAATCTGATCGTGTTACAAATGCACAGGGCTATGCCGTCACGTACAAATTCAGGCAGCTCATATTTAAAATGTTAAAATGTAAATATTTAATTCATTAAATTAATTAATTAAAACAACAAACTGTTGAACTGGTTGGGTTTTCTCATCTCTAAGGCCGAGTAACCGTAGGCAGGCCTGCCTTTTTTCCTCTGTTGCAGTTGCAGGTCATATGTAGTGTGGGTGATTTGTAATTTGTCCAACAGGTGTAGGCACATTTCCCTCAGGTAACATTTGTAAACAGAAATAAAGCTGGTGGTTTATTGTTTGCCTCAGAAACTCTGCAAACTCTGTGTCATATAGTAGGCCGTGATGTGTAACCATGACCAGTCATAAAAAGAAACTACATTTTTTTTTAAGATAGAGCTCTAAAACCATATTGTGTGGATTTCCATGGTGTAGTGGTTGAGCCAGAAATGGCTTTTTTTCTATAAGAACTAGTTATCTGATTCTCTTTTGTTTCCCTTCTTCCAGTGTTCAGTTGCATTTTAGTGTTCAGAGCTATAAGGATGCACTGAAACTTATGGAGCCTATCATTTTAACTATCTCATTTTAGCATGATTCATCTCAATTTACTTTCTTCAGAAATGTAGTCTAGAAGAATAAGAACCATCTCTTTGGGCTCACTAGAAGTCTGCATAAAATGAATATAGTGCCAGCCAACTTGTAAGAAAGGTTCACTTATTATAGAGCCAATCCTGCAATGTAATTAGTGTACCCTGGGAATTGCTGAGTAGCTTCAACTCCATTAGAGGTCTATGGTATTGGAGGCGACTCAGTCTTCATCAGACCCTATTCCCTTATTGTGCGTCTAGTTAATAAACATTCTCAAAAGAACAAGTAACAACTTAGCAATGTCAATGGTTAAGTACCGTGAAGAATAAAAGAACCTCAAGTAAATGTGGTTGGGTTGTAAGATCTAGCAAGATCATTAATCGGGGATCACATTTGCTTCTGTTCAGAGAACAGATGATTTTAGCACTGTGGCCTCTAACCTACAAGTGCATTAGGGCAGATCCTCAGCTGGTGTAAATTGTCATACCTCCACTGACTTCAGTTGATTACTTGTTCCCTGACTTTACATAGAGCTATGGCAATTTATGCTAACTGAAGATCTTCCCTTTTGTGCACAGCTCCTATAGCCCAAGGGAGTATCACATACTGACCCCTGGCAGACTGGACCCTTTATGATACGTTACCATCATGATGCAAAATGCTGCAGCTGTAATAATCTGAACTAAGGCAGAGTAAATTGTTTACAGGAGCACATTTTAGAGTTTTAGACTTGATTTCAGC
Organism: Pelusios castaneus; assembly: GCA_007922175.1. Taxonomy (NCBI): domain Eukaryota; kingdom Metazoa; phylum Chordata; order Testudines; family Pelomedusidae; genus Pelusios; species Pelusios castaneus. The sequence continues at coordinate 10,899,776 of ML685778.1, read as the reverse complement.
AGAATTCAGATTCACAGCAGCAAACCTGAACTATAATACACTGGGGTCCTTCCACCCTCTTAGCGTACTCAAGCATCAAAACACAAGCAAATATCATTAGTGTGTTGGACTATAAGACTGGGAAGTTGTTAATGTGTTCAGAAGACATCTAGCTTTCTCCTTCAAGAGTTCGATGACACTTCGTCTGTCCAGTTCTCCCTCTGCACATGTAGTCACTGATACAGTGGAACAATAATACATCACAAGACCTGACCCTTTGGCCTTTATGAATTATCTGTTTTAGAAAGATGTGAAAACTACCTTTTATATCCACCATAATAGATATTTAGACATTGTGGATCAATAGTGAACAAGTTTGCTGGTTATAGTTAATGGGTGCCAAAGGGGCATTCTGACATTGACCTCTGACACCCTTCTTGACAAGAAATCTATAGAAGAAAAAAATAGGGAAGACTGCCAGTTTTTAAAGTTATGAATATAGATCTACAGTGAATAGTGTAATTTTCGTTGAGCAGAAATTTTTCACACTTGCTGTTTCAGATAAATTTCTCGAAAATCCTAATTGCTGACCAATGTAAAATTGATAATTGGACCTTGGTGAACATGTGAAAACAACTGCTTTACTATATGACACATTTTTCTATTTGACACCCATATGATATTGTTCTGCTGCCAAAGAAGACTTTTCCCTTTATAAAATGGGTCATCATTTACGATTCCAAATGAGCACAGCTTTTAAACAGCCACATTATACTGAGTTTATAAGAAGAAATACAAGCTTCTGGTCCTTGAAAGAAACTAATTTAATTTTTTAAAAGAAATCAAGCTTCTAAAAATTGAATGGTTAGGATTTTCTGTAGAACTTGTTGCTAGGACTACACATTGCCAGTGGAGTATTCAACTAAATACTTTATTACCTAGCCTATTGAATACACTAGTTAGCTTCTCATGTATTTAATTGATGTAATGAAAGACTATCAATAAAGATGGCAATGGCTATTGATATAAAAGTATATTGCTGTATCATACACTTAATGGTACACGGTAAAGAAAGTTAGATTCACCAATCACTGTTTAACTGAATCAGATAAATAGTGCTAATTTCCAACAATCTGTCCTAGATGGTAGCACAATTCAGTATTCATCCTGGTAATGAAATTAGCTTTGTCACGTTGAGCCAAAATGAAATCTCTATGAAAGGGAGGGTGAAATTCCTTTCAACTGATATATACCCAACAATGTATATACTGTATTATGATGTCACACTTCAATAGCACTGAACTGAAATCTCAGTGGTCTTCCTGCTGCTAAACACCATTGAAAACACATTTGTCCTGACTGTTCTTTTCTTTTAACCCCCCCTCTCATCTGGTGCAAGATGAATCACTGTTGGATCCAGACTGACTCTGAGGGCAAAGTCGGGTCTTGAGGAGGTAACCTGCCTCCTATGGCTTAAACATTTTAATTAATTTTAACACTAATGCACAAATGAGAGTTAATCACTCTGCTGCAGTGCTTTCTAATTTACCAAGTTTATTCATTAAAACTTTCCTCGCTGAGCTTTGATTGAATGTCATGCTTTTTAAAAAGGCCTCTAAAACAGCCCTAAGGCCTTTTAAACTGATATCTCAGGCAACTGCTGAAAATCTCTTTAGCATTTGTTTTGCAGGCAAGAATGTGAAAGTTTCGTAGGCGAGGATGACTAAGAAAAAACAAAACTAAAATCAATCTACATGACAGCAATAAGGCAATACAGACCTTAAAAACACCGCAGTAAAAGTAGGAGTTACTAAAATTTTCTGATAAATTGGAAATTACTTAACTTTTAAAATTCTTGACCAAAACAAATTCAGAAGCAATACAGTATATAGATACATTCATATAATCATGATTTTTAGTTAGTATCTTGCTTTTCTAGTTCGTACAGAAATATAGCATATAATAAATACAAATAATAATTTTACTAGGGAGTTTTAATACTATAAATGCTATATTGTTATATGTTATATCTCTGTATTGTATACTGAAAAAGCAAGGTGATAATACTATTTGTATTAGGTAATATATTTGCAATATGTTTGCTAAAGCTAATTATTTTAGTATCAATATAATAAAAGCTTAAGTACACAGTTTGGTCTATTAATTGCCATAACTAAAATCTGAAATGTATTGTTTAAATGGATTTTAATTTAAAATTAACTCAACCAAAATGTAATCTTTACCTTTTAATTAACTATATTCAATATTAGGTAACGAAAGACCTCATATTTCAGTTTCTTAATGAAGGCTGCAATCAGAAAGGGTGACATTTAATCACATATTTAATTGGGGTTTTTTGGGTTTGGGTTTTGTTTTTTTTTTAAGTCATTTACAATACCTGGATCTACCACTGTATTCTAACTAAGAAATGAAATGTTTCATACACACAGTTTTGGGGGAAATTGACTAAACTATTACATCCAGAATATTGGTGACAAATACTTCCAACAATTGTGTAAACGTAACACTTTATATTGGCATTTCTGTATGGCTGAATTTTACACACATTTATTCCTTCTCTCCACTTCTCCATAGACACATCAGGCTGTAATCACTGTGTGGGCTACATAGGAATATATTCCATAGTCCTTTTTGAGTGGCAATTTAGAATTAACCTTGACCACACAAGAGGTATGTCCACACTGGAGCCGTAGGTCAAATGAAGGACGGTTAAGTCCACGCTGCGTCCACACTGGGCACTTATTAGGTTGACTTAAGCGCTTCCTTAAGTCAACTTAATAACACCAACTCTGAAGGTCGACCTAAGGGTTAAGTCGACTTTATTAAGTCGAGCCTATTAAGTCAAGCCTATTAAGTTGACTTGGGGAGTAGCCCTTAAGTTGACCTAATTGGCCTCCAGGCCCCCTCGCAGAGTTCCTGGCCACTCCTCTGTCGACCTAGCATCTGCCAGTGTGGACGCATGGCTGTGGACTCTCTAAGTCAACTTAACAAGTTTGACTTTAAGTTGACTTAAAGTTGACCTTGGTTCAGTCGACATAACAGAGCCTCATATAACTCTGCCAGTACCCAACCAAGCCTATAACTTGCTGGCATCTGCTGAAATGACTGCAGAATTCAAAGAGTCAGTGTTGGGAAAGTAGTCAATAATGCCCCCAGATGGTGCTCCTGTGCTTTATCCCAGATTGAAACAATCTGATTGAAAAAAGATTTGGAAAAATGTTGGTCTTTTAAAACAAATTAGGCCGGAATTATCTCAAGAATTTTGTTACACAGAAATTGCGATCAGTTCCAATACATTTTTAGATGGTGGCATTTCAGCTCTAGCTCTGACTCTTCTGGATCTGCCCTGCACTCATGTGACCTGAGAAATACGACTGAATTGTTATAGCACGCATTTATATTTAGCTGACCCCAGCAGCCTCATTTTTTTTCAAAACTTGTTTTAACCTTACATTATGTTCTTTCTCTGACCTCCCATAAATTAGAACTTCACTCATGAAAACTTGCACTCCTGCCAGGAATTGCATAATCTCCTTCATATTCTTTAAAAAAAAATGTGGGGTGCTTGTGATACCAAATGGAAGGAAAACTCCTCCAATTTTGTCAACTTGGCACCAACAGGATGGACTGGAACTTGCCAACATCCACTAGCTGCATCTATTGAAGAGGACACTGCTGCATTAGTTAACCTGGAGATTATATCTTCCATATGGGAGAGGATATACCCTCCTTTTTCTCCTTATTGTTTCACCGCACTTCTTTCAGTTGATACAGATAAGTCCTTTCCCCCCATAATAGGTACTATGGTGCCTGCCCTCTAATACATTCTGTTATACTTTTTCTTTCCACTCTTCCTTTATTTTGGGAAGCAGCTGGAATGGAACTTTCTGGCCTGGGCTATGCTGATTATGTAGGATATGGTCCCTTCCTTCATTACAATCTGAGCTATTTCTCCTTTAAGTAGAATACTTTTACTGAACACTGTCCTAACTTCCTCTCTACATTCTATAAGACCCATATTAATGGCTGTAGGGAAGACAAGGAAGTTATTTATGATGGCTCCATTAACAATAAAGAAGTCACATGATACTCTTTGCCTTTATACGTAGTATGAGTGCTGGAATTACTCAAGTAATGAAAGCATTCAACTTAAGGCTATAGCTAAACCCTTAAAAGTCTCATTACAAATTAGTCACTTCTGTCCCAGAATCAGTTTTAAATATATCAGCATTGCAAATCTTCAGCTTGAAAGCCCAACCTTATTCATGAACTCTGGCTTTAAGATACAAATCTCAGGAAACAGGCACCACTCATACTTGACCAATATTGTCTCATGGTTTCCAAGAACTCCCTCATCTGTCAGTAACCACCTGCGGCCTCTTGTCTTATATTTCAGTTGTAAGCTCTTTTTGGTCTATGTTTCTACAGCACCCAGCACACTGTGGTCCTGGTCCATGGCTAGGGCTCATAGGGTATGTCTACACTTTCACCTTAAGTCAATTTAACGACGCTTAAGTCAACCTACAGAACGCCGTGTCCACACTGGGCGCTTCCTTAAGTCGACTTAATAACTTCACCTCTGAAGGTAGATTTAACACCTAAGTTGAGCTTATTAAGTCGACTTAAGCCAGTGTGGACAGGGAGTGTCCTTAAGTCTACCTGATTGGCCTCCAGGCCCCGGTGCAATGTGGGACAGCTACCAACAATGCACCACTCCTTGGACGATCTAGCAACTGCCTGCATGGACATAGGCAATCGACCTAAGTTTTTAGTGTGGACTCTCTAAGTTGACTTAACAAAGTTGACTTTAAGTCGACTTAAAGTCGACCTTGCTAAGTTGACTTAACAGAGCCTCTAATGTAGACATAGCCACAGGCACTATGTTAATAAATAAATAAATAAATCTCCCAATTCCTTTGCTTCAGCAGCCATGCTTCCAATGCATTATTTTTAAACTGCCTGCACAACTTCTACTGACTAAGCAGACTTTATCCGTGCCATGTTTCCCCTGCCACACCTACTATATTTCTGCCCAAGGAATTCAGTGTTCTTAAGAATCCCTTTTAATGGAGTTTCTCTTGCATGTTGCAATTTTTTCTTCGATACTTCCGCATTCCACGATTTTTTATTGGGTAACTACAGTTCTCATTAGCCCTGACTGCTATGCTACTTGCACTGTCTCTGCCCAAGTTACCTCAGATATTAACTCTGATTTTCCTGAAAGTTCATTGTTTAAAATTCTAACTGCTAAATGATCTCGCTGGTGTCCTTGATCTATGACACCGAAGTGCTCTGCTTATTCATATGGTGCCCTTTTGAAGGCTTTCTGGGCCACTGCTCCTGTTCGTAAAAGCACACCCATTTGTCTATACTTTCCTTTTTTGGAATGAAATGTCCATGAAACGTTTTAAGAACAATCACACAGCGATTCTACCCACCTGTGTGGGTTTAGCAATATTTTCAGCTTCGCTCCCTGGTGTGTAAATTAATGGGTTGACCTGCGCATTGCTGTGTTGCAGTTTGGACTCTGGTGAAGTGATGGTTCTGCCCAGGGCATTCTATGAACAGATCAAACAAACTCCTGTGAAGGGATGAATTGTTTAATTTTCTTTTCCTCTTAGTTATGGTGTGTCAAGATGAGTCAATTTCTGGCATCATGATTTGAGATAATGGTAAGAATAACCCAGGGCTCTTTTTGTGGTGGCACTCAGGGGTACTGAGTACTGGCATCTTTTTTTCACAGCAATGAGGCCCTGACTCCTGCCACGGCCACTGGCGGCCCCAGGTCCCTGGCCAAGTACCAGCACCTTCTTTTTCACAAAAAAAGCACTGGAATAACCTAAAGAGAGACTTTCTTTTAATGCTGAACAAGGAACTTAATCAGAATAAGGTATATAGTGTTATCCTTGCACAACTTTGTCTTTCTCTCTCAGCTTCTCTAGAGAGTTTCTATCTAAACCTTTTCCCAGGCTCTCCCCCACTACCTTCCTGTAACAGGTCTTGTCTATAATGAGAAAACTGCATCGATGAGCGGCCAATGTAAACCGGCTCAATCGATCCTCCTTTCGACCCAGTTAGTCCACCCTCCCAAGTGGAGTAACGCTGCATCTATGGAAGAGCCCTGCCGGTAGACGCAGCCAAGTCAAGACAGCGTGGTAAGTATAAGTAAGTAAGTCAACGGGAGATACACAACCTGCATCACACAGATTGCGTATCTCCCATCGACTTACCCCTGCCATATAGACTAGGCCACAGATTTAAAGAGGTACATATAGCCTCACAATAATCAGTATCAAATAGTTAAAGGTATAGTCAAAACAAATAATTAGTGAAGTATTTTTTTGGCTCAAATATGTCTGCATGGAGTGTCTCTGAATTAATTTTAAATGTCAAATGTTATAACAAATCAATCTATTATTAAAGAATTCCCCCCAAAAAACAAACAAAAAAGATACATTCTTCAGATACATTATTAATTATGAATAGTTCAGCCAGCTCTAGCTATTACCTAGTGATAAAAAATTGACAATAGTTAGTAGGATAAAATGCTGAATTTAATTAATAAAAGTATTAAGATTCACCATTAACCTGCATTTGCTCTGAATGCCAGAGGGGTAATTAGTTAGAATGGCACAGAAGGTTTTACAGTACTTACTGCTCATATAACAAGTACCTTTAACCAGTTAGGGTTTTCCAGAATTTCAGGAATTAAAGCAATGTTTTGTGTATACATGTACCCAAGCAGTGGTACTTCAACTCTGGTCTATGGAGCACTTCCAGTTAGTTACAAAAGTGAAACATTTATTCCTCTTCAACCAGAGTTGATTCCTGCTCCTTACTGTGCAGCTCAGTGCAGATCCCTTTGAGGGGTGTTCAGAGAGAATATTGACCATCTCTGGCTGCTTTACATCTTTCTTTATCAGAAGTTGCTTTTTTGTAAATTCAACCATAATCCAATGTGCAAATGGCACCAAAATCAGAGAGACAGCTAATATCCAGAAGGACAGAAACAAACTGAAGACTACCCTTTGAGGGGTTAGAACAGCAAGAGGTTATATGTTATTAATCTATGTGAAGTCCTGCACTCAGGGGAAGTAAACAGCACAGATACAAATTATGGTGATATATTGAATGGTCATCCCCACTGTATTAAAGTGAATTTATTTTAATCTTGTTGCTGGCATATTGTCCTGTTCCAGATAATTGAGAACTCCAGTGGCCACAGGGGAATGAATTGAGAAATTTGGATAGGAGATCTTAAGAACTGCTCCACAGACTAAAACAATGTGAGCACTACTGTAGGGATAAACTAAAGGAAGCATTTAGATTTGTGAATGAATAAACATTTCATTTTGACTGTAGAAAAATGTATCAACTTTTCCAAATGATATTTTTTCACAACTTTCCATAACACTAAAAGGTTTATTTGCCCTGTTTCAAGATGGAAATAAATATCAGACTCTCCTAGGGAAAGAAAATTCCAGTTTTCACCTGTTCTATCTATGAGCCATAGACTAGGAGTCTGGCCACAGAAATGGAACCTGGGAACTTCTGAATTCGATTCCTGGTTCTGACGTTGACAGTGGTATTAAACAATAAAGTTCTATTCCTCACTTCCTGGCTTCCTGTTATTGCTATGAAGACAAATTAGTAAATGTTTGTGAAGAACTCCATATGAGCTAAATGTTGTTATATAGATGCTAATGTGGAATTGAAACAGATAATTTGGGGACAAAGTCAGCAATGATATATCTGACTTCATTAACATGGAAGATTCAACAAAAGATTTTTTTTTTAATTGCTTAGTTGTTGCAGAAGTTGCCTGTATTTTTCCCCTGCAGGCAAACCTCCAGGTATCAGAACCAAAATGACAATATACCATCAACACATGAAACTACTCTGAATTGTTTCTTTGTTAGGTTTTTACAAATAATTAATTAGAAGAGGATGGATCTGAATCAAAACTCTAGATTCTAACTTTTAAGCTCCTTCTTTCAAAACCCAACCCCTGATCTGGATCCAAATTTTATGGCTTGAGCCCATCTCCGTTACTGCTAAAAGGGTGATGAAATGAATGGAAGCCTGTTTGGATTCCCATCTCACTCCCACGCCACCCCCAAACACCACATAGGGTCACATACACTCCTGAAAGGGTGAGAAATTAACAAGGAAGTAAACTGAGAACAAACAAAAAATAATTGCTCATCAAAAAGTATTGGGTTTTTTTTAAGAATAAACTGCAGACAAGAACCTACACTGTAGCAAGATATAATGCTGATATTCTTCCACGGAGTAATGCATGGCTTCTCCTCTGCTGACTTTGTTTTTGGATTGTCAGCAATTTGGAATAATGGAGTCATGTGCACCCAGAGGAAAACCAATTAATGGCTACACGAACACACACTTTTTCTCTCTCAGGGAGAAGTGCTGTTTCTCTGCACACATGAACCAGCAGAGGCTGCTACACACCTCATTAAAAATATATGCCAACTAATAATTTAATTTATTGAGAGAAGTCAAAGGGAAAACTAAATTCTGGGTATTCCCAAGAGGTAAGTTATCTATCAGGCTAGAGTGTATTTTTTAAACTCACTACTAATAAGGCCCACCTAGAGTAAACTGTAATCCCAATGGTGTTGAAAGAAGGGACAATACAGCAGTCCCCTGCCACAGTTCAGTCATGTCTCCACTGCACGGCGGAACTGGTTTTTAACTGCTTTGGAAACATATTGGTTTTGTAACCAGATGGTTGATTTTGCAGCCTAGATTGGGACTCATCCAAAGCTTCATCCAAAAGTTTGCAAATCTTTCAAGACAACCTGGACCCAATTCCGAGAGATATTGAGTCTACTTTCAAGAATCTTGTGACAAGGGAGTCATCCCTCTCCTGTCTCATTTTAGCCACACACTGCACAGAGACTTTCTTCTCCCCAAACACCTTGTGCAATTTATTTACAGTGTCCTTTCCCACCACTTTTGCAAACTTGTGCAGCTCTGCATTTATGATAGCATATGATCCTTAGTTCACTCAGCGAAGGAGGGAGAAGATGAGGTGTCTTCCTGCTGAGAGATCTCTTCTGATTTTCTGATCTCTTCCTCCATCACTTCCTTCCTGAGCCTTTCTGATTTCTGGACTAATGGGTTAATTAGCTTCAAAGCTCTTGCAAACCACCCCCAAGTTATCACATAGGGATAGCTTTGCATTTTAAGTTTCCTCCAGGGCAATTTAATTGGTGATCCAGTGATCAGAGTTCTGGCACAGGTCCTGTTGGCAGCACTCTGTCACATGTGCCTAGGTGAATTAACAGGTTGAAATTCAGTGGTTTTGACAGTGCTTCACTTTGAGCTATTTTTATGTTCGTTCAAGGAAACAAAATTCAGGGGTCCAAACCCATCCAAATGGAAACCCAAACCAGAACTTCCAAATTTCATAGAATTCAAAGGAGGAGGGAAACATCCCATCTAGGGAGACACCCAAGTTCCAACATTTGGATCACCACCTTGATTTTGCCACCTGAAGCTGAGGGTGTTTGAATTAGGATTGTGGTGTGGGTCTCTCTATACACCAGGAGCTGGGAGATTATGGTCTTTGAATGGATCTCTAGAGGATTTCACATTTTACAAGCATCTTTGTTTCCAAAAATTTGTCCTTTTTGGCTTTTTTACCATTGTTTATGAGAAACCATATCTTTTCATCTTGTCACGTCTCGAGGGCTGACATATCATGTTGCGATGAGAAACATCTGTTTATATAATTTATGTTTCATTAGACCAATCAACATGAAATCAAACAGGCAAGAAATGCTAAGAAAAAAAAGAAGAAAGGCAGCTAGTTCAGTAAGAACTGTACAGAGTGGAAGGAAAGAACTGATTTTACTTTTTCTCTTAAAACACTCTTGTGACAGAAAAGAGATTGCCTAAGGCACGCTATAGAAACTCTGTCTTCAGTAGAAAAAAAGGTGAGTTCTTAACTCGAGTTAGCTAACTTGAGGTGACTGACTCGAGGTGAAAATCTGTTGAGATCAAAACAGTTTATAGTTTTCAAACATTTCAAGGCTATACTCCTCTATAGTCTTTAATTCAACCTGCTGATTTGAGTGAAAACTACCAAAGGCTTGTTTTCACTAGGAGTTTGGCTCAAGTTAGCTAACTCCAGTTAAGAACACATCATTTTTCCCCTGCTGAAGCCAAGGGCAGAGAGGGCAAGAGATGTCATGTGGTGGTATGAATACAAGACTGGAAGTGAGAAGCTCTAACGTCATAAGCACTAATCCTGCTTCTAACATGGGCTCCCTCTGTTTCCTTGGGAAAACCACTTGGGACAAATATTTCCGACATGAATGCTCGACCCTTCTGAAAATCAAGTCATTGATTTCAGTGGCTAAATGTGTATGATGAGATTTTCAAAGGAGTCTAAAGGATTAAAAATTAACGCATTAAAATGAACAGAATATATGTATTTAAATTTTCTAGATTGCTTTGAAAAATCTCTACCCAGGACCCTTTCTGTAGGCTTCTAAATTTGAAAGAGCTGGCCGTAACCTCCGTTTTGCCCTCTGTAAAATGGAGATAACACTTTCCTCAGTGGTGAACTGGAAACATCATAAAAGATTTAATGTTTGCATAACACCATGAAGATGAAAATTGTTAAGTATTTTATTAATTTTACAAATACTTGAAAGCTTTGTTTCATTTTCTTTAAAACTGACAGATCATTTAAACAACAATTTAAATTTAAACAATCAAAAAGACTTTTAATTCCCCCAAATGCCCTCGGTAATTGGTTAGAATTTCTTACAAGTGGTAGGTATTTAAGATTAAAAAAGTCTCTTGACTTCAGCATTATAATCCAAAAATTCTCATTAGTTTCAATGTATTCAAATATAATTTCCATCCTGAAGTTTTTAGGTGATGAGAGAGATTAAAAATGATACCATAACAGTCTGTACAGTATTTTACATTCACTGACCTTTTGTGTAATTTGATATGTTCCTTTGGATGTCTATTCCAAGTGTGAACTTGATTTATAAACAGTGTATGCACATAGGATTTTTATGTACTTTGTTCACACTATCAGTTTTTTCTTTAGTCACTTATAGTCTATTTGCAATTCATTAAAGTGCTTTTCTTTATTATGTAAATTGCCATTTATTTTTTATGTTTCCAAACTGAGGCAGATTTTGTAAAATGGAAAAATCCTCAAATGTTGGGTTTATTTTATCCATCATTGGGTTCTTTGCCTGTGCGTCGTTTTATGGAACCTAACCTATTCCTTTACCATCAAAGGGGTAGATTTGGGAAGGATTTTCAAAAGCACTCAACGTTGACCTGACTCTGCTCCAATTGGTGTATCATAATCTCAGCCTGAACCTTCTGTTGTACCTTTCAGCTGAGGATTTTGAAGGACAGTGTAAATGGCAATTAAATAACCATCATAACACACCCTTAGGGAGCTAGATAAATATTGTTTAACTGCTGGGGCAAAACTAAGCAAAGAGCTGTTGTTTGACTAGCCAGACATTATACACTGAGTTGGTGGCAGAGGTTTTATTAACTCCTGGTCTCATCACTCACTCCCCATTGACTCCAGAGCTGTGTTGATTATCTCAGAACCACCTGCCCCAGGTAGAAGGGGTACTATTGTGGATACTTTTCTTAACTCTCCTGGGTTATGTCTACACTTGTAAAGTTAAGTTGACTCTGTTAAATTGAATTAACAAGGTCGACTTTAAGTCAACTTAAAGTTGACCTTGTTAAATTGACTTAACAGTAGACATAGCCATCCACACTGGCTTTAAATCAACTTAATAAGGTCGATTTAGCACTATTCCCCGTCCACACTGGCTTTAAGTAGTCGACTTACGGCTTAAATCGACCTTCAGAGGTGGTATTATTAAGTCGACTTACGCTGTTATTAAGTCGACTTAAGGAAGCGCTTAAGTCGACTTAATAAAAGCCCAGTGTGGACGTGGCTTTGTGTAGGTCGACTTAAGCATCCTTAAGTCAACCTAAGTTGCCAGTGTAGACGCACTCCTCATGAGGTATTTGTCTACATTGGGTGTGATAACAGAACACTCAATATCGCAGCTTCTCCAGTTATCCCTGTGCCGCATATATCCAGATCATGCGATGCTATTGCATCCATGCTTGTTAAAATAAAAACTAAACAGACATGGCAGTTTTAGGCATTTGTATTTTTAAGATTTTTTTTTTTAAAGAGAAACATCTTTATTGGTACCACTCACATTTGGAAGAAAGAAAATCTCTTGTTTATTCAGTGACATACTTCCATTTTTTAATTCTGGCTGTATCCAAGGCAAATTCCCATTGTCGCCAGAGGTTTTTGATATACCCCTTCTCCCACCTGTGCGTAATTACAGTTGGCGAGGAAGTTGATGATACTGAAAACTTGCTCAAACTTGCTATAGCTGTACAGGATGAATCAATAAAGTAGGGCTGGTGATTAACAGTCAGGGATCTGCCGTCTATCTTCACTGCAGATTACCTGTGTGGCTGCCACTGGGGTCTGATCACATGGAGAGGCGGCCTTTGGCTATTGGGGGCCCTAGGCAAAGGCCCATTGTGGGGCACCCTATAGGCCCATGGGGGCCCCCTCTGTGGCCCTGCTCCACCAGCCCCGGTCCCCACTCACCAGTCCACCCACTCCCTCCGGCCCCAGCTCCCCTCCACATGGCCCCAGCCCCCTGAGCCAACTCCTCCTGCTGTCGACCGAGGCAGACACAGCTTTTGGGGTAGGCAAAGTAGGCAATGGGGCCCCTTACTGCTCGGGGACTGCTTTGCTTACCCCAAAAGCCGCCTCTGATCACCTGGGTTAGTCTAGCCCACGTGCAAGCACAACCTAATCCATGTTACGGTGTCCTTAATTCTTCTGCACTCGCCTGAGTATACCTGAAGGAATACCCGATGGTTCTTTCTGCTGAGACACTGTAGGATTCTTTCCCAGTCAAGTGCGTTAGTTGCAGAATAACTTGTTTGACCCAGAGGAGGAATTGTGGACAGAGCATTGTGTTATTTTTGCCTGTACGCTCACTCCCATGTCAGCAGGTTCTAGCCTGATTTTAAGCAGAACTTGGATTCTAATTTCCCCCTCTTCCCGGCTGAGTCAGCTAGTCTGGGCTTAAAGAACTCCAGACCTGGGTCAGAGAGTTTTCTGTGTGGATGGTAGGAGGTGTTTGGGCTAAAACCTGAGGCCACGTCTACATAACAGAGCTTTCTTGGCATAGCTGTGTTGGTCCGGGTGTGAAATAACCACACTCTGTAGCTGACATAGGTATGGTGGCAACCTCCCCACCCAGTGTAGACACAGCTACGTCAGAAGATGAGTTCTTCTGTTGACATAGCTAATTTAATTCGGGGAGGTATGCCGACCAAAGAACTCCTGTTGTCATCATAACCTGCCTCCGCTTTGGGGACTCTGCTGACATAGCTATACCAGCGTAGTTACACTCGCAAAGTATTTGTAGCCTCAAGCCTCAGAGCTGGTCTGTGCTACAAAGTTAGATTGGCGTTAAGTTGCCTTGCACTGACTTATTCGGGTGTGTGTCTGCATTCATCTGTGTCTTCCGGCAATGTTGACGCCTCATTTCTGCAATGAAATAATACAACCTCCCCAGATGGTCCTGAGTCATGGCTGGCATTGTACAACCTACACCAACTCTAACAATCCTCTGTACAAAATTTTGCTGTTTGGAAGACTTTCATTTTTGTTAGGCCAGCTGCTCCTCTCCACCAGTTTACAAGGAATTTGGGTGGAGAGGAAGGATTTCCTTATCTTCTTTGGTATATTTAGTTGGTCTCTGAAAGGCATTTTCTCTACCCATGGGATGTGGTGGGGGGGGATTCTGTTTCCCAATGTAGCAGTTAATAAAGTCTCAATGGTCTTTCCAGCATTTCCTTCAGCAGCTGTTAGCAATCCTAAAATTCTGCTATTCCTGTCACTCTCCGGCCTCTTCAATCTTCTCTTCCAAATGATGTTTTCCTTAGCAAGCGCTTTCAATGCAGCTCCAATTGTTTCAGTTTTATTGAGGGATTCCTCCTCAGTGGATTTTTCTATATCATTTTAACCATACCAGTAGCCACGTTCTTTTCAAGCAAAATCATGTACAGCTTCTCAAGATTTAATGGCAGTAAAGTTTTTAATGCTACCTTACCAGAGTCCCTTGAGTCTGCAAGAGGCTCCTTCTCTTAAAATTCCATTAAGTCTGACATGCTCTTGCCAGCCATGGAGAGAGATTGCATCTTGCACGCGTAGCTTTCAGACTATCACTTGTCCTCCCTTTTCTAAAATACATCCTGTTCTTTTTCCTGGAGGGCATTTTGACTCTCCCCCCCCCCCCCCACTGTATTTGTAAATGTTTTACCATTAGGTTTTATTGTTTTCCTTTCTTAACATACATAATGTGTTAAGCAAATGAGTTCATTTTTGGCAATGTATTGTCAATTTATGTCTGACTGATGTGGACAGTGCATTTAAGTGCACACTAATTCTTCAAAAGAATTCAAGGATAGTCAACATACATGCTCCTATTGTTATACTGGCACTTTACAGTACACCTCTATCTCCTTCCATCCAAGGAGCTCAACAAGACTTACGAACATAGGCCCTAATTCTACAAACTCATGCACACTAGCAGATTCATGGGCCGACACTGCCTCGCTGAAGTCTGCAGAGCTCACCATGGGTTCTGGGGCCAACTTCAGGGATGTGCTGGCTAGATCAGAATTGACCAGAGGAAGGCACAACCTGCAGGAAAAACATTTGACTAGGATCTTGTCTACACTAACGGTTACAGTCGCATAACGTGTGTCGCCCAGGGGTCTGAATAATCTATGATCTGAGCTCAAATCCCAGCTGTACCAATAGGAAAACCTGGGTTAAACCTCATAATGTTCCTGTCTTACGGTTTTAAGGTGGGGAAGCAATTTAGTGTTTACAGCAGAATAATACAGGGTTTGTTTTCACTGGCAATTAGGTTCTATATAGAAGGTGTGAAAGTAACATGATTGATTTAGTGCTCGATGTAGACAGCGACTGTCATATTTAACATTGAGTCAGCTGGTTGCAGTTA
>ML685778.1:10758704-10876343 GCA_007922175.1 Pelusios castaneus | reverse complement strand
GGGAGAAAATCCCACTTCGTCAGACGCTTTGAAGATAGGAAAGTTACTGTAACTTTCCTATCTTCAAAGCGTCTGACGAAGTGGGATTTTCTCCCACGAAAGCTCATGCGATTAATAAATCTGTTAGTCTTTAAAAGTGCCACAAGACTCTGTTGTCTTTCTATTAAATTTTGCAATTGCTTGACATCTATTCTAAGGTATAATACTCTAACAGCATAAATGTTTATAGTTCCATTTTTAGTACTAATAACAGTGCCATTTTCAGAATATGACATAATCCAGGAAGTTTGCTGGTTGTTCTGGTAGTTTAGGTATAAAGGATTTTGTTACAAGCTGGGAGAAATGAATTGCAGCTATCTTTATTCCAACATATCTGTACTCCAAAATGTGTCATTGCCTTTAATCAATCCATAAGACAAAATATTTCTTCCTACCCTTTTTTTCATGAATGGGATATTTGAAGATTTCCCCTCTGTTTCTATTGCTGGTTGTTTTGTTTCACTTCTTTTATTAATGACAGGGACAGAGGCGGGTCATTCCTTTTGGCTGGAGGGTGGAATTAAGTGGCTTCCTTACAAAAAAAGTCCTTATTTTATTTAGCACCCAAAGTGTGCTAGGTGTTTTAGAGATAAAGGAAGACATGATCCCTGAGCTTATGGAATAGTTACCATGTTGGCTGACACACCAGGGGTTGAACAGTGAACCTCCAGAGCTAAACCCAGGAGCTGCTTGTGCTAAAAAACTGCACACAACTGCTTACACAAATGCTTTAACCAAAGGACAGGCTAACCAGGAGTAGCATGAAAGAAAAGTAAGCAAAGTCAGTGTTTCTCAACCAGGGGTGAAGTTTATAAGAGGCCAGGGAAGGCTTTGCTTCCCCTGATTAGCCGCTCTCTCTCCCTCCCCACTGAGGGCCTGCTACTGCCTCAGCGAGGAGGCAGAGAGCGGCCACTGCTGGCGGGGCGGGATCTGGAGCTGCTGACAGTGGTGGGATAGAGTCCCAGCCAGGGCCTGCTCCTTCCACCAGCAGTGGCTGCGGGTCCCCAGCTGTGCTGAATCTCACCACCGGTGGCTCCAAAATCCACCCTCGTTCTCAACTGGTGCTCCACAGAACACCAGTGTGCCACGAACACAGTGAAGGTGTTCCGTGCCTAAGCCCAACCCCTCCCCATCACGGGAGAGAGGCTGAATAAGGAGGGGCTAAGGAGCAAGGTGAGGTGTGCCTCTGAGGTTTAAAATGCCCTAGCTACAGCAAAAATTCCTGGCATGTGTTGAGACCTGCTGCTGCCTTGCTCCTTTGCTGTGGCTGGGGCATTTTAAATTTCCCAACACTGTTACTACCAGCATAAAAACCACTTGGACATAGCTTTCTTGGACAAACCTTACTCAAAGAATAAGAATTTTGTTTGAACATGCAGGCCCAAAATTCCCATTATTACTTGAGTAATATCATTTTCAGTTTTAAGTTGTGTGCATCCCCATTATGTATCTATCTTTTAGAAATAAAAGCACATCATATTCTCAAAATTTATTTAATTGTTTCCAGAATCGTTTTCGCAGGAATGCGTAGTATGCAGATATTACGAACATTACAGCCGGTATATACCAGCTTTTTCAAGAAAGTTTTCATCAGGTGTTCCGTGTAAAATAATTTATACCTTTAGGTGTTACCTGATCCACTAAAGGTTGAGATGTCTAGTATATGTCTTTGTAGTTTCACTTTTATTTAATTATTTAAAGCACTTCTCATTCTTTCCCTCAAAATTGCCAACTGTTTCTGAACTCACTCATTCCACAATAGTTGTCCCGTACTCAAAGAAAGAAAGAAAGAAAGAAAGAAAGAAAGAAAGAAAGAAAGAATTCCAACTCTCAACCCACCCAACTTCTTAACAATTTCGTTTGTGAGACTTGTCTAATGTAATGTGATTGATGTTACGCAGAATTTGCTTGGTACTGTAAGAGCCACATGGCTGCCATACACTTGCCTTTCAGAGTGCAAGTATGTCATCTATGTGACACAGCTAGCATCTACCTGGGGAATTAGAGCCCTGAGGTCACTTCTAAGCCAAACTCATGCCTGGGCGTAGGATGTGATGTCTGACCACCCAGCTGGCCTTTGGCCAAGAATGAATACAATGACTGTGATTCAGTCCGAGGGTACCTAAACCATGTGAGCTGTTTTCTCACACTTTATGATATAAGCTGAACCCCCCAAATTGAATTATAGTCTCACATTCAATCAGAGATCATTCATTATCCCCTATGTGCTCCATCATTGCTACTCCATGGCTCAGATGAGAGAGTGGTCATGCTCAAAAACCTAGGATGTTTAAATCCTATCGATAATAATACTGTTACACAGAAGAATTTTCCTCTATGGGGTTGGGGGAGAAGTTATGACAGTTTTCCCAATGAATATCTAGAGGTCTAATCATTGTTTTCAACCTAATCCACAGACTAATCCGTCACACTTTAAATACCATGTCATAAGGGTTTCATTTAAACTTAGTGCTGGGATCATTGTATATTAAATACCAAATGATAGTTAACCATTATTTCCTAGTAAAAATGTCATTAATCAATGGCTACTAAATTACCGTACAATGAGCATTATTGCCTAGGTGTGTCCAAATACATACGACACGTTTAATTCAATAACAACTCTATTACAGATACTTAAAAGCATTATTTAGGATTTTTTTGTCTCACTATTAGATATTTATTGGTAGACATTTATTAGAAGTTTGAAATATCTCAATAAATATGATCTTAATAATTCATTAGTCATCAATATGAAATCTTAATAAGAATAACAAGACAATGCACTGGAGTCTGCACGGCAGGACAACTGCTTTGCTAACATTCCTGGCTCCAAGCATGCTTAGAATGAGAATAACTGGGTACAGAGCCTCGCTCCAGTGTAGGTGATTCTTCGGTGGCACGCCAACCCCACTCCTGACTGTCAGCAGAGGGGACATAACTGGGGATTATGAGGCCTGGCAGACGCTTCCCTGAACCTTGACAAGCCCCATCTGTCACTGGAGCCATTGGTTGTTGGCATAAATTACAGTAGCCTTGAGGGTCTAATTTACTTGAGGGCCTTGACCGGGCACAGAGCCAGCCCAGGATTTAAGGGGTGATAATCTGGTTTAAAGCCATCTTTGCACAACCACTTTGCTGAATTGCGTTGTGTATTCCGGAGCCCCCACTATAGATCCGGGCCAGTGATTTTTTATCTCTTACATAGCATGTTATCTCTTCGCTTCAGAGCAGGGGAGAAACCAAATGTGCTGTAAAGGAAGCACTCCTTGTCCCCCAGTAATGGAGGAGCAAAGCATTGTGTCAGGGTTGATAAGCAACGCTAGCCAGCTTCCACTTCTCACACACCTGAGAGCTGCCTCCCAGGGAAGTGTGCAGGAGAAAAAGGACCTTCTCCTCTTGTGCATCTGAGGCAGTAGCTGGCTTGAGCTGATAAATCTGACTACCTCTCCATGAGTTGTATCTATATCTATATGCAGGATAGGGGTCTTAGGGCATGATTCAAACCACAGTGAAATCAATGGAAAGGCTCCCATGACTTCCTTGGGCCTTAATTCTGGCCCTTAAAATACTAGTGAAAATTCCGAACAAATATTAGGTTTGTAAAGCCTCATATATACAAACTGATCTGCTGAATTAAGTAAAGGTCTGGAAACAGGAGACCTGATTCTAATTCTGACTCCACCACTGATGTGCTCTGTGAATTTGGGCCCGTCCCTCAACTTCTCTATTCCTTACTCCATCTTTAAGAACAAGAGATGATGAAACTTACCTACCATTGTATGGCGCTTTGAGATCTTTGGTTACAAATGCTATATGCTATGCATAAAGATCTTTAAATAAAAGTAATATATACATTTTCCTTTGTCTGTATATATGGCAGTATAAGTCTATGGTGTGACGTGAAGTATAATCATCATCTTACATTATTACAATTTTTAAAACGTATCTGTTGTCAAGACACTATTTGTAATTAGCATTATGTTTCCCTTGTGTAGTGAATTATTCCCAGAAATCTGGACAAATTGAAACAATAATTGTGCTCCCCTGTGTAGGCATTTTAAAAATTAAATGATTATAGAATATTACTTTTTCCACAGTAGTTTTTACTTAATTTTTACAGTGATGAGGTTCCACTTACAAAATCAAATAAGAAAAAAACTTGTTTAAAAATGTCTGGATCTCTGTGTTAGTGAAAAAGAAACTTTCACGTTGACCTTATGAATAGCTCTAAATATGAACTGTTTCTTCTTCCTTACTCTTATTATCTCACTAGACCCTCATTGTGAATTTCTTCAGCAGAGAGATCAAGTGGATGGGCAAATATTTGCCCAGCTTCTCAAGTATGTTTGGTCTTTTGGTCTGAATTTTTTTTAGCTGGTGTTTGCTCAGTTGTTTCCTTTTTTTTTTTTTTAAAGTAAATGTAATTCTTTCTGTATTTTTCACTGATGTTTTTAAAATTCAGTTATTTTTACATGGATCAACAAAGTGGGCCAGATTCATTCCTGATATAATTATTTCAATGGTGTTACATCAGAGATGAATTGGCCCACAGTTTAGGGAAATAATTTAACGACATTTTGTGGTTTTTGGCTAATCTACTGTTAAAAGTTTCTGGGGCCTGGTCTATACTTGTGGCAAAATTCTGTGGCAGTCGAGATGAGATATGCCAGCTACATAGAATAGCGTGCATATCTCCCGTCGACTTCCTAAATTCTAAGTAGCACAGCGTCCCCACTACGCTGCGCCAACGGAAAATGCCCTCCTGCCAATGCAGAGTTAATCTTTTTGCAGGGGAGGATTTATTGAGTCAACTTCTGGATCAATTGAGCAGGTCTCCACTGCCACTCAACTGATCCCAAAGAATCAATCTGGTGGCACCAATAGTACTGCCGTGAGTGAAGACATATCCCGGGTATCTATATGCTTGTGTTTGTGTGTGTGTGTGTGTGATGTGTGCACATATATCTAGATCTATATACATAGACCTGTAGATTTTGGTTGTTCTTTTTTTCAAATCAGCTAAAATGCTCAGGAAGGATCAAGGCTAGTGAGCCCTGGCCAAATATATCCTACCCTACTTATCCTGGGAACCTGCACTTTTTCCTCTTGAAGCCCCCTAACCCTTCCTTTTCCAGATTCCCATTCATGTAGCACGCCTCCTTCAAACTAGATGAATGGCGTGCGGTCTCTTGTGAGGCTAAGGCTAATGATGCTGAGTGCCTGGAGGTTCTTATACAATTGGTGGCCACTGCCCTCTTTCCTGCACTTGAATCAAATCACCTCCATGAACTACACCAGCCTCGACAGCATAACACCCAAAGCCACATCTGAACCCCACCGCTGCAGCCTCCATTCCACCAGCCACTTATTTACTTAATGTCCATTCCTTGTTATCTCAGCAGTCATAATGTGTTGGGCCATGCGAGTAATTAAAGTTAATTTCTGCTAGCAGTCAGGCACCCCTGCTGTAAATTCTTATTCATATTTCTTTCTTGTTTTGTGATTCTCAATGGGAGTTTTCTAATAACAGATCATTTCTTTTTGTCTAACTTTAATCTGGCCCCGCTTGACAAGCACCATCCTTTTCATTGAAGGGTAAGACCACTTAGAGAAAGGCCAATAAGCTCTTGCGCTGTTCAGCTGACGAGGGTGATTTGTCACCCTGTGCGGTGGTGGTCACACCAATGGATTTATCTCAAGGTAAATGGAGATGCTGAGACCTGGGACCTGGAGCTTTGATTAAGGTCCCCTTTTTGTAGTGTTGATAGATGTTGCTTGTGTTTATCTATTTGAAATGCCACTAAATCTGTGAATACAATGGAAAAAGAGAGTAGTTTGCCGCCGAAAACATATTAGTGATTTATGTTTCACTAAGAAGCACAATAAAGAGACAGAGGCTATTAAGAGGAGCTATTTTCATGAGAAATAGTTCTGCTTTAAAACATTATCAACCACACCTTGATAAAGACCTACATGCATGCATAATCATGTTTATTTATCCTTTAGTTTAGCACACCATACATTTGCAATGCATCGTTCCAAATTATTAATAAGCTGGTAAGCAGACTCTTTAACACACATACATGCAGGAACAGAATACTTTGCATGTTAATTGTCTTCTGGAGTAAGGGGACACATAATACACTGACCCGGGACTTTAAATGGACTCCACGTCTCTTAAAACAGTTTCAAATCCTACTGACCAATATTGCCAGCATTTTAGTAGAAAATAACCAGTGGGGTGACACAAAAAGATTATAATGCATTGATATAACTTATAGCATGAATCAATGTCAACAAGACGCACCCATTTAAATGAATAGGGTCAGATGAGAGTGCTGTATCACCCTGACTTGTGTGACAGTTACAAATGCATAACCTAGTATGCATAATAGGAGTGTACAAACCAGTAGAGATTTGTAAACTTGGTTCATTTCAAGCAGAACTGACCCTCAGGAATGGAAAAGGGAAAAGGCAACTGAGCTGCCTAAAAATAAGTGATTCTGTAGTTTGCTGGTTAACGAAAAACATAATGAGGTTTCATTTTCTCAAGCTTGAGTAGAGAACATGGACCCAAAATACTATTAGGTAGCCAAGCTGCTGCTTGTCTGCACCGTTCAATTAAAAGAAAAAGATAACACCTTCGACTCCAAACACAATTTCTGTTTAAAAATGCAAAATAATATTTCAACAGTCTGCCCTGTGTATGCAAATACTGCAATTACATGTGTGGAATTAACTGTGCTGCATTATGATTTATTTAAGTGTTCTGAGGATTTCTCTTCAGCACTAATGAACAACGGCGTGGGGTGGGAAAAGCTGTATAATGTGTGTGCACCTGGAGCATGAAAACTAGTACAGTAAGTTATGTACCAGTAGGGTGATAGTCTGTCTATGGCTTGGCACTGCTGTGTACTGAGAGTCTAGCAAAGCTCTTAAATCTGGCCAACACCTGCACCTCATTTGCTTTACAGAAGCACCATGACCCGAATGCTGATGGTGAGCCTTCCCTTTCATCCTTAGGATTATGACAAGTTATTAATTGCCACCATTAGCTGCAGCAGTCTGCCTGAGACCTCTGCTGCTCTCTGGAGGTGAGAAACTATGGGCATGTGAATGCAGAGAGAAAGGATGTGAAGCATTGGGGCAAACCGAGCACCAATCTGCCCAAAAGGGATTGTGAGATTGTGAATAATTTATTAGAAAACATTTTTCTTTGTCCTTCCCACAGACCCACAAATCCTCCCCAAGCGCTCTTTACCAGCCTTGCAGATAATGTACTTACACATCTCAGAGCTTGCTAAATAGACTGAACAGGCCACAGAGTTCACCCTGAACACTGCTGTCTCAGAATGCCTTGCACAGATGAAACACTTCCTTTCTTTCCTGGAAGCATTTCCTATGGAATGTAATGTAATTAAGGAAGAATATGAATGCCAAATGACAGCTGAATACCAGGGTAGTAATTTTTTTGGGGGGGGATGCAACTATGCATTGAGTTTGTCAGTTCTAAGATGTAATGGGCCAAATCCTCAGCATTGATTTACACCTCTTTCCATCCCCACCCAATGCACGTGTTAAACTTGTCTCATTTCCTGTTTCACACACCAAACGTGATGTCTCATAACCTAATAAAGGAGTTTGCAGTTAAATCTGGGAAAGCAAGTTCATTTGAAAAAATAAAATAAATTGCCACTCTTTTCACATAAAGTCTTCAGAGCATGGCCTGCACATTCCTCTGTGTGGACAGCACCTAGCACACTATGAGTACTAGTATAATATTCATCATCATCATATGAAGAACAGGAAAGGATGACTGTCTCCCAGCCAGAAAAAGGTAGATAAAACTCAGCATAGTGCTAGGCTATGTCTACACTAGGAAAAGTTAGGTCAACTTTGTTAAGTCGACTTAATAAAGTCAATTTTAAGTCGACCTTATTAAGTCGACTTAACAAAGTAGTTTCTATGGATGTGGACTTAGTCTACTTTGTTAAGTCAACCTAACTGTGCTTAGGTCGACCTAAGGAGTGTTAGGTCAATCTACCCGGCAGGTCTTAGTAAGTCGACTTAAGCTTTCATTAAGAGGACTTAAGGAATTTCTTCAGTCAACTTAATGAAAGCCTGGTGTGGACGGGGACTAAGTTAGGTTGACTTAAGCCTCCTTAAATTGGCCTAATTTGCAAGTGTAGACATAGCCCTAGTGACTTTGATGGGAAGAGACATCCCAGAGGTCTTATGTGTAGACTGGACTTTGCAAGATCCCCCCAAAGCTTAGGAGAACATACAATGATAAGGCCAGTGTCTAAAACAATGGCAGGGCAGATTTTTCTGTCACACTGATATCAACCTGGAATAACTTCACTGATATTCCCCTTATTTACATAGGCGAGCACTTTGTATTCTGTTCTATATAGATTCTTATACTAGACAAGTAGGCCAACTAGTGAATATATGGTTGGTTCTGAAACCTGAACAACCTCTTGAAATTATTCTCAATATCAATATAATTTTATTTGCTCTACTGCAGAGTTTAAAATCTAAAACCCACTTTTTCCACCTGATCAATTTCACAGGTTTTTTAGTTGGGTTCCTAAATTAAGATATTTCCAGTGACTGAGTATATGTGTTAAGATAGATTAAGTAAAGAACTTATGAACGTTAGCAACCTTGTTTTGGGCAAGCTTAAAAAAATGTGCAAGTTTCTTTTATAGGATGGGAATAGAAAGAATCAATTTACAACAGGAATCATAGATGATAAATTCCAGGGAGCCTAGCAGAATGTTGCACAAAAATTTCATGATACTCTTCCATTTATATATTTTTGGATAAACTTCCGTGCACAGATAAAAGAGTATCTACCCATATTGTTCTTTAAAGTGAAACACAAGATTCTGAAATGAAGCACAAAGGGGAGGATAGGTAGAACTTGCCCAGATTTTAAATAATAGTTTATGTGAAAACGTATTTCAAGCCTTGGTTTGCAGCAAGGTCTATTTACGGCTTAGTTTATACTTCTAAAACACTCAAATATTTGGTTGGAATGGATGCACCATGTTACTGCACCGTGAAATGCTGGTGTCCACTAAACAAAATCTGCAAGGAGTCTTCAAACAGCTATAAGAAGTCAATTTAAGGCTTAAGTCAACCTTCAGAGGTGGTGTTATTAAATTGAATTAAGCTGCTAAGAAGTCGACTTAAGGAAGCACTTAAGTCGACTTAATAAAAGCCCAGTGTGGACATGGCTTTGTGTAGGTCGATTTAAGCATCCTTAAAGTCGACCTAAGTTGCCAGTGTAGATGCACCCTTTGGGGTGGGTCAAAGGGATCATGGTTTGAGGTCTCATTACAGTGGGAACTGGCATGCTAATTAGAACATTTTTAGCCATATTAGCTGGGTTAGAACATAGATTAAGATAGAAATCACATTGGAATTTTAGTAATTTTGCCATCAAATTAGAGTAAGCAAAAAATCTAGGGCCTTCAGTTACAAAATGATGTGCAGCAGAGATGAAGACGTGAGCAGATGTGGGATTTGGTATGGCCAGTATGTGTAAACAAACCTAAATTGAGCCAGATGAACAGAATATGAAATGTAACAAAGTTAGTACAATATTTTGCTTTCCCTTTTGCTTGGCTGTTAAGTAAAAGAATGTGTAGAATTATTTGCCTTTCCATCTTCATCTACTGCCTAATAAAGGAGAAAGAGGAAATGTCTGGTTCTCCTTCTACTGGTGTATAACTTTATTGACTTCAGTGCAGTTAACCTGATTTGCACTGATAGAAATGAGAGGGGAATCATGCCCCTTATGTTACTGAGTGTGTTGAGTTCAATTGGCAAAGATTCTCAGTATTAGTGACAATGGCAAGTAGTGAGTGTGAAGACTGATCTGATGAAGACCTCTTTGACTGGGGCTGCAGGTCTGCTTTCTTCTACATTTATACCAGGCTTACACCGGGGAGAGTTATTTGTTTATGTGAAGAGTGTTGAGAACCTGTTCTGATCTTTGTGCTTAAACAAACACACACCCAAAATCTATCCCGTAACTTCGAATTCATCACCCATTAAAATTAATGGGAATTGAACTGGGCCCTTAGTTCCCATAGAGGTCTTCTATGCAACTCAACTGGTGCAGCAGGTATTCATTGCATTGGCATCTCAGCAAGAGTTTTCTTTTTGCCATTTATTTCAGAGACAGTCACTGAGGATCATCTGTTTTTCACCTACTACGGCCCAGGAATAAATCCAACTCCAGAAATGTAATGTTAATCTGAAAGACTCTATGAATATGCAGAGGAAACAGAAAAAAAGTCATCTCAGGATGATGTTCTCAGAGAAAAGAGTCCCTGCTGGGTGTGTCTCACAAATTTAGGATGCTGCTGCACAGAATGATGCAACTAATCTGCCTATATTCATTTCTCTGTCACATGTCCTAAACCATTTCATAATATCGTTTAGTTATGCTTTGCTATGTGCAAGGAATGCAAATGTCAAATATTTTTCATATTTTTTACCTAAAAAATTGTGTGCTTATTCCTAATACTGTATGACTTTCTTTGGAGGTGTTAAAACATTTCATGGAAATGCAAGAATTGTTTTCAAAATGAAAAAAAAGTCCTAATTTTTATTGGTCAATAATTATACTATGACTTTTTTGAAAAATTCATTTAATCTGGAAGTTTCTATAAATGTTTTCTAATTATTTGTATGCTTAATGAAGTAAAATGAGGAGCAATTCAAAGAATGATTAGAACCTAAAATAGTAAATGCCATGGAGCAGAGACTTTCCTTCCTGCGTATTTGGAAAGCAGCTAAAACATAGTGGACACAACCATAAATAAATGAAATGTAATAATGAGAGAGAAAGGATTATAAACCATGTAACTTTATCATAATTGGGTTAAAAGAATCCTTTATTTTAATTAGGATATTGACATGAGATGTTATCAGCTGATTGCATGTACTTAAGGTTGGATTTTCAAAAGCCCCTAACCAATTTGGGCATCTGAAAATCCCAGAATAAATTTAATTAATGGATTAATATTCATAAACAACTAAAAGAGCATTTATGCAAGTAGAGAATCTCTGAGCTTTGTAATATGTCCAAAGAATAGTGGACCTTCATGCAGCTATACCACCTAGTGGTGTGACCCTGTTAGAGTCTCACAAGACAAGGATGATGTTTGGCTGGCACAAGTGGCATATTGGTTAACCATGGGTTAACAGGAACCTGAGCCCAATTAGGCCACTGGGTGGCACCTGGAAGGATGCATAACTGACGGTCAAACACTGGTGGAATGGAGATGGACCTTCATTAACTGAAGGAGCTCTTGGCAGGGGAGTAGAGTCCAGGGAGAAGACCTGGGTGAGAGGTAGCTGGGCATTTCCTCTCTTGAGCTAACGACTGAGAGAAGCCTGGAAAGCATGGAACTAGACCAGGAGGGGCCTGAGCCAGGAAGAAGTCTGAGAGGCTGTACTCTGAAATTAAAAGCAAGAAAGAAATTTATAGGCAGGCATTAGGCTGAACCCCAGCAAGGAGCCAAGGGTAAGGCAGGTGTGTGACCTGGAAAGGAAGCCCTGAAAGCTGAAGACGTCAGGAAATGCCACTAGAGACAAAGAAACCCTGGATATGGACAGTTAAGAGGTAAAGACTTCAGGAGATGGCGATTCTCACTGCAATGAGCCTAAAAGAGGGTTCAATATGGAATTGAGAGTCAGGAAGTACTGAGATGGCAGGAGAAGAGAGCTTCTCACTATGGCAAGGCCAAGACAGGTTTCAGTAAAGTGTTGGAAGTTAAGAGGGACTAGAATACATGAACTGAGGTTTCTTTGAGTGGTCTATGTTGAAGATTTGAGGGCCCGTGGATCTTAGAAATTGGGAGCAAGAAGTCTGAAAAGACTGAACCTAGGTATTGTTTATGTGGGTTTGGGATTGTTGTACCCAAAGGGGTGTTGAACTAAACCATCACCTGGCCAGAGGATCAAGTAAGTCACAAGAAAAGGCAGACCATTACAGGATTGGAGTAGTTGTTGTCACGTAGCACAAGAGAAGACAAAACTGCTTCTCTTCCTCCACTTGTGAGGGATGTGCACCCTTAGGGTGCGTCTACACTTAGAAATTAAGTCGACTTAAGGAGGCTTAAATCGACTTAAGGAGCAGTTTAAGTCAAATTAAGGAAAGCCCAGTGTAGATGCAGAGTAAATTAAGTCGAATTAAGGAAAAGTTAGTTCGAATGAATAACACCTTGTTTTAATTCGAACTAGCGCTTAAGTCGACTTTATTAAGTTGACTTAAGCCAATGGAGATGTGGAGTAGTGCCTAGTTGGACCTTTTTAAGTCAACTTAAATTGTTAAGTCATCTTAATAAGACCAAAAAGGGGCCACGTCTACACTTGAAAAGTTAAGTCAACTTTTGTTAAGTCGACTTAATAAGGTCCACTTTAAGTCGACTTAAAGTCAACCTTATTAAGTCAACTTCATAAAGTCCACCTAACTTTTCAAGTGTAGACATAGCCTTAGTGAGTCCACTTTTCCACAGGCTTCCACAGGTTTTGGTTGAGAGATAAAATAGAAGTTCTGACCTCTTGTGATCATTAAATATCCCATAACACAAGAGAGAAGCCAGCAAACCAATTGATATCAAAAGCTGGAGGGAAATTGCAAAGTTAACAGTGGATGGAAAGCTTCAATTAATCCAACAGAAAGTTATTTTCAGAGTCTACTGCACACTCAGCTGAACACGTAAAGCTGGGATCAGAGGTAATGACACCTGTTTATGACACTTTGGGAAGGGGAGAAAACATATCTCCTTGGACTATTCCTAGTAGTTCAAGTATTTTGGGAAGAGGTTAATGCCAGGCTTAATATGATATGATACAGTGATACCCCAAAGAACACATGGAGTTTTGTGTTACATGACCAGGATAGTTTCACCACTAAATCTGTTACAAAAACAATTCTTGTTGAGACCATCACAGAGCAGAGTACATTGGATTAAGAAGATGAAAGTTCGTTTCCTGCTAAAATATTGTTTAGAGGTGCAGAAGGATTAAAAGAGTACACTGGTAGATTTGGAGAGTATCTCATACTATTTTAGAGAGAAGACTGTTTTTCATGGAATTGAACTTTTTTTCTGGGGTTTATGAGATCAATGAAAAAAATGTACTGTTATCTATGTGATAAAAATTGGTGGTAGAACACACAAGGAGTCCTGTGGCACTTCTAAATACTACCAAATTTATTTATTATATAAGCTTTCATGAATATAATCCTACTTCATCAGATGCATGAAATGGAAACTACAGTGTGTTAGGTGTATATATACATACAGAGAAGGGTGAGTCACAAGATCAATTCAAACTGTTCCAGCTGGTGATGGAGTTTGCAAATAAGTCATATTATTGGGTCTGACCCAAACTCATTACAGTGAATGGAAAGACGCTCAGTGGCAACATATACACTTCCCAACATGTATTACTCCTAGCTTTTGAGTGCTTGGTTTTGCATCCTAAATAATATTCTTTTAACCTAGTTTTCAAAATGTAATAGGTACAAATTTCCTTTTCTTGTCTTGCCTCCTCTTTTAACATATTTTAAATAGAAAAAAATAAAAATCTTTTCACCTTTTACAAGAGAGGGGTGGCCAACGTGTTAATGGCATTTTACTTACTGAATTTCCGCTAACATAAACTGGATAAAGAGTTCATTTTCATCTTCACTCCCTGACGGTTCAGTTGTGCTGCTGGTGTTCAGCCTGTTTGTATATATTGAGACCAGTTTACTGCATGTCCACAAGTGTGTTGAAATGGTCAGGCTAGTTTACTACATCATCTATGTCATTTTGCAGGGCTAAGCCTGGGGTTTGCCCAGTTTGAATTTAGTTCTGCTAGGTGTTCTAGATTATGTCTAAACTACAAAAAATTAGGTTGACTTTGTTATTAGGTAGACTTAACAAAATGGTTTCCCATAATGGGTATTTAGTAAGTCGACCTAACTGCCCTTAGGTCAACCTAATAAAGTGGACTTAAGCCTCCACACTGTGCTTAGGTCGACCTAAGGGGTCGACTTCAGGGTTAGGTCGACCTAACCGGTGGTTCTTATTAAGTTGACCTAAGCTTTCATTAAGTCAACTTAAGGAATATCTTAAGCCGACTTAATGGAAACCTGGTGTGGACAGAGACTAAGTTAGGTTGACTTAAGCTTCCTTAAGTCGACCTAACTTGCAAATATAGACATAGCCCTAGAGTAGAAGAGTGAGAGAAGGGGAAAGGCCAGCCGGAGAGTCATAGGGAAGGAGGGTGGAACTTGGAAAGTGTAAATTCCCCTTCTTCCACTAGGATCCAAATCCAGCTCCCAAACCAGGCCTGTGCTTTCATGGCGGCTGTTTTGAAAACCCAAGCCAAAGATAGAACATTATGGCTGACAAAGCCAGCAGCAAAGTGGTTCATTCTGTGGGGCAAGCTGTGCACACATGCAAGGTATGTTTGTTTCTGTAGGAATGAATAGAGTCACTGTGAGGAGCAGAGTGTTATTCTAACACCTATTCTCTCTTTGACTCTGTGGCCAGTTCACATGCAACTGAGTGTTTCCTTGGAGGAGTGAATCCATCTGTGTTTTCTCACCTGCAGGTGTTGGGGTTTTAATTAAAAACTCTAGCTAATATGCTGCTATTTTGTGGAAGGATGTGAATTATAGCAATGACAAATTATGAATGATGATGAGAGGCAACATGGGCATCCAGTTTAGAATCTCTCCCTTTTCTTGATAACAAAGAAAATGTAATTTAAAAAAATAACCAAGGATGAGCATTAATTTACTCATATGACCTCTTTGTATATGCAAACAACACAAATATATTTTAATTTTTTTCAAAAGGCAGCATCCATTTAATGCCAGTACTTAGTTTTCAACAACCATTTGCTTCTACCAGTACAAAACCAAGCCCCAGCATGTCAAGTGCAGCTCATGATGCTCTTTACAAAGGGCACAACCAATGCCCACACCCCCCCCATCCAAAATGCAGGTGCAAATTGCAGCTGACAGTAGCTTTTTAATAGAACTACAGCATTTGTTCATGCATGGAGGTTCTGTAAGGGTGCATCTACACTTGTAAATTAAGTTGACTTAAGCAGGCTTAAGTCGACTTAATTTACTCTGTGTCTACACTTGAGTTTCCTTAATTCGATTTAAGCAGTTCCTTAAGTCAAATTAAGGAAAAGTTAGTTCGAATTAGTAAAATCTCGTTTTACTTCGATCTAACACTTAATTCAAACTAGTTCATTCGAATTAAGTCAGTGTGGCCATGTTAGTTCGAGCTAACTGCTTAGTTCGAACTAACCGGCACATTGAGCTTAATGAAGCTGACTAATTCGAACTAAGCAAGTGCCATGTATGGCACTTGCTTAGTTTGAACTAGCATTCTAGTGGGACCATGCTAGTTTGAATTAAGTTAATTCGAACTAACTAAAATTAGTTTGAATTAGTTAGTTCGAATTAACTAATTTGAACTAACTTTGGTAAGTGTAGACATAGCCTAAGATCCTGGGACCATTCCTACTGCTCATACCCTTGCACAACTTGGGCCCACTTTATTGTGCGTACTCTGTGCATGGAAACCACCATTTTTCCGATTTTATACAGATATTAGGGCGTTACACAGAAGTTGGCATTTATACTTGTTTTAGACTAGGAAAACTTTCAGATCTGAACTTCTATAATATGAATATTCTCTTCCACCAGGCCTTTACCCCTCTCACCATGTCATTGCCATATCTCTCCATGGTAGATACTACTCAAAATCTTTCAAAAGTTTCCACAAAGACCTTGAACCAACTATAAGGAGACCTCATAACATCTTTCCCTTGATCCTTGTCTTATATAACATCTGCTCCTTCAGTCTTTGGTGTCTTCCAGGGACTAATAACTAAACTGCCCAGACAGCCACAGAGGGGGGCTTAAATCTCAACATTGGTTATGGCAACCAGTGGAAGTTCTAGTTAACTAAATTTACTCCAGGTAGTTCCTGGGATGGACCATGAAGAACTAGATAAATGTAGAATATATGAGACAGAGAGCTGTGACAAAATTCCAGAAAGGCGTAAGTCTCTGTCTCTAACACACGTACACAGTGTAGAGCCCACACCTCTAAAAGAACAGCAGATTCAAGAGAGATGGAGAAAGTCCATCTTGCCAAAAAAGGTCCCTGTTGTTAATCATTGACAAGAGATGCTGCCATGAGCAGATTTCAATTCTGTACAGGTTCTTACACGGTGCTCATCACCGTAGTATCTGAGCGCCTTCTAGTAGTGCATTAAGCAACACGACTACCGTCTGTCATGTGCTGTTTGTTATCTCAGCTTCTCCGAGAAGTGTGTGCAGTGGAGTGTCTTGTTTTGGTAGAGTGGTTTTTTGGAATATGCATGTTGCTATGTATTTCTGTTAGAGAAGGCAAGGTCAAAATGTGCCTTGCATTTGCACAGATTCACTTTTCCAGCAGCAGGGAGTGCAGGAGAGTCAGAGAAGAATCACATAGCACATGTATGGGAGAGGAAAGGGTCTCAATTCTTTGGGCACTAAAATGATTTTGGTCGCACTGGCTTCTTAAGCCATTCCTGTCAAGTGCTCCTGGATCACCCCACTCTTCAGACTTGAGATTCAAACACTTGGCATCTTTCTTCCTCTTCCTACTCCTTTCATTTCATTCTGAATGGACAATCGTGTTCCCTTCTGTGCAAATGTTCGGAGCTCTGCTTCTGAGCCCCACTGGGACTCTGTGGTGCTTCCAAACTCTGACTCCCACTATAATAAACAACTTTGCCCTTGCACTCCCAAAACTAATGCTACAGTATAATGCCTAAGAGAAAGCAGGATTGTTACTAGTGCCATTAGTGAAATTATTAGCTATCTGCCTATGGTGTGCTCCAAACTGTGAAAGACCCTAAGGAAGACAGATCCCTGCCATGCCAAGGACTTTACAATATAAATAAACTTTATGGAACTAAATCCTCAGATTCATACATATAACCTGTAGAGAGATTCACCAGACAGACCTTGTGTGCCCACATGGGTTCCCAATGGGACTTCAGTGGAACTCCACAGAACAGCCTTAGTCTCCCATTACAGTGCTGCATCCTATACTATTAATATATATATGGCCTGATCCTAATTCCCTTGTTAATTGGAGGCTTGCCATTGACTTAAATAGTCAAGACTGAGTCCTTTTATTTCTGTCTGTCACTGTTTATATTCCGATGCAACTTGCATACGTTTTGCCACGAGGAAGTCTAAAGGTTGGACTTCTTCTGCTTCAATAGACCAAGTGATCAGATGCTCTTGGACAATGGGAAACGCCAGCTCCAGAAACAATATGACTGTACGAGGCAGAGTGGCCATTTAAGGAATGGGAGAGCGTCATGACAGGCATCACTTTCAATGTGTAATTCTTTTTTTAAGCAACATATATCACCGATAATAATGAATGGATAGTGATTGTAAGGCTAAATTTCCATCAAGGGGTTGATGAGTCATTAAACCCCTCAAGCTTTGTTCTCACAGTTTATTGCCTCATTATCATCACCACCCCTTCATGGAATTATAGCCTTTTAATTAGCACTAGCCCATTCATTACCATCTATATTAGTACAGAGAGGGAAATGAGGAAACAGCTAAAATAAAAGTTTTTTGGTTACCTCTCTTGCCTTGGAAAAAAGATGTTAACAGCGAGTAATTCAAATCTAGATGACGTTTATGACAATGCAAACTGGAAGTTCTCTTAAGCCCAGTGAGATCGAGCCACAGCCCTAGGGAAGTCACCTTGGAATGGGTCCACCTATGCAAAAGAGACTTTAAGTGACATTAAAAGGCCAGCTAGAGATTCCCCTGACACAGAAAAATCCCCAGTGGCTTAAATGACCACTTTCAGTCTCCCTACACTCTCAAACAACGTCTGAGGATTCAGGGCAATGGGAGCTGGAGCATGCAGCACTCTGGTGATCCTGGGTGAATAAAATGGTCTCTAGGGGTACGTCTACACTGGAGGCTCTGTTAAGTTGATTTAACCAAGATCAACTTTAAGTTGACTTAAAGTCGACCTTGTTAAGTTGACTTAAAGAGTCCACAGCCCTGCGTCCACACTGGCAGGTGCTAGGCTGACGGAGGAGTGGCCAGGAACTCTGTGAGGGGGCCTGGAGGCCAATAAGGTCGACTTAAGGGTGATCCCTTGTCTAACCTGGCTTAAGTTGACTTAATAAGGTTGACTTAAGCCTTAGGTCGACCTTCAGAGGTGGTGTTAAGTCGACTTAAGGAAGTGCTTAAGTCAACCTAATAAGCGCCCCAATATAGACGCAGCGGTCTATAGGTCAACTTAACCATCCTTAAGTTGACCTAAGGCTCCAGTATGGACATACCCAAGGAGATTAGTCCAATTGGTGTGGTCACAGCAGCCTTGTGACAACTCTGACATATGCAGGGAGGGGCCAGTGTGGCACCCGGCTAGGATGAGGTGAGGAGGAAAGGTGGCTTAGAACCATCTCTGCTTCCTCCTCATCCCCACAGCTGGATCCAGTCCAATGATTCTGTCTGCAAAGATCAGATCTTCTTCAGCTTCCCAAGAAGTTAGTAAATAAGGCTGCAGCTAGCTCTACTATATAAATATGTAGCAGTGAAAATGTAGAAAAACTAAAAATGTGTCCATGTTCACTCCTGGAGGATCATCATTGGTCAATAGTTTTCAATTGGAGCAATTAAAGCTTAATTTTGATATAATCTGCAAAGAGTTAAAAGTAATTACACATCCCGTTACATTTTCCTGCCTTTTCTATGTGCATTTTTACAACCTTAAGTTTTTGTAATTTTTTAAATAAATCTCTGTCTCATTGGCATGTGAAAGTTACTCCGAAACATAGGAAACTGTCTTTTGTGAAATAGATGGTACAATAACGCACAAAGTAAACTAACTGAAAAAGGTTTTTCTCAACACACACCTTCACGTATAGGAATCTCATTTGTTTGGTCTAACGACGAAAGTTCAAAAGTTTTTAGATAGAAGTGTGATTTGTAAATTGATAGCAGCCATTTAATTGGAATTCAGAGCAAGGAAGGTTAGTTGTTTGCTGGGATTTTTTTGCCTCTGCTGGAAGATGTTGATTGGAATATGTAAAACAGTCCTACTTCCAAACGTCTCCTGTATTTACAGCATGATTTAATATGCTTCGTGACACTGGCATTTGTAGTTACACTATGTGTATGAACAGAATGGGAGAGAAAGAGAGCAAGCCCGTATATTATGTGAGAACTGCATTATTGATTCTATATTATACAGTGCACAAGAAAATTAGTTAAGCACACAGTTCATTGATTTAAAGATGGCAGTAAAGTTTAAAGGCATTCTGTTGTGAAGTTAAATATAACAGCTATGAAACAAATAGAACAATCCCTTTACAGGGATTTCCCTGGCAGCTAAGGAATTCATGGGACAGATTCTGCTCTCACTGACACTGGTGTAAATCCAGAATGACTCCACGGTAGTCAATGGCATTACTCCAGATTTACGCCGGTGTAACTAAAAGAGGAATGCACCCCTATGTGTTTTAAGGCTTATGTAATAAAAGGGGAATTTATAATGGTTCCCAGTGGAATTGGAAGGAGTAAAGAACATAGTGCTTGCATTGGTGTGTACTTAAATGCTCAGCCTCTCCGAGTTTATTCGTAGGAAGGGCTTGTTTTTAAAAAAGTGAACACAGAGCAGCATAAATAAAACCACTTTATTAAAGTAGATACTCCTCTGATGCATCAGCAGCTTACAGCACAATTCTCCACTTTCAGTAAATTCAAATTGCATTTCAATTTTTAGATTGGCTCTTCTGCTAACTGTGGTGTCTGGCTGATTTGGAAGCAGGGCTGGAATGGCTGGAGCTAGACGTGTGGTGTGGTTATATGCAGGTGATGAGAGAAGACACTGCATAAAGAGTTGAGTTTAGTCTAGCAGTTGGGCCCTAAGACTGAAATCCAGAAGTCTTAGGTGCTATTCTCAACTCTGCAGGTGATTTTGAGCATATTGCTGCTACTTCTTTTTGTGATCTATAAAACAAGGGCAAGAGCTACTTCACAGGGGTGAGGTGAGACTTAATAGACGTGCTTTGACTTCCTGACAGAAGACTACCAAAAATAATATTATTACAAATGGTGACAAACTGGTCAACTCTTTGGGTACGTCCACACTGGAGCCTTAGGTCGACTTAAGGAAGGTTAAGTTGACCTACAGACCGCTGTGTCCACATTAGGCGCTTATTAAGTCGACTTAAGAGCTTCCTTAAGACAACTTAATAACACCAACTCTGAAGGACGACTTAGGGCTTCAATTGACCTTATTAAGTCCACTTAAGCCAATGTGTGATGGGGGATAGCCCTTAAGTCAACCTAATTGACCTCCAGGCTCCCTCCCAGAGTTCCTGGCCACTCCTGCATTGACCTAGCACCTGCCAGTGTGGACGCAGGCAGTCAACTGGAGTTTTCAGTGTGGACGCTCTAAGTCAACTTAACAAGGTCGACTTTAAGTCGACTTAAAGTTGACCTTGTTAAGTCGACTTAACAGAGCCTCCAATGTAGACGTAGCTCTGGCCCATCCAATTAGCCAGATATGGAGGGACGGAAGTAGTGGTAACAAGCAGAAAAAACAACGGAATGCAAAAGTATTTGTGGTGGTGTTGGAAAGAAAGAAATAATTCCGCATTTAATTCTGCCCTTGCCTGTCATTTCATACAAATATGATCTACTTTAATTTCAAAGAAATCTCTCTGTCCTGAAAGCTTCGAAAAGGTTAAAATGCAATTTTCTGAAACTAAGTAATTAGATAGAGGAATATTAACCTTTGAGCCCCATAGACTTTTACTCTTTTTTAGCTCCTTTTCATTTTTGTTTCTGGGTCTATTCATTTTTTGTGATCTCCATCATGTTGCTAGGTAACAGGCACTTAGTGCACAGGCATGTTAGTTTATCTGTCTCTTGGCTTAGTCTGTCTGGCCCAGGCTACCTACTTCCCTAGCGCTTGCTGCCGGCAATGCAGTCTCTTACAAAAAAGCATTTATCACGGCATAGCACAGTAATGGCCACTCAGTGGAGGGGAAATTGAGCTGACCTGAAGGCCAAAGCTGTTAGGGAGACTGGTGGGAAGGGTAAAAGGGTCAGAGTACCCTTTTCCCACCCACTTAGTGGGCAGTAAGCTATAGAACAGCGGTGCCACTGTTTTACTAACATATCCTGAGGCTTTGCACCTGAAATAAATGTTTGTTTGACATTAACAATAAAAAAAAATAAAAATAAAAATCTGACTTCCCCACAGAAATTGCTCATGCTATTTCAACTTTAGGAAGCCAGGAGGTGGTGGGTGTGGGAGTTCGGGTGTGTGTGAAATGTTTAAGATTTGATATGTTGTGCACTTCAGACAATATAATTATTTCCTTCTTATAGCAATAATTCCTGTACTTCCCATCTTCTTTGATTTAGAGAAGGCAGGAATAGAGAAACAAAAACAATAAGTCTAGTTTCTTTGGGGTCAAAATCAGCACTTTCAATGCATTCCTGAAAGAAACTAAAATTCTTTTGACAAATTAAAACAAAAAAAAGCTAAGTGCAAGCACAGTCAGATTTATGTTCTGTGATTTATGCTCTTGAATACCTGGGCTTTGTTACCCCATCAAAGTTATTCTTTTCAGCAGAGCTCTGAATGAATTCATTGGCAGATTTGGATGCACATGAAATGCAGAATTGGAATCTTGAATGTAAACTCTTTGAGGCAGAGAACTTCTTTTTCTGAACGTTTGTATTTTAAAGAGCCAGTATGTTTATCATACCAAGTGAACCATATAGATGGGCCCCCATGCCAAATGTAGCTACTCACATTAGTAAGGACTTATAGTGTAATAGTTTTCAAGAATAGGCCAGTGTTTAGAAGCCTGAACTGGTGACAGCCATGAATAATACTTGGTATCTATTTATAACTTAATAAAACACCATGAGTTCATATTGCTTTTTCTTATATAGACACACAACTGTGTAAGAACTGAAATAAGAGCTCTGTTTCTTCTACTGTATCTAGTGCTTTCAAACAACAATATTTAAGCAACAAAAGAAGAGATGGAGTCAATCTCAGTTTTAGTGATTCCCTGGAAAGTCATCAAATAAAAATGTGAACTTTAAATTGATCAGGATTAATTTTACTGACACTGTATCATAACATATATCTCTTTGGAGACTCATTTGTTGGGCTGCAGATGCAAAGAAAGTAAGAAAAGAAATAAATCAGAATACAATAAGGCAATTAGATTTTTGCCATTGATAGAATACTAAAAATGTCTGATTTATCAAAGCATTAAACAGAAGTAAACACAAAACATATGTTTTCTTACAAAACACCCGGTAAGGAAAAATAAAATAATAACATTGACCATGTTTATCAATTTAATTTCCCAATATTCTCACCAGAGATGCTATTTCATCTGCTAATTTCAGAAGCAAGTAGCATAAAATGATTTACCATCACTGAGTAAAAATCTTGTGACAAACCTCCATGCCATTCTTCTGCATAGAGTGGAGAGTTCTCTAGATTATACATACTAATAAAATAGAGAGATTTCCATATGCACCCAGCTAACCCCACAAACATCACATCACATCTTGGAGATTAGGATAATTATAAACAAGATTCTTTTAAACACAATGATTTGGAGCTCGTAAAAAAAAAAAGTATTCCAGGATTTACTAGAGATCTACACAATTGCATTGCTCCTCAGAATGTTACTAAAGGCATGAAATGCAGATATTTCAATAGTTTTTCTGTTATGCTAAAGCAAGGAAAACAATAACTTTGCCTATTGAAGTTCAAATCCCTGGTTGTAGTGAGATAAAATCTAAATTATCTGAAATACAGCTGCTCAGGCCTCATATTTAGACCGCTTACAGTTCTTGAACACCTGTAATGATGTCAGAAATGTAGTTCACAGAGACCTTTCTTAGCATCTGAACTGAGTTAGGTCTTATTCTGAAGATTAAATGGGGTGCTAGCTTTCATGAATTTTAGAAGTATCTAATATCAGTGGGCACATTTTCATCTCTGAAGAGGAGATGCTGGTACATCCATCACAGGAGATCCATACCAGGGAATTTTCATAGAGCTATTCTTCACCATGGTAGCCAAATACCTCCATGGTACCTGTGCATCTTTATCATTGGAGAATTTATTTGAATACCTGAAGGTTCCTTCCTCAAAATGTCTGTCTCTAGCATCAGACCTTTAGGATGGAAACCATTCAGAAGGAGGAACAAACACAAATGAAATTAATTATTTCAGAGACAAGTAAAGAATATAGACTCAGAGTACAGCTGGCCAAAAATTGGGATGAAATTTTCATGAACATTTTACTTTTATTTTGCTCAAAATTCAACATTTAAATGAAAATCTTTGTCAATTTTGAATTTTTAAAATAAGAAAAATAAAGAAGTAGAATGACAAAGATAAAGCAATGTAGATGACGAAGGGAAATTCAGCATGTGTAGAACATAGAACCCCTTCATATCACCAAGACACAGCCTCCTAAATGTTACATATACATTTTCCCTTTTCACTTGTTTGTTCATGCAGAACCAGACTGCACAATTACAAGTAGAGCTACCGTGTGCATAGGGAAAGACTTGCTATGCAAATTTCGACTGGTTTCAAATTGTGGCCTGCCAAGTATATTATTCTGTAACTATACTGAATAAATCACATTCTGCCACTATTTTACACCTGTACAACTGTATTGATTTTTTTTTTTATAGAGTTACCTGGAATGTAACAACTTTATCCATCTCCCATTAACTTCAATGGGAAAACTCCTGTTGAAATCTATGGAGTTGGATCACACTCAAAGACTGCACAGAATTTGGCCCAATGCAACTGCACGTGCAGTTGTAAAGAAGCCCAGATACTAATATTTAACTATATTTTGTCTGCTATTAAGCATTCATCAATAATAAATGTCCCAGAAACCTGACCAGATGTCTTGGAACACTCCAAATTTGTTGTTGCACTAATAGTAAGCCTAGAAGAAACAACCTACATTGTTCAGAACACTGGACCAATTTGGTAGGTCTGAAAACTTGTATTTAAAACCACAAAATTGTAAATACTGAATTTTAAATAGTTTTATACATTTTGTTATTGGTTTCTAATATTTCCACTGTTAGAAAAATAAAGTACAAAATATAATGAAGCCACGTTGTATTTTCACACTGAGGCCTTGTCTACACTGAAAAAACTGCATTGATCTGCCAGTGTAGACCCATTCTATCGCTCCCGGAAGCGCTTTCTGGTCGACTCCATAACTCCACCCCTCCAAGTGGAGTAAGCCTGTGTCGACCGGAGAGCGCTTCAAGTTGACAGTACTGATTGAAGACAGCGTGGTAAATAGGAGTAACTAAGTCGACAGGAGATATGCATTCTGCGGCACACAGATTACACACTTCCCGTCGACTTAGCCCCCCCGAGTGTAGACTCACCCTGAGATAACTTCTTTGATGTAAAATCCTAGCAGAGTCAAGGTACTATAGGTCTTACACAATGTAGCTAGCCACTATAAACCACATGGGTTTAACCTCAGCTAGCTACATTGACATTTTTTTTTCCAGTGAAGATAAAGTCTAAAATGACTACATCATTTCCCATTTTTGTACAGAATTTTGTTATGAAATCTATGCTTTCACTCTTAAAAAAAAAAAGTTGTGGAGAAAACCTTCAAAGTCTGACCTGAATCTAATCCATGTAGTGAAGTCTGTCTGAAGAAAGCCTGAGACAATGTCTTTGCTAGAAGTGTGAAGTGATCCTATTCATTTTACTAGACTGTTAACACTGAACCTAGCAATTGCTGGTTCAATACTGTGAAGTATTTCACTTACTGCTCAGTAGAAAACAGTGTACACTGTTGTCAGATATTGAGGCAGAAATCAGTGAGGTCACCTAATTGTTAATAATTGTTCTTGTGATAAGGTTTAAATTCTTACTCCCCTATCTCCCCAAAATTTCTGCTCCTGACCAAAAGATGATGCATCTCCTCCCAAATACCAAATGCTTCTGCTGCCTTTTGGATGTCAAATATCCCCTCCAGACCCTCCTTGACAATTCCAGCATTTCTCCTGGTAACTTCCACAGTACATTACACCTCCATAGAAAGCACTGCAGCAGACTGAAGATATGCAATCAGAATAAAGTAAATTGAATGTAATATCAAATTTTTAAAAAAACTGGATTGGAATGGGGGCAGTAAGTTATATGTTCTATTATTCCAAGGTCCCTGCTGCATGATTCTGACTTAATTAGGAAGATTTTCAAAAACACCAATGACAGACATCCAATGCCCATTAAAATTCAAGGAAGGTTGAACACTTATCTGCCATTTGTACCTTTGAAAATCTTCCCCAATGTGCTGAACATCTCTGAAAATCATGACAATTTTATTTAAGTGCCTACATGTAGATAATGAGCTATGTCTACACTTACTAAAGTTAGTTCGAATTAGTTAATTCGAACTAACTAATCCGAACTAATTTTAGTTAGTTCAAATTAACTTAATTCAAACTAGAAAAATTTAGTTCGAACTAAGCAAGTGCCATTCATGGCACTTGCTTAGTTCGAATTAGCGAATTGCATTGAGTTCAACGGGCTGGTTAGTTTGAACTAAGCAATTAGTTCGAACTAACATGGCCACATTGGTTAATTCGAACTAACTAGTTCAAATTAACCCTTAGTTCAAATAGCATATTCGAATTTATTAGTTCAAATTAAGAAAGCCCTTAATTCGAAATAATGAAAGCCTAATGTAGCCATGGCTTAAGTAAATTCAAATTAAGCTTCCTTAATTCGAACTAACTTGCCAGTGTAGACATAGCCTAAGATTTTTGAAGTGCCTAAGGAAGTTAGGCACTCAGTCCTTTTGTCCTTTAATGGACATTGGATGCCTAAGAACCTTGGACCGCTTTGAAAATCATAACCTTAGGTGCCTAACTTTAGGCATCTAAATTTGAAAACTGTGGCTATTGCTCCTTTACCTGAGGCTCAATTTTTGATGTTCTTCTGTGTAACCCAGGCAACTAACTATTGCAGCTTTTAGTTCCACCAGCTTTAAAAAAGGTCTAAATATTATTTAAAGCTCCAGACCCCTGTTCTGCACAACTTCTATACATGGAACTGCCCCTGGAGACAGTGTTGCACTCTCTCTAGCTCTTGCAGGATCAGGCCACATTGTATATGGTGTCATTTGAGATGAGGCCAAATTGTGTGGGGTTGACTCATCGCACTACCAAACCAAACAGCAGAAGGAAGAGTGGGGAAAGTATGCAGGACAATCAGCATCTACCTCTTATTATTGTGTGTGGTGTACAGTTTGCTGTATCAGTGTTTATAATTTTTTAAAGCAGAGAGAATATTTAAAGCAAACTTGAAACAGAAGCTCAGGAAACCTTAGCATTTTTTTTCCACAGCATTAGTTAATACTAGAAAAATACAGCTGTCAGTTGTCACGTAACAGCTGAGATTTGGTAGTTCTTCATGAAATACAAGCTGCGTTAACACGAGGCATGTTAAAGCTGTTGGTTCAAATATGTGTTACTAAAACAGTCAGTTGTAAGCTTCACATGTTCTGTAGGCTGTTTACAGACCTACATACCGCAAGTCCAAGTTAATGTGAATAAAAACTTAAACTAAAGTATGAGTGATATCCTTTTGATGTGGGTTATGTGTGCACTTTCCTTTTATAACAGATGGATATTTTTCTTGCAGGAGATTAAACGATAAATTGGAGAATGTTTTCCTTGACATTCACCACTATGGACTCGTGATCCTGACAGAAATGAATGTGAAAAATGATTGTGA
Source organism: Pelusios castaneus (assembly GCA_007922175.1). Taxonomy (NCBI): domain Eukaryota; kingdom Metazoa; phylum Chordata; order Testudines; family Pelomedusidae; genus Pelusios; species Pelusios castaneus. The sequence goes on along the minus strand of ML685778.1, from coordinate 10,849,401 downwards.
ATGTTTTTTTAATTAAATTATTTATCTTTATGCTCCTTGAAGTTTGCAAACTGCTGAGCGACGCAGTGTTATGCCTCACATTCTCTTCATAGATTCTATACTGGGTAAATTAATTATAAGACAAGCCTTCGGAATTAAGTGTATTTTAAGTTCAGAGGCATCTGTTTAGAGTCTTCTAATACCTCTAGTCCCTTTGGAAATGTACTTGTTAGTACAAGAGGTATAATTTTCATTTCCGCTGGCATGGTTACAGTAGGACTGCTTTAGTTTCAGCCACACTCTGGTTGACCTATCAAGGGCATAAACTCCGAAGATGTTCTCACACCATTTTTGTTTTCCCAGTAGATAGAAGTGAAAAGACTAATTTAAATATAGCCCAATATATTGTTTTAAAAACACATCAAGTGTTGTTTTTAAAAGACAGGAAAAAGGCAAGGGAATTAATTTGCTGGGTAGTTAGAAAGAACTTTATCCACCTTTCCTGAAATCTGTGCAAGAGTAAAATATGCAATTAAAATACCAAATATAGTATTTTATTAAATAGGGTTGTGGTTTATTTTAGTAAGTGGGGTAACTAAAAAAGGAGACTCCAGGAAACTTGGATTTAAAGTTTGAAATAGGTTTTGTCTTCTAAAGGGATAGGTCTTTTGTTTAGTACTGTATGATTGCGTAGAACTTCTCCATATCGGTAGCTGATTGAAAAATAAACAGTGACTTCCTGAAAAAGCTTCTTTCAGAGAAAGAATTAAAGTCTTGTCTACCCGGGAAAAACTGGGGCGGACCAGTTTCCCTAATGGTGCCCACTGATGAAGCTACATTTGCAGTAGCAATTGAGCAAGCTGCTATATAGACAGAGTTCAGATGTTTTTCCTACTTTACGCCAGAGGTCAGCAACACCCAGCATGCATGCCAAGAGTGGCATGTGAGCCCATTTGGAGCGGCACCCTCTGCAGTGCCATCAAAATTGCCTCTCCTGCCACCGAAAGCTGCTCCAGGTGGCTCCTTTCGGCAGTGTGCCTGGGGAAGGTGTCCCCAGACACATCACAAAGAGGAGCCACTCCAAGCGGCTTCTTTTGGTGGTGTGCCTGGGGACCCATCATCAGCGACGCTGTGGAGAGGAGCTGTTTCAGGCAGCTTCTTACTGTTTCAAGCCTGAGAATCCCCCACTCCCATCATGGCTGCCACTGAATTTTCAAGGAATGGCCTCCTTTTTTCAGGAGAGGGAGCTGCCAGCATGGTCTGAGGGTCGGGGAGGAGGGGCTGGTACAGCGGTCGGCAAAAGTTGCCGACCATCGTTAACGATATGGCTCCTACCGCTGGTGGATCAGCACTGCTGGTAGAAGTGGTGAATTATGGGTCCTATTTTTGCTAGTGTAGATGCAGCCTAGCAGATATCAGAGTATCCGTAAGGCACAATGTTTGGTTTGCCTGCTACTATCTAGGGGTGCGTCTACACTTGTAAATTAAGTCGACTTAAGCTTGCTTAAGTCGACTTAATTTACTCTGCGTCTACACTACATTTTCCTTAAGTCAACTTAAGCAAGCTGCTTGAGTTGACTTAAGGAAAATTAAGTTGACTTTGGAAAACCTCATTTTAAGTTGACTTTTGGCTTAAGCCAACTTTAGAAAGTCGACTTAAGCCAGTGTAGACCTGGAGTAGCCCTAAGTTGACTCTAAGTCAACTTAGGGCTCTCCAGACTCCCCCACTGCCCTCCCTGCCAGGGGGGGTGGCACAGGGAGAGCCTGGCATGCCCCTGCCCACCCTGCCCCTATGCCCTGCCAGGGTCCCTGTCCCCCTTTGCCCCCTGGCACTTGGCAAGGGGTGCCCCCCCCGCCATCATGGACCAGTCCCAGGTCCACCTGGCCTCTACAAGACAACCTAGGCATCCAGTGTGGATGCTCTATGTCAACTTTGTAGGGTCCCCCCAAAGTCGACTTAAAATTTAAGTGTAGACATGCTAAGTCGACTTAACAAAGTCGACAAAGTTAAAGTTACTTGTCAGACTTTGTTAAGTCAACTTAGCTAAGTCGACTTAAATTCACAAATGTAGACATAGCCAAACTGGGGTTGAATAGGTCCTGCCTGATGAAGAATCTCTGCAACAATGTAGGGATTAAATACATTGGGCTACTCAGAGGCTATCTTTGACATCTGAGCATTCAACGTCTGCAGTTCATTTTGGCTGGTTATACTCTAAAGATCACATATAAATTTTAGCTAGTGCAATGTGCAATCTCTTGTCTTTTGAGTAGGGTAGGACCTGCTCTGTAATCTGTATTATTCACATTTCAAGTTATTTCAGGGTGCTGGTTATACACTATAAATCCCTAAGCAGTCTAGGCCCTATTACTCCAGTCACTTAACTATATGTGGAGCATGTTGAAGCTGGGGAACAGAAAGGGCATACACCACAGTTGGTCCCCTTACCTCTGGAATTTGGACGGTTAATCAGAAATTGGTCGAACCGTGAGCCTTCATGCTGTGTAGCTGAGATCAGAGAAGGCCTGTAGCTGGAGGAACCTTCAAATAAGCAATCGGGAATGGCCAGGAAAGCATTGCCCAAGGAAGATGTTTGCATTTGGAACTTGTTCCCTCTGCACTACTAGAGCCCAGATTTGTTAACCCACTGCAATGTCCCTTGTTTGTTTTTTTGCTTTCCTGGCTAGAGGGTTTTGGTGGATATTTATTAATGCATGTGAAGGCTTTTGATATTGTGTGTATTAATTTATGGATAGGTGCCCAGAGCACAGGATGGGCAACCATAAAGATTTTGTATAAATCCAAAGAAATAGTAATAAACTTCCTTCAGGGCAGGCACTGGAAATCTTACTGCCATTTAAACTATTCGCAGTGATGAGACTTGTATCTGTAGATACCTTAAACCTTTCATGCTCATACGAATACTCTTCTGTGTAAACTGGAAATGGTTTTAAATGTCAGCAGAGTTTAAAAAGTCTTCAGCCACCAGGGTTCCTGGCTAAATCAGATATATATCCTGGATTTAACATGTCAGATACCTGGGATTACTTGTCAGAGACCCTATCTTCTTTACACTCTAAGGCACACGAAGTAGCAAGAATAGGAAAAGAGAATAGATTGTTTGAGGTGCCTAAGTTACATTTCTGAGTTTTCTATTGTTTGGGTGTTTTAAGTGTGACGTTATCTTTGATTTTCCTGATATTCAGATACTTACTTTCAAAACTAGTCTATTACTTTTCTTCCTCCACTTCAATCATTGCTATGTATTTACAACCTTACCTCCAGTTTAATGAAGTTTTTTGTCTGTGAATTACAGTGTGTAGTGATAGTGTGTAGTTAGGAGGTTCTGCGCAGACAGTATATTGAAAATATATATGTAAAGTAAATCTCTTTCTATACACTGTATTAATATTCCACATATACCCTATCAGCCAGTAATAGCATGGCATCATTCATTTTTAAATCTCTGCTCATACATATTTTGCATTAGCACATAAAGCTCCCGAATGATTTTTTCTAGAAAACCTAGCTGATGCCAAGTCAACCAGGTTGATATCACGGGGTTCTGTTCACTGGAATCCAGGGAAAAAAATAAATTGCGCTGGCACATTTTACCAAACCTAGCAAAAAGACTCCAGTCCTCAGCTGAAAATATCTGGAATTTTAGAACTCACTAAAAAAGTTTTCTCCTAGAAGATGGATTAAATTGATCATTTTTTCCTAGACATAGTGCATGTCAGGCTCATTTTGCTTTGTAATTAAGCAGAAAGCCAGAAACATCATTTACACATTAAGAATTTAATAGATATATTTTTCTAGCTTTATGCATTAGCACAGGACAGCCTATTAATGAAATAAGTCTTCCTTCAGGGTCAATTTAGATGGGCTGTAATCTTCTGCAAATATATTGCAAATGAGGATCATTTAATGATCTTAAAACTAACTGCCAGAAAAGGATTGTTATAATTCTCCAACCAAAACAAAAAAACCAACAACAAAAAAAGATTTTAAAAGTGGGGCAGGGGTTGGAGTGGCCTGGCAGGACCTTTTTTTTTTAACAAACATTTAATTTCAACCCATTGCAGTTCAAAATTGCAAATATTACCTTCTGTTTTGGTCAGTGTTAGGCTCTTTGACCTGAGACATTAAGTCTGAAAAAGGAAAGCTCAGAGCTGCATAATCAGTCTATAAAACTCTAGCTCGGGGCCAATTTTCAAACCTGTGTGGATCAGTTTGCTGTCCGAATCCCATACATATGTGCTCAAATCCTGAGGCTGCAAGCAACTCCAAGTGAAAAGACTCTACTACATGGGAGTGGGGGAGATGATATTTTAACCCCATGGTCAATGTAGGCCAAAGCAGCTGCACAGCCAAGTCATAGGCACGATTTCCAGGTGTTAGAATGAGTAGCAGGTGATGTCTACTGCTCCCTCTCCCACATCCGCAGCTTTCTGGCTATGTGCACTGACCCTCTAGCCGCATCCCTGAATTTCCTGCTCTGAATGGAGCCATATAGACTTGCCATGGGAGACAATATAAGGTCTGAGGCCTTGGTTTTTTTGGGTAAGCAGCCATAAGGAGAGAGAGCAGCCATAAGCTAAGACGCATGTAGTCGCATCTTCACATTCCTGAAATTGCATCAAGACAATGTAATATCAGGCTTTTAGAAAGTGCTGTTATCCTAATAGAACCTACCACCACCCAGGCCTGCTGACAGAATTCCCAGACCTGCCCTGCCTCTTCCACCCATGGCCCCAGCATTCCACCCTTCCACCAGGCCACATCCCCACTCCATCCCAGGCCCCACTCCCTCCCCTGCCTGACCCACTCACTGGCATGCCCCCCCAATAATTTGATCCCCCTCCTCTGTTCCACACTCCCTCTTCCCCAGGCAACGAGCTAGCTGGAGGAGCTGAGCAGGGAGGGAGGGAATAGGGACCTGGCAAGGAGCTGGGACAGGGATGAGTGGGGAAGGAGTGGCGAGTGAAGGCAGGAAGGAGGAGTGATGCATTGAGCAGTGGTGGGGCAGGGAGGAGGAATGTGACTATAGGGAGGCTAAGTGTGGAAAGGTGGGTGTGGAAGAGAGGAGATGGGCCAACCAGGGAAGTGGGCTGGTAAGGAGGGACAGCAGTGAGGCCTGGGACATAGCAGGGGGTGAGTTGTGGGCAGGGGTCATGGGAAGAAGAGGCCAGATGAGGAGCTAGAGTCCCTGAGAAGTTTTCACCCTGCTGCCTATGGCTGGGCCCTTGGCCATTCCTCAGAAGCCCTAGATTGGTAAAGGGTGGTGGTACCTTAACTGAGTTTTGCCGTAAATTCTGTGGATTGGGGTTAAGGTGGGGTGCTCTAATACATGGATAACAATCACATGTATCTGTGTATGTGTGTGCATACCAGCTGTACAAGGACCCTGAAGCTTTAGTAACCCACACAGCAGACCCTCCATTTTAAGTTGCTTTTCTACATTCTGAAAATATGGAAGGCACCCCAACCTTGGCTTTTTAGTCCTTAAAAATCTGATGCTGATTTGAGCACACCAGTATAGAACTTGGACGCAAGTTCAGTGTCTAAAATTTAAACCTGCTTTCTATTCTTCACTGAATGAAATATGTCACTACACTTGTGGTCACCCCATGCCTCGTTTTAGCCAACAATCTATTAAAATGGAAATTTTTGGCATACATCTCATTCATAAATAGATTGTCTGAATAATAGCAAGAACAGTGAGCTCTGTTGCTAATCAATAATGCTGGGTGCTCTGTATGATCACAGAACCCCAAAACAGCCTTTTCTTTCAGCCAGTGGATAGAGAATAAGATGGTAGTGCATAGTCTCCCCTAAGCACACCGCACCGCATTGCATCATGGTGTGAAGAAAGTTTGTGTCGCCATATCACACGTATGGAACAAGATTACAAAAATGCCTTGAATTTTGAGTTGTTTTCCATTTGAATATTTTGCATCACTCTGATCTTTACATCTCATAGTCTTAACATGTGCCACGTTATAATTGTACCATGCTATGAAAGTCAAATGGCCTGTTTCTGTGGGCCCAATACTGACTTCCCAACTGCCCCAAGAAATTTTCACATGTCCCAGAGGCAATGTTAGGCTCTTAAAGAACACCTGAATAAACGGTCTCGTTCCTTTCAGTAGCCTACACAAGGAGAAATTCATATGCTTTTTCCAGCTTGACTTACGATCCTTCTGACAGAATTTCTAAAGTGTCTTTCAAATAAATGTGAAATTTGCCAGCTCCATTTTGAAAAGTTGGCCTCTGCAGCACATCTCTGATTTCTTTCTCCAGTAAAAGCCTTGGAACAAATCTTATGTTAGTGCAAAAAACATATTCTCAGCTCTATAAAACATTTCCAATATCTCTCTAAGCTTGTGAGTGAAAATTTAAAGTAAACCTTTTCCATGTTTTCTTATTTTTATTCCTAAGTATTTTACTTCAGTTGGTTTCTTTCTGTTTGTTTGATTTATTTTTTGTTTTTTTATACATTAAGAGTACGATTTTTCAAACATGCTCAATGTTGGCCTAACTCTGCTCCCATTCAAGTCAATGTGAACTTTTCTGATGGCTTCAGTAAAATCAGTCTACTGAGTTCTGTTGAAAATCCTCCCCAAACCTTCCTTGATTCACTGTAGTTTGTTTAGAATATGTATACTTTTGGGGTCTGATCCTGAGAGGTGCTGAGCATCCAAAATTCCCATTGATTTTGGTGGTAGCTGATGTTCCTATGACTTCACAGGACCAAGCCTAATTTTGTTTAGTTCTAGGACATACAAAGGGAAAGAGGTAAACGGTATGTTCCAGACGAAATGGGTTATAGCCCACAAAAGCTTATGCTGAAGAAAATCTGTTAGTCTATAAAGTGCCACAGGACTCTCGGTATTTTCCAGTTACATGCAAAAGGCATCTTTTTAGTATTCTTATCTACCTGACATTGAATTAGACTGAGGCTAAGTATCGCTGAATAACTGAAAGATATTTACCTACTAATCTCATAGAGGTCCCGATCCTTTTAGTAAGAAGCTGCATCAGTAAGGACTACTCATGTGACGAAGGGTTTGCAGGAACAGGGGCTGAAGCAACGAATTTTCAAAGTTATCTTTTTAATCCATTATATATATTTTAAAACAAGCAGGATTATCCAAAAATAGAAAGGCATTCATTCTAGTGAAAGCTGTTTGCTAGCATGACTACTTTAATTCACTGGATCCTTGTAATCAAGATCTAATAAACCATACCTTTATGTAAGTCCCATACATAGACTGTATTGTTACAATCAATTGAACTACTTAAAGAAGAAACCTTTGAGGCTAACTGCAGGCATTTTGTGCTTCCCTCTGTTTTATGGCACAACCTTAGACACAATGTGTAAAAAGGTCAAGACATCATGTAGGCTTTTGCATTAAGCAGCAGAACACTAATTAGTTTTAGTAACAATGAGTTTTTGTGCATGTATTCTAATATTTGGATGTTTCGCTTTGCTTGAAAATGAAGTGAAAAAAGATACAAAGCATCTTCTATTCTTTTGTTGCCCTGTTTGAATGATTATTTTAAAACCCATCATGTATTTTCCAACATTAGTGGTAAGGATCTTAATTCTACTCCCTCAGTTCCATTTATAAAGCCAAACACCATAAGAACATAAAATCTGACAGGAACACCTTATTCTTTTAATGTGTTCTTGCAGAAAAAGTCAGGTGTCATTTCTGAATTTTTCTAAAAATATGGAATTTTTAGTCGATGGGCAAGAATGTTAGCACCATGAAATCATATGATGCATTAATAAATAATAATAATAATAATTAATAATAGTTTACCCCAGTTGTTTCTTGTAAAGTTATGGTATTGATGGCTCGTTGTGGCATTGTTATGATGTATTTACTCACTACACACAGGAAATACTTTTTCCTCATTTTCTTCCATGGAAACTGGGATGATGGATATCTTATAAAAGTTTGGAATAACAATAATAATTACCTAAATTAAGAAGTTAAAAAGTAAGAATTAGAGATCAAGTGATCTTTTACAGGTATCACTTTTATCTAGAGATAAATATCATTAAATTTTGCTCAGAATCTAACTTGTCTATGGGAGAACATACTCTTTAGGCCTTGATCCTGCCAACATATGCATGCTAAGCTTTACACCTTGAAGTCAATCAGACTATTCTTGTGTAAAGTTAAGCACGTGCACAAGTACAGGATCAGAGCCTTAATACGTTGACTCTTCTCTGCCTTCATGTGTGTACATACAGCACCTACCACTACAGAGCCACCATTTTGACTGAGTTGCCACTGGAATATAAATATTCAGTATCAATAGTAGTAATGATCTTATGATACGAATCCAAGCACTGGAAACCCCTATCTTTCCCCCATTAAGCACATACCTTGCATTTCCAGTGTAGCATAACACCTCATTCAAAACAATGTTACTGGATTAAGTACAGTACTTAAGAATGAAAATGTTCCAGAGAACCGGGCAAATTCAAAAGCACAATTCAATTGCCACATGACAGGCCCAGAGGCAGCTGTAATGGCAGCAGTACAAAGGTCTAAATAGCTTAAAGAGGAAAGAAGCCCAAAGCTGGCACAGGAAAGAAACTGTCACAGCTTCAAATATGGATTCCAATAAGTAAAGCGTGGTGTAAAAAGTTTTGGTTCATCCTGCTAGCAGAAAGAGTAGCATACGGCAAAAAGAAAGCAAATAGATTGGCATGCTTTCATTTTATTAAATACAAAACAAATATTGTACGCCTATTTCAACCACAAAATCACCAGAGAGCATTAATACAGAAGCTCTCAGTAGTAAATCAGACTGTGTCCTACTACTGAAGTACTTCCAACCCCAAATGCTCAAAACTCATGACTCATGAACTCCCAAAATCATCATTGAATGGGACTAGTCTTGGAGTGAGGTGCAACTCCAAGTGAGCAAGGTTGGCAGAATGAGCTTCTGATTTTGTGGAACAATGTTTACGTTGTGGAGTTTAGATCTGAATCCAGACTTTCCCATAAATTGGCAGCATTTAGGTTCCAGGTTCTGGTTCCAAGCCCATCCTACAGACAGTCTCAGGGCATAATGTTCAATAGAGAATCTGGATCTGGTGTCCAGCATCCCCACATCTTACGAGAATTGTAACCTGGGCTATAATTTGGCCTATCCCTATATTCAGACTCTAGAAAAGTTTTCATGCTGTCTACCTGGTAGGATTTAAAGAGGTGACTCACAGGAGCTTTGAGAGCAATGAAAAGTTACTTGCAATCTAAGAGTACATCTACACTGCAGCTGGGACCATGCTTCCCAACTCAGATAGACACACTTGTGGTAGGTTTGCTCACACTTGTGCACTGAAATTAGCATCGTAGCTAGGCTGCGGTGTGGGTTAGTTGCTTGGGTATATATCTGGGGGGGGGGGGCGGCGCAGAACAGGTTTGTACTTACGTAGTTAACCTGCCAGTCACTCATGCTACCCCCCAACTCCACTGCTATTTTTAGTATGCTGGTTCACGCAGAGCTAGCAAGTCTGTTTACCTGAGCTAGGTAGCAGACTTCCAGCTACAGGGCAGGCATAACCTAGATATAAAACCTGACACAATGGGTGGATACAAAGGACGGACAAGGTCCATAACTTTAGCAGACCAATTGTTATGTTCTTCTGAACCAGTTACAGTTCTAAATGTGATATTTCCTTTCAGAACAAAGGGTGGGTTTTCCCTAATCCTGCTGAAGTTGTACGAGGGGAAAGAGGGCAGGCACAACCACCCTTCCAACCCCTTGTGCATCCCACTCAATGGCCAAGCCACCAGGGACAATAGTGGCTCTTCCATGCCCCTTCTTCAGGACTGTGATTAAATGCCAAAATCTAATCCAGCGCATGTTAAGGGCCGTATTCCAGCACACTTACTTGAGTTGAGTAGCAGCTTATTACACGAGTGCTCCCAGAGATGTCAAAGTGACTGCTGATAAGTATGGTAATACTTAATGGGAGCAAAGGTGTCAGAATCTGGTCCTCAGGCCTTTCTGGAAATGCCACTAACCTATCTGCATGACAGTTTAGGTCCCCTCACTGTTTATGCTCCTCTGCATACTCAACTTAGCTAATGTCATTTGGAAACTGGTTTTCTCTCTCTCTTCTTTTTTTAAAGCCTCCGTTTCTTCCTTGCTTTTACTGACTGTGTATTTTGGAGGCAAAACAATAAATATTTCTAAAGAACATGGTTACTGGTGCATCGCGAAACTGTGTGACCTATTACCAAACTCAATATTTTTAATTACTTGCCTTTATTGGTGAGACCAAATGTAGAGTCAGGTTGTGAATAATACCTTTTATTGGACTAATGCTGCAATATTGACAGTCAAGCTTTAGGGATGTAGAAAACTCCCCTTTAGGTCAGGAAGGGATTGACTCTGAAGAATGGATTCCTTTACCCAGAGAGCTTGTTTGCCAATATTGTGCAGTTAGTCCAATAAAACGTATTACTGAAAAGTTGGCTCTAAATTTAGTCTGTAAAGAAAATATTTGAGCTTTTTAGGCCACACAGTTAAGACTACTTATAAATATCTAATTTGTGCTGAATCACCCCAAATTTGGAAGCTGATATTTGTGGTAGTGCTGGTGGCTACATTTCTTATTGTAAAAATATCCCTCTGTCAGGCACAAATTTGGTGTAACTCTATTCTGTCAGTGTTCATCTTGATTTACGCAGGCTGAGAATCTGGCCTGGGGTTCTTACTTTGAGTATTTGTCACATAATTCTGTCCAAGTGAACCTTTTTATAGTCAGATACAGATATCTCATTCAAATTACAAGCAGCATGGAATGTCACCCCATAGAAGAGTCGCATTCACTTGTATTCGATGTAAATTGGCCCATTTATGTTCTATAGCACTTAAGATAGGGCAGATATATCTACTACCCTTCATTTTTATTCGTTTTGTAGTCAGGATCAATTCTCCATTGTGGTGGGTACTGTTCCAAGATAGAGTTAGGGACAATCTCTGACCCAAAATATTTATCATCTGAAGCACTCGTTCTACAAATGCTCCAAGTGGTAGGCCCCTGGTCTGCACCTATTCAGAGCCCTGCTGATTTCCAGGGAGCTCCACGTTGGCTCAAAAGTTTGATCATGCTGAGCAACTTGCAGGAGCAGAGCCTAATCTAGGACAAATGGATGTAACAAACAAGTGGTGGGAATGGATCAGGGGGCATGATGGTACCAAGGACGGGAACAAAGTTACACAGATTCACTGTGTGCACCAAAGGCTTTTTTGTTGCTTGTTTAGTTTTAAGACTAAAAACCAAGAACTCACAACATCAGTAGCCCCTAATATATGAATTCTATTGATTGTCACCATTTAAATTAAAAAGAAAATAACACCGACAAAAGACCAGAGGGTGTCAGAGGTACAAACTGAAAAACAGGAGATTGTGTTTCTCAGCCCTATGTAGGGATTGTTAAATTTCCTTTGAAAAACTTATTCTCCCAGACTGAAAGCCTCAGAGGCAAATATGAAATGGGTAGTGGAATTACAGTATAAACTCTGGGAAATAAGGTTTTAGAATACAAACCCTAATAAAATCTTAATTATAATGGCATAACACACTGCTATAGATAATGATATCTGGCCCAACATGAAGCATAGTAACATGGAAAAGTGATGTAATATAAGCAGACACTGCTAAAAGTTAAAGGAGTGCACATTTTTCTCAGACAGAGCACCTGCTATCAATTCAGACAGCACATATCTGATCTAGATTTATGATAGTGAATAATAGTATCATGAATGCTAAAGTGTCCATGGTTTGGCAAATCTGTACTTCAACTCAGTTCATAAAGAAAACACAGTCACTCCTCTTTCTAAAATAATTACAGCTAGCCTAACTTGTATTTATATTTTTAAACAGCAGGTGTTTATTTTTAATGGAAATTGTCTTTGTCTTCAGTGCTCTGAATAAACCAACTGAAAAACGACATGAGGTATTGACTGAACTATCTAGAAGAAACAAGAGCTACACACCAGAGAAGACAGGAAAAGCTTGCAGCCACATGGGACATTATTCAGTGCTCAGAGAAATACTAGGTTTAACTAAAGATAACGGGGCCAAGACATTCTACAAAACTCTTCTGTGCACACTCAACATTATTATTAAATCAATAGGACTGAACCATGGGCTTAAATAGACTGACTATCCACACAGAGCAATGAAGATGCTAGTTTCTAAGATTTAAAGGATACACACATGCAATATCTAAATGGAAGTCACTTTAACAATGACTAAAAGAAAGGCTGAGTCAAATTTGCAGGGTTTTGAACAGATAGTTCCATGTACTCTACAGGAGTTAGAAGAGATGTGCAATTCACCAAGTCACTTCTCCCTTACAATCCAGGGGGTTTCTGTAATCTCAGCTAGGTAGTTCCTCTGTTTAAGTATTTATATGCATTCATCACATGAGCCCCCGAGCATCACCAAGGTGTCAAGAACTGGGTGGGTATTCAAAAAGCTATTTTTGTTTTACAAGAATATATCCAGATGGTTTAACAATACATTTGTGCATAATTTCATATGTACGGGTTTGAGTCCTCTTTCACTCACACTGGTGTAAATCAGGAGTAACAAATGAAAGCTATAGAATTACACCAGTGTAACTGTTGTAAATGAATCAAGAATCAGTGCTTCATATATGCAAAAATATTGTCATAACACTCCCAAGTTTCTGTAAGGTCATAGGAGTTTAGACCAGAGTGGTGAGGTAGTAATTTCTACTCATTTTGCTATTTATCTTTTATATTATCGTTTTCATGTGATTAAATAAATCCCGCAGCACACAATGGGTCTGATTAGAAAAATGATTTCTTGCACATACATTTTAAATGAAATGCAATGGCACTTTGATTCAGACCTTAGTAGGCACAAAATTTAGAATAACTCTGTTTATCTGTGCAAACTTTCCTTAGCCTGTTGCAACTCCAAATGTCTTAACTGTTACGCATGGGTGTTTGGGAGAATATACTAAATAAAAAGTTTACAAAGACTTAATTTTTCTCCTTCCTACAAAGGACTCCAAATCTTTACTATTCAGCACAGCTGCCTAGAACAGGAAACACTAGTGCTTTTGTCCAGTGATTCAGACTGAGTGGGAGTGAATACCATTAACCCTTAAAACAGAATTATCTTATTCTTTTGATTTCACTGCACACTATACTGTGCTTGTGGCCATATTTGGAACACATCCGGCTTAATCTAGAAGGACACAGGGATAATAGATATCATTCAGATCATAATTAGCCATGTACTTGCAATAGCGGGATGTAAAGTAAAAGGAAAAACACTAAAAATGTTGGTTTTTTGGACCATGACAAAGAGCTTTTTAAATGAGTTTGGGCATTTTTAGTGTCTGACTCATGTCTGGAGGTCTCTGCTACACTCCAGAATCCTTTAACTTTTGTATTTTTTATTTCTGTCTTTGACAATGACATGCTAATAGCTCTGGGCTTTCTACTGCCTTCAACTGCTTGTTGCTCTTCTTTGTTTTCTGTTACAAGAAAATGTCAGAATTTTAGGTAACATTATGTCTGATCATGGCGAGAGCTAAGAAAATTTACAAGTTTCTCATTTCAAGTTTTAACTTCTCTTTCTTATTGTTTTTCCTGTTACTGCATTATAAGTATCCAAAACGCACATGGGAATATACTGTATGGAAGTACCATTTGTAAGAGGCCATTGATTTATCAAGCCTATATTTACATAAAGAATATGCAATTATATTTGTACATGCTTTTATCCAAGTTTTACATAGGGTTGATTCCTGGTAGGACTGGCCGATGGGAGGGGCCAATCCTATCCCACTGAAGTCAATAGGACCTTTACCTGTGACTTCAAAGGGCTCAGGATCATGTCCAGAGCCTTCAAATGCTTCCTATTAAGTGTAAACAAATGAAACCGCTCATGAAAATAAGTACAACTAACAGACTTTGCTGGACCAGACCCTCTCACCCCAATTCTCCAAACACTTAAATATGTGTATAATTTTTCCCATGTGGCCAGTCATGTGACTTGAATTAAACCGGCTTAAGTGGGTAGAGATTCAAAGCTCTGAACAGCAGTTAAGAACATAAGAACATAAGAAAGGCCGTACTGGGTCAGACCAGAGGTCCATCTAGCCCAGTATCTGTCTACCGACAGTGGCCAGTGCCCAGGTGCCCCAGAGGGAGTGAACCTAACAGGCAATGATCAAGTGATCACTCTCCTGCCATCCGTCTCCATCCTCTGATAAACAGAGGCTAGGGACACCATTCTTAACCCCTTTCTGGCTAATAGCCATTTATGGACTTAGCCACCATGAACTTATCCAGTTCCCTTTTAAATATTGTTATAGTCCCAGCCTTCACAACCTCCTCAGGTAAGGAGTTCCACAAGTTGACTGTGCGTTGTGTGAAGAAGAACTTCCTTTTATTTGTTTTGAACCTGCTACCTATCAGTTTCATTTGGTGACCCCTGGTTCTTGTATTATGGGAGTATTTAAACAACATTTTCCCTGCATGACCCCGTTTTCAGATGTGTTGTTTCCCACTATCCCAGACAGCATGGAAGTTGCAGTTTGAAAATGCTGCTGCGCTGAGGGCTGCAATATCTGACACTCAACACAGCAGCACCTACACATGTTCAAAGACTTAGGACCTTCCATGCCAGCGGTTTTCAGTAAGTCTAACTTCCTAATCCACCTCCCTAAGGAACAGTAGCTATCTTGACAGGAGAATCTCTCCCTTCAACGTACTGCTGTGTACATGGCCATCAAGATGACTATGTTACTCAGGGGTGCGTATTTCTCAACCTAACTCTGTGGTGTAGACCAGACCTGTTGTTCCAGGAGATCCTGGTAACCTGGGACACAATGCACGTCATTCTTTGCAGCCTTGTGCTGACTGAAATAGAAACATGGATTGCTGGCAGATATTGTCTGATAAAACAAAGTCATCTTGGTTATGTAACCAGACTCATAGCATCCATAAAGGAAGGTAAAAGGCACAGGAAAAGGTGGCTTAGAAAATCTCAGTCTAAAAAGTCAGGTTGTGTCAAAGGCAGATAGGCCCATTTCCAATCATCCCAATTGTTATATTTTGATATAACATTTCACTGGTTCCTGTTGAATCCCATTGATCCTTGAGAGAAAAGACTCCGCACAGAATAGCATGCTGTCGATGTATACTGCACTTTACAGAATATGTAACAAATAGGTCCCTCCTCAGAAGACCATACAATCTATAATAAACAAATACCATACACACATGGTGCAAAACAACACATTCACAGAAGTGGAACATCGGACAGCTCTGGGTGAGAAGTGGGGATGAAGGTGTTAGATGGCAGAGGATTTTGGTGCTGAGCATATCAGTAATTGAGAGAAGTTCCAAGTCTGGGAGGCATAAAAAAGGTGAAAATGTGTGAGAGGGCGAGGAAAATAAAGGGCCTTGGTTGTCCTATCACTGACAGTGATGTAAATCAGGGGTAATTCCAATGAATGCAATAGTGTTACACCAACGTAAACCAGGTGCAAGAGGAGACTCATGCCCAAAGAAGCAGGTAAGAGTGGATATGGATGAACAAAGGGAGTGAGAAACAAATGTAGAATGAAGCAACACAGAGGGAGACAGTAGAAGGTGTAAAAATAGAAACAGACTCAATGCCACAATTTTGCTTCAAGAACAGTAAATATTGATCAGGTTAAGACGACGGCAGCATCTGGGCACCAAACGTAATTTTATGAACTACACATCAGTGGCAACAAACCACTGCACAAACTCATCTGGACTTCCCCAGATGATGGCTCTAATTGGCTGTGTAATAGGAAGAGAGGAATTCTCAGCATCGCTGTACAGAACAAGAGTCTTCCAGCGAGGTTAAATTGGATCTGACCATCATTTCACAGTCTCAGAATGAAGGTGGCGGGAATGATTAAGCAAAAGCAATGTGACGAAAGGCTAAACATTCCTGGAAGTTTAAAGAAAAGAAAAGAAAAGCTTAGAGTGATTCTTTGACTCTGGTTTTTAATCCCCCCTCTCATGAACTGAATGATAAAGAGAATGCTCAAGTGACACGAGAAACATGGAAGAAGTTACCAGAGACTTTGGAAATCAATGAAGAAAGAGCAGAATAAGGACCAACATCAGGCTAGAGACCATAGTGACAACAGCCAAAGATAGGAATGCAGAAAAAATGGCAGAGCAGGAAACACAGCACTGAACGCCACATACAACAAGATACATTAGCATGTGCTTGACTGTGTATCTCAATTTAGAAAGGGTGTGCCTGTGCTCAGATTCTTCTCAACTTGCCTGGACCAGTAAGAGGGTGTTTCCTTTATATTTGTCATCCTTTACATCCTTTAGAAAAGAAAACACTAACAAAAGACTAGGGATTTGTTTCCACTGCTATGTTAGTAGGAGGTATAATCTAATATTGTTCCGGCACTGAGATTTTGTCTCGCTGTCACACACACAAAAAACCTCTTGCTTGAGTTAAATGGTGCTTTAAGTTCAAGATAACTAGCCTGCCAGGGGACACAGGCTGAAGCTCAAATGCCACTGGAGCTTGAACTAAAAACGCAGTAGGGACTCAACTATAGTACGGATATCCCCCAAATTCCCTCTCAGGGGTATTCCTTGTGTCCATCTCACCACTTTCTCCTGCGCAGAAGTTATTTCCAACCAGTATAAATACCCCACTTCAATGTTTGGGCCTCATCTTAGCACACAGCTCTCTCTAACTGTGGAATCTATAGCTCTGGGGTATTTGTTCAGTCAGATGGTGTTTGCGGGGAGACCTTCATGCTTGTGTGTGGCTTCCTGGGCTCAGGTTGACATCAGACTGCCTGGGGAGGCATATGACAACTATCATTCAAACTGTCTGAGGGTGGGATTCAGTGGATTGGTCACTAGCCCTGGAACAAGATCAAATCCTTGAAGAACCTGTACTGCCAGGCAAAGGACCACAACTCCCAGACTGGTAAAAACCCTGAGGAACTCACAGATTACAAGTAATTTGACTAGTTGCTCTTCAGGGCCCCAAATATAGAAGCCATCTACATCCTGGCCAGTTCAAGGGCCCTTGGGGAAGCTATAGATGACCGGTTGTGGAGGAGACTGAGGAGGACCCAGAATTAATGTGAATGCCAGTCACAGCAATCTTGGCTGAGGCAGTGCAAATGCTCACCCTCTGGGCCACAACTACTCCACCCTCACCCAGGACTCTCGGAGGAGACGGAGAATCAGGTGGGGCAAGAAAGAAATGGCACAGGAACAAGCACGAGTTCAGTCACATAAGGCTGAGAGTAACTTGTTCTGGTTGGGGGGGATATGACATAAAGGGCTGACATTGCCTGTGTAGGACCCAAGTGTACAAAGAGATGCTGTGTGGTGGTGGACAGGCATTAAGAAAGCCAGTTGGAGCTTCCCTTCTGGGTGTGGAAATCATTGTTGCCCCCTTCCGCCCTGGCATCCAGCCCTCCCCCTCATAGTAACCAGAGCAAGAGGGCTTTAGGTAATGTTGCTTTTCTGTTGCTTTTAGGATGTGACAAATACCATTCCCCCAATCCCCTGGTCTCCACACACAGCCTCAGGATCCATCTGTCCCTCCTCTTCCTGGGGTCCAGTAAGCCCACCTTTGTATCTTTTGGGAATAACAGCCACCATCATCCTACACTTGCACAGGATGTAACTGAACCTCCCTCTGCAAGAGGCTCTGATATTAGGGTTCAGCTTCATGACCATGGCAGCAGAGGGTAGGCTGAATCCCAAAATTAATAGTGGGTACAGCCACCCTACTGACATCCATATTGTTAGGAGAAATAAAGCTTCAATAGTCCCAATTTTAAAAGGCCTGATCTTCAAAGTGCTCTGGCATCATGTACTACCTCCATCAGTGGTCCACCAAGTCCTGTAGGTTTCCACCCCGAGGGTTGAACCGCAGTAATAATTGCCTTGCAGACATCCGCCACCATAGCACCAACTGCTGATTTGTTGACACCAAACTGATTTAGCCTGTAACAGTCAGAGGTAGCCTGCTTCATTATGGCAATAGCTACAGGTTTCTGGATGCTAGTGCAGGTCTCATTCGTGTGTCCAAGCATTGAAGGGTTGGGGCAAGCTCCCCACACAATTCCAGGAAGCTGGCCTTCTTCATAGGGAAATGCTGTTCCCACTGCTGGCCATCCCAGGGCCGTGTAACAGTCAGCTGGTGCTCAGTTTTTGTGGTCCAGGATGGGCAGTCTACACAAGGAGATTGCACATGTTACATGTCTCCACTCCTCCATCATATCTACAAGCAGCTTGCATGATTGCTTCAGGAAAGCATGTTGTTGGCTTCTCAGCAAACAGATGCCAAAAGGCTCCCCACTGTATCTTGCCCCCCGTACTTGGTTGCTTTGTCTAAAACAACAGTGATATTAATATCAGCACTTCACAAAGCTCATTGTTCAGAGTGGGATCCATGGTTTCCCACCAGCATGCAGACAACGAACACAAGAGGAAGTGGTGTGTTGTAATAAGTTGCTGGGCAAACATCATTTATATCCATGTACCCAGAACAGACAGAAAAGTTTTTCTGACATACACCCTGAAAGTTTGGAAGGAGCAGACTACGGCAGTGCCAAGGGATATGCCCCCAGAAGGCAAGTGCCTCCACTCCAGTCAGTACTGCAATAGAGTGCATGCGGTGGCTGGAGGTACCTCTGTACCATGACTACTCTCATAGGTCAGGTTAGCTGGAGTAAAATACCTCCAATGTACCAACCCGCTGTAACCATACAGTGAGAACAATCCCTAGTGGCTCTCAGGAAGGAAGCAAACACATTTATTGTCATAACATAGGGCATGCAGGTCATTGTGGGTAAAAGTTTCAAAAGTCACTAGTGATTTGATCATCTTCAATTTTGGGGTGACCATTTAAAGGAGCCTGATTGTCAGAAGATGATGTCTGACACACTCTGAAAGTCATGTCCCTTTTAAAGCATCTCAGGTTGGAGGTCCAAAAACTGAAGCACCCAAATCATTAGTTACTTTTGAAAATCTTGGCTTACGTGACTTTGATTTTAGACCCACTTTCCTGACAGGTTACGCCTGCATGAATCTGGGGAAAAATTTTCATTTGTAAAGATATGTGTATTAAACTCAGTTCTGCCTCTTTCAGTAGCTATATTAACCCTTTCTGTTTTTCATAGTACTATTCTTCTAGGACACCAAGGCCTCTTTACAAAGATGGATAATTATTATTATTATTATTACCATTGTACAGAGAGAAAAACAGAGACACAGAGTCCAGGGCAAAGAATGCAGCTCCCTTGATTCTGATACTTGTGCTTTGACCAGTGCACCATACAGATTTTCCAGTGCAAAATTAGACAGGGGCAACAGTTTTGAATTTGACCTGCTCTCTCTCTCTCTCTCTCTCTCTCTCTCTCTCTCTCTCTCTCACATACACCCCCCCCCCTATTATTTAGGGAGGGATGTACCACCAGTGCTGTGTTGCAAGCTACCGTTAGCATGAGATAATAAGGCTGACTTTGGCAACTTGAGAAGAAATTTTTTGCAGGACACTTGTGTTGCTATTAGGTCGTAAGGATAGTAATAAATCATAGCCGTAGCTTAAAAGAGTGTTGCTTATTGCTCCATGCTGAGTCACTGTGTCATGTCTGTATAACACACATTTTCAAGACTTAACTAAGACAATTTAATAGAGAAGGGACACCACATATATTCTGGCATCTACCAGGGCCCACATTGCACAAGAAAAAAGGCAGATACGGACCAAACAAAGATTCTCTGAACGGGATTGAAGTTTCCCATGCTATCTGTTAAAAACACTGGATCTTGAATATAATATAATATAACTGGGGAAAATAGTAGAAAGAGTGCAGGTGGCTAAGAGAATGAAGAAAGTAAAAAATTATTAACTCTCATTATTAATGCTAAGTAGGATGTTCTGTGGTAAGGGAGAATTCCTTGAGAAAGAATAATGGTAAGAAGAAAGGACTTGCTACACTAGCTCAGACCAATTTAGCACCTGTTGTAAAGCCCCCATAACAGACAATGATATAACATTGTGCCCACTGTGGTTCTTCTTAATACCAGACAGTCAGTGGTTGGTTTATGCACATGGGTAATGCATTTGTATTCTAACTAGTGTATCTGAAGATATTCTAATTGTTCATATGATTGTGTAATTTTTTTTCAATCCTAATACCCATTTTACCAGGATATCCAGTGGCAGTGAATTCCACAAGCTAATTAGATACCATATGTAAAAACGTTTCCATTTTGTTTTAAAAGTGTTACATTCCATTGCATTGAGTGTGCCCTCATTGGCATTATGAGAAAAGAGAAACAGAAGTCTCAGACTGACTTGGTTCTGTACCCTTCATTATTTTACAACATATTCATCCAGCATACCAACTCTTATTAGCCTTCTCCCTAAACTACATATAGAACTCCGTCTCTTTAATCAACTTTGATAAGTAAGGTTTTCATGCTCCAATAATATATAAATTGTCCTTCTCGAGATTTTTTATATTTCTGCTATATCTTTTTTTGAAACAAGTTGGCAGAAATGAACACGATATACAAGGTAGGACTCTACCTAGCCTGGATATAATTTTCAGTATAATTCTCTGCTCCTTTCTAATCACATCCTACACCTTGTTTGCTTTTCTGACTATTGTTATACATTGAGAAGATGTTTTCATTGAGTGTCCTCAGGAACGCTTAGGTCTTTTTGATGCTTAATAGGGCCTTAGCACATGGGACAGATTGCTTAGACATGGCTTTTTAAAGAGTAGGCCCTGTGCAGTTTTGCATTAGAAAAAGAAGAAGGTATGTAAGCAAAAATTTGAGTAGACAGCAAACTTCTGGTCCTGATCCTAATTTAATTTAAGGCCCCTTTACATCTTTCTGAAACTGTCAAGTGTATTAAGGTGGAAGGGACCTTAGTGTAGAGGGGAAATCAGGACTTCCTTCTCAACCTACTGGAATGTTTCTATAGCTTTTGATACCTAGAGTCTTTTGTCAAGAGAACTGAATGTACTCATCAAACTTCATGCATAATCTGTGAAGATACCTCTTTGACCATCTTGCAGAGTATATATGCATACAACAATGGCTGTCTCACAGAGCTAGTTGTTTGAAGCCAAGGTGACGATATTTGAACCGGGAGGTTTTCTATCTTCTTCCCAAAGGCGGATTGATGACAAGCTCTTGGAGCATTCTATTATTGTATCTACCTAGTCTGCTGGACAGCTGTTCCCAGAACTGTAAAAAACAAGTTAAATATTTCAAGAAAAATATTACAAAACCACAGCGATTGCCCTGATCACATTAACAGTTAAGGCACATAGATATTGTATTGTAGTAGAAGGCAGGAGACAGAAAAAGGTTATTTCTTTCATTAACAGCCCCTTTCAACTTACATTAGTTATTATTTCAGTGATCAAGAAACAGGGGTATGTCTTAATGTACATTTTATAATGTATCTCTTCTCTTATTTATGGACAATAATACATTAACTGTATCAACTGCATACAGATCATATAGGGTCAGGAGAGTAAATTTCAGTTTAAAGAAATATCATGTAGTCTGATCTCCTGTATAGCATGGGCCCTAGAATCCTATCCAGTAATTTGTGTATTAAACCTGTACCTTCTGTTTTAAGTTACAACATATCTTTTGGGAAAACATCCAGTCTTGATTTAAAATCAGTTAATACAATTAATACAATGGATGAACATATACTTAGCAAGAACAACCACAAATTAGGTAAGAATCAGGAACATGGAAACTGAAATATTCTTTAGAGAAGATGCCTCAAACCAGATATTATTGGTCAATTAAATCTTAATTTGTAGAGTACGTTAAAAGTAAATAACAGTTTTTTAAAACTCAGTTTAGGTGTGCTCCACATTCTAGCACTAGTAAGAGGTTAAGATAATTTTAGGTGCAGAAGTAGTAGGAAAATATATACTAGGATTTGTACCATTCTTATCCAATATATTTCTAAGTACAAATACAGAATTTCATGTATTTTATCCAATTAAATTGAATTTATTTAGATGATATCCAATCCCAAAGGGTAATATTATAAACAGTGCTCTTAAACAGCTTTGAATAAACTGCAAAAGACGCATGCTTGTATGTGACAGGAAAAAGCAAGAAATTAATGCACAAAAGAATTTACAGGTATCAATTCCAGCTAAAGGTCATAAGTAAAATTAATCTTAAATGGGAAGCAAATTTCCCATTAGTGAAATATCCATGGTACCTTGTGAATGCAGGATTGCTCAGTACATCACTAGTAACAAGATTAATTCTGGCCAGTACTACTTATATACCAAGAATTATACAAGTGTTATGGTCAGAAAACAAAAGATAGTTAATTGGAAAATGCTATCTTGAAGCAAGAAATACTAATTGTGGTGGTGCTACAACTGACAGAAATGAGAGCAAATGAAAATAATGGGACCTGAATGGCGCTCTCTCCCATAACAAGGTTAGAGCTACTGGTGTGTGGAAGCTAGGAGTGGTACTAGAAAAAATTCCAGTATAATCGAGCAGGAGAGATCTGGAGGGGGAGGGCGTAGGACCATATATTTTTAACTGAGTGATTTATTTAGGACCCAGGCTATGGGATGGAAATAAGATGGGAGAAAATGGCATTTCATAGGATTTGCAGATTATTCTCTAAAAGGAGATATAGTATGGAATATAAAGAAGAGAGGATATAAAACCAAAGGTTCCCCAAAGACACACTGAGCCAAAAAGGTGAATAGCCAAATATATGATGGTAAAAAAAAGAGGGGAAGGAGGAGCAGAAAGACAGATCTAGAAGGACGCACTGCAAGTATAACCACCAGGTGGTTGGGAAGTGTATGACATATGGGGAGCTTAGAAGAAGATCAGATGGCAAAGGGAATGATTGAGTGGATGCCGGCAGGGAAGAGGCCACATGAAAGACCAAATCCAAGAAATTGGGTCTATGTATCCAAAGCTCTGTGTGACAGAGTTAAAGCAATGAGATAAATGAATCAACTCTCACAGCTGCTATGATGATGGATAAGGCGGGTAGGATCAGCAGCCAACATAGTGCTGGGAGGTTCTGGAAGCATCTAGAAAAACACCCTGCCTTTTTCACAGGGAGGGGGAGGGGGTACGGTATTTGTTTTTGTTATAGTCTGGCAGGCGTGTAGAGCATGAACAATTGTATTTTATTTGCTGTCTTAACAGTAATTTTGTTTTATGGATTTTGTTAATGGCTTTATACTGAATCACTAAATGTGAAAACTAAGAGCATATTAAGGGTTCAATACTGCAAGTTGTTCAGTACCTCTTAGCTCCCACTGGGCCAAATCCAGTGATACTTAGTTTTTACTCTGGCCTTATTCAGAGAAATTCCCAAGAAAATCAATAAGAGTTTATCTAACAAAGGACAGACTATAAACTGAATAAGGATTTGGCCCACTGAGACTGTGGGCATTGAGGGTGCTCAGTACCTTGCAGGATGAGGCCCAGTAAGAATGTACATCTGAAAAATTGCCAGCCCAGTCAAACTTGTAGATACTGGCAGCACTTTAATATGGCTTCTAGCTAATTCTGGAGGTATGCATGCATGCACACTTAGAGGAATCCGATGCAGTGTGACTGAAGACCCCAAACCATTTCTCAGTGTAATTCTGCTTGGGGAATGCTGGGATTAAAAAGAAGCTCTTCTCTACTCATGTCCATGCATGATCTGAGAATAAAATGTGCATGTCGATCTCCAATCTGCAGTTTCCAGATCCTTGCACACTGAGCTTTCTTTATAAATCAAAGGTCAATTGTGCAGAGTGAAGACAAAATCCCTGTTTTGCCTCACAACAATATAAGCCTTTTGCTCTGAGTAAGGGCCACAGTTTCTTAAAAAATAAAATTCAGAGACTGTTTCCATTGAAAACAATTATTTTGGGTTCATCCTCATAAGGTGCTGATTACCCTCAACTTCCACTGAACCCAATGAGAATTGAGGGCACTCAGCACTGTGAAAAATCTCAGGGAACCTCCTAATGTTTAAAGGCCAGATCCTGCAAATACTTAAAAGTCAGGATACTGCTTACTCCTGTGAGACTGTCTCTGCAAGCCCTGACTTCTGAGGGTAGCGTTTACTGCCTGAGTTGTCTCATTATTAGTGATCACTATTCCCTGTAATAAGGGTTTGCTGAATCAGGCCCTACCTAAATATTTTAATTCACCAAGCTACATTCAATAGTTGGAAGAAAAATTAAAATTACTAGGAAAATTTCCAGCTCATTAACATAGATGTACCACTATTTATCCAGATACATGATAAAAGCACACTCAAGCTTTAGACAAAAATTGCATTAACTTTATCTCTGTGAAATGGCGCTGTCCGAATGGTTCAAATAGAATCTCATTAAATTTGACATCATAATTGCCTTACTGTATAATATAACATCTCCAAATTTAAACATGCCTTCAATGTGATCCATTAAATTTGCACTTGAGATATCATTGGCAAGGCAAGCAAATTCCCCTTTGCATTATATACAGTAGAAGGGACAGATGTTAGCCAAACACTAATATTGGGCTTTATGTCTTGCAAATGTTCACAGATTTATAAACAAATTATCAAATGGATGAGGAGTTAAGGGATTGAGCTGAAATACACTGAAACATGCAGTCAAGGCAGATTCGAGGACCTGCCAATGTGTCCCAAAGTGCACTACTATAAAACCATTTGGTGTAAATAACAAAGAGCATCCAAGATTAACTTTGTGCACCTGGCACATTATTTTCTCTTTTGTGTGCGCCTGTGTGTGCATGAAACTTTTGTCTATGAAATAGTTAAAACTTAAGGTTACCCATCCAAGGAGTAGAAAATGAAGGTTCTCAGTTTGATGGACAACAGCTCAGAGATCCCTGATGTCCCAAAATATTAGGTTTCTCTTCTAATAATGTTGGAAATATTGCCTACTGTCATGATTAATCTGAGCAGCAGCACAGGCTGATTGCAGGTGACGCAGTCACAGCGCAGTGCCTGTGTTGGCTTCCACACACCGTCAAATCTGCTACAAATGCAGGGGTGAAGGGGAAAGAACTGTAACACCAGGTTCCCCAGTAGCTAATAGATTGTGACATGTGAGAAGGAAACCTTTATTTTAATTCAAAAAACAAAAGCCAAATAGCAAAACTTATGTACGTGCCTAACTTTTTTTTTTTTTTCTTCCTCAAGTGGAAAACATTCACTTGCTAACAACTCTTGGCTGGCATCAAGGGAAAGTCGAGGTATTTGCAGATGTGGAGGAAGACATACAAAACATTTTTCAAATCAAAGGCATGAATTATTACACTGGGTTCATGAAGTTTCACAGGCATGTAGACACACCATTGTCTAGGCCCTGGAACAAGCTGCCCTTTCTTCGAAAAGGAAAAACAACCCAATGTTTCTTACAAGCCAATCCGCATGTATTAGGGAGCTATCTATATATTGAAATTCTTTGCATTGTCTATGGGAAGGGTATGCTGTTTTGGCTCAACAATGGCAACATTGATTTTAGAATTTCTGAATTTTGGTGCACAGAACAAACTGTGAAACAAAAACCGCCTGCTCTCAATAGTGTAACAACCATGCTCTTATATAAACTTGCCTTTCCTCACCATTTTACATAGTCAAAGATCAATACCATTCATTCAGACAACATTATTAAAGCCATTTATCAGCGACTTTTTTTGTATGATGCTAATAAAAAGGATTTTGCCGACAAAGTTATGTCATCTTCCTCTCGCTTGGTAGAAGCACAGATAATTAGCTTTGTTGTGTACCCCCAACAATTGGTCTTTGTTTATGAACTTACATTTATTAAGTGAAAGTATTTGGAAACTGATGGTACATTGAAGTTTGGTTGCCATGGGCAATAATCATCCCAAAAAAGTCATGACCTCCCTGTTATGTAGCTAGTAACTAATTGAAATGATACAAATTACTCCGATGCTCTGTCTGCCAATTTAGAGGCTGGTTGTGGTCAAGGGTCAAACGAGCTTCTATTCATGAAAGTACGTTTGAAGTGGCTGCTGCCATAGCGAAGGGCTTGGTGTGGACGCTCTGACTCCTCTAGACATTACCACATACTGTGGAGGAGAGTGGTGTAATGATAGTAAAGCAATAAGCCTGGGAAGACTACCTTCATCCAACACATCAAAAGCCTTCCCCTTATCACTCAGTTCGTATTAGTGGCCACCAAGCCTGGACGTGGTTTATTGGGTAGAAATAAATGTCGGATTCAGCTAAGAAAATCCACCATGTACATTCAATTGGTTCTACAATGCCTTAGAAAGCAAATTATATGTAAGAAAGGAAAAATCATTCTGCTCACAACAAAGAGAATACAATAATAAGGCCTCTATTCTACTTAAAAAGTCAGAAAAGTTAAAGGGCACTGATTTGTATGGTGCATCTTTCCTTAAAAAATAATCACGATGATTTAGCCAGGAGAGATAAATGACACTAAAGGTTTATCTGGAAAATAAAACAATAAAAAAAGTTAATTATTTACAGAGAATTTGTCCTGTAGGAAATTCTAAATGAATCCAGGAAATTTTGCTCAAAGGCTTATCAAAAATGTGCCAAATTTGCTGGATGTGTGTTTGCGATACTATTAAAGATATTTCTTTTCCTTAAAGTACATGCAGCTTTAACATGTTTAAATCTAATAAAAAATGTGGTAGATGTTACCATGACACATGAATAAATCAGGCTTGGAAGATAATGAAGATTAACATTTTCTAGGTTTAAGCATTATTTGAAAAGTTTGCCCACCAAGTTTTATTTACACTATGTTCCCATAAACATTTTTGTTAACAATCAATGTGCAAATGGGCCAAATAAAGACATGCCTGCTCCCTCAGAGGGTAGATTATAGCTGTTATTCTTCCGTGTCATAAAGCAGATTGTTATTCTTCCTTGTCGGACAGATTTTTTTTAAAAAAAAACAACAAAACAAAAACAGAGATAGCTAACACTAAAGCTAGACTTAGAACAACAGAAAGTGACACAAGCAAAGGAATTCAAGGTCCGGGTTGACATTCTCATAGTCATAATAGAGTATCTCATCATACATTCTCATCACAGTGTCCCATTGTGCCTTCTACTGCAGCACATATGGTTTGTAATGCACTGATCTGAGACTCCATCAATTCCTGGTACAATCATGAACAAACTATCACAAGACAACTAGATTCCTGTCGTACTAACGCCCATGGAACCAATGATTCCACTGGAGTTGGGACTGGGTGTCATCTGGATCACATTCTGATTTCAATGTGGGCCACAACTTTGACTTTTATGTTGGTTCTGCAAGTTTCTGTGTTATCTTAAGATGACTAATATGAACAGTCTGTTTTTCAGGACATATTATTTATTCAGAGTCAAAAGTATGATAACCACTTTACGGCCAGATAAAAATCATACCATCTCTTCCCCCTAGAACTCACAATCCAAGCAGAGGTTTAGCATTTTACATGACAATGGAAGTGTCATTATAAAGAACTGGTCAAAAACAGGGGGTGTGTTTCCCGTTGTCAAAAAGTTTTCTAACATCCATTTTTTTTCCATTTGTGTTTTTCAAGGAAAATTCTGATTTCTTGTCTAAGTCCCCAAAATTGAAATATTCTGGCATAAAACTAAAAAAAAATGGATTTCAGGGTCCAAATATTTGGGGTGCTCGGTTTTTCAGCAGAAAGCAAATCTTTTTTTAGAAAAAACTTAATTTAGTCAAGACTCCAATTTTCCATTGAAAACCAGTTTAGACAAAAAAATTTCCAACCAGCTCTATTATAGAAACATGTGCTAGAGCGGTTTTATGTCAGTGATACTATTATAAGTCCTGTTCCAAAGCCAGTTACAACTTGCCCTTTAAAACTTTATTCTGGGATGGTCTCTGTTGCCTAGTGATCGTATACCACTCTGAAGCACAAGCAGCTAGGCTCAAGTGATGGGTTATCCCATTCTTTACCCAGCAGGGACCGGAAGTGCCTTAGGCAGCAGACACAATATTCTGCTAAGAGTAAGTGCTGTGTGTTACTAATCAGAACCCAACAGAGTCTTGTGGCACTTTTAAAGACTAACAGATTTATTAATCGCATGAGCTTTCGTGGGAGAAAATCCCACTTCGTCAGACGCTTTGAAGAATTTAACCCCTTTGGAATTTAATCAGAACCCCTTCTGGTCACAGAAGGAACAGTACAAACAGGCTCTGAAACGTATTCTCTAGCCTCATCTCGTGCAGTCCATCTTGTAATGTGGGTGTTGATATGGGGCCTCAAAGGTGTCCAGGGAGGCAAACGGGAGCTAGCCTCCAAACAACAGCAAGGATGTACAACTCCCAGTCACACTGCAAAGAAAACTCTCTGAGCTGAAATGCTGAGCCGTATGCTGATTGGTCCTGAGCACGCACGGCTCCCATTGACTACTGGAATTGTCGGTGCTCAACAGGATCAGCATATTTGGGTCTGGGTTTTCCAGCCCGTTAAATCAATGGCATGACACCAGCCTATAACAGGTGTAACAGAGTGGAGCGTGTGTGTGCCGCAGAGGAAGCCCATTTTTTTTTTTTTAATTTAAAAATAAATTCATTTTGGTGATTTAGAAATTCAAGGAGAGCAGAGAAACTGCAAAATTGTTAACCCACTTACAAGTCTCACCTTACATTCACAGCTCAAAAATAGAGTTCTTTCAAAAGAATGAAATCTGGCACGCAGCAGCCAGCCTGTTTCCCCTTTCACTTACACCACTTTTAAGAGGTGACCTCATGGAGTTATTTCTGTTTACACCAGCATGAAAGGAGAATCACATGCAGTACCTCCTCAATATGATCTAATCGTGGGGTACTTAAAAGGCCAAGGGCCAGATTCTTCCCTCACTTACACTGCTTTAAATCAAGAATAACTGCACTGGAGTCACTAGGGGAACATCAATGTAAACTGGAGAAGAGAATAAGGCCCCAGGAGACAGTGCCTCCTATGTTTAAGGCTCCTGGGACCAGAGCCTCAGCTCATGTAAATCAGCCTAGCTCCACTGAGGTCAACAGAGCTACTCCCGTTTACCCCCAGCTGAAAATCTGGACCATAATCAAAAAGGCAATACTCATGGTTAAATAGTACACTGGCTTCCAACTCAGTTAAGTGCTTGAGCATCTTTTACCAAACACACACACACACACACACTATAACAGAGGAAAGCCTAGGTACCAAGAAATATCTTACAGAAGTCAAGTGCTACTGTAAAGTCTGAGAAATGGCTTTCCATAGGATTTTTGAGATACATGGCCATTTCTCATTAGTGGTTTAGCTCAGGTTTTTCCATAGCACCCATCAGCACTGTGTCTAAGCAATACACACTTTAAACATTTGCTAAATACATTTTAACCTGATAGACCATAAAAGCTCAAAAGAAGAGGTTGTGCTGTGTCAAGACAATTATATTCTTTCTCCCTAGCTGCCCACATACAGAACATTGATGTCTGATCTGCATTTTAAAAAGCCCATAAACACATATTTACACAATAAAATGTAACCATCTGAAAGAGCCACTACAGTCAATTGTGTATTGTGTCAACTAATTCTTTCCTTTCCACTCCCCCTTGAAAGGTCTGCTAAGCCCCTCTTGGAGACCCAGCTTTTCAGAATAAATCCCATCCTAACCCCATTTTCAAGACCCTTGTCTCACAGCACTTTTCCCTCCAGGCTAAAGAGGAAAAGAACATATCTTCCCTCTTGATTACAGTTTGGTTTCCCCACCCCCACTGAGACACAGGGCCTGCTACAGAGCATACATGCTATCAATAAGCAAAGCTAAGCCCTGGATTTGGTCTAGAATCAAAACTTCCATAGAGTGTGTGATAAAGAAGTGTGCTATCTCCTTCCCCCCCAATAATAAAAGAATTAATGAGGGCCTGAGCAGCCAATTATACTACCAGGCTTAATTAAAGATGAAGCCCAGGTGAGGAAGAAGGTGGGTGGTGATTAGAAAGGCAGGAGCTCGGGAGTGAAAAGGAGAAGAATTTCTTTTCTGTCTATAGGGAGTGGAGAAACTAGCAAGGTCACAGAGGAAATGGTGGGTAGACTTGGCCCTGGGATCCTTTTCTGAGTATAGAAAGATGGTAAAGAAGCTAAGAAGACACAAAGCAGCCAGTGGGGGTGAAACAGGCTCCAATGATGAGCTGTAACAGAAAGAGCTGGATTTGGACTTCTTAGGGGAAAAAGCCAAATGAGGAGCTATAGGTTTATCTAGACAGTCCGGCAAAGCACGCTGGGGAGCTTCTAATGTGTACTACTAGCAAGATCTATGTGCACTAATCAGTGCATGAAATATTAGTAGTGTGTATTGCTATCTCATGCAGATAAGCCCTGTACAAGACAAACTTAAGAAAGATTGAAAGTCAAGCCTGAGAAGGAAAGCAGTTGACTTAAGTTTGTATTCTTGGTTTAAGATTTTTTTTGTGAGGAAGGGGTTCTAGGAGAAAGTCCTGTGACTCTTGTCTCTGTGAGTAGGGTGATCTGAGAGAGGCTGTGGAAAAGCCTTGCTGACAAGCTATGAGGAAGAAATCCAGGTAGGCAGCATCAAAGAGTAGGAAGGAGCAGGCCTTAACTATTAGCTACAAGGTCCTTAAACTGAGTTCAGTATGGTTAACGGTCTTGAGTTCCTCGACCAACCACTGGTGAAGGTAATATAAAGGGTTGTGGCTTTTTGAGAGTCCTGAGCTAAGGCGGCAAAAGGGATATGGGGTCAGAGTTGGGGCCAAAGTATAATGAGATTGTTGAGATTTGTTACTTTGGAAGGCTAAAGCATGACCTGGCTGCAGAGGTGGCTTTTGGGGTAGGTGAAGGAGGCACATGGCTAGGGGCCCCATCGCCTACCCCGAAAGTCATATCTGCCTTGGTCCGCAGCAGGAGGAGAAGCTGACCCAAGGGGCCAGGGCTGTGTGTGGGGAGCTGAGGCCAGAGTGGTGGGGGAGGCAGGGTCACAAAGGGGGCCCTGCAGGCCTATTGTGGGCCTCTAGGGGGCCCCACAATGGGCCTTTGCCTAGGGCCCCCAATAGCCAAAGGCCACCTCTTCCTGGCTAGTGGGAAGGGTTGCCACCTGGCCAGTTGTTTGAAAGATGTGTTGCACTACTTCTCCACCCCCACCAATTCCTTAGTCATGAAGGTAAGGGGAGGAAATGCTCCTCAGAGAGGTCTCAGAAGCCTATTCATTTAAGAACCATGCCTCCCTTGGAGGATTTGGCTGCTCCACCTGCCCCGTGTCAGGGTTCCCAGGCTTTCTAAATGCCATCATGGTATAAGGAAAGGGGCAGTTGGGCTGGGGTGGTGGTTGTTGGCCTGCCTTTCCAGCTGATTGCTTATCAATGTGACAGGGGCCTAGAGCTGTCTTCTTGCTGGCTGGATGGGGACCAGGAGAACAGTGAGGGGCAGGACAGGAAAGGGAAGAGGCAAAGAGGCCTTGAACTCCCCTCATCTGGGCTGCTACCTGCCTAAAGTGGGCAGAGGCTTGTGGGGGGGAGGTCTTGCCTGAGATGAAAAGAGAAGGCTCAGTCTTGGGGATGTGAGGAGAGCTGTGGCTAGTTTTTCTGCTTCTCAGAGGTGGTAACCCAATGTAGGGGGCCACGTAGCAAGAAGAGGCAAATCACTGGAGGACCAGAGGGCCAATTCTGATCTTGAGCTGGTTGTGAATTCTGAATTTCCCTGAAGGTAGCAGGGGGTGGAGATCTAATATTTTGGCTCTGACCTAGCTCTAGAATAATGCAAATCACTCCCTTCTTTTTGGCTCCTTCTAGCTGACCAGCTGCCTGACTGATCCGCATACAGTAGTCTATTCTACTAATCCGCGATCCCTGCCACATCCTCCTATACTATGTACCACCTGTTTCTTTACTTTGGAGTCTACCACTCAACTACATGACCCAAAGTTTCTCATTTCTTACACCAAGCACCTTACTCCACAAACAGTCCTACGGACATCAAAGGGGCTATTTATGAGTAAGGTAAAATTCACCATGAATAAAGAATCTGGCCTTCAATTTGTAAAGCCGATGAACAATTAAAAGAAATTCCAAGTGAAGGCTGCTTCCATACATGAAGGCTGCATGGCTTTCTGTTTAGCTAAAGAGAACCAATGGAACAAGATGAAACAAAAAGAAAACGTCCCTAAGAGAACCCAGTGTATGTCTCTTTTCCTGTAACATGTTGCATCTGGTTTCCTTTCCAAAACAGCAGCTGCCCCGCTGAACAAGCAGACTCCTCAAATATTCCTACAGTACAAAGTCATACTACTTATGCAGCTACTAAAACTGGTCGAAGTACAGCATCTGTCTCTGGAAAAAAATTGGTCAAAAGATTCCTGGGTTTTTTTAGTCAAATCAAAAAGTTTCTGCCAGCTGTGGACTCTCTCAAAAGCCCATGTCACTGGTCCCTTAATTCAAGTCTGTCATTAGCATATTACAAGAGTGGGGGCAGCAGGAGATTTAAAATACATTGGATCTAATTTTGTCTTCCAACAGGCCCTAACCTAGCCTGGGACAGCACTGTGCTGGATATTTTGTACAGCTATAAAATAAGTAAGGCACTTCTTAACCTGCGATATTGCAGCAACTAAAAATTTCACAATGTTATGCTTCCACCACAATGTTGACAGGGGAGCCCATCATGTGTAGGGCTGATCGTGGGAACCCTAGGTGGCTGCTACATTGCTGAGAGGGGGAGCCCCTGCTTTCAACCCCGGGCAGCTGACAGCAGAAAATCACAGAAAAGTAAGAATGAACTTTATCACAAATAATAAGATCCATTATTACTTTTCCACATTTTTTGTGGCCTGTCCACAATCAGCTGCAATTTTTTTTTATATTCAGGTAAAGCCTTAACAGTATGACTCTCCCTGTTCCAAAGAGTTTACAGTCTTAATAGATTAGACAGATAAAGCAGAGAGGTGAAGTGACATGTCCAAGGTCACAGAGCAGGTCAGTAGGACAGCTGAAAATAGAACATGTAATTTTTGGCTCTGAGTGCAGTATACTATCCACCTGCTGTTTTGACACTCAAGAAGCTCCACAGGGGTTATCTCCTGAGTCTGAACTAGAGAGCAGCAGGTCTACGGCTCGTGCCTTACCTATAGGATTAATATTGCGCATGTTTAGGCACTGGCTAGGCATAAGGGGTGAGTTAATTTTGTATTCCCTGGCTTTTTGCATGTCAAGAGTTTTGTATTTAAAGACATCTACTACTTTGAGTGTTAATGTGTGCACTGGTTCCTGAAACTATCATATTCTGTGGCTAAATTAATGCACTCGACTAAAATTCAATAAGAACAGAAAACAGATACAAAAAGCTGGTGTTAACTAAGTGACACCCATCTCGACAAATAATGATGGTCTGTTTATGCTGCATTACTCTTGTCTAAGCTCCACATATTACTATAATTATTAACTACGAGTCCTAAAATCTATAGAGTTATCATGATTGTTATTATTATGAAACTCAATCCCATTTTCATGTCATAAAGATAAACCAAATCTCATTTCAATTAGTTGCAGCAGGAGGGAATGAACTTTAAACAGACATTTAATTTCTGGGAAAAAAAATTAGGAAGTTCTTCATGGAAATGTTATGGCATTTTGAAACAGATTAATAGTTCAGTATGAACACATCCACCCTGCAGCTAAATGATGGTGGTGCGATGATCAGCCGTCAGGTTAAATGAGCAAAACCGGTGGATATCACTGGTTTGGTACAAACCAAACTGTATTCATTTTATGTCTTTTTAAGCCATGTTATTTTTTCTTTCATGTGCTATCAGAATTATTACACTGGGTTAGTCACTTTGTGGTTGGGTTCTTGCTGCTTAATTAAAAAGAGCCTATTTGCAAGAGTGGGTTGGCTGGAATATTTGGGGTGCGGTTTGGAACTGTGCTATGAGGCAGAGTGCCCAAAAGGGACAATCTTTCCTCTAACTCCCCACTGTGCAGAGGCAGGTTACAACTTTAAGGAAATGCAACCTGCCTCCCTAGGACACTAGCTCCGCGGGGGACATGACATTGACTCCTTCCTGTTTCCTTTGGGCTAGGGTAGTGGGCAGAAAACTCAAGGAGTGCTGTCTCCCCAACCCCAGAGATTGCAATTTTTCCTAGCCCTTGAACACAATACTCATGGGGTTGTTCCTCACCTCCATGCAATGACATGAGGACATTGGCCCATAATGATTAACACAATAGGATCCCATTAAGTTACACCACTTCTTTCCTCCAAGGTGTGAGGGGTAGCGTGGAGGGTGGGAAACCCCCTCCTCAGCCTTGGCTACCCCTTGCCAAGGGGCTGGGCTGCGGGGAAGCAGCCCTTTAACACCCTGATTGAAGGATTAATGTGCAGCAACTGGCTGCACCAAGCTGCCTGAATCAAAGCCCTAAGGTAATGGGGGAATTGACAACACCCAGAGAGGGCTAAAGCCTGCTTCAGGAGCCTGAGAAGGGGGAGGGGTGGCTCAGACAGAGGGAGCTTTTGGACAATCTGCCTGAAGGAGTTAGAAGGGGAATAACACTTAGGCTCCCAGGGCCCCAAGCAAGCCCAGAGAAGGTGGATCTGGAGCTGGGTCAGTTTGTGTGATTGGGAAGAAGGATAGCTGCATGGTCACACTGTAGATAAGGGAGCATGGGTGGTTACAGTTACAAGAACTCTGGTCTGTGCAAAGAAGTGAGGACAAGCTGGAGAAAAAACATGTGCCCCACTGCAGCATGCTTATTTTTATTTGGAAAACTCCAACCCCCAACATTTTCAGCTGAAAACTGGAGAAGGGGTGGCTAACTTGTATTTTTGCCCCCAAAAAAGTTCAGTTTGGGGTTTTCAGTTTTTGATGAAAAAAACAAAATATTCTGAACAGCTGTAACTGCTTCTTCCTCATATAGACATTCTACCTACTGGTTGCTGACCAGACTTTGCAGACTTGTATGGATGAAATAAGATGGCAGGCAGCTGCCATTTACACTTTCCTGTTTTAGAGAAGTTATGGGAGCATCTTTTCCCATTTTGTATCTTCTATGGGGTAGGTTTGGTCCTAGAGGTCAAATATTTGACTGCTAAGCAGACAGTAGGCCATGTGTGTTAACATAAATCTATAAATACCAGAAAAGTGTCTTCTACCACCTTGCAAACATTACATATACTAGCTGGTCACTTCTGTATACCTGGATTCAAATCCTACCTTGGGTCTAAGGTTAAAATGGGTATGGTGATCTCACCAGTTATCTTTCAAGGCATAGTTCATGCCATCAAACTTCTGCACACCTTGCTAAGATTTGCAGTCTCTGCTAAGAAAAGAACAATAATAAAGACTGAAGTAACAAAGAGGATTATGTGTTAGGATTGAGATGTATTGGCAGAGCTTCATAAGGAAATCTCCACAATATTTGTCCGCTATAAGAACCAGATACGCCATGTTGCAGAGCTGTACAAATTGCAATCTGATGCTGTGCTCTGGAAGGCAATTGCCACTGAGGAGCAGGCAGTGTTTCCCAATGGGGAGGCAGCTTTCATTTGCAGCATGGGACCAACAGGAATTAGTGCAGCCCCTGACTGTCCTGGCCTCATCCTCTCATCAGCCAGCATGATTCAGTTTTCTTCCATCCTGTGCAGCATCCACCAGAGAGGAACATGGAATTATTTTCCAGCACCATCACACTGGTGGATCTTCTGCCTCTGCTGACTTACACCAGCCGAAGCCATGGTAAATTTATTCCTATGCCTAGTTCTAGCCAGGGGATATTAATTCCTATGCCACCAAAATACATTCAGAATACACACTGGTGAAAAGAACTGACACAGTGTAGCCAGAATTGGGTAGAAAATACAAATATTTTCAATAGTAAATGGACTGCAAAAAAAAAAATCTTACCAATGATGTGTTCATGGATACAATAAAGTGATCTGATCAAATGTGCTGCAGTTGCTTGTCCCATCATGGGACTTGAAGAGGGAACTGAATATGATGAGAAAGACATATGAGGAAATGCTATGATCTGTATAACACAGGCGGTCAGACTAGATGATCATCAAGTCCCTGCTGGCCTTACAATCTGAGTCCTTCCAATGACAAAGAAGTTGCCATGGGAGGGAGGAGTTACTGCAGCAGTGAGGAAAAAGATTGCTCTTCTAGCAGAAAAAAGCTGGCAGATCTTCCAGTGATGGAGACAGGACCAGAATGAGAGGAAAGGATGATCTTAAGAATCAAAGAAGAGCATATGGATGGAGTAGACCTCAAAGTGGGAAGCATCTGTAGGAAGGCAGAAGATAAAGATTAAGACTGGAGAGAAGTGTGGATGGCAGCCGAAAGCACGGAGTGTAAAGTCAGTAAAAGTTGGGGGAAAGGCTGTTGGAAAAAGATGGCAGAGGGAAAAAAAAACAGCTTCTTGGAGCCTGAAACTAGGACTCAGTTCTGTGCATTATTATTGGCAGAACAGGAAACAATGTCTAAAGTAAAAGTTGCCTGACACTTTCCATTGTAAATAACTGTCTTCAGTGGCTTATAACTTTGCCTTCCTTCAGTAGTTTGGGCATGACATTTTCCATATGATCCGTCTTCCCGCAGTTGAACTTTCTTCTGAAGTCTCAGCAAAAATAATTCAGACATTTTGCAGAATACAGTTAGGGGGGAAATCCATTGTTTTGCCCACTTAAAAATAAATCCATATAACCATTGCATTGAGGAAACTGTAACCCCTCCAGGTTTTGTTGCAGCAACTTATCATTTGGCAGGATTGCTCTGTTATCAAGACTGGGCCTTTTGCTAGTCCTGTGGAAAAGCTGCCCCATTTGACCAAAATTACAAGCTGTTTAAAAAAAAAAAAATTCTCTGTTTGCACGTGCTCAGCAGACTTGTTAGAATGTGGCAGCTAACCTCTGAAGATTCCATCTGCATTAAGCATGCTGTGTCCCACAGCTGCAGGACTTTCCCT
Organism: Pelusios castaneus; assembly: GCA_007922175.1. Classification (NCBI taxonomy): domain Eukaryota; kingdom Metazoa; phylum Chordata; order Testudines; family Pelomedusidae; genus Pelusios; species Pelusios castaneus. Next base: position 10,812,375 of record ML685778.1, on the reverse strand, counting down.
GGAATTGCTGCTTCTGGCTTTTATGGGCTGCTGTGGCATCAAACAGAAGAACTGAGAGACGGGAGACTCTCCTGTGCTCTCAATTCTCCCTCTGCTGGTGCCGAGGCAGCAAAGAAGAAGAAATCACTTAATCTTAGGGGGTGGCAGCATGAAGGAATTTATAGTCTTCATTTTTTAAATAAAATTGGGAAACTGCATCTAAAAATGACATTAAAAGAACAAAGGCAAGCGCCCAAAAGTTAGGAAATACTAGAATTAAGGTCACTCATGAAACATTAATTCAGCTCCTTTGTAGGCATGCAATATGATCGTCTTTAACTACATCATTACACGCTGTTTTTTTTCTGGAATGATCCTTGCCTCTTTGCAACCTTCATGTTCTTTTAACATAGTTTTTGGATGAAATTTAAAATTAAGTGGATTTGGTGTGTTAAAGCAGATTAATCTTGAATTATTGCATTGACATCTCATTTTGGGTCTCCAGTGACACAAGCTTTTATTCTTCTGGTTCATGCTGTCAACAGAAGAACCCTTTGGTGGAATTATACCTCTAATACACAATTGCCTTTTTTAATTGTATATCTTGCCATCTTTTCTGTAAGTGGATGTTCCATATCTCTTTTTTTAAAAAGAGAGAGCTATAAATTCTTCGGATGTATTGTTATAAAATTACCTGTAAGATCTAGCAAAGATATATTAATATTAACCAACATGGCTTCTATTTATAAATTACTACAAGGTAAGGATTGTGTCAAATTCCTCCTCCTTTTATACTGCATTAACATTAAATGCAGGAAAACCTGTGTTAGATATGCCTAAATAAGTACTACCTTACCCTTCTCTAATGGTTCAAAACACCATGCCTAAGATTTTCAAAAGTGACCTGAATGCCCAACCTGAGACACTTCTAAGCAATCTGTTTTCAGAGGATGACTCTTCAGCTTCTCAAACTGTGCACTCTAAATCAGTAGTCCCTTTTGTTAGCTCACATCTTCTAATAGTGCTACTGTCGTATTGTGGGCATCTACTATAGCATTTTTTTTATCCCCTTGATTACAGAAAGCTTTTGCTTAACTTCCATAATAACAGTAAGTCTGTAACTGAGGAAGAGGTATGTCATATGAATTGGATGGAAACACCTAAATTGTTCAGGTTAACAAGGCTTATTTGCTTGCTGTGTTTCCTAATTGTCTCTGGAATCACCTCTGTGCTTTCCTTCAGCAAGCCTATCTTGTCAGGCTAGCCACATATTTGGGATTATCTGTGCAAAAGAGAGATTCTTGACATATGCCCTGGATTTCCTCTGCTTCTTGATCTACCATCTGTGCAGTAGGCAGCAAAAAGCTTTATGGTGCTTACAAACAACATAGCTGTAAGGTTCCCCAGTCACAGCAAATTGTGATATACTATAGTTGTTAAAATTAAATGGGGGAGGAGGGAGAAGAAAGTGTTACAGATTTTAGAAACTACTGAGAACTGTCACTTAAACTATAATGGAATCTCAAGGGGAAAGGGTTTCTCTTGGGAGCAAAAAAATTATCTGCTGAGAGTCAATTGATATCCAAACTATTAAGTCTGGATGGATTCCTTTGCCGTGTGAGCTATTTTGTATATTGTTGATGTTTAACCAATTAAGGGTTTCTTCAAAACTTTAATAAAATAATCATTTATTATACATAACTGACATGAGGGAATGCTCTTCATTTGAAAAGATATTCAGGAATCATCAGAAATGCCTCCACCTCTGTAATGGAAGGAAGCAGCTGCTTAACACCCCATAGAAAGGCTGCATACACAACAATTCATGAGAGAAAGTGAAGATTGTGTTCTGCAGAGACCTTATGCGGAATTTAGGCAGGCAGAATGTAATTATCCAAACGTAATTTAACCAAGATTCCAGAGCTGACACATCTGCTCTTGCAAATAAAAAATATGGAGGGCCTTCTAATGCGCACAGGTTCTCAAGATTTTGGGTTAGCACTTCCACGAAACTGTAATGCCCTATAACATTAACATAATGCAGTGGTTGAATATAGACGAAGAGGAGAGAGAGTTACACCTACGTAGCAGTACTTCCTGAACCTCTCCCTTGTGCAATCAGTATCACAGCATGAAGTGTTAAACCTGGATCTGAAATGCCATTGGTTTTGAGCTGACAATTTCAATAGAAACTTAAAAATTTCTAGAATTCAATTCTCACCCTATTAAAATGCAGTTGTGCTCTGAAAAGTGATGCTGTAAACATTCAAGCAAAGGGCTCTGTGTTTGTTGTATCTCAGTAGTTTCCAGATCATATTCAGGAAAAGATTTGAGGATTTTTGGGGGGGAAGGGGTTGGCTTTTTTAATTTTTATTTATTTGTTTGTTTGTTTTCCTCAGCCCCACTGACATTATTATAAATTTCATGGGAGATATGAAAGTCAAGCTAGGATTTTTTCTTCATGGTCATTAACAACAACTAACAGGTTATAATTTATTCTTCAGAACCTCTAAGTAACACTTGTGACTCAGTTGCTATCAACAGGAGTTGTACATGTGTAAATGATTCTCTAAATTCTAGTTATAACACTAAGATTTGTTACTGATAAGAGCAGAGGATTTGAATCCAGTTCATTTGCTTAGAATTCACTGACTCAATTTTGCTGGATTTACAGCTGTAGTAACTCAAATGACTGAATTCTCGCAGGGGAACTGTCAATCACCAAAAGAATTGTATTTATATAAGTACCCTCATGGTAGAATCATGCTTTAATGCCTCTTCTGAGTTTAGTGCTTAAACCATTGATTTTTCACCCATGTTCAGACAGAATAGGCTGGGCATGGGGTAGCTGGTACTGAATTTTAGCTACAAAACTAAGGGTCCCAGTTCTTTTGAATGTGGGTAAAGCTTGAGGGTAGTGAAGGTTTTTAATTTAGCTTCTAGAGTGACTTCCAGTAAGCAACTTCATTATCACAACAGTGTACAATGCACACACCTTGAACTTTGCCACAACAGGTCTTTGGGTTTTTTAAAGTCTGTGACCAGAGCTAAATAAAATGTTCTGAGGGAGGACATAGCCAAGAAGTTCTTTAATAGGCATATTCTTGGAATTCTTTATTGCTCTTCTGTGTTTCACGGAGGGGTTTGCTCCTCTTATCTATCTTCATGATCTCCTTCCATCCTAGTCTTTGGCACTTTCAATTGCTATTTATTTATTTAAGGCCCCTCTGTAACAGTTTATAAATGTCACCATTTATCATGTGTGACTTCATTTGCAAAACAGGCTAAATCCTTCCAAATTTTGCTTGCTGAAGTTCCCTGCTTCTCCCACTTTGGAGACAACAACAAACACTTTATAACCATGTAAACAACTCCTTTATGCCTAGTGACCATAAAACATCCACTCACTTCAAAGAGTTCTCTGCATGGAATTACTGCAGAGCTGGTATAGAATAAACTTAGCATTGAAACTGTGACGCAGTCTGCAAAGATTAATTAAGGCTTCCTCCCAAGACCCCTGTAAAGCAGAATAATATTATCCCCATTCTGCAGAAGGAAAAAGTAAGAACTTGAGATGAGTTGCCTGCTGCAAATTCTAGATAAATCCACGGATTTAAGGGAACTTGCTGAAGGGATGATAATAAAGCCTTGATCCTATAGTCAGATCCATTAATATGGAAACAACTGGAGGGTTGAGGCCTGAATTACTTTCAGCCATGATTAGAACTCAGAAGCTAACAGCTTCTACCATATGCTCTATCCATCATACCAATGTTTCTCGGCCTTTTCTGTGTGGTAACCCTTATTCAAAGTAAGAAAAAACTTCATGATATTTACTATAAAAGCAGGAGTAAAAAAGTGATCAGTAATCCTATATAATTTTTGTGTATGTTTGGAGAGGTTGATGGTATAGAATACTTGACGTTGGAGGGTAAGGTTATACAGGGAGGGAGGAGCAAGATTTTCTTTGCTTTAGATGGGGATAAAATCTTTAATGAGTCATGATTTCCCTGATATCCTTTCATGAGGCATCAGATGGAAGCAATCCACCAGTTGAAAAACACTGCAGTGAATCAGACCACCTCTCTCTTATACGGCAGAAAGTTACTATCAGTTTGGGGCCCTTGAAATTCTGACCTGAAGTCCAAGTAGAGACTTCACACTTAGACCTATGGACAATCTACTAACTGGAGACTATTATGCAGACCCTTGTTGAAAGAACCTGCAAAAAACAGTTTTCTTCCAATGTGATATTAACTATACCAACTTTGGGCCTGATCTTCCACGTGTTGAGATAAAGATGAGTTTTGCCTTTGATTTCAAGGCTTTGCAGGACCAGTTATAGAAATTATGCTACCTTTTTTTCAGATCACAGATCTGTTCTAGCTTCATCATACAATTTTACAAGCACAGAACCTAGTCCTAAAACCCCAACTCACACAAGTGGCCAAACTTACTCCAGTTGGACTACACACATGAGTAAGGGGAGAAAGTTTTGACTCTTCATTCTATGTTATTGATTGTCATTATGGTACAGTGCTACAAATCCCAGCTGAGATCAGGGCCCCATTGTGGTACATATATGCAATCCATAGAGACAAGAAAGGGGAAAAAAGGGGTGGGGGGGAACTGAGGCACAGTGATTAAATGACTTTTTACCTTCAAAGTCACACAGGAAGCTGGTGGCAGAGGAAAGCATTAAACTCAGATCTACTGAGTCTCAGGGCATTGTATTACCCACAGATCACATTCTCCTTCTCTTAACCAGCTAAATAAATTATGGTCCACCCACCCTCATATCAGTGCATTGAAATCCCATTTGAACTGTCTGTTTTGCATCTGTAACAATGGTGCACAGTTTCAACATGCGGAAAAAGTTTTATAAAGTTCTCACATTTATTAAATAATATTTCTTGTTTATGGTCAAATGGAAAGCTTGTTATAAACAATGGAGACTTCAAAAATAAAGCTGGGGTGGGGAAGGGGGAGAGATTAAACTGAATATAAATAGCTCTGATATATTACTCTTTCATTGTGTCTGTAACTTTGAAAATTCCAGACTGTTGGCAATATAGTTCATCCATTCTATGCACAAGGCTGAAAAACTACACTATGAATTTTCACGTTTGACAGAGTCACATATGCTTAATCCAACCAGCTTGCAAACCCCATCATTATGTAGAGATCTTCAAAAAGCAGTTAGATTAATACATAAGATGTTAAAATACTATAAGCTCAGTCTCTTGCATACCTAGATATACCTATGTGTGCCCACCACGTCTGTCTGCCCCAAAGAGCAGCCCACGTGATGGTGAAGTGGAATTTGCCTTAGAACGATGCTCTTCCATTCATGTCATGGAAGAGCAGATAACTGTGGACAATGGGTTTGTTGCTTTGTACTCAGCAACACTTCCTTACAGCACAAAAGTCTTCAGCATGAGGGACTGGAACAACATGGAGTGGAACGAAAGTATAGATGAGGTTGAGGGAGACACTGTGGGAATGGTCTGGTGGCAACACACATGGTCACCATTAGAGGGTCACCAGCCTGTATGGTGGCTGGCTAGCTAGATATTCTCCATGCCTTCTTGAATACATCTAGCTCACAGAACATCTTCTGTGCACTTCCTTTGTCCAGATGGTACTTTATTAAGTATTTGTGTTGGCTGAGGCTTGAGGGCCCACAAACAGATCTGGTATTGGTTGCATGGGGTGGGGAGTTTGACTTTTTTGAGTTACCTTATCATTTGCCAGTCCTTTTCATGAGCTCCTTTTTCTCCAATCTTTTTCTTACCATACACTCACTTAATATGCATCCTCTCATCAACAGTCACCATGCATACTCAGGGCCTGATTAACTGGCCTCAGGGCCCTGGGCTACCCCCATCGTGAGGACCCTCATGGAACCCCAGCCCACACCATGGTGGCCTGCAGGCAGGCTGTTGCTGGGTGGGGCCCTGGGGCCAGAGGGTCCTCCCGCCCAGCCCCACTCTGGCCATTCTGCCTCCAGGAGCAGGACCAGCTGGTGCACGGTGCACCCTCTGGTGGCAGGGTGGGAGTGCAGAGCCTGGCCTCTGGCCCCAGAGCCCAAAATCCCTCAGCACCGGCAGGGTAGAGGCCCTCCCAGAGTTCCCCCAAGCCCCACTGGCACTGGGTGGGGCTGAGGGAAGGGGTCAGATCAGGCAGGACCTTAGGGACTGGAGCTTGGGGCCCCCCTTTCAGCTGGGGCCCAGAGCTTAAGTCCCTGCATTAATCCAGCCCTGTGTATACTGGTTTCCACCGCTGACCTCCAATGTGCACATCAGAGAGCAAGCAAAACAGATATCCTTGTTCATCTTTTCTTTTTGTGAGAGGGGACAAACTGGCTCAGCAGAAGCAATAGCTTATGAAAATCAAACATTAGGCAACTAAAGTTAGGCACTCCAAGATTAGAAATTACTGTTGAAACTATGGCCCTTAGTGATGGGTTTTTGGGTTTTTTTTGGGGGGGAGGGGTTGGCTGTTGCTGCTGCTCATGAATATATTATCTAGGGCTATTAAGTCCTAAAAACATATAAATAATAATTAATAAGCTATTCAATAACTTCTTGCAGTAATGACAAAACAGTGCCGGTAAAAGCAAAGACCTGAGGATAGCGATAGCTTGTAAATTCCATTTATTAATTTTTTTCTGACTTAACTTTTCACAACTTTGCCTCGGGTCTCTGCTGCACTTATTTTGGATCCTGCCAGGCTATTGTACTAACCGTACTGGAAATCTACATAATAGTATTCACTGTAAACAGTGGTTAGGCAAAATGAATGGCTGTTTTACAGTAAAAGAAGTTGGAGTAATTGTGTAGTTCACCTCAAATTGTATTTGAAATAGATTTAATACATGTTTAACAAGAAAATTATGTGATCAGACACCAACTGAATATTAAGGATGTTTATTGAAGTGTAATAACTAGAGTTGTTAGATTTTTTTTTAAAAAAATCCTTAATAATCAATTGGTATATAATTATCCTATAATAACTCTTATTAAATTTAAATTAAATCTGCTGCTGAAACACTTAATTTAAGGTGACTGTGAACAAAGAAATACTGCAATTTTTAAACTGTAAAATAGACAAATCACTTTGAGTAACAAGTATTTACTACATTTTAGACTGAAATGGAACTGGTATGGTAGTCAGTATCTCACATATGCATTTGCCTTTACTCTGTTCAGTGGTGGGTGTCTGATTTGCTTCACCTCTGTGTGGTTATTTCTATTCTGTGATTGGCTCCTGTTATTTTCTGCTTTGATTGGCTCCTCTGTGTAGAATTTTCAAGTTGTTTGCAAGCAATAAAGATATTGCCTCAGCTGCTCTCTTCCCTCAGCTGGAGTGGGAAAACTCTGCAGTAAAATGCCTGAAAGAAAATGGGGATTTTGAAAACTGAAAAGGAAATGACATTAAAAATAAACCTAAAAGTGTTTAGCTCAATTTCTTGTTTCCTTCCTTCCTCCATCCAACCACTCCTATCTTCTGCAAAGACCTGCAAGTTTCTTGGCTCTAGATAGAATAACTTATATCTATTTTGTGTATACACTGTTTACATTACCTCCCAGAGCAACCTCAGAGGAACTTCTTCAGAGAGAGGGTGAGCAATCTAGAGAGTGTGGATGTAGAAGGGAGTGAGGGCCTTGCAGAACCAATGTTTAGTGATACTTACAGGCGAGCATGCCTCCTGCTGTGCCTAGTCCACAGAAGCCTGAGTTTGATAGTGAGCTACCTAGGAAGCTGCAGCAGCTCATGCTTTTATTTCTGGTGGTCCTTAGTTCAATCCCCAGCATTGCTGACCAAGACTGAGGCTATCTATCACAATAGCACACAGCTTTCAGCCATATCAGTGTGCAGGACAGCAAGACCCCCTCAAGTCCAGACAGCACACCAAACAGAATCAGCACATACAGATTAAACGTAACACCAGCCATGCTAAAAGTGAGAGGGTCTAAGGTGACAGATGATTTCCATCCAGGCTGAAGCTTCAAGTGCAAAACATCAATAACTGAACATGGTGAATGGTACAGATTGAAGGTCTAAAGTCAGGACAGATGAAGCTGAATGTAAATGGCTGAGCAGGAACATAAACAGAGCTCAAGTTTTGTAACTTAAGTAGGAATAGAAGTATAAGGGTACTTGTTACTGCAGAATGGCTGGCAGTGCTGTTATTGTTACAGGGGAGAAGGACTCTTAGGGGTTAAAGTAAGGGGGAATGCACTGGAACACAGTTCCAGGGCCCCCAAATTTGAGGGGCCAGAGTTCCGGGGCCCCTAAAAATAAAAAATTCTGAGTCTCTCTTTTCATTTGTAAAACAGTAAGATCTTGAGCTTGATCCTTCACTTCAAAGGTAGCCAGCGTGACTGCTTCACAAAGGAGAAACGTGAGATGGACGGGAAGACCAAAAAAAAAAAAAAAAGAAAAGGAAAAATCAAATGGGCTACAAAATGTTGTGTAGTAGATTGCAAACTAAAGCCACTGATGGAAAGGAAGTTCCAGAGGAGTAACCCTGTCAGTCTAGTCTGGGAAGGGAAGACTACGCAGGACACCATGGGGGAAATTCTTAGCCATTGAAGTCAATGGGAGTTTGCCAATGACTTCAGTGGGACTAGGATTTCACTATAGGACAATAACCCAACCTAGAAATAACTAGAGAATAATCCATAATTTTGGCATCAGGCACGGTATCTATATATGTGTATATATGAGAAGGTGAGATAAGTAGTCACAGTTAACTCAGGACCAAAGATAATACCAAAATGTTATCTATAAGAGCCAGAGAAGGAACCTTGCCCCCTGCAGTCAAGCAATGCAAGAAGAAAAAATATGTGATTTGTATGCAATGGGAGAAGTCTCCCATGTATTAAAAATGTGCCCTAGAAGGTTCGGATGTGCACTGTACTAGAGAGTTCAGCTACAAAGAAAAATCCATCAGAAAGGAGAACAAAAAAGAGCAATCTGTCTCTTCCTCTCCACCTGGTAGGAGATCAGCTTATTTTTGCCCATCAGACATGAGTTTTGAACACTCTGGTCATCAGGAAGTCCCAGGCTGGAAAACTGAGACTTCCAATGAATTTAATCCAGACCTAAGTCCAAGGCTACTTTATTGTTTAAAAAAATCCACTTTGGTAGTTTAGTGGGGCTAAAATATGATCCTCATGACTCAGGCTGTGTCATTATAGGCACAGAAAGAGATTTGTGTGTACTGCTATGCAGAGGATGGAAATACTGTTTCCTAGAGGATTATGAAATAGTGTAACACAAGCACTTCTCCAGACAGTACATTATTAATACTTTCATCAAATGAAATGATAATAAGAGCTGGTTTGTTCAACCTTTGAGGTTAATGTTCTAGGGACACTGTACAGTTTCAAGGAATTTCTGTTGAATGGTGTTGGTAACCTACCTGTTTTTATAGCCCTCTTACACCCAACTTGATCAATAGCAAGGGTCAAGCCAGTGTGTGCAAATCACTCACACAACTGCTGTATCTCTTGCACTTCTCACACTGCAATATCTTGGGCCATCTTGAGCACCTCTATTCAAGTTGCACCCACAACTGATATTTCTGATGTCACAGCCTGATTCACCACTCTGTTACTTCAGCGTTATGCTGATGTGATTTTATTTACATATAAGATTTGCAATTGCTCCACTGGTCCAGTTATTCCAAAAGTGGTGCCAGGTGAAAGTAATTTTGTAGATTCCAGTCATACCAGTGAGGAACTGGTGTAACATAATATCCATTTTGCAAAGGGAAAACTGTTCCACAAAGAGGCAAAGTGGATATAAAGCTACTGAGCTCTGTTTTAAAATTCTTTGAGGTCTGTGGATGAAGATCACTATATAAAAGCTAGGTTTTATTATTCCTATATATTGCACATTTGATTAGGCCAAAGATAAACTCTCCCAGGCAGCAAAGAAAACAGAGGTTCACCAATATTATTTACCATGATAAATGCATAAGCAATATCATTACACATGACCTCTCAGCTGTCCCTATGTATGAGTGACATCCTTCGTTGTAAATCTAAATCTGCCTCTATCCCATACTAAACCTGCTGTTATGCAGTTTTTATTATTCAGAATAGAAACACTGACTCCTGAAACTAAAGTTATAAAAAGTGGTATTTCTTCTGGAGAAATGAATCCTCCGTGATTCAAAGCTCTCTGCACTATCATTTTCGTAGTGCCCCTTATTTTGGTTCTTTTTTCCTATGTTAGGCTCCAGGAAAGGGCAAGGCCAGATCTGTATTCTCCCATTATGTTTGATAGTCAGTAAATATCAGCAGTCGAATTGCCAAACATATCCATCCTTGCTTTGGCATGTCTATTGTACTCCACGTCCAGTCTGACAAACTGAAATGTCAAGTTTGGCTAACTTCTCCGTCTCTCTCTCTCCTTTGTATTTGTATTTTACCTCAAAGATAAATTGTCAATGAAACTATTTGAATTCAGGAAACAAAACCATTCCCTCTAATACAATATAGCTATCTCGCATCTTCTAAAAGTCCTGAATTGTGTGCAATGTAAAAAATCTTTTCCATACAAATTACAACTCTTTATTCATTTGACTTGTCCCTCTGCACATAACATTTGTGTATTGTGCCAGGAATAACCTGCGTCACTGCCCTTATAGCCACAGAACAGATGCAATGCCTGCTCTTCACTGCTTTTACATCATGATTCATATACTCTCCCTGCTCTTTTTGACTGCCTGCACTTAAGTGTGACAAACGATTCTTCATCGTACAGTCTGCTTTACCTTTTCAAATGTTTCCGTGGTTCACGGGTAAGTCAGTGACTGTACACTGTACCGTCTTGTGGTAAGTAAATCCCAGGACACAGACAGAAACAAGTTCCTTCCACATCATTTTACACGCAGAACTCTAGGTGCCTACTTTGCACTCTCTGCCCTAGCTCATGTACTTCCGACTGACTATACCAGCAGACCTGGGGTTCTTGGGTGGTATGGTGGGCAACATGGGACACCTTATTCCATGTTCTATACTCTCATGAGAATGTGAATCCTCATTTCCCCAGGAACTTTACAGCATCTATAACATAACATTAGATGAGCACAAATCATTCATCTGAACTCTCCAATTTTATAACATTCAGTTGAACAATGCTACCCTTCAATGCTACCCTTTTTATGCCTCTTAGCTACATGTATGTCCTGGATGAAATACTTTCCTGAAAAACTCGTTTTTCAGTAAAAACCCATTAGGAATCATTCTGATTTCACTCACATTGCTGCAAGTCAGGAGTAGCTCCACTGATGACAGTGTAATTACAGTGGTGTAATTCTGGTGTAAGTAAGAGATCAGTCCCAATGACTTTCATGGCATGGTATTTAATTTCTTATGGCTTCAATTATTCCCATTCTGCAGTCTGAGGGCCTTATTTACATTAAACATTTCACTCAGTAGCCTGTGGTGTATCTGTCTGGGAGCAGAACTACTCAAAATTCAATCACAAACAATGTTTTTCATGAAAAATGGTTTTTGTATTCAAAAAGGAAACTTTTCAGGAAAAACTGTTGACATTATTGAAATTTTCACAACTGTTTCCATGATGATTTATCACAGCTTTTTTTTTTTTTAAATTGAATCATTATTGACATTTTTCATTTACCAAAAACTATTTTCTTACCTTTAACCAGGTTTTCAGTAAAAGCAATTTAAAAATATTGATCTCTGTAAAAATTTTATTAAAAAGCATTGAAAGAAATTTTATGGAAAATGGGTCCATTTTGAAAGATGTAAAATTGAAGCATCTTTGACATTCTGAATTTTTTTTAATTAAATTGTTGTCCTGGGCTTTATGTGTTTGTTTTTCTAAAGCCAACTCTCCCTTGGAATTTATATGCCCCGCCTCCCGCAACACCCAATAATACCTTTGCTCAGCAAGTCACCTAACAGGGCTCAGTAACCGATCCGCCACTCTTCCTAATTTCAGCCAAGATACAAAAGCTTATTTTGGCCTGTTCCGCATGGGTTCCTGCACACTAGACAAAACAGACATGGCGATGTCCTTAAAATGATCATCTCCGCCAATGGGGAGCATCTCGAATCAGAGCCTCACATTTTCCAAAGTTAGCTCAGCTGCAAGTTGGATCACCCCTTGCCATAGGCATTACAGCATAGGACAGAACAACAGTGTGATGCTCCTGGCTGTTAGCACTGCCCTCCAAAAACATTTCACATTCATATGTGGTCCTTGGCTCAGGCCCATCCCTTTCTCTGGGCACTCTCTCTGAGCCTAATTCTCCCATGCTCATAAGGTATTTATCCTCTAAGCAGCGTAGGTGCAAAATGCTACCATTCTGCTCTTTACACCCATTTTGCACCAAGGTAAATGACTGCCCAAGGTGCTAGGGAGTGGAAAATAGAGCCCTATGTACTGGCATCTCCAAGTCAAACTGAAACCTACACTTGTGCCATGCGAAAGAGCACAACTGTGAATGGTCCTGGTCAGAGGATCCTCTTATCTGAAGTGGAGGCAACATTTCCAGTCCAATCTGAATCAAGGTAGATTGTGTAGGATGTCTTACAAAATAAGCACCCAGGGAATGAATCATTGTTAGTGTCCTCTCCTGTACACAACTACATATGCAGCCTGTCTAATAGGCCTACTGCTGCTCTTACAAAGCAAAGGAATAGGTTCTGTAGAATAGGAAGCTTTGCTAGAAGAAATCTCCTCTTTATATTGCGCATTGGGATTGAGCCAAAACATTTTCCTGCATCTTATCGGAATAAGCGCTTCATAAAACCCCAAACAAACAAGGAGTCTTGTGGCACTTTTAGAGACTAACAAATTTATTTATCACATGAGCTTTCATGGGAGAAAATCGCACTTCATCAGACCCTTGAAGATGGAGAAGCCAGTAAAAGCAGAGATTTTGGAAGTGGCCCGTCCTCTGAGCGAGCAAAAGAGCTAAGTTCTGGCCCCAATAAATACTTGTTTGAAAAAAAGAAAAGCAGAAGGGAGGAGAAAAGAGGGAGAGATGCAAATAATGAGAGGGTAAAAGCAGACAGGAAGAGAGAGGACAGAATCAAAGAAGGAGAGGAAGTGGAGGAAACTACAGATAAAAATGGAAAGGAAAAAGAGCAGAACAGGTTTCATGGTAATCTGCATCTTATCAGTGTGAGGTTTTAGGAAGGCTGCTGACTGAGCCCTTCCTTGGTTAGTGCTAGGTGCAGGTGACTCAGAGGCTTAGTTTCTGGATGAATCTAATAATCAAGGCCCGTAGCTCTCTGGTGCCAATGAGATCATCAGGATTTTTTTGAACCCTGTATGTCTGGTAATCTTTAATCTATCCATCGCTATTAGGCTTCAGGGTGTACCCAAAAAGGAATTTTAGGGGGAGTTGGTCATTTCTAGCCTGGGCTCCTACCATGCACAATGACAAAAGCTGGGAATGGGCAACAGGGGATGGATCACTTGTTGAGTACCTGTTCTGTTCATTCCCTCTGATGCACCTGGCATTGGCCACTCTCAGAAGACGGGATAATGGGCTGAATGGCCCATTAGTCTGGCCCAGTATGGCCTTTCTTATCTTATTATGATGTCCATATAAATACAATTTATTGAGCTGAAGTCTATTAAGTCAGCAGCCACTGAGGCAACTTTTATAAAGCTAAAATCCTAGCTAAGACTCCTCTCTCCTCCTTAATGGCCTAACAAGTTATCAGGTGTGGTTTAGACTTAGACTGTCTAGATTCATCAAAACTTTGGGTTTCCCAAAAAAGTCATCAGCCTCCCCACATCACCACTTCATCTGTCTAGCTGCTCTACCACCAGAATCCTAGTTCTGTCTGAGGCCAATTTCCCAGTCCTGATCCTCCCATATGAAAAGGAATAATGGACAAATAATAGACAGCATGCCACATAATGTTTGTATTTGTTTGTGTTGGAGCTATAATACAACATGGGATATTTGCATATTAATTTCTGAGTCAATATGTGGGTTCATGAATTTATATATATATGCTCTTTACACATAATGTGCATTCATATGTGTTCCATATATTTTTGTTTGATCTTTCCTTCCCCATCCTGTAGTCAGATGCTTGGTTTTTCACTAATATATTGCTGCATCGGAGCCCCTTAGGTCAATGGGACTGGATCCTAACCAGCCAGAGACCCTCACTCCTGCAAGATGCATCAGCCATGATCCCAAACCTGTTTGCAGGGGGCTGAGAGGCAAGCAGATTCCTGAGCCTTGTCTTTTTCCCTTTGAGAGTAATCAGCTTCAAAGCTGTTGCCATTCAGCTATTGGCATTACTGCCTGTGAACAAGGGACAGGGAAGAACATGTCACTGTGTTCTGAGTGTGTTCAGATGTGTCTGCACGCAGTCAGCATGGGCCACTTCTCCCATATTGCCAACATTTCAGAAAGGGCAACCTGTGAGCATTGTCCGAGGCAGGACACTGAATGCCATGGAGACGTACCACTCACTGCTTCTGTCGAAGTAGAAAAAAAAGGAATATATCCACGGAACCAAAACCCTAGAGAGTGTCCTGTAGAGAATCCACAACACACAATGTGGAAAAATAGTACTTCACATATTGTCCCAGATGCTTTTTTCTCTCATCATTGATAGCCCTGCCCTGCCGTACACAGTGAACATTCACCAAAGAGCCAGCTGATTGCGCCTCCTGCCTCCTCCCTATGGCACAGGAAATCCAACCTAACAGAGCTACAGGAGCTGGCATGGCCAATTCACATGGAACAGCAGCGGTAGTCCACTTTTTTGTGTCTATGAACAGGCACACTGATCCAGACTCTGAGTTGTCAAGCTTCTCTAAGGATGCAGAATGCTACACTGAAAAATAAGGGAAGCAATTCAGGACGGAGAAGAGGATGTGAATATACATCATTCAACAACACTAACAAAAAACAGCTCCTGGCCGCAGCCAGCTATGCAATGCCTTGTTTATGCCATTCTCGGTTGTGCCTCTTGCTCTGATCAGAAGCACAACAAATTGTCTACTCTTCTGATCCAACGGGCTCTGATAGCTACTGACCAATGTGACAGAGCCTATTGCCTGCATTTGAATTTGAAAGCTGAGTAACAGAAAGCGCCATGCTTGAACACACAAGGGTTTGTGTTTTTTTTTAAATCTACGATTGTGTTTGCAAATTCTAGCTTTTCATGGGCTAGCACTTTAAGCAACATTATTTGAATAGCAAAGTGTAATCTGCATGTTAGAAGCATGAGATGCTTTTAAAAAATTAAAAATGTATTTTCCCCCATTCATGTTCTTTGAGTCCTGGAAAAAATCTCAATTAACAAGAGATCAGATTGCAATGTCTGGTTAAAGGTCTTTTGACTGAAGCAAATAAAAATAGAAAAAGATCACCAGCCTCCTTATATTTTCTGTACAGTAATGCAAGCTATTTTCCACGCCGCTTAGTCTTTTTACCTTTCTTTCATTTACCCTGTTTTTTACAGTTCAATAAATATTTTCCTAAGCTCCACTTGCCAAACAAAAGAGTTTAGCCTCAGTGTTACTCCTCTGACAAATATCCTTATGGTGCTGCACATGTGAGCCATTGATAAACAAATTAAAATTCTGTCCCAGCTCAGAGCTCAGCTGGCCCATTTCATCTTGCGGTATGGGTTTGTAAAGGTCTGGGTGTCTGTCATCCTCCCCTAACCTTGTCTTTGTCAAAGGGATACAAAAGCCTGTACGCTTGGGGCCTTACGATACTGATTAGTGTGAGTGACAAAGTGGAGTAGCAAGTCCACTCAGCCCTTCATAATAAATCTATCAAAGAGTAATAGAATTCCATCAATCCTGCATCATCCCCGAGGGTCGCTATGCTGGGATGGAAAGTGTGTTCCGTTGGGATTGTACAACTGTTATTATTCAATTACACTCTTTTCTTCCTAGTTAAAGACCATGATATCATTATCACTTAATGAATGCATATAATTGGATCTGGACTCTATGTTTGGCTGATGAATACCACTCACTATTCATTCAGTCTCAGCTCATCTTCTGACCATTTATTATAGACTGTTGGCTGAAAACCATGATGACAAAGGGAATTTGAAATTAGCTGAGATTTCATTCAATGCTCAGTTAGACACAAAGACCAAATACAATTCTGATGCCTAAATGAGTCTTAGGCCACATGGAGAAATTATGCCTAAATTAATAGCCCCTAATTTGTACATAAAATGTATAGTTAAGTGCAAAGATATTTTGCAAATGAGTTTCATAACTTTGCAAAACCAATACTCAGAGATCTCCCCTTGTCCTTCTCTCTGCCTCCCCTCCCCCACACAAAATATCCAAAAGTAAATACTACATTTTTTTAAGTTAATGCTTTATTTTCCAATTTAGGCAAAATATTAGCTTTAAAGATGTCATCTGAGCCCATTATGCTCTTTAACTCATCCCTACTAACCCAAACACCATTTTATGATTAAATAACATTTAAATTTGACAAAGCAGAAGTGCTTTCGATACAGTATATTTATTACACCTAATATCAAGACCATCATTAAGTTTCATCAAACAGTGTGCCCCCAAAGGAAACTGGCCCTCCTATCCATATTGTTGGGAGTAAATGTAGCATACCTCCTTTGGGTCACTGGTGAACGGGCCACCTCATTAATCCTAGTTAGTAGGTGCTGATGGGCACGCGGAGCAGCCAAATCCAGATGCTACCCACAGAGCATCTCCAGGCAGTTAGGGAATCACAGAGTACCACCTCAAGCCTTCCATACATCACTTCAAATTAAATTTACATTAAGTGCTACTCCATCAGAGCTGAGAGAAGCTGACATCTTTGGAAAATGCAGATGATAATCCATTAAATCCTATTATATACATGTCTTCTAATTTTACTTAAGCTCATGCATACCAAAGTGTGAGTTTATGTTAAAAATTAAAGACCCTTTTACTAGAACAAAAGACTTTATGAACTGTTGACTTTGGGAGGGTTTATTACAGGATCAGGCTATTCTGTCAAGATGAGTAGACCTTTTTTTCTCCCCCTGTAAAATTTCTGGTTAATCATTTGTTCCAGGGATCTTTTTTCAAACACATAACGTGTCTTTGCTACTTCCACCTTGAATTCTTTGTTCTCTCAAATAAGAATGCAGCCTCTTTAGCTTAATCAAATGTTATGAATGAAACAGTGGGACACATATTGTCTCCTTTTGCAATTAAGAAAATATTTGCTGGCAGCTTTCTAACTGGCAACAGTAAGAAGATGCTATAAAATCATCACAGTGAAAAAAGCTAAAGATTTAATTACCCTGTTACCACATATGTTAATCCCTTTATATTTTCATAGTCCTTAGTCACAGTTACTTTTACTTTGATGAGTCTCTTTTAATTTCATAGCAGTGATCTTATTATTTTTGATTCAAGGTACTTAACTTTTTATATTTAACTACTGTATTTTATGTTTATGTTTGTCTGAGTCACTTTTCTTTGAGAGCTGAACTAAAATTGAAAAATACATGGAATTCAAATACAAGCTGATTATTAATTCACATATTAGGCAATGAATGTTACAAAGATCAAAAAACCTAGAAATAATATATACACAATTAATTTAAAAGCTATTTATCAAATCTTTTAAATTTAAATCAGAATTTGGATTCCAGGCACTAGATATACTTTAACTTGCAAGTCATTTGCTTAAAAATGTGCTTCGCTAAATAAAGCTGTCTTACCACTTGGAATATGTGTAAAATAATTCTTAGAATATACAAAAAATCAGGGAGGTCAACCCCTAACATGATGTCAGTTGGAATGGCTCTGTTTTTCAGTCAGTGGACTTATGCGGATTTACCCCAGCTGAGGATCTGGTTCCTTGAGATTTTTTTTTCTTTCTGATGGTGGAAGTGGCTAATGTTGACAGGTTGGGATGTTCCATTCTGTTTTCCCATTCTGGGCAGTATATGGGTGTGCCAATCTTAAATTTTACATGATGCCCCAAATCTGTGGCAACAGGCAGCAAACTAATCTATATTTAAATATGTTGATCAGTGAGTTAATTAAAAATTCAACTTTGCATTTGTTCCATTTTTGCACTAATTTAAAAAAAAATAGGTCTCAAATTATATCTCTGACCAGGATTCACTGAGGGCACAGATACTGAAATAAATAGATACAATTCCAAGGTGTCTCCCGTGATATATGTAAAGTATCCTTTCTTTGACTCTTTAGCATAGATATAAAATTCCTTTCTGGAATTTGTATTAGGTGCTCTAGTGACACTTTCCTCACCAGCCAATCATCAGGTTAGGCAGATGGTTGCACTGAGTCTTCTTTGTAGATCACCAGGTAGAAAGTGCTGGAAAGGTAGATGTGATTAGTTCATCTTAACAGTAACAGGATTTATGCATATAATTCCAAAAGTATGACTGGTTTCAAAACATACATAAATAAGGTCATGACGGGAAAGTCTATCATTGGCTATTAGCCAAGATGTGCAGGGACGTAACGCCATGCTCTGGGTTTCCCTAAACTGCTGACTGCCAGAAGCTAGAACTTAGACAACATGGATCACTCAATAAACTGCCCTATTCTGTTCATTCCCTCTGAAGTACCTGGCATTGGCCACTGCTGGAAGACAGGATACTGGACTAGATGGACCATTGGTCTGACCCAACATGGCCATTCTTATGTTCTTATTAATGTAATAGGAATGGCATACAAAAATTTCCACATACCCCAAAATGTACAGCTCCATGATAAAGTCACACATCTTGATTCCAAGCCAGCAAGCTCATCATTACAGCTTGTACATGTCACACAGCTGCAAGATAAGAGCCCAGTCCTACAAAGTGCTCAGCACCCTCCTAGGAGCTGGTGTTCAACCTCAACTCTCCTTGAAGACAAACTGTTCACATGGTATGGCCTGATTCACAGCTCTAGCTTTCCAGACTGACCAAGCCTGAACAGGACATAATTATGGTATCTCTGAAGCATACCGGCTGGTCCAGAGGAAAGCTCAACATGCTATGGAAGACTGATAACCAAATTGCCCAAGGGACATGCATTCTGAGCATCTTAGGTTCCACTAATCAGCTTATTCATCCCTGCAGCCTGCCCATGAATTCATCTCATGGGCTGAGATAACTCCCCAAGAATCCCTGGGGATGGGTGGTGATAGTTCCAAAGCTGGCCTGATATATGGAATGTTGTTTATAGATCTCCTGTGTCCCACAACTTCCAAAGAGTAGGGAGCCTCCCTCTCCCATTACTGCTGTGTTGAAGGATAGGATTCCCACCTCCTGTCTCATACTGCCCCCATGCCTACAATAGTCTGCCTTGTCTGCTGTGGCTGCTCTCTTTTCTTCCTCTGTCCTCTCCAGGCCCCAATGCTTCAAGCAATCCTTCATATCCCTTGTACTTTGTTCCTAGACCTCACTGCCTCTCTTTCCTGTACTGTTATCCAGCATCGTGCCTAGCTTAAAGCCTGATTTGGTAAGCCCTCAGTAAAGTGAGTCATTACTCGTAAAAGTTGACCTCTTGACCCCAGTTCTGTGCAACACCTTGGCAGACCCCTAGATTTCAGAGATGACCAGTGACATCCCAGTCCCCAGTGTGCGTGAGATCATCCCCACGCAGTGCTATCATTTATGACTGCCTAAAATGGCCTCATATGGCAGCCCACAGTCGCTGGAGTTCACTATGTTCTGACCTCGCTTCCTGCCTCTGGACATGTTCCCCCCATGCTGGCAAACATCCAGCAAGTCCTTGTACAAGAGACTAGGAGGTGGGGGCTTCTGGGAAGGCCGAAGAAGCTGAGGGCTACTCCACCTGCTTGGAGCCTCTCAGAAAAGCCCCCTGCATCAGGGAGATTCCCAAGTGGCATCTTTCCTCCGGTTTATGGCCCCTTTACACCAGAAGAGCTGGCATGCAAAGACCAGGGCAAAGAATAGTGTGCAACCCGCCACCATCTAGTGCACTGTCTTTTGGAAAGTTTTGCCAATAAATGGTGGGACAGAAATAAGTTGCTCGGGGGTGACTGGAAGCAAGACATTATCTTCCTAGAGTGCTCCTCCCTCCATTCCATAATGTCATCTATATCCCATCATTTTTGCAACTATTTTAAAAATCCCATGAACCCGCATGATCCTCCCTGTTGTCCCCCATCTCTAACAGAAGCCTGGAGCCTGCACAGCTCTACACTGCGTTGCAAGCACAGGATGCACTGTCCTTCAGTATTTGCAGTGCCATAAGAAGAACTGAATCAGTGGGGAACAGGACGATTTCTGGAAGGACAGATTGATGTGGGACATAGTGAGAAACAATTCAAGGTTGTTGATGACATTCTTGGAGCAGCTGAAGATGGTGAAGCACTGTTTGTGGATCCAAAAAACAAGCACTGATTGGTGGAATCAGATCATAAGGCAGGCTTGGGATAATGAGCTATGGCTGCAGAACTTTCAGATGTACAAGGCCACATTCCTGCCTCTGTCTGCCAAGCTCACCGCAGCCCTCCAGGGCAGGGACACCAGAATGAGAACTACATTGACAGTGGAGAAGAGAATGGGCATTGTGCTGTGGAAACTTGCAATGCCGGGTTGCTACCAGTCGGTGGGAAATCATTTTGGAGTTGGAAAATCCACTGTGGGGCTGTTAATCATCTCCTGCTGCACAGTACTGTGATTCTGAGCAATGTATAGAACATACTAGATGAACTTGAAGCAATGGGGTTCTTGAACTGTGGTGGAGAACTAGATGGCACACATATCCCTATTTTAGCACCAGACCATCTTCCCACAGAGCAGGTCAACAAAAGGGCTACTTTTCTACAGTTATCAAAGTGTTGGTGGACCTCCAGGAATGATTCAACAACATCAGTGTCAGATAGTTGGGGAGTGTGCATGACACATGCATCTTTAAGAACACAGGATTATTCAGAAAGCTACAAACAGGGACTTTCATTCCCAATCGCCACTGGTGATGTTGAAATGCCAGAAGTGATCCTGAGGGACCCCACCTACCTTGTAATCCCTCGGTTTATGAAACTTTACACCAGCCACCTCAACAGTGCCAAGGAAAGATTCAACTACTGGTTCAGGAGGTACAGAATGACTGTTGCATGTGCATTTATAGACTGAAGGGACTCTGATATTATTTACTCACAAGATTGGATCTCAATGAAAAATAATCCCAATGGCTACAGCTGCCTTCTATGCCCTGCATAACATCTGTGAAGCAAATGGAGAAAAGATGCCACCAGGATGGTGGGCAGACGTAGAGTGGATGTCTGTGGAGTATGAACCACCAGACACAAGGGCTATGTCTACACTAGAAAAAGTTAGGTCGACTTTAAGTCGACTTAACAAAGTGCTGTCCATGGACGTGGACTTAGTCCTCTTTGTTAAGTCGACCTTACTGCCCTTAGGTCGACTTAACAAAGGGGACTTAAGCATCCACACTGTGCTTATGTCGACTTAAAGAAGGGTTAGGTTGACCTACCCTTAGGTTGACCCCTAAGTTGACTTAATGAAAGCGTGGTGTGGACGGGTCTAAGTTAGGTCGACTTAAGCCTCCTTAAGTCGACCTAACTTGCAAGTGTAGACATAGCCAAGGACTGTTAGAAGAACTCAGCGTGGTTCTATACAGTTAAAGGAGGCTTTGAAAGAGTCCTTTTTTAAAAAAACAAGTCAAGTAATGCATTATGGTGCATTGGGCTCTACCTGGCCTTGCTGTTCTAGGGCTTGTTAGGAATTATCTGGTGTTTCGTGTACATCTAGGGTTATTACACTATGTTTCTCACTGATCCTATGAGTTGTGTCACACTGAACCATAACAAATAAGTGGGTGCTTTCAGCGTTGCTAGGTATTCTGCATCATATGCTATGAACTAATAAAGATGAATTATTTTCCAAATAGTAGAATTTTATTCAGTAACAAAACCAGTGCAAAGAAGAGTCTGTGTAAGTTAAGAGCAAATACATTGCAAACTTAATAAATTAATGGAATAGAACTTAACAGAGGGAAAGAATATCCATTCCATTTTACCTACAGCAACCGTGGCTTTCACAGGTCATCTTATGTGACGTTCTGGATATCCTTAATGTCCCTTGGAAGGAGTGGTAAGGGTAGGGATGCAACCCCTTGCTGCTATGTGGGATGTTGAGGGGGGCTGTAGGGAGGCACTGCAATGAAGATCTCCATGGACTGCAAAGGGAGGTGAGTATGTGATTGTTGAACCCGTAGGCCCACAAAAATCTGCAGCATCTGTGTCTGCTGCTGGAGAAGCCCCATTATGTCCTGATGCATCTCCTCTCCTGCGCTTTTTTCCTGTTTGCTCTTTCTGTCTCTAGGCAGTGTTTATCTTCCAAGCTCTTTGGTGATGCAGTGCTGGCTTGCAGGATCTCATTGAACTTGACAACCTGACTCCCAAGTCCTCTTCTTTCTCCTCCATATTGGGCTTAGGCGTTCTGCAGCTGTGGAGGGGGAACCCCACGAGGCCTCAACGGCAACAGCTGCAGCTAAAAATCCACAAAGGTACCACAGTTAGTATCGTCACAACAGAAAGCAAAGGTTCAGACTGAGAATTCTTGTCCCTTGCTTCCCGAAAGTTGTAAGCAAGATGTGCTTATTGACACTTCTGCATCAGAGTGCTTGTGCACGGAACCACATACAGCACCAGGCCGGGTGTATAGCCCACCAGGGGTCAGGGAAACGAGTAGGGAACTGCTCAGTAGCATGACACAATGTACATAGGACAACAGTGCTGGGATCCTTTTCCACAAGCGGTGGTGATGATAGCTGACACCTCATTCCTGAAGGTAACAAAGGCACAGAGTGCACAACTGCTATTGGCATCCCAAAGCCACCTGGACCCTATGTTGCTGTCTTCTTCTTCCTCCTTCTGCACCTCTTTGTCCATGATATTCACACCAGGGGCTTGACACTTGGGCTCCTTGGAGGTGTCCACAGTGGTCTGTGGAATGGTGTTTCTGCCACCATATTTTGAATTGTCTTCACGGGAAGAACGATGGAAGGGAAGAGACTGGTCCATAATACTGAGTAAGGCTCCATGTAAATTTTCCTTATGAGCACCTGATCAGTATTTATATGGGCATAAAGAGTTATTTATTTCCCTGTCTCCATGAATGATTTCCACACTACTCTCCATTTTTATAACCCACCCGTTTGAGGTTGTGAATTAGATGATGAATGCTCCTTTCCAATGAAGTAATTTTACACAAAGAGCTGGAGCTGAGAAAGGAGAAACATTTTAAGCACTTTTGCACAATCTTTCACCCTTTCCATTTTCCGCCCTCCCTTCTTCCTCTCTTCTGTGCTTCGTCTCTCCAGGGTGGGAGAGCAGAGAGGGGGATTATACCCTCCAAAAAATTGTGATTATTTTGTAAATACCATAGATGTGCATCACAATGCAGAGGACACAAGATTTAGTAGTAATCAATATAAAGGGGATTAAATGAGGCTTCCAAGCCCAGAAAAGCCATGTGGTTCTCTCTGGCTCTCAACCTCCAACGCTGACTGTGTTAATATCACCCTAGAGGTTCTCCCTACAATATGGCCTTGGATTAAGCAGATTAGATTGATGAGTACAGTACTGATCCAAATGAAAAGCCCAGACTGGATCAATCTCAGAGTTTGGAAAAGTTTGACTCTGGACCCTGACCCAATGTTGTGACTTGTTTCTCTAGAATATCGTCAGGACTGTTATAAAGAGGATGGTGGCCAGTTGTTCTCCATGTCCACTGAAAGTAGTACAAGAAGTAATGGGCAAGGGAAATTTAGGTTAGATAACAGGAAAAACTCTCTTACTACAAGAGTAGTTAAGTTCTTTCAGAGGGAGTTGTGGAATCACCACCATTGGAAGCTTTTAAGAACAAGTTGCACAGACACCTGCCAGGAATGGTTTGGGTTTACTCATTCCTGCCTCAACTCAGAAAGCTGGATTTGATGACCTCCTGGGCTACCTCTCTGCCCTATATTTCTATGATAAGAGGCTAAACCAAAGTTTGGAGCTGGTTTCATATTTTACACATGATCCCAATACCACCTTTTCCCCAACATTTCTCCCTTGGCAGATCAGCCCTTTTCATGCCCACGGTGTGTCTTAATGACATAATCTGAGCATGAGTGAAGTGAATACTTGGCTTGTGATGGTACTCAGGGGTACTGAGTACTGGCACCTTTTTTGCACAGTGATGTGGCCCTGGCTCCTGGCGCTGCCATCGGTGGCCCCAGGTCCCTGGCTGAGTATCGGCACCTTTTTTTTTTTAACAAAAAAAGCACTGAAAAAAGGGATTGTTTACTATCCTTCTTATAATGATATTATATTTTAAGAGCCCAATTCTGCTTTTCTTGACATCAAAGGCAGGAACAGAAATGAGCCTGAGAGGTATGCTTAAGTTTTGTGCTAAAATGCATTGCCTAGCTTTATAAGGCTATTGATATTTAGCTTCTTCACCTTTTTCAAACAGTTTGGCTATGTCTACACTAGAAAAAGTTAGGTCGACTTTATTAAGTCAACTTAATAAGGTCGACTTTAAGTCGACTTAAAGCCGACCTTATTAAGTCAACTTAACAAAGTGGACTAAGTCAACTTAAAGTTAAGTCGACATAGTCCAATTTGTTAAGTCGATTTAATCGCCCTCAAGTCGACCTAATAAAGTCGACTTAAGGGTTACTCCCCATCCACACCATCCTTAAGTCGAATTAAGGAGTCAATTTAAGGCTTAAGTCGACCTAATGGGCGGTTCTTATTAAGTTGACTTAAGCTTTCATTAAGTCATTAAGAAATTTCTTAAGTCGACTTAATGAAAGTCTGGTGTAGACAGGGAGTAATTTAGGTCGACTTAAGGGTCCTTAAATCGACCTAAATTGCTAGTCTAGACATAGCCTTTAATTCTTTTATTCCCTTGGCTCTGAATCTTCTACCCTCTGTTCCCCTACTCCATCAACTCCTTAAGGAAAAATGGGGATTTATTCTTTAGAGGCATTTCCAACAGACAGTTCTTCTTTTTTCACCAAGTTCCATTGAATTTTTCAGAGCTGAACTTTTGTGATTCTGACTAATATAACGATGGAGCTAGACCAGATCCTCCACTAATACAAATTGGCCTAGCTCCCTTTCAGAACAACATGGTTTACCCTGCCATATTTCCAGAGACACATTTGTACAATGTATTCAGTGAACGGGAAAAGAATCTAAAAAAATTAAAATGCAGAGGTTTACACTGGATAAATCTATACTAAACCTACCATTGATATTGTCAGTTCAGTGAGTAAACTGGCTGTGTAGTCAGTTTTCCTTGGGCTGCAATTAAAAAAAATGCTTTAATAAACAAAATATGGAGGAAGTAAATATGAGTAGAAACACTGCAGCGGAAATGTCTGGACAGGTTCTGGACTGTCCTTCCTGAGAGCCCAGATGGGGAAGATAAAGGTAGCTTCATGCTACTTTTGTGCTACCTGGATTCCTAGCTTCTACAACAGTGACTCTAACTGATAGCAGTCTGTCCCAGGCTTCCTATGGGCTGTATTGCAGTCTAGGATCTCCATAGCACAAAGTGCTGTGGCTATCTCATTAGCCACAGTCCTGGCACCCCTGCTATTCTGGGTTTTGTAGGGGTGGGCAGCATGCGTCATCAGGCCTGTGTTGCTTCTGAGCAGGGGCACTTTCCCTTGTGGCTCATTACAGTTCTTAAATGTTACCTAGAGGGTCTGGATTGACCCAGATATTTTAAACCATGACTCCACCACCACCTATCACAACATTCCACTCTGTCACCAAAAAGGGAGCTGTGGTCTAATTAAAACCTTTGTCTAACATGCTGTATGTCACAGCATGTAAGTCACTGATGTACAATTCAATTTCTATGCCAAGGATACTATCAATATTTCAAAGCTTAATTTTATGCAGCTCTTTTGCATGGACTGATTAGCATGATGGATGGAATGTACCTTATTGATCGCTGGCAAATCTAAAACTACCTACCCTCCTCCCAGGGGTGGTGAAGGCAGAGGTTAAAGTAAGGGGGAACGCACCGGAATGCTGTTCCGGGGCCCACAAATTTGAGGGACCAGAGTTCCAGGGCCCCTAAAAATAGAAAAATCCAGCGGAACACATGTTCCACCTTGCCCTGGCTGCTGGCAGGTCCTACGCCCCACCATTGTTAATCACAATACTTATTGTGTGATGCAGTGTTTGCTAATTTGTGACAATAATTGCTATAGACATAAACACCATATACAATTATAAATATTTTTATGGAGCGATAACCGATGGCTGTGGTACTGAGAAGTGGTTGCAAATGCCTACCTGGGCTGGGACCCACACATGCATGAAGGGGGCCCAGACAATACGGGAAGGGGGCACAGAGATTAGGAAGGTTCCCGGGCCCATCAAATTATACTTTAACCACTGGGTGAAGGGTCTGGCTACACTTGTATGTCAACATGAATTTTGAATATGGGGACAGGTGATGTTAATGCAATTCTCAAAGTCTTCGGTATTGAGATTCTTTTTCCCATGAGTGAAGCAACCTTCATCAGCTGAAGTTCCCAGGAACCTATTGGATTTATAGTGCAGAGCTACCTCACCACAGTGTGCATATCTCAAAGGTTCTGCCACTACGTTCTCTCTGGCATTGAAGAGGAAGGTACCGTAGCAGGTTTTCTCTCAGTCTCTGCTTCTTCAGTTATCTGGGACACAGAAGGGAAAGAAACAACCAGTGCTGGCTAGAAAATGAAGTCTCTCATAATAATGTTGCAATGGAATGCTGGAACATCAAGTGCATGGTGCGCCCTGGAGCGGCACAGGGGAGATCAAGTGGTCACTACGTTTCACAACGAGGCCTTTGCACACCATTTGGAATTTTACTGTGAACAGACAGGCAGAATATAGGTCTTCCAACTTCAAAACAACAACCCTTGATGACTAGAACCAGGAAAGAATATCTACCCAGTATTAGCTGCATAGGGCTTTTAGCATAAACTTCTTGTCATCCAGGGGCTACATGTGCCCAACTCATGGAGGATGTGCGTCCATTCTTAGTTTCAAAGGCTGGGTGCTTTAGGTTCCTGCTTTCAGTTCTCAAAGTACCTAGTTTAGTCCTTGGTATCAACAGATGTGGGGGCTGCCATAACACGCAGTTAGGTACTGATGACTCTCTCCAATAGAGGGCAGGGATACATGCCAACAAGGACTTAATGATGACACACATCAGTTCTTCAAGAAAGAAAGAAAACTCTCCCATGCTTTGGATCAGGACATATTAAGATTCATCCTCTTCTCTGTAATGGACTAAACCAATACCCTGAACTTGCCAGGGGGTGGGGTGGGGGGGTTTAGAAAGTTGATTTTGTGGAAACTGTTGGCATATTCCATCATCCTTGCACAGAGGGAAGAACTTCCAGGGCCAGATTCTCTAGTCCTCTGAAGTCACTTTGCACTGGATAAGCAGTGTGAAGTTTCCTAAAAGCACCTACTGGAAAATCCTCCATACACAGGGAAACTGTCTGCCAGCCATCCCCTCAACTTGTGAGAAGGAGGCAGCAAGTCAAGGGAATCCAGTTGGTGGGACATTATAGAGCATTGACATCTCCAAGAACTCCTCTCCCCCACTTGCAGCCAGCACCTGATAGCCAAGGATCAGGGAGAGCCCAATGGCCCCACTTTCCAGGAAGCCTGAGCAAAGCCCAAGTATGTAAGAGTTTACAGAGCAACTATATATTCCAAAGCACAGTATCGCATTATCTACTGAATCCATGGGAACCAATCACAGCAGAACTCTATCCTGGGGCTTTTCACAGTGCCTGTCACAGAAGCTTCTGAATATTTCCCATGGAATGTCCAAATCTATGGCAGGAATCTCAGGGGATCATATCTTTCCTGACAAAGAAGGGGCTGCCCTGGATCAGACAGAGAAATGAGGTGGGGGAAGTAATATCTTTTATTGGACCTGCTTCTCTTGGTGAAAAAACAAGCTACTGAGCTTACACTGCTCCTCTTCAGGTAGTTCAGGTCTGTCTATCTGTAGGCTTCTAGTTTGGGGCGAGATTTGACAGTTACACATATCCCTTCTGTAACAAATAGAGTTTACACACTTTTGACACAGTGAAGTTGTTCACTCCAGCATAATTATTATTCCCTATAGCCTTCATAATGAAACTTTTCTTTTTATAGTCTAAAAAACCATTTTAATGTGCTGGGGATCACCTGAGATCAGTCTAATGGGCCCCTTATGGTATTTAAAGCACAACTGACATGTGTTTGGAAAACGTTAGTCACTTTATCGAGGTATAGAAAATGTATCAACAGCCCATTTTAAAAAGGCATTAGAGATGCTGTTGGGTCAATGCACAGACATAGGCCTGAAGGCTACTGGGTTGTGGTCCCACCTCTGAATTTTACTTGCTGCATGATTTTGGGCAAGTCATGGCTCTATCTATATTATGGTTGCCCCAGCACAGTCTGCTTGATAGAGGAGATGGCCCAGGGAGTCCCTCTTCCACTCCCCACTCATCTCTGCAGGTTCTAAACAGACTGAGGATGCCAGCAATGCTTGAGTGGAGAGGGGTGAGGGTCCATCTTTTCACCTCCTTCTCTAGAGTCTCCAAAAGGAACCATCTGATTGAGGAGTAAGGGTTTGGAAGGACTTCAGGGTAGGGCCACACTTCCACCAAAACAATAAGGGTCTCAATGCAGGGGAGGCATGCCTCCCGTAGGCAGCAGAAATTGGGAAACACTTCACTTTGTTAGATGGAGTGCCTAGCACTGACAGCCTCCAGCACAGTTTACTGTGTGCATGGAGGGAATTGAAAATCATCCTCAAGTTGAGTCTATGATTCAGAAGGATATGTGGGATGGGGAGTTGTATGGCCCAAAGCCCGCTGTCCAGTGGTCATCTCACCATCCATAGGGTGCAACATCTACTCCTGTCCCCCCATCTGAATTCCCCTGTGAAGACTCATCTCTGCGATGCACAAGTAGGTGAGGAATTCTGTTGTGCACGCTTTCTTCTGTCGGGCTCACCAGTGCAGACAGACAGACATGGGGTTCCATTGAGTCTTAGCCTTGTGTGCTCTTTTCAAGGCTCTTCAAAATTAATCCCTTTAACTTTAGTTCGATTGAGCCCTAGATATGGGCTGTTGCAGGGACACTCGAGTTAGATTAACTTCTGCAGTAATGATACACACTGCTTGGATCACTAGATTCTACTAGGATTTCAGCCGCTACACACAGAGAATGGACCAAGTTCATAGCTGTGTACATTCAGTGGGCCAGATATTCTGCTGCTGTAACTCAAAGGTTCTCCATTGAAATCAATGATTTAGACCAACTGAGGATCTTGTCCAGTGATTCCAGCAGTGATTTTGGACACAATAGTTGGAAAATTTTCAAACAAAAATACTAAAGAGATTAGTAGTGGGAGAATCTGAAAACAGCTCCCTCTCACTCTCTTGTCATAAAAAGGGGTATATAATGATGTTGATATTAGATTTTTTAGCATTTCTGTGACAAAGGTACGTTCTTATTTCATACATTTACACTACGGAATAGCTTTTTGCACATGTTGTTAGCTGAAAGCTTGTGTCATGGGCCAATGAAAGCTTCTGTTTCCCCAATATTTTCCCCAGCAAGTGTTTGGGTGTTTGTTCCCCCTTGGTGCCTCTAGATTATTAACATTTTATCACTGAATAAGGTCAGAATTATCATAAACAAATATTATGTTTATTTTAATATTAAGCTTTTCACCAACATTTTAACCTCCATGGAAAATTAAATTATTTTTGCATGTGACTAAGAGAAATCCAGTGACATATAATTAAAAACAACAAATAAGAGTCACATTCTATACAAGTGTAATTATGTTCATGTGGTATCGCTGTAATTGAAAGACAGAAGACATTTCATTCTGTATTAAAAGAGAATTTCTTTCAGTAGGTTTCCTGAAGCTCATTAGATATTCCCTGGCCTATTCTCCTAAGTAATTAGATTTTAACAGGATTTTCAACAGATCAGAGCAATCTCTGTGGGTGCCAATAGGAGACTGTCCCTCTGGCCTTACCAGCAGGGCAGCATGGATAACAGCCAGTCTGGGAGTTAATAGGACAATTACTGGCCTCTTTTAAATGAGTAACATTAATGCACTTAAACTAAATGGCTCTGCATATGATTAAATATTAACATCTGCAAAATATGAAATCATGATATGCAATCAAGTTTTGTTGTTTTAATTTCCCCAGCGTCAGATTTAAGTTGTGTATGTGAATTTGCATTGGCTAGTGTATGTTAAACTTCCAAAACACACATCAGCAGTATCTGCGAATTGTTCTTTTGGAGCTATTCCATTAAACATCTTAAAACCACACAAGCTAAAAGGAAATGTATCAACAATGGTCTAAAAAAAACCCTCTTCTATTGCCTCATTGGGAAACTGGTCAAGAATCTCCTGTTTACTAACTATAGAAATAAGGCCATTAAAGTCAGTGGCAGAGTTCCTACAGATTTCCAAAGTGGGGGCAGGATCAGGCCTGCATGTTGTCTGAGGTAGTCAGTCCAAATATGTTTGCTGAATTTGTAAGGTATGGATAGACAGGAACATTTCACTATCTATTTTTTTAGACATCTGGGAACTCTGTGTAAAATGCAGACTTTCATGTTTTATGTATAATACACAATATTCTGCACATTACATTGATACCATTTTGCAAGAATACACCGAGAACATTTCTTTGACTAGTACTAATTTTACTAACCGCTAATGTGGTGGCCTTGCCATCCAAAGGATTGGGTGGACCAGAGCATGGATCTCATTTCTGGAGTAGGGAAATAGACCCCAACTAAGAACTTGCTTTAGTCCATCATTACTGAGCACAATTCTTAGGCCCTATCTTAGTTCTCAGCATGTGCTTTGCTCCCATTAGCTTCCAGCTGAGCACGTGCTTTGCTGAATCAGGGTTCAAATGTGACTTGGGCCTAAATTCTCCAGAACAGAAGCTATGGTTTCAGGATCAGATCCTCGACTGGTATAAATCTGAGTTGCTCTTGCTAACCATGGAGCACTCCCACCGAAGAGCTAATCCTGAGATTAAAACAAAACAAAAGTCTGGTGGTTGGTTTTATGTCTGTTTTGTTTTGATTTAACAGTTACCTGTTCAGCGACAGGGAGGGAGAGGAATGACATGAACAGACTTTTGGAATACTAACAATGAAAATATCCTTACTGACTGTCTACATGCATTCTGATTTCCCAAGAAATATTTATAGATAGTACTTTTCGCAGCTGAGCTTTCTGCAAAGCAGCCCTGAAAAAAATTTAAATATTACCTTTTACCATGGCATCCTTTACAAGCGGGAGAGGCTCCCAGTCAAAAGCCACAATCTCATCCTCCTGATGAATGCACATGGAAAACGTTAATCTGGTGATGGATTGTGATCACTGCTGCTGGTTGACTAAGAATTTAACTCATTCAACTACATTGGTTATGTTGTATCCTCTGTTGTCTCCCTCATTTTCAGAAAGGGAAAAAGCTTATTGTCATGGAACCTGATGAGTTGGAACTTCAAATCTATTCTGTAAATATGGACAGCAATGAGTCAGGTACCAGCATTAGAAAATTATAATGTGTGTAAGTGTGGAGTTCACAGATTAGGAGGTGTGGTTTTTCAGGAGGCTGGCCTGTTATATAGTGTTAGTTTTATTACAGTCACACACAGTAAAGTGTGCTTCTAGCCAAAAGAGGAGGCGAAGTCTAAAGGATATTGTTTTGTTAACTACCGTACTCTCTAGGCATAGTTTGGACACAAGTCAGCAAACACCAAAACACTGTGGATGCCAGTTCCACGGTGACAACATGAAGAACTATCCTTGTGATTCAGAACACAGTGAAGAATAGCCCTGAGCAGATTTAACACTGGATTAACTGAGGTTAGAATTTGGGCCCAAGATTTTTAAGTAATTCTCAATACATAATAAAAGATTTACTGGCTCTGATTCAGCTGCCATTAAAATCAATGGAGGCTTTCCACTGATTTCAGTGTGGAACTTGAATCAGGCCCATTGTTTGAAATTTATGTTTACAAGTGTACTTGAAAATGTCTGCCAACACCTACTTATGGAATTGACTACCATGTGGATAGATACATGAGGGTGTGCACATAAGCTGATGGAACAAGCCACCTGATCCAGCAATAACACCAGGAGTCTCACTTTTGCCAGTGGTATTGTATGAGTTGGCTGAGAGTTTGGTGTTTTTTGGTTGGGGGTGAAGTGTTTTTTTCCTGTGTTTTTGTTCTGGGGTGTTTTGTTTTCTATCTCCATTACAGAGCCTAAGTCTTACAAGGACTGCCACAATGACAAGAAATCTGTATCCAGTGAATGTATATCAACAGCTCCATCTGGGGGCCAGGCGATAATAATATAGCACTTATATAGCACTTGCTTTTTAAAGCACCGTACAAATACGAATTAATCCTCACAACTCTGCCCGGTGGTAGGGAGGTATTATTGCTTTCTTTAAGATGGGGAAATTGAAGCAGAGGAGTTAAGTCAGCGGTTCCCAACCCTTTTGGCTCAAGGGCTGCAGATACCATTTTCACGGCCCTGAAGGGCCACCACCCTCTACCAGCAGCCACCTCCCCTCCCCCAAAAGCAGTTTGCCTCCTCACTGGTCTCCCACACTAATAAAATCTCACAGTGTAAATCCACTGAGAATTATGGGGTGCATCTACACTTAGAAATTAAGTCGACTTAAGGAGGCTTAAGTTGACTTAATTTACTCCACGTCTACACTGGGCTTTCCTTAATTCGAGTTAAGCTGCTCCTTAAATCGAATTAAGGAAAAGTTAGTTCGAATTAGTAACACCTCGTTTTTATTCGAACTAGCGCTTAAATCGACTTAATTAAGTCAACTTAAGCCAGTGGAGACGCGGAGTAGTGCCTACTTGAATCTTTTTAAGTCGACTTAAAATGTTAAGTCGACTTAATAAGGCCAAAAAGGGGCCACATCCACACTTGAAAAGTTAAGTCGACTTTTGTTAAATTGCCTCAATAAGGTCCACTT
Organism: Pelusios castaneus; assembly: GCA_007922175.1. Taxonomy (NCBI): domain Eukaryota; kingdom Metazoa; phylum Chordata; order Testudines; family Pelomedusidae; genus Pelusios; species Pelusios castaneus. Next base: position 10,779,327 of record ML685778.1, on the reverse strand, counting down.
TAAATCGACTTAAAGTCGACCTTATTAAGTCGACTTCATAAAGTCGACCTAACTTTTCAAGTGTACACATAGCCATGGTGCCTCTAGAGCTGGTTGAAAAGTAGATACATTTTTTAATAGAAAAGTTCTCTTTTTTTTGTCAAAATTTTCTCACCAGCTCTAGCCATGACCCAATCAGAATGGAAGCATGACACACTACTGGATCATACCTCATGGTTTGAGAAAGACTGTGACCTAGACCATATTGCCTCAGCTGGTAGTAGAATTGTCACCATCTGTTCTCCAGAAACACTGCCGCCACAGAGCTTGACATGCTATACTGGCCTCCTGACATATCAGAGGAAGAAACATAAATATGCATATGGTGAAAGAGTTAATGAAGGCAGCCTTGGAACCAGCATGGAGAATGTTAGTGTAACAGCATTAAAGAGACCAGGTGAGTGAGGTAAGATCTTTTATGGGACCAACATCTGTTGGTGAAAGAGACAAGCTTTTGAGCTACACAAAACTCTTTTGTAGAAGCGTGTCTCTCCGGGGCAGATTTCCGCATGGGCCTATGGGGCCCATGTACAGGGGCCCCACATCCTGGAGGCCCTCCACCTTGCTGTGCCAGCAAGGGGGGGGAGGGCAGCAGGGCCACCCTGGGCCAGACACCAGGCTCCCACCCCTCCCCTTGGATGGCTGACCTGCCCTTGGAGCAGGGTGGGCTGGCCTAGAAGCCCATGGCCATGGAAGGCCACATCAGAAGCCACACCATGCACCAGTTGGCCCCGGGGGCTGACCAGCCAGGCCAGGGCCAGTCTCTGGTTCCAGGGACCCCCAAGTGCCAACCCACAGGTGGGGGGTCCTGGTGGAGGGGTGGGGCCCCAGGTGAGGGGGCCACCAGTGGAGGAGACCCAGGGGTCCCAAGGCCCCTAATCCACCTCTGGCATCTCTCTCTCACTGACAGAAGTTGATCCAGTAAAAGATATTACCTCACTCACTTCATGTCTCTAGTATCTTCTGATCTGAGCAGCTACAACAACCGTGTAACAATGTGATGGCAATGGAAAGCCAATGAGGAAAAGCACAGAGAAATGGAGAAGTGAATTTGGAAATATGAAGCAGACAAAAATCTGGAGATGTTTTAGTCCATGATGCTGTTATTAACCACATACACAGTTGTACACTCCCAGGAGCTCGGAAGAGGCAGGCTCCTCTGCTAAGCTTTACTATAGGCTGTGCGGATAACAATGCCCATAGTTAGAGTTGCCTGACACTTCCCATTATAAGACTCTCTTCAGTTGCTTAGAACTTTGCCAAACTTTCATTTGGGGTGAAATTTCCCATGCTGACTGTCAAACTCAAACTGATTCCCCCTCCCCCCCCCGTTCCTCCTACCTTAATGACAGCCTGGATCTTATAGGGCCCAGGTGTGTCCTCTATTCTGTCTCACTGAGAAGCACTTAACCTACCACAGGTGGACCAAGTCTGTTGCCCCTCAAAGGGGCCAAGCTCCCTGTGACAAACCCCTACTTCATTGTGAACATAGGATGGAGCTCCTCTGCTGATGAATCAGGGCTGTGTAGTGAAGGAAGCTGTGATCTGTAAAATGCAACCCTAATTTATTGCAGAAATTGTGACCATGCAACTAAAGACTGTATCATAATGCATGCACAATAGGGGGACAAATTAAGCTTGCACAGGTAATCTAAAAGCTGGCCTTTCCTGATCTCTGATAATTGATTGAAACCTCAATGTTCATCTAGCATGGGGTTTTGTGTGCAATCATTTATATAGTGTTGTATTCTGCTTATCAGAACACAGAAAAAGACAGGTCCCCTGCTCAGAGGTGCTTACATTCAAACTCAGACAAACGTGATACATGGGACACTAGTTTAGGCATGAGAAGGTGGTCAGCTACATCATGGGGATATCAATATGAGGAGGCTTTGCAAAAGCAGTTGAGCTAAAAAGGAGAGGGACAGTGTTACCGCCTGATGGGGGTCACGCAAAATGGTTCTCCATTTGCGCCTCAGATCACTACATCTTAGCTAACTTATCCTGCAATTCCCATCATGGTCAGTGGCTATGTAGTGCCACCCATAGACTCCTTAAGTAGAGCCATCTGCACACTGGGATTTAAGTTAATGTTTAACAAACATGGTTTTGTGCTAATAACGGGACAAGCAGTTTAACTTATACACAGGATGGGTTTAACACTGGGGATGGGGCAGAGCCTTCATTCCCGGACATGTTCAGAGCTCCAGGGAACGCAGGTGGAGAACACCTGCTGCTCCATGCCATCCCTTCACAGTAGCACAGGGTCTAGAATTAGGCCCCATCTTTGCACAGGAAGTAAAAGGCAGAAGACTCCCTGTGCCCAGTCTCGTGGACAAAGGCCAGCCATCACACAGTTTGCACACACATATTCCAGCTTCGCTGGGAAGATCTCTGTGTTTCCTTTTATGATCAGGACAAGTGTGGCTTTTACAGTAATATAAGGGTGTTTTTATGAGACTCGCCCCTTGCAATGTGCAGATTTTATTAGAAACTCGCCTTCCCCTCTGTCATATATGATAAATAATGTTTATTGATGTTCACTTCCTTCAGTGAAATCAAGTGTCAAACAGCACGTCAGTATTTGCCAATTTTCTTTTCGCATTTCATGTTCTGAGCTTTTTATGTTACATGCCTGATTAAAAATTTAAACATTGTCACCATTAGTGCTAAAATACGTTGCTAGAGCATCTCTAATTATGCTTACTTGCCTGCTCTGAGCAGAAGCTGACATTTCTGGGTCAAAATCTGGCTGTTGATACGCAGGGTAGGAAGTAGCCACTCAGACAAAAAAAGCTTCTCGTTTTCACAAATATTTCACAGCATGTAATGCAAAGCAGTTACTGTGTGTATATATTGCTTACGTTATGGTAATTGTTGTGTAACAGGAATTTCAACTTGCCCTCCATCCAAATATAGCCTTATCCACCATTCATACTCTGCATGGTGTACAGCTAACACTTCTTTTCTGCATATCACTTCAGTTTGAAAACAGTTTATTAATCTGGAATAAAATGAGAACAGGCTAGCAAACCCGATTAGGATGAAATTCATTCCTCTCCAGGGGGCCAGTGGGACTTAAGTGCACCATAGGCTGGCCCTCAGTGCATACATTAAAGGTGAAATTGTCATTACAGGTGACATTCACCGCTATGCAAAGGCTCAGAGGTGATTTTCACCCATGATGACAAGAAGCACAAACACAGTGTTCTTTCTCCTCATCCACATAGAGAGCAAACCTCTCTTCTGGCCTTTCCAGTAGGAAGAATAGTTGTTGGAAATCGGAATGTTTATAATTTCCTTAACCTTCCCATGTATGTGTAACTAATGCAATAACTGACTAGCGCCTGTCTTACAACATCAGTAATATCCCTTACTGGTGTTATGTTAGCAGAGAGCATGCACCCTAGGAAGTAGGTGCAACCCACAACAGCTCTGCAGTTTGGAAGTCCTCACTGAGTGTCAAAGTCCTGGATCAAGTCAGTAAGTCATCCACATTCTGAATTCAAGTAGCCTAGTCGTAAAAACAGTCACAGTAGCTTTTCAGGTTCTGGCCATAATCTGTCCAACAGAGGTCTCCATTTTTCCACCCAAGAGAAAATTTAAAAAATGAGATACCTTCATGTGTTCTCCCTTTTAAAACTGATTTGATTTGTCTCTACTTTATGAACAACTTCTCCAAAACCAAAACACCCATCTCCACTTACCTAAGTCTCATCATCCAACTATATGGACAAATTTTCAGAAGTGGTCCCAAAAACAGGCCCTGCTAGATGTAATGTATTTTACATTCAGCTTCTAGCTCACGCGGGAACTCAGACTTCTTTACAGAAGTTCTATCTGCACTTGTTCAGATATGTGGTGACTCAAAGAACCTAATTTATGTGGACACATGCTGTTTCCATTCTCCAATATGAGCTTTTGCACATATGAAAATGCCAAGCACGTTGTGCTCTTTTTGATGTTGAGCTGAGATTCTTATAGAAATATGGACTTTTTTAAACATATAATTTAAGCTATGCAATTTTTTAAAATTGAAATATCCTAAATGTAATCAATAATGGCCAGATTTTCAAATGAGGTCAACAATCAGCAATTCCAGTTGTTCTCTGTGAGAGCTGGTGGGTGATCGGTCCTTGTGAAAAACCTAGCCATAGATTACCACCCGAATACTGAAGTTAGGTATAAATGATGTATGGATCAATAGTGCCCCAATACTTTAAGTATACCCTGATTTGTCTTCCTCACAAAATAACTGAAAAACTAGTCATGGGGTCAAATCCAGACCTGTGTAAGTAAATATAACTCTATTAAAACAACTTAGTTCAGAGGAGGAGAAAGCATATAATCAGAAGGAATTAATAAATAGCATATGCTTAAATCCTTTGCTTAATCTGAGCCATAAAAATAAAAGCAGGGCAGGTGAAATTCTGGCCTTCGATTTCAGAAGCATCCCTCTAAGTATCTATGACATGCACATCTGTGATGCTCATACACGTGAACAAAGTGTTAGAAGCCAGCAAAGAGCTCCATTAGCCCCCTGGTTGCTCCTGGAGTATGGACCAGCTTAAGTAATGATGAAACCTAGCTGAAGGAGGACTGGGTAGTGCTGTAAACAGACTATTCGGAGAAGAATGGGGGCTGCAGAGAGAAACTCCTGATAGTAGGGCAAAGGGACCCATAAGAGAGAAGACTGGTAGTTCCCCTCTCTGGCTGCATCTATACTGGTAAATTAAATCAACTTAATTTACTCTGCATCTACACTACAGTTTCCTTAAGTCGATTTAAGCAGCTTGCTGAAGTTGACTTAAGGAAAATAAAGTTGACTTAATTAAAATTAAGTCGACTTTATAACACCACCTTTCAATTAGACCTAAGGCTTAAGTCAACTCCCTAGACTTAAGCCAGTGTAGACGTGGGGTAGTGAAAGAGTATGTCTACACTAGAAAAAGTCAGGTCAACTTTGTTAAGTTGACTTACTAAGGCCAATTTTAAGTCGACTTAAAGTCAACCTTATTAAGTCGACTTAACTAAGTGGTTTCCATGGACATGGACTTAGTCCACTTTGTTAAATCGATCTAACTGCCCTTAGGTCGACTTAACAAAGTGGACTTAAGCGTCCACACTGTGCTTAGGTCAACCTAATGGAAGGTTAGGTCGACCTAAGGAGGGTTAGAACAACCTATCCGGCAGGTCTTAAGTCGACTTAAGGAATTTTTTAAGTCCACTTAATGAAAGCCTGGTGTGGATGGGGACTAAGTTAGGTTGACTTAAGCCTCCCTAAGTTGACCTAACTTGCAAATGTAGACATAGCCGAAGTGTTTTAAGTTTGTGGTTTTGGGAGAACTCCAGGGAACAATGCTCTAAAGAAAGATATCCTGAGCCTTCATCCACAATTTATAGTTCAAAACAGGGGCCCTTCATAGTAACATCATACATAATAAGTTTTGCTATTCTGCCATCTAGTACTGCAAGTGCACAAGAGGCAGTGGAACAAAGATGGCTGACTGACAAGAAATATCTGTCCTAGAATCGTAAGAGTAACAGCTCCAACACAATAACCCATGGGAAATTCAAGGGAAAATTGCTTTAGTACTACTTGTTTGGGAGGTTTTTCCTGTTGCTGCCAATGCTGAGGCCCAGAAAGTTGTCTGAACAACAGCTGCATCTTGTGACAAAGGGAAATGGATCACCAAGTGCTAAGATAAAGACTGGCACGAGTTTGCCATATCAGAATGGAACCGTAGTAGTGAGAAAAGGACAATGAATTTCTGAGATGGAATGTTTATAGGGACACCTCCAAAAAAAAAAAAAAAGAATCAATCAAGACTGGGGGTGGAATTTTCCACAAGCACTTAGTCCCATTTTTCAAAAGTGGCAGGGACAGTAAGGAGCCTACATCCTATTGACAGTCAGTAGGTCTTAGACGCCTAAATCACTTAAATGCTCTTGAAAATGTAACCCCAAATCCTGTACTCCATCTTTAAGACTAATGCTAACACTTTCCTTAATGTGTGTGGAATTAGCCTTGCCAATAGCTGCATAAATGTTTGTTCAAACAAAAAGAAAAGTGAGAGAAGAAAAAATACAGTGTGTGCCCAGTGCTAATGGAAAACCTATTTATGCCATCTATTTTGGAAAAATTATTGAAGAACAGTTCATCCATGTGAAAATATTAGCAGTGTAGTTCTAACAAGGTCAGTAAGACCTAGAGATTTGCAGAGAAATCACCTTCATTTCACCAGGTAAATAAAAACTTGATTTTCAGAGCGCCCTATCTGAGAAGGCACTCTGTAGCACAGTTAAATTATGAATAGAGCACATATGTTCCATATCATATCATTTACAGCACACTTTAGCATAGACATAATGCTTTGTAACAAACTACAATACCATTCACAAAATGCATTTAAATAGCATAATTTAGTTCATTAAATTCAGTCATTTACAGTAAATCAAAATCATCACAGGAGTTGAAGAGAGTACACAGTTGTTTGTTTGAATAGTTAAGCTAGGTAAGTCAATTTCTTTTTGAAGGTCAAGGACACAGTTGTTTCCATTTTCTGTTATAAAAAAGATACAGCCTGTGTCATGAGATAATTTAGTATCATCTGAATGTGATCAACTCTGTTCCCTCCCCCCCTCCACCCGTTGTTCCCTATTGTATAACTGACATGCCAAAAATATATCTAAGTCAAGAAAACACTTTACATATAAAATTAGGCTTCATTTTCTTTTAATGATTGAATGGATATGGGACCCATTTTTTTAAAAAGGATTTACCCTTGCAAATCTGCAGCATATTATTTGGAAGCAAAGATGTACGGTTTTTCCTAGGCCAGCTGTCAACTGTTTTGCCTTTGGAAATATTATTACAAAAAGAAAGTGGATTTTTTTGCCTTCCTAAGAGATTCTGGCTCTTTCAGCCAGCGGGGTGCGCTGTATCAGAGCGTGGCAGTGTTTGCACGTGCACAAAGGGGCTTGAGAAAATCTAGCTGAGTCATCCAGAATTCCTTCTAGGGGCTCCTGAAGGAGCATACCCCACTGCCATAGCTGCGCTCCTCTAGGAATGGGTGCAACACATATTACCCTTCACATCAGCCCAGATCTGCTAGTGGGGTGGAAGCAAGGATCAGACCATAACCTTATCTTCTCTATATTTTCCTTCTCCTCTTTCAAGGCAGTTAGTAACCAATGGGGTTGAAGCATGGTTCAGGGCCTCCTCTCCTCTGTAATGAAGATCCATCTACCATCTCCACTGGAATGTAGTGCTAACTCTGCTCTCCTCGTGGAGGAGAAAATGGAGTCATCATTGTGAATGCTCAGATACTCTGTTGATGAGAAACCCTAACAGACTAATTAACTGAGCCTCATATATCCCTAAAAGGTAGTGAAGGGGTCTTCCCCGTGCCTCCCCCCCATGGGATAATTGCAATGGAGACTGAGTGACTTGTTCAAAGCCTGAAGAAGAGCTTTATGTGAGCTCAGAAGCTCGTCTCTCACCAACAGATTTTGGTCCAATAAAAGAGATTTCCACACTCACCTTGTCAGAGGCAGGAATATAAATAACCTAGATCTCCAGACTTCTGGATGTGTGCTTTAACTTTAAGACATCTGTCCTTTTATCAGTGGGGCATACACTTATCTGTCCCTGCAATAATCTAATTCAGACACCTACAAGTACTCTTCCTGAAATCTACATTCACACAGAGGAGGTAAAGGAAGCAATTTGCATTAAAAATGATTCAGACTAAAGTAGCAAAGGAGTTTACACTATATTAACACCCCTGAAGAGGCGCTAATGGATCACTCTTTTAGTACTTCATTTAGGGGTGGGCAAGAACTGGTTGGTTTCATGGAATGGTATGGGAGAACTTCACACAGATTACTTATGCTAATGATTTGGGGATGATGGTTCCCCAGGCTACATCTACATCACATCAGCTGACCACAGAAATCAAATGAGGGCCACGCAGACTGGGTTTGAAAATGCATTCAACTTCTTGCCCATGGAGAGGACAAGTGGATAACTCCAGCTCTGTCTCTTCACCTCTCACTCTCTACACACACGTGTCTACACTACAGTTTAGGTCAGCAGAACTTCAGAGGTGTGACTAAGCCACCCCCTGAACAACATACGTTACCCTGGCGAAATCACCACAGTGGACGGTGGACAGCAGGAGAGCTTCTCCTGCCAGGCTAGCTTCTGCTGCTTGCAAAGATGGGTCCATTATGCCAACTGCAGAGCTCTCTCCTGTCAGCATGCAGCATCTTCACCAGGTGTGCTGCAGGTGAAGACGTGCCCTTAAAGTGGGGGACTGGGCACTGGTGCGGCAGCAAATTAGAGCACTCCCCACTCTGCCTTTATGATTCAAGCAGAGCACAGCAACCAGCACCTAGTCACTGAATGCTGACCCCTCTTCGGGGGACAGACTATGAAGATCTATCCAAGCAGCTAGATACATACAGGATGGGACAGCTCCGTCTCAAAGAAAACTGAATTATGCTAGACACTGTGAATTGCCTGTTGACATTGTTATACAACAAGGGGTTAGCAGCGGAAAATGTTCTTGATACAAATAACCTTCCCCATCTTACAGGACACTGGGGTGAGAAGCTATGAGCATGCACAAAAAAAACTCCTTTGTAATAGACACGACAGCCACAGCTGCCCCGGGATTGACAGCTTGGAAGGAAATGGGCCTGATACAAATTATTCTGGGCATTGATGAAGCACCACCAGACCTCACCAAGAAGCTATGCTACCGTCTTTCAAGGGGTGTATTGCCTGCCAGAGACGGGCAACGTAAAGTGCAGTATGAATACTGCTAGTAATCCACCCTCCTTTGCAAGATTCATCCATGCCGAAAGAAAGGATTTGGCAGGTGTTGCAGCAGATGGACTAAGCAGTGTGGCTAGTGGTGAAAGGGACAAAGGTGAGCCAGAAAGGACTTGATCGTAAATAGCCCAGGCCATTCCTCAACCATTTATCTTCAGCCCAGTGCATCACGGGCCAGACTGTGAGCAGTTCCGTTACATGCTGGTAATCTTGGCTACAGAACAGCAAAATCCAAATGTGAAGAGACTGGCGAAGGAAATGTCCACGGCATGTGAAGGTGTTATATGGATGTGTATTTCTAATGTGCCCTTTAATAGGGAATCTGGGCACTGCTATATATTGGTTCTGTGCAGAAAGGATTTAGGTTGGGGAAGCAGGTACAAGACATAAGAACATATCAGAAAAGCCTCAGTACCACCTCACTCAGGAAAATTGCTCCAAGTCTATGCTAGCATAAGTCACTGGCTCACATAGATGAACAGTTCAAAAGGCGCATCCTTGCAAAATGGCCCCCTACACAGATGCACCACAGATGCACCAATTCTCCAGTTATGCGATTTTACAGCAGCAATACTAGTTGAATGCCACTGATAGCTTGCTCCAACATGGGTGTCTAATTTTCATGCAGAAATGAGCTTTTGTGGCAGCTGACAGCTCAAGAACTGAAGTGACCTCAGTAGATTAGTCATTTGGGAGAAAGGTGAGAACAGGTTTTAGTGTCTCCGGGACTGAGGCCTTAAGTTATATCACAGACAGAAAATAGCTGATCATGAAATTTCATGCCAATAAGTGGGTCTTGAAATTTGCTTTACATACTCTACTGATGACACCATCAGATGTAGCATTTGGACAGTCATAGTGCTGACCCCAGCTTTACAAAAATCATGAGTCAGATCCCCAAAAGTTACAGGGTCAATTTAGTGATCATAAGATTTTTGCCTTTGAAAAAGAATTCTGGTTGTTTTTGTTTTATTGTTGCTCTCTGGATGTTCATTAACTTTTCGCCACATGCACAAGGGCTAGAAACTTAATTGAAAAACTAAGTGAGAGCTGAGGGTGGATCCAAGACTAACTAAGGGAATAAGGGGAGGGAGAACAGAAGTGTCCTGGAAGTATGACCAACAGAAGAATTGTGTAGAATGGTAGAACTGGAGAACCCTACGAGTAATGGGATAAAATCAAGCCAGGAAACTTTTATGGTGAATCTCAGGGCTGCAGAAGGGAACAACAGGAACCTTCCTAAAGGAAAGCTCTAATAGACAGGGAATACTTTTCCCTAGGAAAGTGGCGGGAGCCCAAGTCATTTAAGTTATAGTGGTTGAAGCACAAGAAACAGTAGGGGAAAACCCTGCCCTAGCAAGATAACTTAGCTGCTATATTTCATCTCCTTGTATGGTTCACTGCAGTGAAAGTCTGCCTGGTGTCAGGAGGGGGGCTGTAGCTTGCTCCCATCCCAGGTGAATACTGACATGCCTCCTCTCAAGAACACTCTAAAAAAAGAGAGAGAGATTGTAAGTGGGATTTTCAAAAGCATTAAGTGTTGGCCTAACTCAGCCTTTATTGAAGTTCTACTGACATCAACAGAAGCAGAGTTTGATCAATAGCTGTAATTCTTAGGAGGTTTTGTCAGTCAATCTCAAAGCACTTTACAAAGGTGATCAGTATCATTATTCCCATTATATAGATGGGGAAACTGAGGCCCAGAAAGAAGTGACTTGCCAAAGGACAGAGGTGAGTCATGGGGGAGGGGGCCATGAGGTGTCTTATGCCTCCCCCCAGATTTGCTGTTTGGCTTGTACTGAGCATCCTCTGTACACAGCTGAAGCCAGTCTCTCCCCTACTGCCAGACATGGATTGTCTCTGCCTAAGGACACCCAGCAGGCTATAGCAGAGCTGGGATTCGACTTCAGTTCTCCCAAATCTAAGTCCAGTGCTGAGAGCTTTTGAAAATCCCACAAAGGCATTAATTCCCCTTCTGAGCTTAAGAACTCCTTCAGATAATAGAGCAGTGGTCCCCAAACTGTGGGGTATGGAACATCGGGGTGGGGAGGCAACATCATGGGGTGGGGAAGGAATGTCCCTCAGTCCCCTTTGCCCCCAGCTTTGGTCTCAGATCCCAATCCCCAGCTTCTGGTCCCAGATGTACCACTCACACCACTCCACTGGCCATGACCACTTTCTAGGCCCCAGCTGCTCTGTACCTGCTACATCTCCTCTCCTCAGCCCGCTTCTTGCCCCTGGCCCCCAGCTGTGGCCCTGACTCTTGCCCCAGCCATGCTCCTGCATGAAAATTAGACACCCATGTTGGCACAAGTTATCAGTGGCATTCAACTAATGTTGCTGCTGTAAAATAGGATAACGGGAGAATTGGTGCATCTGTGACTGGTAGGGATCCATTCAGTAAGGATGCTCCTGGCCTCGGCTGCGGATCCAGCTGCTGGGGGAGAACGGACCAGGTAAGAGGGGTGCAGAGCGAAAAGCTTGGAAATTGCTGCAGCAGAGTGTCTATCTTCTCAAGAGCCTACATCAGTCTCTATTAGGTTTTAATCACCTCTCTGATGGCTGTCGCTATGGTCTATCAGAGGGACACATCACTACTAGCGAGTTTTAAAGGTGGGTTATTTTGGCTGTTGGTGGTTTATTATTTTAAAATCACCAGAATGATTCACCTCCCAAAACTGCCTTTCAGACTTAGGAGATGAACTACAAAGCAATGGAATCCAGAGTTCAGAAGGAAAATTCTACCCTTAATTGACATAATGGGCTGCCTTTCTTCACTCAGTCCTCATTTAAGGCTGGAGCATTGGCCCAGAATTTTAACTTTAATTCTGAATGTCCTTGTTTTCATGAGCTTCAGCCAGACTCTTAAAGACATTTAATTGTAAAGAGGTGGGGGGTTTAGCCGAATATTTACAAAGGACCTTATTCACAAAGTAGCAGAGAGCACTTTTTGATACTTCCCCCAGCACCCCGGAAGCAACCAAACAGTGACACAAAGGGAAACTGGCATATCAGACACACTCCAGATGTCCCCTGCAGCAACCATTTCCTGTTATCACCAAATGTGCATTTCCAGTGATTCCTATGAGTAAAACCACCCTCCCTGGCTCCCTTCTCTAATCAAGCTTAGAAAGACAGAGGCTTCAGAATGGAGGATACTAAAAATCATCTTCCCAGCAATGCTCTATTGAGTTGTATTTCTAAAGTTGTTGTATTTAAATACTCAAAAAAATAAAATTAAAGTAACAGGGATCTGATCTGAGCCCATAAAAATAAGAACATTCAAGATTCACTAATAAAAACACAGACTCTTTTTCCTTTTCTGCTCTTACCTCCACTTCTAGAGTAGGGCATAGAGACATAGTTGGAGTATTCTGATCTCCGGCAGTCCAGAGCCATAAGTTAGAGCCACCTCAGAGCTGCTCTAACTTGCACTGGGACCGGAATTGGCATCTGGCTACCTCCAGGGAGGTGAAAACATGGCTACCATCTTACCCCGAGGTGTGACAAGTGTCGTACAGACATACCTGAGGATCTGGCCTAGCAATGTCAATTAAACTGGAGTGGCATGGAACTTGTGCTGAAGCAGCACAAGTAAGCAGACCAGGAATTCTGAGTGGACCAGGGCTGAAATTGAAAGCAATAAGGTAAGCTGTACCTCTCCAAGAGCAAAGAGCCTAAAGCCAATCTCTTCTTGGTGTTGAAGCTTTTTGCAACAATCCCCATTAGGGAAAACAGTGCAAAAGGCTAGGATGGCTGAATTACCTCGAAGGCTTGTTCTTGAAAGGCTTCAGCTATCTGAACATGTTCTATGAGCTTTAAATTACATCAAACTTCGTTACAACTAATGTGGATACTGATTTTTGCCTGCTTTCCAGCCTCAAACCTGCAACATGTTTTTCACCCATCCCATCAAAACGTGCTGACCATTACCACAATTACATTTACATGTGATAGTTAAAGTTCCAGTCTCATCAAATAGCCTAAACATTTTCAGCAGAATCCTTCCATGATGATGGAAGATGAGACCAATACAGGAGATTACTAATGGTGGGGGAATGCCCTATACAGAAATGGCTATGAATATTTGCTCATATTAAAAACTGGTGTTCCCTTTTGAGGACTGATTCCTGTAAATTTTCTAGAAAACATTATTTTGGGGCAGGGAAACTTAAGTTACTCAGGAATTTGGAGCAAAAATTAGAAATGATTTGCATAAAAGATGAGTAAGGTTTCCTGTATTTAAGAGTTAAAAATTCCTAAGCAGGAATGAAAAACAAGAGCATGTGATCTATATTTCCATAAAAACTAACCATATTGTCTCAAACTTTGAATGTCACGTATGGAATAGTCACAATGAACTGCTTGTGACTTACTTAAGACCAAGAATTAGTCATTATTTTGAATGGTGCATACACTCATGTAAATCATAATTTGCTTGCAGGTAATTTGCAAACAGAAGAGGCTGAACTGTTATTTATTTATTTATTTATTTATTTAATATTATTCCCTACAGATTTATTATTAAATAAATTATTCCCTAAAATTGTGGAGCCTGCTGGTGTGGATATGACTCCAGGTGAACACCATCATTTTAAACACTGAGACTTCTGTGGCACCATAGGGTGCGTCTACATTGGCAAGTTAGGTCAAGTTAAGGACACTTAAGTCAACCTAAACAAAGCCGCGTTCACACTGGGCTTTTCTTAAGTCAACTTAAGCATTTCCTTAAGTCAACTTGACTTAAGGCTTAAGTCAACCTAAAAGTAGGTGTTATTAAGTCGACTTAAGCTTTCTTTGACTCCTTAAGTTGACTTAAGTCCAGTGTAGACGGGGATTAACGCTAAATCGACTTTATTAAGTCAACTAAAAGCCAATATAATGGCTATCTCTGCTGTTAAGTCAACTTAACAAAGTCTACTTAAAGTGTAGTCAATTTGTTAAGTCGACTTAAAGTCAACCTTGTTAAGTCAACTTAACAAAGTCGACTTAACTCTGTAAGTGTAGACATAGCCGTAAAGACTAACAAATTTCTTCAGGCATAAGCTTTTGTCAGATGTATGTGACAAAGTGGATTGGAGCCCACAAAAGCGTATGCCCGAAGAAATGTGTTATTCTTTATGGTGCCACAGAACTCTCGTTGTTTTTGCTATACACAGACTAACATGGTACCCCTCTAGAAATTTTAAACACTATATCTTTTAACCCTATTAAGAATATTCCCCACGGTGCTCCCCAAAGGAGCAATGGCCACAAGCAGCAACAGTGGGAAATTTTAGCAAAAATGTCTTAGCATGAACAAGGCTTAACTTTGACTCTTCAAAGATGGAAAGATATATCAGATTCCTTAGGCACATACAGCTGCCCATAAAATTATTTGTTTACATGGAGTGGGGAAACCACCTTCAGTGCATCATCCAATGCTCAAGGCTTCTCTTTATTGGTATAGGGAATGATTTATTCTCCCTGCTCCATTCAGGCCTTGGTCCTTCTATGGAGACTACCTATCAATGTGCCATTTTGGTGGTGGTTTTGTGTTGCCATGTACTGACTTGGGAGTATGTGGATCACCTGTGGGATTCATTGCTACTCTGCTCTGCAAAGCTGTCATTGGCCTATAGTGTCCCATAATGCACTGGTTCTCAACCTTTTGCGGGCACCCTGCAGGACACACCAACCCACCTACCCTCCACCCCCCCAGGGCCGAATCCAGCCCCCCACCCAGCTTTCCATGATATATTTATCACTGTGTGGCAACATAATAATGTGTCCCGACACAATGATTGAGAACAACTGCCATAATGTGAGGTGAGGACACACACAACTCAATGGACACTGATGGGTCGGAAGCTGCTCAGCTCTCACAAAGACGGGCTACGGACAGGATAAATCTTTGCTGCTGCAGTTAACAAAGATTCTCTTTTAGCTCTAGTGGAAGATTCTGCATTTCTGAATAGATCATTGTTATTAACGTTATTTATTAATAATTAGATTTATTCAGCATCATCTCCTAACAACATGGATATCTCTTAAACACTGTTCAACCTACCTCCAATTTCTATAGTTCATCTCTATTTGTAAAATAAATATTAGCCAACTGAGGTTATTATTATTGATTATCTGTATCACCAGAGAGCGTAGGGGCCACAATCATGGATCAAGGTCCCATTGTGCTACGTCCTTCACAAACACAAAACAAAAAGACTGTACTTGTCCAATAAGCTTACTGTGTCTTACCCCTCTTACACTGATGTTGAATGCTCACCAGAAAACAAAAACAAATTCCACTTTGGAAGGCCAAGAGTGCATACAGGGGGTCCACATGCCCACTGCCCACATAGCACAGCTCCATATTGGTTTCTTCTGCATGGCTGTGAAGCATGAGTTTGTAGGCAGCCAGTGTTATCCTGGAGAGATGGGACAACGGATGGAGGCAATGGATCCATGACAATGTCCCCAGCTGCTTGTGGCATCCATTCAGGTTGTTATGAATTTAAAATCCCAGCTTAATGTTATATTGATATATAGTATTGGGAATTTTGCTAGAATAAGGACTGAAAGTCTGGGTGCACAGCTCTCTTCACTACATGTGACAAATCAGCACCCAAACAACATTTAATAAAGCAGCAAACCGCTTGAGGAAATAAATTAACTGTACAGTGAGGTAATGCGGTGAGTATGTCTCCACAATAGGAAAGAAACCCACTGTACATAGTGATTAGGGTTATATTAAATGTAGCTTTTAAGACTCACTGTGCTGAATAAAAATTTAGCCAATTAATAATCTTATTTCTTAGAAAGAACTGCTTGCTATCGTAAATTAATACAGATTTCACTCAATTAAAATTGTTCACAGTCAGCAAAAACAATTTCTGCACTGTAATGAAATAATGAAATAATTATATGCAAGGGAGGACTCCTGATCTTTTTAATTATTCTATTCTTCATTTTTTAAAGGGCTATTTGAAAGCGCACTCTTATAATTGATTGCTATAAATCAGTCAAAAGCATTCTAAGGATCATAAATATTCTAACTTTTAAAAGACAAAGAAATGCTAAATATTCAATGAAATCTTTCAATATTCAGAAATTTTAATCTAGGGTAAAAGGAGAGAGTGCTCTTTGGAAAATAAAAAGTAAATTTGTTGTCCTGTGAAAAATGAAATATCTTGAATGTCAGTAACGGAAATGGAATTAACAAGAGATCTTTTTATTGTTTTTTAAGGTCATTAGGCTGTGAATTCTATAATTATGGAAATTGTCAAGCCAGCTCTGTAGAATGTTTGCTCCCATCCATAAGGTATTGGAATGTTCAATCAGTCTCTCTCGTGGGAAAGTTAGGTTATAACTGTAAGTGTACCAGCAAAATTGAATTAAGCAAAGAGATTTCATTAGTATTTATAGCCAGAAGGCATCTGTAAAAGTACAGGGCAAAGAAGTTATGTGGAAGTCAAAGGAGAAAAAAAAATGGGTTTCTGGTGACAAAGGCGAATCTGAAAGAGATATAAGTGTATAATGAATAAGAGCTATTGAACGCTGCTCCAAAGAGGGAGTTGCAAAGATGTCAAATATTGATTTTCTTGTGTATGCCTTTGGACTACATATGTAATTGTTTGGATTTGCTGTCTTCATGATACAACAATATTTGTTATTGAAGGTTAAAAAGCAGGGTGTAAAACAACCCAAAAAGTCTGAAACATGTTGGAGAATTACAATAATCTTAAGAGGAGGACTGCTGAGGAGAAGTCTGTATTTCCTAGCAAAGAAAAATATTTATACGAATGAAAAGCATTTGTTTAAAAAAAAAAAAACACTCCAGCCAATTGCAAGGAAGCATATACCATACGGCATGCTATTGAACTATATTGCATTTATTGATTATGAATATCAATTACATGCAACTAGTTTAATTGACTTTTTATAGCACCAACATAACAAGGTTCTCTGTGTATGTATAAAGTATGTCTTTTTGTCATATATATAAAAACTAATGATTGGGGTTTAATACAGAACTGAGACCATGTTTCTCCTGATACTCATTTTAAAGTCAATCATTATGAAATAAATCTTTGCATATATTGTTTGGATTCTATAAAAACAGATAGAATGGTTACCTTAAAAACTATTTTCCCCTTTAATAACTACCTAAGGCTAACATGGCATTTAATGGAGAAAATATGGAAATAATTTGAATGCCATGGTAACTGGTAATAAAAGATAAAACTAGAAAAATGTTAAGGACAACCATTCTATAGTCATTTTATATCTTATTCCACAGTCCTTTTACATGGGGGTAAAATCCTGGCTCTGTTGAAGCTAATGTGAAATTTGCCATTGACTTAAGTGGGGCCAGGCTGTCTCCCTAGGAGAACGTTGATGGCAGAACTGGTTTCTAGATAGGCTATGGTTGAAAGTAACAAGTCTATCAAAGAGTTCTACTTGGTAATTCAACTTTCCTTATGTTTCAGTACAAGAAATTAATCCAGCATAATTCAGATATATCATACAATGTGCCATATCTGGAAACAACAGATTTCTAAAACATAAGTAATACTTTGTATAACTGTAATTGCTTCACTTCTGAATAGAAGCAGGCCCAAACCCTAGAATCATATATTACAAAATTTTTATGAAGTTCAGATTTGGATCTCCATTGTGCAAGTGACCCCTATCTATATTTGAGAAACCCAATCCTGGATTTAAAAACCACTGAACACTGATGAAGTCCACAGGCAAAATTTCTAGTCTCTCTCTCTTTGTTTTGTTTGTTTGTTTGTTTGTTTGTTTGTCAAATGCCCAATGTGAGATACGTTGGACTTGATATTCAGAAGTGCTGAATGCACATGACTCTCATTGAATTCCAAGGCACTAGGTATTTGGGCACCCCAAAAAAATGAGTCATCCAAAATCAGTGTCTTTTGAAATCCGACTATAAGCAAAGATAGGATAAGACTGGGGTGAAATCCTGCCCCACTGAAGTCATTAGTAAAACTGTCATGTCCTTCAGTGGGTTTAGAATTTCACCTAAAACCTATATGAGCTAGATAACAGTTTAATCCAAATGGGAATTCACAAAGATAAAATTATTATTAACTCTTCTATATTTAAATACTTCTTACCAGTGTCATCAGTACCAATTGTGCTTTCATGATCTGAGAAGGCTACTTTTTGGATGCAGGGGCATAGCCATGGGTGGGCCTGAGTGGGCTGGGGCCCACCCACTGTGCCAGGAGGCCCACCCACCTTAACACCCAACAGTGGCATGAATTTTGCCACCATGGCCATGGGGTGACTCAGCAGCCAGCAGCCACGGCTACAAGCAGAGCGAAGCAGAGGTGCCAGCGCTGGTGCCTCTGCCCCTCTTGCAGTCACAGCTACCAGTTGCTGGCCATGGCTGGCCCCAACATCCACTCTTAGGGACTCAGCCAGAAACCAGGGGCTGGCTACATCCCTGATTGGAATGTATGTATATTTCTGGACATATAAGAAGCAAGATGATTTGCTTAATTCACTACTATTAGGGTACATCATCTTAAATAGTAGGTTCTGTTGCAAAACAATAATTAATAATCCTTGATTAGAGCTTTATGCAAATATGAATTCAGCTATCCAATCCTCTTTGTGAGATAAGTAAATATTGAAGTGGTGTAACACTATTGACTCCTGATTTATATCACTGTATGTGAGACTAGATTCCAGCACAGAGCGATTAAGTGATATGCCCAAGGCCACATGTCGATAAAGCTAGCATTCAGTGAGCCTGATACTCAAAGCCATTATCATGCTTCTAAACCATTCTACTGTAATTTATTTTGCTAACTGTCACGAACTCATCATAGGAGCTCTTCATCAGAACACCCCCTGATTCCTCAGATCAGTACTAAAGGTAGATATGATGTGTATTTGCTAGTATTACTAATTCAGATTCTGAATAAAACGTTTGGAAAAAGATTTGTTTAAAACTACAAAGGTTTGAAAATGATTTTGTCAAATCCATTTCACTGGAAAGCTCTATCATTCTGCAAACACCACGACAATTCCATGCAATACAATACTATCCACTCCACCAACCTGCTAATCTCACTCCATGATCTACTAGAACTAAAGAGGTTAGAAGTTTTTGGAGCCCTGCTGTCAGAATTCAATGCTGCCTAAACAAGCATTAAGAGATTATGGTAATAATAGGTGTGCTTACTCCAAATAAAAGGTTTCATTAATCAAGCTGTATTGAGATAAACCTGTCAGTGGACAGTAGAAAGCAGAAATCAAATACTGTGAAAGTTCTGACAGATTATTAAATAGAAACCCTTTAAAACTGAATTTAATTTACTGTGATATTATAGATATTTATGCATCAATAGGCAAGTGCAGATTGAGTTCAGAGGTTAGCCATAGTGCCTGAAAATAAACGCATAGAATGAAACAAAAGGTGACAGTTACCTTTGTCAGAAATTAGGGTTTATTAAACCAAATATGAATCTCCCATCTGATTCATATTACACAAGGAAGCACAGAGCTGGACTACAATTTAGCATGGGAGGCTGGGTAACAGGTAAAATACAATTAAAGAAAATTCCTCTTCATTCTGTTAAAGGTTCTCTATAAACTTTAGCAAAAGGAATTGTAAACAAATATTGTACCATACAAACAAATCAGTAAGTTACAAAAGGGTCACTAGGTAAAAACAGGATGTGTAAAGAACGTCAGACATTGTTTCTGAAAAAGAATATTTATGGAAAGCCACAGGTGGGACCTGATCCTGCTGTCCTGAGATGTTTTCCTGAATAGGAACTACAGGATCAGACTCTTTATTATACCATAAATTGCTTCATCAAACGTGGGCTATACTTTGTGCAAGTTGCAACGTGAGATTCCATTTTCCAATGTGTGATGCACAGAAATTAACATTCTGGAAAGTGAAACTGGAATTTCATCTCAGGTTCCTTGCTAGCTAGGTACCACTCCAGGGCTTGATCCTACCCACTGTTGTTGCCAACTTGCAGTGGGATCAGACCCTATGTAGCGCTAAAGATAAATTCATACCGTAGTATTGCTTCAAACAGAAATTTCTATACGGAATATTCATTGATAAAAATACCATGCTCATTCATTCACTTGTAACACCATATTGTAACCAAAACTCCATTTTGAATTGTTCTCTTCATTTTGTAATTCTCACCCTAAGTTTTGATGAAACTTTGTTTAGATGTGTTTTTCACTTAGTTTGGATGTGTGAATGAAGGGTGTGTGCGTGATGGGATCAGTCTCCAACTCTAGCCTGTCCTAATGACAAACTGCCAGCACCACCTTGATGGCTGAAGAACAATGCAATCAAACCCTGCAAAAGAAGAAGAATCCACCCGAGAAAGAAAGGGACAAAAAGCCCCATCAAGAACAAGATCAAAGTCACATCTGCCATTAACTGATGACTCATGGTCATACAGTACACTGAGGCAGTGTGACACAGCAAAATCTATGGATAAAAATATGGGTGAGACTGCATAGCTTTGGGTTCTGTTCTATATACCATCCAAGAGCGTTGGTGCACAGCTGTGTGCCTGACAGAGACCCCGCTCTTCCTCATGCCCAGCTTCCCTGGCCAGGTAGCTGCGAACATCAGCCACAATCACAAGCAACAATCAGCACTGGTAACTATACATGACTAAAAGCAGAACATCTGGGGTGTGTGTGTGTGTGTGTGTGTGTGTGTGTGTGTGTGTGTGTGTGTGTGTGTGTGTGTGTGTG
>ML685778.1:10725947-10758694 GCA_007922175.1 Pelusios castaneus | reverse complement strand
GTGTGTGTGTGTGTGTGTGTGTGTGTGTGTGTGTGTGTGTGTGTGTGCACTAGATATTAGTTATTAACATAATTGTGTTTTGCTCACAATAAACGTGGCATATTGCCTTTTCCCTCCGTGAAAAGATCCTGGGTGCTCTTTTTGCACAACACCTATCTATCAAGTATGCCACTGATTTCAATGGGAAATAGGACAGGATCGACTTTTTAAAAGGTGTCTTGTCTTACATGCATAATTCTTTGGATGCCCACCCCTGAAAGATGCTAAGGACTCTCAACTTCTATCAAAATTCATAAAAGTTGAGTGCACCACTATTTGAAAGGAGGCTCTTGTTACTTTGTAAGATTTGGCCCTTTCTAGTGTGATTGTTCAGTAATGATGCTATTAAAGTACTCCCCGCCCACAGTGCAGTATATATTCCATTCCTACACTTTGCCACCATTTATTTAATTTCTTTCCTTGTTCTGTTTTTTCACCTCCCCATTTTTGGAATTTTGCCTGCTTTGAATACCCTTCCAATTGGGTTATTTCTTTTTCTGTCTCTTATTCCTCATTAACCCTACTGTGTCATGGAAAGTTTTGGTGGGAAAACCCCAGGAGAGAGTTCTGCCTAAGTCTGTTCCATGAGCAATACTGTCTTCTGTAAAACTGTAACAATGTTGCATAAAGTTGCATTCAAAGGGAATCGATCTTTCGCTTGAGCCAGTGACAGGAAGGCAACTTGTGTTCTTAAAGTGAACAAGATTTTGAAGACTGATCTCTGAAGTGTCATGGGCAGGTGGAGAATGAAACAGAGTTTGTGTCTAAAGGGATTGCCATGTATTTCTATTTATATGTCTAGAATAGACAATCATAAATCTTCTAATATTGACATAATGGACCCAAATTTGATGTCAGTTTTTAACTTAACATAAATACACTGAAGGCCTCTTTGGAAAAGTCATTTTTCATAGCACAGATTCACTATCAGTGGAAGTCCATTATAACTCAAATCATAGTTTGCACATTGCATCCCATGGAACAATCTGAATGTTCATTCTGAACAGAACTATTGTTTTATCTGAATTAACACCAAGCAGGTTCTACATGATTTACCATACCTGCAGCTATGCTACAGCCAGTTATAATCTCATCATAAACAATCTCATAAATAATCTCATCTCATAAACAAAGCAGGATTGAGCCAGGGAGAGACACATGTTAAAGGTCATTCATTGGCCATGCACTTCATGCTGAAAGAACCAATGCGCTCCTCCATGGTAGTGTGCACTGAAGTTACCATCATTCATGATTCAGATGAGATGCTAAGGCAATATCCTGGTCATTTGGGGGCAAACAAGGTTACTAACCTTCGTGTCTTGGCAAATTCCAATGTATTTGTTTATAGTCTGTGGTTTGTTTTCTTTTAAATCCCATCATTTCAATCTGAATAACATATTCTGCACTTTTTAGTGAAACCATATTGGGCAGCCATTTTTACTGTATGTTGCTAAACTGTTGCTCCATTTCAATCTGGAAGTGGTTGCTCTTCAGGTGCTGAGTATAACTTCTAAAATATATTTCTGAATGAAAGGTACTACCTGAAATGCAAATCCTTATCATGTCACGATGAAACTTTGATGAATTTGAAATATCAGCTCATTATACTAAAAGAGCATTTTTTTAAATCTAAAACTAAGCTTCTTTTTAAAATAGCTTAAATTATGTGTCTATTTTTGTTCTTTTATATGGTCAACTGCAGTTTGGAGGCAAAATTAAGGCCGAATCCTGCTCTGGTTAAATCAGTTTCAAAACTCCTATTGACTTTAATGAATGCAGGAGCAAGGCTTTCATTACCGACAATCCCATGTGGAAAATAAATGCATGTAACAAATATGTGGGTGCTCTAAAATTAAGTAGCACATGTTTTACATCCTGGATGTATTGATGCCTAAGTATGTTAATATATTACATTTCACTGTCCTATGTAATATATATAAAATATATGATATGCTAACTATAGATAAGAAAGATCTACTTCCTTCTCACATGGAATGGGTCTGATCCTGCAAACCTTTTCTCTCCTAGCAGTCTTTATTCACGTAAGTAATACCACTGAATGTAAAGGGACTAACTGTGTGAGTAAGTCTATGCAGGATCCGGCTGAGGCATCTTGCCCTTTTATAGCCCACTCTGGCATTCCTTACCCAACCAAAACTCCCCACACATGTGGAGCTTTGTGTAAAAAAGGAGCATGCAGGACTGGACTCTTTTAGTTAACAGTTAACATAAATAAAAATGGCCCTAACTTGTGACAATTCACACCATTGCCCTACACATAAATGCTGCACAAAGCAATCCCTTTAAGGCCATTCATATTGCTACTATACTTACTCAGGAGCTGCACATGTTTCAGCTTTGATACTAGAAAGACCATTGCTCTAAGTCAGGGTTCACCCAGAAATGAAGATACAGTAACAAAACCACTGAAAGACTCTCCAGTCAGGAAAGAAAGAGGCATTATCCATCTCTGTCATATACAACAATAAAAATTTACCTCAAAATTTAAACTTAAAAAGCTTAGCTAGAAACTAAGGCCCCATTTCAGCTCTAGAACATGCTTAACTTTAAGCAGACGCTTATGTCCCATTAATTTGCAGTCAAGTGCATGCTTACATATCATGCTGAATCATAGGGTATGTCTATACTGACAATGGCAAATTTGCTGCTGTAAGATTGATTTTTCCAGATTGACTAAGAGTCAGTAAAGACACATTCAGTCAATCTGGAAATTGACATAATAAAAGCATTCCCTCAAATAGCGTAGCGCCGCATGGACAGGAATGCATTTCCCATCCACACAGCATAATGAAGACAGCACAGAAAGGGAAGTACGAAGTTGCTGAGAATTATACAAGCTATACAGAGTAGTTTGTGTAACTCTCATTAACTGCCACCAAACTTTGCAGCCAGTATAGAACTGACCATAGACGATAAGAGTCAACAAATACTGGTAGATCTAAGTAAACTAATGTTCTAGAAACACACTAAACTTATACCAAATGGTCCTATATCTTGCTGGTATCTAATTCAATGGGAATTTTATCTCCAGCTTGAGCAGAACTTGACTCATGAACTCAGTTTTTGTGAGTTTTATCCCCACTCCAAAAAGAATGATTTGGCCATGTGGCAGACATAAGTGAAGTATTTATTCAAAGGTTAGAGGCACAAAAGACATCCATGTGTACAGAAATCTATATCATATGACATTATGATGCAGAAGAACTGCTTGAACATACAACGCTTACATGAATCAAACAATTAAAGAGATGGTCACTGGGCATTTTGATCTGAGTGTGTAATGAATGCAGAATCAGGCATCAGGCATTAATTTCCCATTCATATAGTGATAAAGAAGTAAAACTACATCATTTCAAGTTGACCCCAGTAATTCTTTTCATTTCATTGCTGCAGAGTAATCAGATCTCCATGCTGTAAGGGTCCAGTTCGATAGGGTGTGGAGCACTTCCTAGAAAATGCAGTGTACCCTCAGCTATAGGAGCACACCATGCCTGGCAAAACTGAGCCCTACCGGTAGAACAATATAGGCTTGTCTTGCCCCTCCATTGATTTCAAGGTGGAGCAGGATCAGCCCTTAATTATCTTGAACAAGACAAGGAATGAAAGCAAGAGCTGGGAAGGGAACTTGAAACGAATTGCTGAACTTCCCACATCACTACATCAAAGGCTGCCCTGGTAAGTTTCCTCTGTGAAAGTATTCATACTGGGGTGAGCTACTGAATCAAGGAGACCAAACTGGGAGGTGGAAGAGAGAGACGGGGAAGAGAATAATGATTTAGCAATATAAAGTGAATGATTTGCAACAGCCCTCAGTTGTTAGGTTTACTGATTTCCTTATGCTTTAGAAGTCCAGTTTGCAAAATAAAGTACTAATTTTTAAAAGTGCTTTTTAACCAGGACAGCCCTGTCCTATAAAAAGGATATCAGTGCATTGTGCTAACCAATATTGTCTTGTTTCCTTGTGCTCTCCTATCTATCTGTATCCATATGCTCATAGTTAGATTGTAAGCCCTTGGAGTGTGGAGCAGGGACCATGATTTGTTCTTTGTTAGTAGAGCACCTGCTATAATGGGGTCCTGGTCTGTGATTAGAACTCCTAGATGCAATGGTAATATATAGTAATAACAACATGTATTATTCCTATGAATGATCATTAACTTAGCAGCCACACTAAGGGGTGTAACAAGCAGTAATAGAGTGAAATTAATAAACGGGCTATGAAGGCCGCCTATCAAGATAACCACCTATTAGGCTGTAGAGTATTTACCCAAGGAAAGTAGTGGAAGCTGTATAAATTGGAATTCTTAAAACAAGATTGAACAAAACACTAGAAAAAATAGGGAAAGGAACAATCCTGCACTAGCATTGGGGGATGGACTAGATAACATAATATGTACTTTCCACGTCTAAATACCAGCCTGGCACCCTCCACCCCAAGAAATAGGATTTATTCCAAGGAAGAATAGGCAGTGGTAATGCCACCTGCCCTGCTTTGCCAAGGGCGCCCCAATCAGCAGAGGTAGCTGTCGACGTGCACTGAATCAGTGCCTTCCCAAACAGGGCAACCTGCAGACCCCAACCGGCCACCCAGGTTTTGACTGCTCTGTGTTGCTGCTACAGCCAAACGCCAAGGGAGCCCCAAGTCACAAGTGACTGTAATCTTAGGCTGAAAGGACTGGCAGGAATTTTGCTGAAAAAGCTGTGAGGAAGACACTCCTTTTAGCCTAAAAAGATGCAATCGGGACCACACAGCATGGCTATGACAGTCCCTCTAAATTTTATTTATTTAGATGAGTTTGCGAAGCAATTAAGACATTTTGGCATACACTAAGGGAATAGGCTTCTTGCCCATCATTCATAGCTTTTATTCCTCTTCTCTTCTGGGCAGATAAATGTTTTCCAGCTCCATGGGCATATTTCCTCTCTGTCCAGCTTCTTAGAATCCATTTAAACATGTCTGTTGCAATCCTCCATCATGCAATATTTTAACAAGATATCCTAAATGAAGTCTACTTACAGACTGTAAATACTGCCTGACATGCTTGATACAATGTTCTTTTCTTGCATCAGTGCTTCATCAGCTGGAGTTCCTCTTGGAAAACCTCCCTCTCTGGGCAAAAACGAGAACATGAAATATAAACAAAAAATAATGTCAATTTTATATTAGGGGTAAATCCTGATCTCTAGCTATCTAGTTTCTAGATAAGCACCTGGAAACCTCCTGAGCAACTGGGCTGTGCCTGGCAGGATGATGAAGGTTCTGGGTTGGACAAAATCCTCCCACAACATGGGAACAACCAACATTGCACCCTAGGTTTTCAATAGCATCCATGGCCCATCTTGCTGCCCCCCCATCCCCGGAGTTTCTCCTGGTGAATCTGCACAGACATAAACTCACTGACACACCCTAGATCCCCCACTCCTGGGCCACTGAAGAGATTGGTGCAGGACAGTGCTCCATAGCATGCAGCCTCCTTTCAGCTCTCTGGCCCTGTGCAGCTTCACCGCACATTGCCCATCCGTACACTGGTTCTGCTACGTTTATATTATGGCCCCGGATAGCCGGACGGATTTGCTGCTAGGGGTTGTGGGGTTTTTGCCTCTGTCTTCACAAACAAGGTCAGCTTCCAGACTATTGAATTAGGCAGCACATTATGGGGAGGAGGTGAGCAGCCATCAGTGGTGAAAGAACAGATTTGAGACTATTTAGAAAAGCTGGACATACACCAGTCCCTGGGGCCGGATGCAGTACACTTGAGGGTGCTGAGGGGGGTTGATTGATGTGATTGCAGTGCCATTGACCATTATCACTGAAAACTTGTGGTGATCAGGGGAGGTCCGACTATTGGAAAAAGGCAAATATAGGGCCCATTTTTTAAAAAGGCAAAGAAGGAGGATCCAGGGAACTACAGACAAATCAGCCACAACTCAATCCCCAGAAAAATCATGGAGCAGGTCTTCAAGGAATATTCTGAAGCACTTGGAGGAGAGGACAGTCTGCATGGATTTATGAAGGGCAACTCATGCCTGACCAACCTGATTGCCTTCTATGATGAGATGACTGGCTCTGTGGATGTGGGGAAAGCAATGGATGTGATATACCTTGACTTTCGCAAAGCTTTCGATAAGGTCTCTCACAGTATTCTTGCCAGCAAGTTAAAGAAGTACAGGCTGGATGAATGGAGTATACGGGGGATAGAACGCTGGCTGGATCATCAGGCTCAATGGGTAGTGATCAATGGCTCGTTGTCCATTTGGCAGCTGGTATCAAGCTGAGTGCCCCAGGGTCAGTCCTGGGGCTGGTTTTGTTCAATATCTTCATTGATGATCAGGATGAGGTGGATTGCACCCTCAGCAAGTTAGTGAATGGCACTAAGCTGGGCGTGTGGTAGATATACTGGAGGGTAGGGATAAGATACAGAGTGACCTAGACAAAGTGGAGGATTGGGCCAAAAGAAATC
This sequence comes from Pelusios castaneus, assembly GCA_007922175.1. NCBI lineage: Eukaryota > Metazoa > Chordata > Testudines > Pelomedusidae > Pelusios > Pelusios castaneus. Next base: position 10,752,173 of record ML685778.1, on the reverse strand, counting down.
TGATGCAGTTCAACAAGGATAAATGCAGAGTCCTGCACTTAGTATGGAAAAATTAAGAGAAAGAGAGCTCCTGCATCTTTATTTCCTACAGACTCGGGACCTATTGGCTAAGCAGCTAAGATCTGAAGAAAAGAACCTGGAGAAGGTGGGGATATGAGATCACAGTGTGTCCTTGTTGCCAAGAAGCCTAATTGCATATAGAAAGGACTATTCTGTACTGTGTAGAATACACCATTCAGAATCTTTGAATTAGAGCTCTTTGGAAAATACAGGATAAGAGAGTTCTGTTAAAAATTTTGAGTTTTCACCAAAAACCAAAAAATCTTGACTAAAAACCAAAAACTTTTGGTTTTGAGGTTATGAGTTCTTTGAAGGAAAGTCAACATTTTCTACAGAAAGCAGATACTTTTCACAAAAAAACCCAACAAAAGAAACCAAAAAGCCCTTAACAGCCCAATTTACAATTGGAAAAACAGCCTGGAGAGAAACCCTACATGCAGTGTGCATGCACAGAGTACCAGAATGGATCTTCAGCAATTCTCTGTTTTGTGCTGTTAAGTCAGAACCCTAAAGCTTTTACAGTTTGAATTTCCTTTGTTTCTGTGGAAAAACGTTTCCCATAAAAAGCATTTTTAAAACTCTCCAGCTACCTAGTTTACCACATAAATAAGTGGCTGGGGAGTTTTTGAAGAAGAGATTATGGACCTGACTAGATAAATATCTAATATGGTGTTTAACCGGCCTTATGCATATTGGGTGAAATTCGCCATTATGCAGAGGGCCCATAAAAGGCATATGAACCACTTAAGTCTCACTCAGGCCCTATTTTAAGGGCTTTAGTGATTCACAGACCTTGTGTTGGCTTTCTGCACCTGGGAGAATGTCCCAAATTAAGAATTAATAATATTCATTGTGATGGGGAACAATATAGTCAGAGTACTTCTATTTACTGTAGTAGCATTTCAACACTTGGCTTTCCCCATTTTAATAAAGGGAATCAAGGGTATTATCCACATGGCAGACTAACAGCCTACACAACAGTGTGCTGAAAGACAAACAAAGCCTCTGTTGGGCCCAGGAAAACAAGAGTAGAGCTGACTTCACTGGAGGTTTTGTCTGCCTCAGGATTATAGGCTCCAGCCCTGACTTAAAAAAAAAAGTCCTGAGCTAGATCATGTTGGTCATGGAAAAGCCCATGGGAGGGGTGACATTACACAGGAATAGCTGTGAATTGACAGTCAATGAGTTTCTGTAGCTTCATCCTGCTGGGTAGAAGGTTAGGTTGGTCCTTAGAGAAGTCAGAGTTTTCCTTCATGTTGCATATATTTCCCCACTTCCTTAGGGAAATCCCACCCATTTGCTGTGTGTCCTCTGTCCGGAGAGGCCGCTCCTCTGACCTTCTCCCCTGACCTTACTCTCCTTTGGCAATCTGGCACCCTGAGGAAATAAATCATCATCAGTTCCTCTTTCACCCCTGCACCACACCTCACTTTTTCACAGGAAAGGTGAGGACTCGATCTGGTGTTTAGCTTTGATGGAAATTTTCCTGGGGGTTCGCCAAGGTCTAGCACCTCCTAGAACCGCCCTCTCACAGTCACACTCACTCAGCTCATCAATTCCTTGAGCCCCAATCCTATGATTCTTTCAGGGCCTTATGGTTTACATTTACACAGAATACCAAAGTAAGAGGAGGACGCCAATGTGATGTAATCCCCCTCTCTCTGTCTAAAGTCTACCAAAAGGGATTTCTCCTCCTTTCCTTTCCTCAAGAAGATTCCATTTACCCTCCCTCATCCTCTTCAGCACATGGGGAAAATCCTGATTTGGGGGGAATGGTTTAGTGAATGGGCCTCTCCAGTGGGACCAACTCTTCCCTACCCAGTCACACACCTCTTCTTCCAACCCACAAATCCTCCAATGCAGGAGGACGCACTTTGTGACTTCCTTTGAGTGCTGGGGCAGTGGTCTTATCATGTTGGCTCAACTCCCCACCCTCCCTCATTGCTGACAAAATCTGAGTCAAAAATGCCACTTTCCCACTCCTTTCATTCCCTTTATGAGGGGGGAAGAAAAAGGAAGATGAGCTGACCTTTTATGAAGACTTCAAGATTGGAATCTGTTATTTGGTCTTACGTATTTGATTAGTTATACCTTACAGTATAAAGGCTCCCTGCTGAAATAGTCATTTCATGGAATCTCTTTAGTAGAGGGCCTGTACCCATTTGCTATGGTAATTCCTGTCTGCTTTTATATAAAATACAAAGGTGAGCAAATGCACATCCTTTCTAGAGCAGCTGTTAGAGGATGTCTAGGAAAACTAGGGACTGCAAAGAGAGCACAGGACAGATTTATTTTTAAGTTAGTTTATGCAAGACATTTGTGTAGCTTCTGTGATTTGTTGCATATGAATTTATATAGGGTGTTTATTATCTGAATTGCATATGAAAATCTGTGGATAAATTCACAGCATGTGTGTAGTAACTTGTCCGTGCTTCAGCCTGAACTTCTGCCACAAGTGTGTGTCTTTTCAAGTCAAGCAAAATGTATCTGTTCTTTTGGCCACTTCACTTGGCGCGAATAGGATTTCCATTTGTCACCAGGTCCAAATTGTCCAAACTAATAATGCACTTTTATTCAAGGACAAAGCAGCTAAGCAGATGCATCTGTGGGAAAGAAAGGCACTGATGTGCTTAAAGAGGGGGTTCCACTGAGTTTCTAGGTAATCTTTCTTTACATTTTATAACATCACAAGCACCATAAGGTCTCGGTTCATACAGAAAAAGAGAAACAGCCACTTGGCATGGATGAAAAGAAGGGTGACTCATTTAGGCGGGTGTGGGTTTGGTTAGAGTTGAGCAGAAAGTTTGTGTCCAATAATTTATTTGATGAACTTGGCCTCTTTTTCTGTCTGTGAAGTAATCATCATCCATAAACAGTACTTGATGATATTTTCATGACCTGCATTGATTCTGTGAATAGCTAATTGTTCTATAGAACATCTGAGCTGTGTTCTTTGTTGTAATTGGTCACATAGTATTCCTGTTCCCTATCTGGATGAATAGGTTTCCAATACAAATACTAGAGAAGTGCTTATTTACTATTCATGGGACTGGGAAAGGTATATTTTAAATTAGCTTGTCACAAGCATTCCTTTTTGCTTGCATGGACATCCATGGAAAGTGAACACAAAAGGAGCATACATATAAAGAGCCAAAGCAAATATATAGTTGAAGTTAAATTAATATTTTGGGTAAGATTGATTAAATTATACTATTTGTCTGTCAATTTTACACAAATTACCCATCTCGGGTGTGGTGTTTATATTCCCTTTAAATCCTGCAAGGAGAAGACCCCATAAGGGGAGACTAAAACACAGTGATTCAGTGTCTACCCATATATAAAATCATATACAGCTAAACCATCAATATATTATTAAAGAGACACTTTTTAAAAAACAAATCAAACTACTGTCTGAAAATGTTTTACCCATTATCATTACAATGAAATCATAATGATTTAAAGAGATTGAAGTTGGAAGAGTATGTGTTTTTCCAGTCTTCTTATTTTGTGCATGTGACAGCACTTTGTGAGTAGCTTTATGCATTGACTTCAATAGGGCTAGTTAAGTAACCTTGTAGATTTTCAGAATCCAGTCCTTAATCAGTTTCCTTTTTGGCTTGATGGGTCTTTCGCTAAACAAGGGAGAGAAAAAGTCAAATCAGGAAAATGTGGCTGCAAATCCCACAATATTTGGGCAGGGCAGAATTAGAGGCAGTGGTAAGTACCTGAAACCTGCAAGCACTTTTTAGAAATGGACTAGATTTGGACAGTGCTTTCTATGGTGTCGTGAGTCATGAGTTTGCAGCAGTAACCCTAAAAGGTGTCTCTGTGTAAAAGAACAGTAAGATGGCTCGACTTAGGTGTTTGGCCTCTGGGTGCACCGATATGTGTGTTTTTCGAGGAGAGAACCTGTTTTTCCCATATCAACCAGTCCCAACAGCACAAGAAAACAGAGAGATTACAGAAGCTGTTCATGGGAGAGGAACAGCAGTTCCCTTCTCTGCATCCAGGAGAAATGGATTGGTAACAGTAGGTAAAGTCTGTTCCCCAACTCGCTGGTCTCAGTCTCCCGCCTGTATCCAAGGGAGGTTAGGAGGCTTCCCTCACACGTCTGTTAACGCCCACAGAGCAGATCCTACCCCAGCATCCTGAACCTGGGAGAAAGTTTCTGTTTCCAGCAGATCAGATCCAAGCTAAGAACCTCTCCTTAAGGACCGCGTCCGTGGGGTTGCTGGCTCTTGGCTCGCATTTGTCCCCAGTGCGGCGTGGGTGGGGTTTTCGTCCCACGCAGCAGATGAAAACCGGCGGGTCACTTTATAAAGAACCGAACAGCTGCTCTGCTCGGGCTGGCCCTTCCCGCGAGTGGAGGCCACTCTGCTGGCTGGTCGCCTTTCATCTCCCCACCTGCTCCGATCCAGCGGGGCAAACCCCGCCCGGCTTGCAGTGGTTCCAGGGATGAATTTGCGACTAAGCTTTCCCACGGTGCCCCTAGCTTTTCTCAGAGGTACCTGACATCCTGAGATAGACAGAGCCCCAAGATCACGCGTGCCCCCAGCCTCTGGCTCGGTCCCTGCGCGCTGGCCGAAACCAGCTGCAAAGGTGCTCGGCTCAGCTTCCCAGTGACAGCACCACGGGCACATCCTGCCCCGGGGCTGGAAGGGAAACCAGCGCCAGGCAAAAACCATCCCTGGATCATTGGGCCAAGAGGCGCTTTGTTTTCCGGTGCAGCCCCTGGGAACAGCGGACTGCACCGGCCAGGGCCAGGGCTTAGGGGAAATGCCTCGGCCACAAGCTGGTGCTGGCACAACGCCCTAGATGGTGCAGGTGCGCACGTCCCGCGTGTGTGGGGGGTGTCAGGCCGCACACACCCTCCCAGGAGAATCTGTATCTAGGGGGGTGAAATGAAACGTTTCACTCAAACAAGGAGGCCTGGGGCACTTTATTTAACTTGTCTATTAACTATATTCTATCTTTATTAATGTATTTACCTCGTGTTCCCAATCCTGCGTATGGGAGGTATTTTTGCAAATGTAGACCCAGAGCAATGAGGAACTGTAAAAGAAAAGGCTATAAAAGAAGTTGCCTGGAAGAAGTTGCCTAGGCAGACTGGGGAATCTCCATCATTGGAAGTTTTTAGGAGCAGGTTAGACAAGCACCTGTCAGGATGGTTATGGGGATACTTGGTCCTGCCATGAGTGCAGGGGACTGGACTCAATGACCTCTCATGGTCCTTTCCAGTTTCTGTGAAAATGTTCCCAGTTGTACTTCCCACACTGGCACCAGTAAATAGTGGGATTTGATTTAAACTGGCGGCGCTCTCCTGAGGAGATCCCCTTTGCCTTTTTTTAAAAAGAGAAACCGCCTCTCCCATTTTTCCCTTAGCCGAAGCATATGAAATAAGGCTTTAACCAGACACTCACACCTTGGTTTTCCATGGCAGGAGGACTGGGGCTGACGCACCAAGCCCTGCTAATCTTTACTGCTCCGGGCTCCCCACAATCCTACGGGAAGTTTGGCTAACGGGCGTCGCTGGGAAATTTCGCCTTGGAGCACAGGGACAGTCTTGTGTGGTGTGGGCCGCCGCTCGCTGCTTCTCACGCCTGATGCGATCTTCAAGCGGGCAAAGCCACGTGGAAATCTCGGCTGGTGGAGGAATGATCAATGCATGGAGGACAGGGGCCCGATCCTGCATTTCCCAACCCTTGAACCGGTGCTGAAAACCGACCCGGAGCAAAGTGAAGTCTGCAAACTTCCTGCCAGGTAGCCGGGGCCGAGGGAGACACCGGAGCTGCGGGCTGCTGGAAACCGTGCTGGGGTTTCCCGGAGTCACTGGGCAGCGGCTCTTTTAGGGCAGTTGGCGGGGCTGCTGGCCGATGCGCAGAGAGCCCGGCTGGGAACGGAGCTGCTTTCCCAGGAACTTTGCTGGGACCCACCCGTGTCCCCAGAGGAGGGGGTGGACCCGGGGGGTTAGCAGGGACGGATCGGGGCCGAAGGCGGAGTTCACTACCAAACAATAAAGCTGAATGTAAAGAGGACTGGGACGGCTCTGAAAACCAGGCAGCCGCTGCCTTCTCCACGTCCCCTCCTAGGGCGCAGAAAGGGAGCGGGGCTGAGCGCAGTTCCCACCGCCTCGGGGACTGAGCCACCCCACACACCGAGATGTGCCGGTAGGTGCACCGGGGATCCTGGGCCATCCGGCCAGCTTGGACTCCGGGGCCAGGTTGCGCTTTACTGGGTAGGAAAATGCAGAGCCCCCGAAAGTGACAGCCCCTCCGACCTTGTCTCTCAATCCCCGCTGAGGGCAGCCTGGATGAGTGGTTCTTCCAAGATTGTGTCCATTCAGGTTTCTCCTGCTCTCCTTCCCCTCCCACCAAGGCAGCTCCCAGGTGTGTATGGACTGTGCATTATTCCTTCCCTCCACCCCCCAACAGCTCTCTTCCCCTCCTGCACACGGAGTGGGGGGAGTTTGTGGGGACAGACAGCAGGACTTTCCCTTTGAACCGACACACCTGCGCCCTAGCCCGACTCAAACCAGGACAGGTTTGGGGGGTTTGAATGACTGCAAGTAACGGGAGGTTCTCTACCCTACGGCTACAGCGAGCGCTGGCGAGCCGGCAGCCGGTGCGATCTTTGGGGGGGGAGGTACCCCGCCTGGCCCCTGTCACTAAAAAAATGAGGCCTGCAGGGCTGGGGCCAGGCCAGCCAGTTCCCCCAGCTCCCGGACTCGCACAGCAGCGGCGGGTTCATTCACTCGGGTGCTGGGATCGGATCTAGAGGGGCAGAAAGACGCCGGCGTTGATGTCGGGGTGCGGGCTCGCCGCCCACCTGTGCCAGCGAGCCCCGGCTCGCCTCTCTTAGTCCTTTGTGCTCAGGCGTGTTGGCCTGGCCAGCCGTGTGAAGGGGGGCTGCAAACCGGGACAGAGAAAAACGAGCGAGATCAGATTGTTTGACAGAAGGAGCCGAGATGATGAAGTGCCCGCTCCGAAGGCGGGGGGGATTGGTGAATTCCTAAAAGCAGACCGCAGCTCGGGCTCTCCGCTAGCCCAGGGGGATCCCCTCCTGCCCCACACCGCCCTGGTGCCAGGGAAAGCCTTTTTCTTAAGGGGCAAAGGGGGCAGCTCTGGCTCGCCCCCCCCCCCCCCGGCAGCTGAAAGGCCCAATTTTCGGAAGCAAGGCTGGGTTTGATTAAATCTGCCCTGCTGCCGCTAATGGGAGCTAATTAACATAATCGCCATAATTAAAAGCACGCTAACAATGCCATAAATTTCTCCCAGGGTTTTACTAGCTTTCTGCCCCTAACTGCTCTCTCCTCGTGAATTAAACGTGTTGCCTTTTCCGGAATGGCTGATTAGACGTTTCCCGTCCGAAGCAATCCGGGAGCGCGGTGGAAACAGGAGCTGCTGTGCTTGGCGCGGTGGGCGATGCGCTGCGAGGCCAAGGTGCGTCCCCACGGCGGGCGGACAAAAGTTCCCCGCTGTCCGCGGCCGGGAGATCGAGAGGGGGTCGTTAGATCCCGGAGGTGAGAGCTGAGCTGGCTGGGAAAATACTTGCAGGTGTGACAGTCCCCCCCAGTCCAAACGCACGGGGCACCGCCGGACATCTCAGCCAGGGTCAGGTTCATTTCACTAACCAGGCTGGGACCAGGCTCACCCCAGGGTGGCCACATGGCTTTTTTAAAGATCGTTGTAGGACACCCCCCATAACAGGCCACAAAGCTGGGCTAATCCGGGTCAGGTCAACGATTTCTATAACTCATTAGGGAAAGTAATAGGCTTAACGAGATGAAAGAGGACACCTTTGGTTCCTCCTGCCTTTCAAACGATTAACAGAAGGATCGGCCCCAGGCTTGCAATTCCCTCCCCCCCCCCCCCCCCAAAAAAAATCAGCCTCCGGATTTTAGCTGTAACTCGCTTCTTAGCCAGGATCTTGCTTTGCCTTGTTAGAACCAAATTGAGTTGTAATTAATTTGCCCTTCTCGCTCATAAATTGTTCAGTCTTCCCTTTCCTTGATGCGTCTCTATTTGGCTCCCTATCGATCCGGACGATGCAGTTTTCTTTTCTCCCGTTGCTAAGTCTCTTTGTATATCTCTCCCCCCCCCTCCCCCAATTCCTTCCCCGCACTCTCCCCTAATCATTGTAGTGCTTTGCTGTGTGCTCTTACACCGCATTAATCCTTTAAATTTGAGTAGATTAGGTGGCTGCCTGCCACCTCTCTCCGTCAGAGTCCTGCCGGGGAAGTTTTCTTATTATTATAAAAGGTTTTTTCCTTCCCCCCTCCCGGCTAAACTCCGGCCTAAGGAGGGAAGACTTAATAGGTATCACAGCCCACCGCAATTAGTCTTAAAACGAGATTTCTTGGCGGCCCCAGGACTGTCAGACGGACAGGAGCCCGGGTTCCCAAACATTTTTTTTAGAGGTTTGCCATCTCCACCAGTCCTGCGCTCCTTACTCGTCCTGTCCTGCAGGGACCCCTCTCACCACCAGCGTGGCCCCCTTGTTTTCCATCCCGCCGGGAAAAGCGGAGAGACGCCCATCAACACGAGCATCCACGGCAGAATTCAGAGCTTCCAGCGTGTCAGAAGCGCCAGGCACTCGGATCGAAATCGATTTGAAGAAGGGAAGCGAGAGGCTCGGGGGAGCCCGGATCAGCGATTCGAGGAGGAAAAGTTTCTGTGGGAGAAGAGATGGGCCCCTGTCACTGATTGAACACAAGAGAGCCCTAAGCGAGGGAAGACGTTGCTTTTCACGCTAAGCGCCGTAATGAATGGTATGAATCCATTAATCTGACTTTTATTGTGCAGAAGAAAAGCTCAACAAACGAAAGGTTGGGGTTTCGGAGTTGATCCCCCCCATACACACTCACCTACCCCCGGGAGGTTTCCGAGTGGCTCTCTACTGTCCACACAACCCGGCTTCTCTGTGCCTGGGTCTCGGGCCACATTCGGCTCCCTGCGGCCACCGCTCTAGCCCGTTTTTAAAGCCCCCCAAGTAGAGCCTTGTCCAGATGGCAAAATATAAATTAGGATCATTTGGAGAAAGCGCAAAAAAGACACAAGGCAGCCGTCAATAAAGCGCAGATCCACACCCCGAGAAAAACCTTGGCTTTCCCAGCGCCGGGCAGGAAGAAGAGAGCCGGGCTAGTTAAATAGTGGGGTTTCTTTATTTTTCTTTTCGAAAATCTTCCTTGGCCGTCTGCGTACCGGGTTTGGTTTTTAAATACGGCACCGAGACAGTCCTAAATCTAAACCAAGAGCTGTGTTTGCAGCACAGGAGAGGGAGAGGCCCCTCTTCTTCCCCCTCCACCTGAAAATTTACCAAAAAATCGAGAGTTTGAGCTTTTGGGTTAAACGCATTTCAGACGGTCCTTTTAGAAGGGACTTTTTAGCTTCGCATTTCGAGTGTTAGGACTCAGTTTTGTTTTTGTTTTTTTAAAAAAAGATTTGACATTTTTGCTAGGTCAGAGTCAGCGATCCGATTTTGGGAGGGGATGAAATCTGACAACGACCGCTCCCCTTACCTCGAACCACTTTCCTTTCCTCCCAATATGGAAACAACAAATTGAGGATGCGCGTTAACTGCAAGGCGCTAACGCGGATTATTGAGGAAGCATTTTTTTTTTGTACTTCATCCGGATGGTATAAAGGGAAGCAAGTTTAAGATCTTCTCCCTGAGCAGGGAATAAATCAATCCATCTGTTGCCCAGCGTCTTCTATAAAATATTTCCCTACATCTTTACTCGTCGATATTTCTCCCCCCCCCAGTAAGGCAAGGCACTTGTGGTGCTCATCTGCTTTTAGAAGCAGATTTTTGTTTGAACCGAATAAACCTTGCAGGCAGCGGAAAGCAATTGACCTGCCCCCCTCCCTCAATTGTTAATAGATAGGTGGAGAGGTTTATTGATTTCCCTGTGTGGCCGCTGCAATGTTCTTTTTAGGCGGGGAGGGATTTTAATGGAAGACCAATATGTTAATACAGACATTACCGAGCCCCCTGGTTTATTTTAAAGGGGGAAGGGGCGGAGGGAAGAGTTTGTGTCTTCTGCTAACCAGAATCGCTGTCGGAAATCGTCCTAGCCCTTCTGCTTAAATATATATTTTAAAATCCGAACCACAGGCGCCCGTTCGAACAATACACGGGGATTAAAAAAGTGAAGCAAGGAAAAGCACTGAGCAAACCGTTTCCGACCTACTCAGGTGTTATTGTTCTCAGTTTAAACACAAAAGGAAGAGAAATGGTTGCCCTTCCTCCCCCTCTTGGGATCCCCCTCTTTTGGGGACGCGGCTTACCTTGCACTCTGTTGAATAGAGTCTTCACATTCACACACTCCCTCATTTCCTACTTTTTCATATGCTAACGCTGGCCAATGATTATGTCCTTAACACCTCTGCAAAAAAAAAAACAAAAAAACCCGCAGCTAAAGGCTTCTTTATTTATAGTTTCCCTTTGTTATTTTACGTCTTTTTTATTTCTCTCTGCAACTAATCTAATAGATTAATCAATAGCTATTTGCTGATCTTCGGTTCCCAGCTGATGCTGCGGTGGAGGGGAGAAAAAACAACGCGGGAAAGTGATTTCACAGCCCCAAGTTGTTGCTGGTTTTGAGCTTTAATGCTCCTAAAACGCACGGGCCTGCTTGCACGGTTCGGGTTCTGCATTTCACGGGGTGTTTGCAAGCCAGGGGGAAAAGGACGGCCCAAACTTTTGGTGTAAACTCAGCTCAGAAGGGTGGCTCCCTCCATCCCTCGGCGACTCAGAGCTGGGACAGACAAAGCCCCCCCGCCCCATCTCAGCTAACGAATGGGCTCCCCCTGCCCCAGCCCCAGCTGGGAGCCTGCTTGAGCACGGTGCTGAGAAGCGGAGCCACTCTTGTCTCTTTGTTGACAGTGCCATGAAACAACTTGAGTTTTGCCTGGCTGAACAGTGGGGCGCCTGACGTCAGGCGGTCACGTGGCCTGGCCGCCGAGTATATCTTTAAGTGGAAAGTAATCTATCAGCCAGTCTCTCCAAAGGACTTTCCAAGTGGCCGGCCCCCTCCCCGTCCAGAAAGACCCCTCCCACCCCACCCCGGGAGTCGTGTGCCGGCGGGGGCCGCTGCGGGCTGACTTCCCAGCGCTCCGACCCGGCGATGAGCAGCCGCGGAGTGCGGGGCGGGATCCCCGGCTGGGGCAGCTAGAGCCCTTCGCGGGGGCCCACGTGGAGCCGGCGCGGATCGCAGGTACCTTCCCGCGGAGCCCGCCCCGATGCCGGCGGGGGCAGGGGCCGAGCCCGGCAGAGCGGCCTGAGCCCCGTCGGGGACCCCCGGGCAGGCGCGGGGATGACCCTGTCGGGCGGCGGCAGCGACATGTCCGGGGCGGCCGACGAGGTGGACATCGACGTGGTGGGGGAAGGCGACGAGGGGCCGGAGCGGGGCAGCGAGGGCGAGGCTAGCAGCCCGGCCCCGGAGGAGGCCGAGGAGGCGGCGGCCGGCCCGGAGGAGCGCGGAGGCGGCAGCCCGGGCGAGGCCACCCCTAGCGGGCCGGAGGAGGGCGGCGCGCCCAGCAAGCCGAAGAGCAGCCTGGTGAAGCCGCCCTACTCCTACATCGCGCTCATCACCATGGCCATCCTGCAGAGCCCGCAGAAGAAGCTGACGCTCAGCGGCATCTGCGAGTTCATCAGCGGCCGCTTCCCCTACTACCGCGAGAAGTTCCCGGCCTGGCAGAACAGCATCCGCCACAACCTGTCCCTCAACGACTGCTTCGTCAAGATCCCCCGCGAGCCGGGCAACCCGGGCAAGGGCAACTACTGGACGCTGGACCCGCAGTCCGAGGACATGTTCGACAACGGCAGCTTCCTGCGCCGCCGCAAGCGCTTCAAGCGCCACCAGCAGGAGCACCTGCGCGAGCAGACGGCGCTCATGATGCACAGCTTCGGCGCCTACAGCCTGGCCGGCCCCTACGGGCGGCCCTACGGGCTGCCCCCCGGCGCCTACCCGCCCGCCGCGCTCCAGTACCCCTACCTCCCGCCCGTGGGGCCCATGCTGCCGCCCGCCGTGCCGCTGCTGCCGTCGGGCAAAGCCTTCGGCTCGCAGCTGGGGCCCGGCCTGCAGCTGCAGCTGGGCGCCGCCGGCTCGCTCATCAAGTCGGAGCCCAGCAGCCGGCCCTCGTTCAGCATCGAGAACATCATCGGGGGGGCGGCCGCCAGCTCGGCCGCCAGCGCCCCCACCTTCCTCCGCCCGCCGGCCACGGTGCAGTCCGCCCTCGTGGCCCACCAGCCGCTGGCCCTCACCCGCACCACGGCGGCCATCGCCCCCATCCTGAGCGTGCCCACGAACATCATCTCGGGCCAGTTCCTGCAGCCCGCCGCCTCCGCGGTGCAAGCCAAGTGGCCGGCCCAGTGACTGAGCCCCGCTCCGCGCTGCCTTTTCCCTTTGCTGCCCGCCCGTCTAGCCAAAAGAGACTGGGGAAGGGGGGGAGAACCCAGCCAGCCTCTCTTCCCGTCGATCAACGGTGCAAACCCTGGACTCTAACAAAATCCAACTCCAAAGCCGCACCAAAACGGTAGGAGGCCCGGTGCGCAAGCGAAAAGCAACAAAAAACACCCCCCCCTTTCAAAACAAAAAGGCAGTCCCGCAAGGAATGCTTTCTGTACAGGTAAAAAAAAAAAAATCCGCCCAACATTTGTACATATTTGTATGAAAAAGTATTGACTTTCCTTTCGGGGTTTTTATTTTTTTAAAAAGACAAATAACGGCAGGGAGGGGGAGCTGGGAACCTTCATTTTTTTTGAAGGGTCTTGCTCTCCAAGCCGTTTTAGCCGAAAGTACAAAAAAATGTATTTAAAAAAAAGCGGGGGAAATTTTAAATATTAAACACAGAGAGAAAGAAATTTTGGGGAAAAAAGACGAAAAGCCCTGTCATTCTATTATAGAAGTCTGTTTATATATGAATGAATATATGTATTCTAAATGTTATTCCTTCGTGTTGTACACAACTTTGTAAATAAATTTTTAAAATGCGGTTCCTTGTGTTATTTGATAATTACATACTATAAATATACATAGTCTGATCGGGTGACGCTTTAGGCGTATGATGTATAGATGAGATTGAAACTAACTAACCCTTTTTTTGTGAACACTGAACTTTCCCTTTAAATCAAATAACCTTTACAGGAGTTAGTAAATAATATGCTAGTTATGAGTTATTTTTATAGATATTGACTAATTTAAGATCCCAGCCATAGCGGTGCAGATAACTTCAGTATATTCAGTTTAAATTGTCTGGCAATTGCGCAGCGAGCAAGGAAAGGTTTGCCATGAGAAAAACTAATTTAAACCAACAGGATGAAATAAAAACAAACAGAATCCGGTGGCACTTTTAAAGACTAAAAAATTAATGTATTGCATGAGCTTTCCCACGAAACTTCGCCACGAAAGTTCCGTTCATGTGATAAATAAATTTGTTAGTCTTTTTAAGTGCTACAGGACTCCTTATTTGTTTTGCTGAACTAGACTAACACGACTTCCCCTTTGGAATTTGTCAGGATAAAAGAAAACATTCACGCAATTAGATTATTTTTAGCTGCATTAATGCTTTAGAATGTGAGATTTCCCCAAAATACATTATTTTTCTACTGTGACTATGTATTTATACACTCAGTTGAAGTAGTACAGAATTCATAATACCCAAATTATTCTGAATGTATTGATAGGGGCATTTTCTTTACTGTTTTAAAAAATACAGTTTGAAATTAAACATTAGGACAATCAAAAGATTGTTGATCTATTTTGCGGTAGAGATAAAATATGTGCCCAACCAATCTAGTTACATGAATTTTTCGTATTAATATAAGGTAAATATAGCATTACTAAACAGCCGAACCTACATTTTTAAAGAAAAAGAAATAACCTTTTTCAATTGAGAAATGTTTATATATTGACGGTCGTTTTATGTTGTAGACTCCTAATAACTAAGTTTGGAGATCAGTTGCAAAATATGTATTTCTGTGCATATTTAGGTCAAAATAAAGTGACTGCGAGAGCTGTGATGGAAATAATTCGCTAGAAAGGGTGATAGAATTAAAACCATATTTGTCTGGGGAAAAATAGGGGGGAAGTCTGGAAAAAAGACAGTAAGAAAAAGATTCATTCCTATGCACTGAGAAAATATATTCTAATCTTTTCCCCGTCAAAAAAGTCAGTTAAAAATAAATTGTTAGTGTTGCTATTTCGCATAGACAAGAATCTCCTCTTGCTAGTGCCTAAAATACAGGATCAATTAATCAGATGGATTAAGGCGTTAACGCCTTACTACTACAGCCCTGAACGTGTTGCTTGTTTCCAGTCTGGTATCTGCTGTAAAAATGTGTCCTTGCCTGATGCACAACTGGTTTTCCTGGTAAACAGTAAATATTATTGCATCCTAAGTAAACATTTATACCTCGGGATCCAGCTACTAAAATAAAACCAGCTGCCTGGTGACTGAGCAGTTTGAACTTTATAAATAAGGACCTGCTAATCATCTGACACGGAAAGGAAAAAACACCTTACCCAAGAAGAGATTGTATGTCAGATCCCTACATGGGCACTCCTCTAATCTCTTTTTACAAGGAAAACTAAACAGAGCTAAATTTGTTTGTGTGTTGCGGCTATAAACGTAACAAGTTGGTTCACAGTTGTGTCTAGCTAATCGGTTTTACACAAACAGCAAATGGTGCATGATTTGTGCAAGGCAGAGAGAGGTTATTTCTATATTTAGCTGATACCCCTGGGAAAAGAGAAAGGAGGCGCTTCTTGAATTCACTTTTAGGCTCAAGAAGCTGCTGATGCAGGGCTTCTAGCTGACATTGGATAACAGGGGCTCATTCCATTCCTGAGCCTTTGTTCCTTATAAAATTACTCCCTCATATTTCCGTACATAGCAGCAATACCGCCCGGCCCTGTGTTCAGAGCTAACAGCGGCTTTCAGCTGGAAGGCCTGATTAGCAGCCGGAGCTAGAGAGAAGGCAAAATAGCCGGCCGCTTTCTCCCCAACTCGTTCCCTTTGAACCAGAGAGCGGAGTTGTTTCTTTTCTTTCCCTGCTGATCTGCAAAACAGGCCGGCACAGCTAGAGCAGCTGGGAGGGCTCGGTAAAGCTACCCCGACCAGCTCCTTCTTTGGGAGAGAAATGGCAATAGTGCCGTGAAAGGGTTCTGGGCGCAGCAGGAAAAGGCCTAAATCGAATTGGGAAAACCAGCAGGGCAAGGATGTGCCCCACGGCTTGCCACAGTCAAATAATTTCAATGAAGAGTTTAGAAAATAAGACCGAGGTTCTTTATGAAATGAAGAGTGGATGCATTGGAATCGCGTGTGGTTTGCTTGCAGTGATGGGTGGCGTTATTAAATAAGTGGAGATTTTTTTTTTACCCCTCTGTCTCTCTGCCCCCATCCGCTACACACCCCGCTGGCTCAGACGTGGGGTTTGCCATTGTGGCTAAGAGTCCTGTTCTCCTGGATTACACAGGCAGGAGCCACCAGAACTCCTCACCTAAAACTAGGATGGGGAGAGACGGCTTGTAAGGGTCATGAATTTAAACAGAAAGGAATCGGTGAGCAAAGAGGCAGGTGAAATCTCACTCTGGGGCCCCCAGCTGGTCACAGACGAGTAACGGCGGAGTGGGACCTGTAGGGGGCGATAGGTAAACGAGGAATTTCCCGGAACTCTAGATCGGCTCCTGACCTCCGCGGTCTAGACAGCTGCTTCTGTGGACCTCTTCCCCTGGGGAAAGGGCTGTGCGAGGCAGGTTCCCGCGCTGTCATTTGGGAATGGGGCCTGTTCTGGAGGAGACGGGCGGGTTGACGCTGATGATGGGCAATCCAGGACTTAGGAGTGAGGTGTGGAGAAAAGGGGGACAGACCCTTTTAGCCCTCGAATAACCATAATGTCTGGGGCAATCTACAAACTACCCCTAAGATCGCACGTTACTGGGGTCAGCGGTTCTCTTGTCCATGCGTTATATTTCCAAAAAAGCACGGGCTGATCCTGCTGCCACTCAAGTCGATGGGAAGGGAACCTCCCCAGGATGAACTCGGCCACCTGCAAGTCGGCCTACTCGTGTGTTTGTGCTTCCATGAGGCTCCAGTGGAAAGGGAAGGTCTGGGGACGGCCGGAGCTGGATGCACAAGAAATGTGTGTATAGGAAGAGAGAGGTGATGGATCCCCCTCAGAAGAGCCCTCTAGGAAGGAGGCAGAAACAGGCCGAACCCGTTGCCATGGGTTCTGTCGAAGGCGCTCAGCAAAACCCACGGATTCGATGGCTGTGTAAACGCAGGAATTCGAAACGTGGGGGGAGCTGCTCTGTCTCCTCCCCCTTAGCTGCCCCGTTTGCCACTGACTGCTTTCAAAGCCATCTCGGCCCAGAATACCCCCGGCCCAGCAGGGTGGGAAAGTTTCCACGATGGAGGCAAACCCGCCCAGCTCACCCGAGCAAGGAAAGTCTTATTTGCTCTGGGATTTTTTTCCCCTTGTTTCCACACACCGCCCTACACATATGGCAAAACTCGACCCGGCTGGTGACAGATGCCTGTTAGTGTTAGACACGTCCAGCTGGCCTCTGGGGTGTATTAAAGGAAACCAGATCCTAACCACTGGGAACCGGCTGCAGTTGGTGGCGTTTATCCAGAGCCAATTTACCCCCTTTGGTCACTTATTCAAATGTGAAAAAATTCTCCTTCCACCACCGGCCCCCTCGCAGAAGACAAAAATCCGAGCGATGAGGCTGAGTCCTAACGCTTCAATTCGTCGACACTGCTTGAAATGGGGGCGACGCCCATTTTCTCAGCTGCTGTCAAACCGCGTAGCAACAGGCCCGCCAACAGAGCAAAGCGAGTGACACCAGCTGAGGATCCGGCCCTGACTTTGAGAGCAGGCTTTATGGGAAAGAAAAATCATCGGACACCTTAGTGAATGCCTGCACTGAAGAGCGGGAATGCTCGTTTCAACCCGCTCGCCGCACGTCTCTTCCAATCCGAATTGACCGATAATTGAGCGGTCAGCGGGCGTCTACACGGAGGCGAGCATTCCGGCGTGACGCCCATTAGAACGCTGGGGCGAGAGAGGAAGGAAGGATTCCGTTCTTACTTTGAATGTGACATTTCAATGGCTGTCGCGTCCCAGGAACGAAATATTTAGCAATTAGGCACACAGCTGATGGAGGCTACGGCCCTAAAGACAGGCTCTTCTGGCAACGCGGAAGGTGTTTGAGCCGAGAGTTGAAACCTTCTCCTGGAGGCCTCCCGTTGCTACAAAGGCAAGTTTTTCGTGTGCAGCACCGTGGATCTCGTTTCTGCGCGGTCCCTTCCCGCGAGCGAGAAATCCTTTCATCGCTGATCTCCCTTCGTTGGGGCGGCCCTGCCCTGGGAGGAGTGCACTGCATCGCAGGCCCTGGCTGTGACTAAGGGACGCCCCCTGGGCTACTCCCTGCCACTTACACAAGAAAGACCCCGGCCAGAGGCTTTTCCCAGGGACTCCCGTTCTCATAGACGTGACTCCAGCCAGACAGGGAGGAAAGCGCCCGCCCTGTCGTGCTTACAGAGCTCGAGCTTTGTCCCTCCAGCCTCCCCTGTGGCTGGCTGCCCTCAGGGGCAGGAAAACGCCTCCCAATAATGCAGCCACCTCCAAAGCCCGCCCCGTCTGATGGGTGTCCGCCTCTGGGAGTCCCAGAAGGGAAAAACACTAACAAGGGGGAAGCGTCTGTGTTACATGGGACCAAGAAGGGAGACCTGTGCCTCTACCAGTCCAAACTGCCCAAGGACGGGTCCCTTGCCCTGCCCCGCCCCGCCCCGCCCCGCCCCATCTTTTCCCCCCAAGTCCCCTGGAGGGCCCTCTGATCCACAGCGACGCAGAGAGGGCTAACACACGTGGGCCGTCCAATGCAGGGACCCGGCTGTGCGATGAGTGAGCCCCACCCAAAGCCCAATGGACTGACCCCCAAGTTTCTCCCGCGGCAGGATGGCACCTTTGAGTCTGTGGGCGTCCTTTCTTCGTGTCCTTGCCCTCCTCGGCCAGCCACTCATTGAACGGGCTCCTGCCCTCGGCTCCCGGCGGTGCAGGCAGTCTAGGAGTCAACGGAAGGGTTTTCCTCAGTGGGAAGAACAGCAAAGGCTACCTGGAGATTTCACGTAGAGCCGCCCCCGGCCCAACTTTCCTGGGGCTTTGCTCAGGCTCCCTCGGCTGCTGCTCTCCAAATGTGGCCGGAGCTAAAGCCGGGACTCCGCTCTCCATCGTCTCTGGCAAGAGGGCAGCATCCGTCGGGCGTGGGGGGTACCCGAGTGTTCCCACCCTCCACAGAGCCCCGCCGGGCAGGGAGAGGCCACCTGGCTAAGAACCACAGCGACCTTGGAGCAAAGATCGGGGGAAAAGCTGCTTTTAGCCGGGTACGGGGCGGGAGAATATTACACTCCAGCCAGGACGTTCAAAATTGGGGGACCACTCACCCAGTGATCGGCCGCAAGAGGGGGCACCTGGTAAAGGCCAACGAGCCAATGAAGGGGTGGAAAGAAATCCGGAGCTATGAGCCCCTTCCCACGAATTTCGGGGATGGGGGCGCCATAGAGTTTAAATGTCATCCCTATTATTTATACCCTGGTCTGTAGTTCCTGGCAGGCCTCGCCTTTCCAAAGCTGGAGGAACACGGGAATCTTCTCTTGGTCGATGGAGAAGGACTAGCATTTCCTGGGGAGACGGTCTCTAGGGAGGGTTTGCGGAGCGCTGTACCTGCAGCCCTTTTTACAAAGCGGGGTTATTTACTCACGGGGGGGGGGGGGGTGAAGACCAGTCGTGCACGTTACTTGCCTGACAAGCTGTGCAAAGGCAAACTTTTACTAACGGCCTTTATGAAAGGGCCATTTTGTGGCGATAGAGGAGGGCTCGTCCCGGCTAAGTTTTGACGACCAGAGGGCTGCAGGATCGGCTGCTCTGAAATATTGACTCGGCTGTATGGTCTTCCTTCCGTGCCTTTCTGCTCTGTCATGCTAAGAAGTCCTTGCCTGAATCCACTAAATTTAAGTGCTAAAAGCCTTTACAAATCGTAGTTGAAAAACTTTTCTTCCCATCATCATATTTCTTAATATAATCCATAGGTCATTCTTTATTTTTCTCCCGTTCTGGTTTAAGAACTCCCAAAAGCATTATCAAACCTTCACCTGCTAGTTGCTTACGGCAGAATTCTTTGTAGTACTCCTGCCACCGAAAAAATATTGTAAACCGGTGCGCTCCTCTGCTCCTTTTGGGGGAAATAGCAAGCACAGGGCATTTTGGGAGGAAACATCGAACCAGGCCCCGATCTCCCTTGCACTTTCGTAGAGAAAAAGGCCGGTGATTGCTAAAGACCCCAGCGCACTTGCTGCAAATACAGGGCATCGGCCCCTGGATAATTCCTTAATCTAGTAATTTTCCAATTACTCAGGCTAGGTAATTAAATTATGCCGACCTAATTTCCTCTGTTTTAATTCATCTCTTAAAATTAGCTGTTTGGTGGGACTGTGCTCTGTTATCTTCAGAGATTTAGCCCAGCGATAGCTGGATCTATGAGTGAAATAATGGCCACATGCCACATCCGACTGGCTTTACTAGCAGAATTTCCTCCCATTGACTTCAACTGGACCACAGGTAGGAGTGAGGCACCCGGGACTCGATCTATAGACCTTAATGCCATTTGAGAGAACTCCAGATAAAAGTGCTTTTCTATATATATGGAATGTTTTGTGTAATTCTGGATATATTTATACATGGCCATGCTATAACCACAAAACCAGCATTTTACCATGAGAAATTGGCGCTTGAGGTTCCCACCAGTGTCCCACTAGTCAAGGGTGTTTGCTAGATTCCTTTAGTGCCACGCTTTGTCAATGTTCCCAATGCATAGCGTTTCTTATTTTCAGAATTGCTACAAAATCTCAGGCTGACCCAGGATTTTAAACCATATTTGGAGGGATTTACTCCCTTCTGTTTGCAGGCACACCCACTTGACATCAACCTAAACTTTCATAGCAGTTGGACGACTGTGTATGCCCTAGATTTATAGCATTTTGATCATATTTAGGCTACTTTAATGCAAAGGAGGGGAAATGGGGTGTCTTTTTTATATTCTTACTCAAAATGGTCTAGAATTTTAAAATCGCATTTTTCTTATTTTGCGGGCAGGTTTATTGGGGAGCCCACAGACAGGATGAGCAGCTAGAGAAGATGCTAAACTACCATCTATCTACCTAGGTCCTGATACAGCTTCTGATTTCTGGTACTTATGGGTTATTGTGAAGAAGGTTGTGCAAGAGCTGCTCATGCCCTAGTGTTCTGTGAATCAAGGACATCGGCCTTAAAATTAATCACAAGGGAGTCTTTCTGGAGCCTACCACGAGACTGAAGGGAGGCGTTATGGAACGGGATTTTCAAAGCTGTTTAAAGGAAAAAGATGCCCAGTTCCCATCAAAATTTTCCAGCTCTCATAAGCTCTTTTGAAAATCTCATCCATAAGTAAAGCCTTTTCTCTTATTTATTTGTGGTATACAGTGGACTCCTACTCCTACAGTGAAGTCAAGAGGAAGCCATTGGCGTTAATAAGGGCAGGAGCAAGCATTATGGCTTGGGGTTATACTGTTAAATATTTTAGATAGTGAGATCTGAAAATGAGGCGCTGCGATTACTTCATCACAGAGAGGGTGAGCGCACAGCTTGGAGATAGGCAGTAACTATCACAATGTTTGTATACAAACTCCTTAGGGACACCCTAAAAATAAAGTGCTTGAAAACACAACATATCACATTGTTAACTAGGTCAAGTCAATCTGCTAGTGGCGCGGAGGTTATAGGTCACGTTTAACACCCTCTGACCGATTTTTTCCCCTCTGATTATAAAGCTATCAATTAAAACAGCCCCTGATTTGACAATCCCACAGCAACAAAAAGATTGCTGGGTAAAATGTCCCCTCTGTTAGACTTGATCATTTCACCCAGGGATCTCAGAGCCATGCAGTCCCAGAGCAAGGTGCGAATGAGGGATTTACCTGGTTGGTTGAATACAGCCCTCAGATCAACCTTACTTTATCATGGTTTGTGTGTTGATTTTCAAAACCTGGTCACCTTTAGATACCAACATCTGTTAATGGAGCAAGGAATGCATATAATTGACTAAACAGGAACAATATATTTTTCAGGAGGGACCACACTTGCATTCTAGGGACTTTTATTGAGTTCGGCTTTACCAGTCCTAAAACATTTAGCGTTATGCTCTTAAAAGATACAGATCATAGGTATTACATCCACAGAAAATATTTTAGTCAGTGAATGTTCAATGTAGCAGGTAGAGATGAACTTAGCACGTCTTTTAGACTGAACTGGGAACAGACTCTTCAGCCATAAAATGCACTTAACAGTCTATTTAATAGTGGCGAGGTCCTTGAAAATGCAATATCCATGCTAATCTTGCCTTTTCCTAAATCAGAAATGAAAAATAGGTCAGTAAGGTAGAGCCTTCCCTTTCTATTTAAAACGTGACGTTGAATCTATTTCAATAACTAAGTCAACTTTGTTAATTCAGGATTTGGTAAGCAAGCTGGGAAAGGAGGCGATCCGCAGTTTTATTCAAATCCCACTATGTGAGAAGGCGTGTCCTTGGACACAAGGTTTAATAAAACCTCTGCTTTCCTGAGAGACGAGAAAACAACTCAGCCTCTCCCCTCAGTTAAGCCGTGAAAAGGCCGATCCTCAAAGATATGTCCTTACAGGGGTATCAAAGTACCCATGACCTCTCTGTTTCCCGTTCCGGAATCTCTGCCCCAAATGACCGCTCACGTTCTAAAGCACATGGAGTCGCAGCGTCAATGGCAGACAGGAACAGCGATCGCAGCCCGGTTGCGCCGGACTAAATCACGGGCGCTGGTTTTTTCCTGCAGTTGGAGGATAATTTTAATTTTATTCTTAAAAAAAAGGTTTACCGTGCTCTAGCTTTTGTAGCACGTTGGCTCTTCTTCCATCCAGCCTATCAAATGGGGATGCTAAATTCCCTGCAACTGAGAAGGGTCCACCAATCTCCTGCTGAAAAAGTCCTGAGACTTATTTTCCCCTTCCCTCCGCAGCCCAGCTCAGCTCAGGAACTAGATCCTACATGAGCTGGAAAGTCACTTTTTATACCTGCCGCTTCTTCCAAGCTCCTTCCTCGCTATAGGAAGGACTTGGTCTTCATTCTGGTTGCATTTCAGTCTCGAGTTACGGAAGCGATATCTGGGGTCCCTCTAGGCAGCTTTCCGTCAATTGTAATAGATGTAATTAAAGAAAACGGCCAACAAACCCGTTCACACTTCAGGACGTGAAGGGTTAATAGAAACGGGCTTCCTGAGCATTATTCGTTTCTACCTCTTGAGCACCAAAATCAACCTCCGCTTGCCTACTGCCCCATTGTTACCACGTGTCCTAATGTCTTTTCTATTCATTGATCTGGTCAAAGTCACTGCAGAAATGCTAGTGACAGAGACTCGATTTCAGGCAACGCGCCCAATACAAGTATTTAGAAAGCATTCAATAAGAAGCTTTCCTGGGGAAGTGAAGGATTTCACCTTGCAACAAAGGGACGGTAGCTAATTGAAAGAATGCACTTGAACGTAAGCAGTCTGGTCTAAGACCCGCCTACAGGCCCCTAAGAAGTCTCTGCCAAATATACATTTGGCGATAGAGTGCTCCAACATGAAGAGAAGCTAGGGAATAATATCAGTATAGCTTTCACTGATGCATTAAGAAATTACGAACCCAGATGTTATAAAGGGTGTATGCTATTCTTGGAACTGGATAACATTGCGTTGCTTTCAAAGCGGGGTTAGTCTATTGCAGAAAAACAAACAGAGTCCTGGGCCACAGGACTCTGTTTGTTATTGTGTTGCTTGTTGTTCTAAATAGGGAATAGTTATGAATGAAATCAATTAGAGGCTAACCCATGAAGGAAATAAAAAAGGGAACAACCGAAGGGAGGCAGAGCTGTTTGGCTGGCTAGCTAGATTAAAACAGTGCTCTTGCCTATCTATTATTTGCCAGTTCTGCCTCCTACTTTGCTAAATTTAGATCCACTCCGGCAATAGGCAAAACTTCCATTGACTTCAACCAGAGCAGTTTTTGGAAACTGTATCAGAATGACTAGTATTGTGGCTCAGTCTTGCTGGATCAGTTATCTGAGGGAGCGGTGGCTATGGAGATCTCAGATAGACTTGGAATTACTGGTTTGTACTGTTACTTTATCTCACCCATTTCAAACTGCTACATACTATGCTAAAGAAAGTATAACGTTTATGGAGATTAATTACTCACAAAAAATTAAAATAAGATAATTTTTAAAAGGGGACTGCAAATTAAAGAGCAATTGTTGTTAGTGGTCTTCATACTTCATAGCATTTTATTCCACTCCACTTCTAACTTACCTGCTCTTGTAAGCAATTTATAACCAATAATATTTTTTTGAGTTTGTTTGTTAAAGATTCATGTATTTAAGACTGAATGAGACAACCCTTAGAGTCCTGGTTCATCCCTTGCACAACTGATTATTTAATTGAGTATTCATGTAAATCAAGAAAAAGGGCTGGTTTGTTAGCTCTTGTAAAAATATGATGCCTTGGTAATGTCCTGGTGTTCTTGATCTACTATCTTCAGCTAGATTCAGAAATCCAAAAGCACTCAGAGTTCTGTGGCACTCTCTTCTGGCTTAGAAACCAACAAGTGGTTTATATTTTCATCCTATACCACACTAAGAACTTAGAACACACTAAGTGGGATGATAAAGAGCAGAAAGTACTTCAAATGGCTAAATAACTATAATTTGGTGAGATGTTTGTTGCTGAATTCATTTACACTCAGAAGACATATGACTAGGACAATGGAAGTTATATCCTCTCCTATATATTGCATTAGAAAATACTTTTAGGAAATAGTCAGAAGGTATTTCTGCTGACAGACAAGAGTAAACTAGACAAAATACTATTACCACAGGTCAAAATTTTCCAAACATTGCCTTTTTGACAAAAAAACAAAACTAATTTTGGGAAGGGCTTGCTGATTGAAATATTTTAATAATCAAAATTTATGTTGAAATTTTTGCATATTTTGAAAAAGTAAAACTTTTCAGAAACTTCCTGTGAACATTTTTATTGTGTTTTCCCACCAGTTCTACTTAATTATTATTACTACTAGTAGAAATAACCATCTATATTATAGTATCATCCAAAGGCTTTGCTGTACAAAAGATACAATTCCTGGTCCAGAGGGATTACATTCTAAAACACATAAAACAGACAAGGAAAGAAACTGGGGATATAACACATAACAACCCAATGAATATGGTGAAGGACCGGCATAGCTTGTTAGTTACAAGCTTTGATGTTGATATTTAATGTTTTTTAAATTGGGAGTAGAAGTAGGGTGAGGAATAGCAGGAATGAGGAGATGATGAGTGAGAGTAGGGAAATGTTCTACAGATTGCATGGATGTCCTTGAAAGATTCTTTTGCACCACTCCCACTACCATCTAATGCCCGGATATCGTGAAGACTTACGTGGCTGCTTAATTTTAATACCATGAGTAGTTCCAATGAGTCTTCATTATGATAACAAAGAAAACTATGTACATAAGTCTTTGAGGAATTGGTGTTTCAGACTTTAGTATTTTATATTTGTGAATTAAATAAATGACTTCCAGGTAATATTTTCCTGAAAAAATGGTTAAGTGTATCATTGATAGTTTTACTTGCAGGTCAGGAAAAATGAAGGCTTATGCATTTCTTAAAATGCATATGCTGCCCTTCAAATGATAATTGACAATATAAATATCTACCTTCTGCATCATTTGGGCTCAAACTCTATAAAACTCCTTGACTTGGAACTCCATTTTAGTGAGAGTCCCGTGCCTGGAAGGCTTGCAGGATTGGGCCCTTAAAATCTTCCTATCTGTGCCTGGTATTATTAGAAGAAACAATCCATGTTCTGCTAAAACCACAGTCCCAGGAATGAACACACAGGCACAATACACATTAATCAGTGGAGAAACTTGGAAAATAGATCAATTCATATTACACTGTTGGCAATAGGTTATGGTCATGTGAATCTCATCTAGGACTGTCTGCTGAGTAATGTTCTTTAGGTTAAGTTGTCAGGCCCCTCGACAATATCACTGAGGGTAAAGAAATAACTAGAGTGTGAAAAATTTGAAAGAGATGGTGGATCTCTCCTTTGCTCCCAAACTATTCCTTAGATCTTTTCTGGCTGATGCACAGCAGGTTCTCAGGTTTCTTCTTTCCTTTGGCAAAGAACTGGACTCCAGACTACTCCCAGTAAGGAAGCCTGGGACAGATATATGGGAGTTAGGTGCCTAAATACCTTTGAGAATTTGCACTCCAGTCCCTAGCTGTGTCTACCACACCAGCCTTTTTGCCAATAATTTCCCACCATTGTAACATTTCATCTCCACTGACCCTGGGAATGGGAGAAGCACTGCAACAGACAGGTTTTTAGGTATCGTTGTTTTTTTAAGTACTGTCACAAAAACCTAATCTGAGTGTGGTAAAACAACAAAGTGCATAAATAGCTGTTAGCTGTCAGAAGCCACATCTGTACTACTGCTGCTACTGGAATAGCTGAACCTGTGGTGAATCACAAGCCTTATTTATGCCAATAGACAAGGCCTGTGTGTGTAGTGAGTGAGGCAGCATTAATGATATCCTGAGTGTGGACTTTGGCACCTTCTGACATCTACAACCTGTGTGCGTTGGGGCCAGGGTGCTGTGTATTAATGTTTTGCCCTGAAGAGGTGATGGAGGTCACATGTGCCCGGCAGGTCTTCCCACACTAGGGCAGGAGGGACCTGGTCTGTCCCAGTTAATTAACATGAAGCAACTCTTTTGTACAGAAGAGGAGCTCATGATAAAGGGATCAGAGTAAAGCCCGGGGAAGTCTCCTCAGCTGGACACAGGAGAGCCATCTGTAGTGCCTTAGGGCAGGCAGTGGGTCCCCTTCCATGGGGCAATGCTGGGGACTAGGGAAGGGAAAGTTCTTGGCAGATCATGCTCTTACCCTTGACTGCCCTGCCCCCCATTTCCCTGGCTGTCCCCTGAAGGCCTGCCCCCCATTCTCTGGGCTGACCCCAATGACCCCATTCTCCTGGCTGCCCGGCTCCCTATTC
>ML685778.1:10677697-10725937 GCA_007922175.1 Pelusios castaneus | reverse complement strand
CTGCTCCCCATTCCCGTAGATGCCTTCCCTACTCTCCCTTTCTCTATCCTTCCCCTCGCGAATCCGCGCCCCGCGTTCACCGGACCACTACGCGCGCGGCCCCGGAAAGCTGCGGGAGCGCGCACGCCTGCCAGACCCGGAAACGGCTGCACCCGGCGCGGAATCACCGGTGGGGACGCGCGCGCGTCACGGTGAGACTAGTCCGCCTGTCCAGTGGGATCTGCGGGCTCGCGCAAGAGGGACGGTCGGGAGGAGGATGGGAGCGCGCGCCCGTGCTGGCGGCGCGGGGTGGGGAGAGGCCGCGCGCGCTTCCGGGTGCCTGGCGCGGGGCGGGAAGGCGCGCGGCGGGCCGTTAACGGGCGGGTGCCCTAACTGCCACACGTGCCGGGGGAGCGCGCGCGTGTGCCGTGGGGCCTTCTGCTGCGCGCGCGGCGGGGGCTGGCGGGAAGGGGCTGCCCCTGTCAGGAGGGGCACAGGCCTGCTTCTGCCGCCTTCCCTCTGGCCGTGGTGGGGTGGGCAGGCTGCCGTCGGCTTCACCGGGGGGGTCTCCCTGGCTGTGTGTGGTGGGGGGCGGGGTCCCCCGCGCCATGTTGGCCCAGGAGCGGAGAGCTCAGCAGATGAGAGTAGATCTTGGGAACCTCTCACCGTCCCCAACCCCGCTTGGGTTTCCTCAGGGTGCTCGCCCGGTGCCAGTCGACACCAGGGGGGGACCTAGTCAGGGGCCATCAGTCTGTGGCTCTCCAAGGCTTCCCCCTCCTCTGTCGTCTTCATTTAAAAAAACCTGTCTGAAAAGACTGTCTTGGTTCCAGCTGCTTCTCCCCCCTCCTGCCTTTGTTTCCAACTGGTGTGGAAATGGCTCGTGCAGAATTATAACTGGAGCTGAACCAAACGCGCCCGGTTCTGTTTACAAGGGTCCAAGCCAATAGCTTGTCTTGGGGTAGGTCTCAGAGGTTTGCTGTCTTGGCCGGTGTTTTCGCCCGGTCCACTTATAAATGAACAGCACGGCATAAAATAACAACACAAAGAGCAGTTAATGTTTCATCAGTGACAAAATACAAACCCTGATTTGGTGGCGTTGCTTAGTTTTTTTCAGCTGTGGTGGTGTGTGAGATGTCAATGCTGAAAGTACATTGTGATTATCATTTTATCACGTGAGCTTTTGTGGGAGAAAATCCCATTTCATCAGGTGCTTGAAGTGGCTTCAAGTGTCTAACGAAGTGGGATTTTCTCTAACAAAAACTCATGTGATAACTAAATTTGTTAGCCTTTAAAAGTGCCACAGGACTCCTTGGGTTTGTTTTGCTGAACTAGACCAACACGGCTACCCGTCTGGATTTTATTTCTTGACCCTTCTGCTTCAATTGTAATGTGATTTGAATGGATGCAATATCAAGAACTGAGATCTAAAATTAACACACTATACCTGAGACCTTGTAATTACAGCCTGCCTGCAGAGAGTATGATACACGGATCTATACGTTTATGGGAACATTGACTGCCAAAATCATGCTGGTATTGAAATGAGTGTCAGGATAAGCAAAATGGTAATTAGAATTATTAGATTTGATAGCTTGGGTGTCACCTATTTTTTAATGAATGTTCAGGTTTTTTTGGTGCTGTTGAGTGTGAACACATTATATATGGTTTCACAAAATGCTAAGAAATGCTCATTATTGCACTTCAGCTGCAGTTTCCTTTGTGGTTACAAGTTTAGAAACTCCTTTCTGGTGCTGCTGTTGCTGACATTTTAAGTATTTCTTTTTCTGCTTTTGAGAGGAGTGTCAACACTCTAATGAAGTTAAAGTTTTATTTAACATCTCATAACAACAAAAATATTGACAACATTAAGGACACCAAGAGGTTAGAGACTAATTTTTCATGGCTTAACAAAACAGAGAAACACATTGATGGAACAGTGTAAGTGCTTTCAGGACTAGTACCTTTTCTTGAGCACTCATCCTGAACCAGTAATCAGAAAAGAATTGATATTTTTTTTCCTGAGTCACAACAACATCACACACTTGCACCCATCTCCTCATGGGGCAAAAAGGGGGACTTGATTTAGGAATCTTTCACATCACAGGTGAGACCCTTTAGCCCAGTGGTTGGGGTAATAAATACAGTTCTCCTTCCTCCCCTCTCTTCATCTGTTTTGTGAAGTTAAGCAATCTCTGAGCACACCTCCTGTATTGGGCCCCATATGCAGTTTAGGCAGAGGAGGACCCATCTCTTCCCCTCCCCCCATTGCTTAATTGGGAGGCAGTAGTACACATGCTTAGAGGCAGGAATGTAGGTCCCTAGGGAACTTCTACTGTAAAAACTTAGGTGCCTACAGGGTTAGACAAGCTAAGCAGAAGTTTTGTGGATTGCAGTGGTGCTTAAAAATCAGGGGATTTATGTGCCCCTGAGCACCTTTGTGGAAGCCACCATGGGTATTTTGTATCATTATTACTACTTTTGCATCATATAGCTATACAGCACTTTCCTTATCAAAGCATGATGTATTATGTGCTCCAAAAAGGTTAGAGTCTAGCATAGACAAAACACAGGGCAGTGCTTTATGTAGAGGAAGTTATGGAGAGATTATTAATGAGGAAGACAAACTAATATGGAATTCTTTAAGAACTGGGTCTTGAGGAGAGTGAAAGAGGGAACTCGATAGATATGAAAAGGGAGATTGTTTGAGTAACAGGAAACTACAAAGGAACATGAAGGTAAGAGTGGCACCAGGTGATGAAAGGAGCAGGAGAAAGTGAGAGTCTAGATCTAGGCTAGAATGGCATTATGTAGGTCTTTACAAATAGCTTAAAATTGATGGGATAAAAGAAGGGAATCCAGAAAAGGGGTTCATGATGGGGGCATCTGTACAGCCTCATTGGAGGGGAAGATTACTTTAGCAGTGGTGTTTTGAATAGACTGGACTGAGGGAGCATTAGGGACGAGAAGGTCACAGTTATCAGTGTCAAGTTCAGAAATGTAAAGATGAATTTTAACTGGAATGTAGAGACTTTGGAATATTACAAGAAGAAACAACCAGAGTTGTGCAGAGCTTGTCTGTGTGTTGGGAATTAAAGACTCAGATGTTACAAGCTAAAGAGAAATGAGAGCTCATTTAGAATGACATTTCAGATCATTTTGTCCAATCTTAGTGTCATCTTTTATTTAGACGTATAAAATGTGGACATACTATATAAAAAGCACACAGATTTCAGTGTTAGCATCCTTTTGTACAACTAGGGAGCTGCTGGGAGATCAGTTCTTTTTGGTGTTGAAGCTGGCACACAATTCAGTTGTAAATAAATCTTGTGCTCAGCCTGGGTAGGATAACCTAAAAGTATCTGGTGGTGGAGCTGCTTTGTCAGCGGCACAGCTGGTGTGGATGCTGATGCTGCTGTTTCTTGGCAGTACCACAAATGTTAGATTTACTGACCTTAATGCTGTCTCTTCCTTTCAGAGGACAGAGACTGGGCTCTCATACGTTCAGGTATAGTGAAAGAGTCTGAGTCTGCAACCGTTACTGATCTTCTGTGGAGAAAATACTACTGTTGCTGTTGTTTTGCTGGGGTACAGATTTTAGATTTAATATTATCTCTGACTAGGATGGCTGATGTAGTTTCTTCCTCAAACTTCTTACAGGGTCTGAATCAGAAGAAAATACTTTGGGCCAAGGTTTGGGGTGGCACAGTATTGCTGCTTCAAACTCTCCAGTAGACTTAACATATTTGATGTGTTTCCCCTGTGTTTTGGACACAATCAGATCAGACCCAGAGCATTTCTGTCATTGCTACTAGAATCTTAAAATGGACAACCAAGCTATCTAGCAGGCTAGCTGAGGGTAGGTCAGCCCTTCTGTGTTCTTATGTAAAAAGAGGCAAGGATAAGAAGTTTTGGTTTCTCTCCTTGTATCTGAAAATTTCATTCTGCACATCCTTTGTGGAAGGGGATCTGTGATAGGTAGAGTGCCTTAAGTGGCAGGTGGGGTCTCTGGTTCTTTAAGTTTATAACCAATAAGAAGAAAGTAAAACTCACCTGCTGTGACTGTATTATCATTGCTCTGATCCTTTAGACAGAGACAGACACCTTCAGGGTCTCTATCAAGCATTCTTAAAACTACAGTACCCACCCACAGAAGTGAAGAAACAGATTGACAGAGCCAGACAGGTACCCAGAAGTCACCTACTACAGGAGAAGCACAAGAAAAAAAAAAAAAACAGAATACTATTGGTCACCACCAACAGCCCCCAAGTCAGACCTCTTCATCACATCATCAAAGATCTACAGCCTATTCTACAAGGTGATCCCTCACTCTCTCAAGCCTTGGGAGACAGACCTCTCCTCGCTTACAGACAGCCCCTGACCTTATACGAATACTCACCAGCAACTACAGATCAAACAACAGAAACATTAAAGCAGGAACATATCCCTGCAACAGACCATGTTGCCAACGTTGCCCTCATATCTACACTAAAGACACCATCATAGGACTTAATCAAGCCACCTGCTCATCCACCAATGTGATTTATGTGATCATGTGCTGGAAATGCCCCTCTGCCTTATATATTGGACAAACAGGACAGTCTCTATGCAAAAGAATAAATGGACCCAAATCTGACGTCAGAAATTGCAACACTCAAAAACCAATAGGGGAACACTTCAATCTCCCTGCTCACTCCATTGATGACTTGCTAATAGCTGTGCTGAAACAGATGAATAATAAATCACAGCTTCAAAGAGAAACTGCAGAACTCAAATTTATATGCAAATTTGACTCAGTTGCCTTGGGGTTAAACAGGGACTATGGATTTTTTTCTCATTACAACAGGTGATTTGACCTCACCTTCTTCTAAATGCTGTTCCCCAGTGTTTGAATCCTAATATCTATTTTGATTTGCTGCTACAGCCTGACCTGATCCTATGTCATACACTGCCCTGCATTTAATTTCTTCCCATTCTGTAAATTTCCCATCTTCAAAGTGTCTGATGAAGTGGGATTTTCTCCCATGAAAGTGAAAATAAATTTGTTAGTCTTTAAAAGTTAGTCTGCAATAGACTAACACTGCTATCCCTTTGGAACTGTATTATCATTGTTATAATCTCAGTTCATTCTAAATGTGGCCCAGCAAAACTCCCTTCTACAGGTAACATTTATAAGCCCTGTTTATAGAAATGGTCTTACTGTTTTAACTAAACGTTAGAGACTAAGAATTGCGTTTAGCCCTGGTTAGTATCAGACCCATGGGGCTAAAAGTAGGTTGGCTTCAAAGGTGTAAGAGCCATGTAAGCCAGGACTGAATTTAAGTCCTGGTTTGTAGGGTATGAAATATTCATTTTGTTTGCTATAAAAAGGTGAGGAATCCTAGACTGAAATGAAAGGAGTGGAAATTAAGGAATATTTAGGGCAGTGCTTTTCAGATTGTGGCCTGAAGGGTTAGCTATGGAGTGTAGATAAGAATGCCAGCTAAAACGAGAACTGCTCATTCTTTTGACTTTCCTGGACTGCATGACACTTAGCTCTCAAGGAGACTGCAGAAAGTCTTGGGTTCTCATCCTCATACCTGGGTAAAAGAAAAAAGTATCTAATACTTTTGTTTTCATGTTCTATTTAATAAATATTACCTATGTAGTAAACTATAATTTATTTCAGAGCTTTGGAACTAAATAGGGTACTCAAAATAAGTCATCAGACACTTTTAAAATTTTTCTTTCCTTTAAATTTGTGGAGTGAGTGAAGGAACAAACAGATGTGTGAACATTGCATACTTTTATATATGAAATATTTTTAAATAAACAAATACTTGAACTGTTTGAAATCTGAAATATTTCTCAAAATACGGGGATGAATTTGAAACCATGAATAAATACACCGGAAAACTCAACATTTTGTAGTCAAATCCTCTTTGTTTAGAAGGATCTCAGGTTATTTTTCTTCTGTTAGAATTGTGCTATAAACATCTAACAGAGTAATGCAGCCTCTTGCTTAAATTCAGACGTGAGCAATATCATCAATCAGGTCAAAATCCTTTTGACTTCTAAAATGTTTATTTGTAATTTGCCTGATCCTAAAAACAATTACTACCAAGGTGTGTGGAATTCGCTGCTCTGAGTAGTCCTGCTAATGTAAATGGGGCCAATCATTTCAGTAATCCCTATTTCTGGTCATAAGAGTTTGCAGAATTAGGCCTGTATCGAGTACCAGTATAGTAACATTACTCTATTGCAAACATCTATTATTAGCCTATGTCATCGGGTAAGCAAAAAATAATGCTGTAGAAGAAGTGGTTAAATGTCACACCATCGATTCTGTGTTTTGTTATTGCTAATTGGTTAGTAGTTGAGGAATTTGTTTCAGGAATTGTACAGAAATCCTTGAATATTTTGGAGGTTTCAATAGTAAGTCAGTTATTGAACTGCCTATGGATAGGAAGGAGCAGCCTTGGTATTTTCCCTCCTCAAACTTAAATACTGTAACAGGAAATTTTTCAAAGCATCATCATCAATAGATAAACCACACTCCACATGTCTGGATTACATATACTGTCTCCAGCATACTAAAATGGGGTCTAAGAATGTGCATGTGTGTACAACATAATGTTGGTTTTAGATCTGGGTTCCTCTCAGTAATTTGAAATCTAACACACTTTTTCTTTTGCCAGAAGCTTAGCTGGTTTGTTGGCTTAGAAATGGGCGATGATACTTTTGTGTAATGTTCGGCTTTACGCTTAGAAACTTTTCAGTGCTTGGAATAAACCTTTCTAATTACAACATGCAGAAAGAAACACTATTGCAACACCCCACTTATGGTGTGGGGCAGAATGAGACTATCTTCAGTGTCACTAACTTGTGATGGGAGTCCAAAAGCATAAAGAACTTTGTTTTCGTCTTTTCAGGTACCTTTTGACTTGATTTGAAGAGCAGCTATGGAAAAATGGAGCTTAATGACAATTATTGTCTTACTAGGACTTACTGTACGCTGGTTGGTATCATTTGGTTCTTATTCAGGTAATGAATATTCACAGTCTGCAAAACAAATTGCAAAGCTTCTGTTAAGAGTTAAGAACTTGTTTGTAAGTTCTCATAAACAGGAAGCAGTATATGTCCATAATATAATAGCCACCATGCCTCACTAAGGTTCTGAGAATCTTGACTTGCCATCTTATTTTCTCTACTAAATTGAGCAATGAGTGACATCACAGCCACCACAAACAAAATGCTGAAAAGCTATTCCATTCTAATCCCCCTATTCTATTAACTCTCTTATAATGTCTCCCACTAAAATATGCTAGAAGGATTAAATCAACAGCCAGCTTTCCTTTCTCACATCCTAGGCTATGTCTACACTGGCAAATTAGTTCGAATTAAGGAGGCTTAATTTGAACTAACTAAAGCCATGGCTACACTAGGCTTTAGTTAGTTTGAATTAAGGGCTTCCTTAATTCAAACTAATAAGTTTGAATAGGGTATTCGAACTAAAGGGTTAATTCGAACTAACTTGTTCGAATTAACCAATGTGGCCATGTTAATTCAAACTAATTTCTTAGTTTGAACTAACCGGCCATTGAAATGAATGGGGATCGCTAATTCGAACTAAGCAAGTGCCATGAATGGCACTTGCTTAGTTTGAATGAAGTTTTCCTAGTTCGAATTAAGCTAATTCGAACTAACTAAAAGTAGTTCGAATTAGTTAGTTTGAACTAACTAATTCGAACTAATTTTAGCAAGTGTAGACATAACCCTAGATATTACAGTAGTTGCAGAATAGCACTACAGCTTCGCAGTACAGTTGGTTAATCTTACCCTTCAGCCTTATCACAAGTAAATTGTTCATTTAGTTAAGCTCTACTGGTTGTAGTGAAGGTAGGGATATATAGGTGGTCTGAAATGAAGAGTTAGATTTTTACACCATCAACCGTATATGCCTGAATTCGTTATGAGATAAACCAGAGTCGTATCATTTATTGGATCCATTCCTACACAAGACTTCTTGATGGCTCACTTAAATTGGCTGTTGGAAACCTCAGTCAATTTGTAGAAAGCTTGCTCTTTACTCCTTTGGTTAAATGAATACTACCTCCAATCCCTGCCAGCTAGGAGAACCACAGGGTAAGTCTAGGATTAACTCCTAATTTCTCTAAAGGGAGCTCAGAGCCTCACCACTAAAACCACCAGAA
Organism: Pelusios castaneus; assembly: GCA_007922175.1. NCBI lineage: Eukaryota > Metazoa > Chordata > Testudines > Pelomedusidae > Pelusios > Pelusios castaneus. The sequence continues at coordinate 10,717,769 of ML685778.1, read as the reverse complement.
TTGTCCAATGGCTAGTGTCTAAACTGATGCATAACTCTTTAGTTTCATTTACTTGGGGTGATCACTTGAAGTTAAACTGAAAATCTTAATGCATGATTGTTTGATTTCATAATGTTTACTAAAAATAGTTAACTTGAATGCCTTCTAAAGGAAAAATTTGAGACCCTTTTGTTTCGGAGATAGTTTGTCTTTGCGAATTCATCTATTTAAACATGCACACAAAATTATATACCTTTTCTATTGCCACCACTGTATTAACTTCTTATATTGCTGGGCTGCATGTGCTCACCCATGTTAAAAGGACCCTGTTAACAGGATTTTTTAAAAAACTGATTAATTCCAAAATGATCCAGGTTCTGAGAGTACCCTTTGAATAATGTCTTGAGTTTTAAAAATTCTATATTTTTTTTCATAAGAATTGTGGTGTTCCATAATTTATCATTATAGAAAGATTTTCATTCAGAGAGTAACTGAGTAAAGCCTAAATACATGTGATTTACTTGAATCATGAGAAAGGTACCTTTGACTTTAATGGGATTTTTTGTGTACTCTGTTGGATCGAGGCCTACCTGACTATATAGGGGAAAAAGTAAACTTGATTGTAAACCAGTGCTGTCTAATGCATAAAGTATATTTGGGGAAAAAATTAGATGTTTTTATGGAATGTAGGATAGTCCCTTTACTTTGCTTTGTCATTATTGCTCAGTGAGATCACACACAGATCAAGAGATTAAAAGTAATTGTTTGTTCTCTGAAGCAGCTTTGGGCTAGCAATGCTGATTCAGCATAGTTCAGAACCAAGTGTCGCATGAATGACTATACACATGGAGGTTATTTCCACTTCCATTAACTATACTAGTGTTCTATTGCTACATCGGTTTATTTATCTTGTTGCTTGTCCTGTGATGCCTTTTTGAGGCACCACTAACCCAGTTGTGTTAGTGCTATGTTTGGGAAAGGACAGATAAATAATACATAACAGTGAAGGTCACCATCCAAGGCATCATGGTTAACCTTGGTGGGTTTTAGATAATTATTTAGAAAAAGTATTATATAATAATTAGTTTAAAATTAGTTTATATTAAAATTATTCAGAAAAAGTACTGTATAGTACATGTATAGTATAATACATGTGGATGCATTTGCAAAATCCCATTGAGTAGAAGCCAAGTGAGTATATTTAAGACAGAATTAGGGTCTTGAAACCTCCAACTTTCAGGCAGCAATAAAACTGGACAAAGCAAGGGTTGATTTAAAATATTTGTGTCTAGTATCTGGGGCATTTCTTATAAGAATGGAAAATTGGAATGTATGTAAACGATATATTTTTCTTAAATTCTGAATCCTAATTGGCTATATATCAGCTGCCATCTTCAGAAAGATGCATTAATTATCATGCTAGGATTTCTTTTGCTTTCTTGAGTAAAGATCTGTTAGGTATAGTTGATGTGTTCTTCTGAGTAGGCTTTAGAGCATGCTAATATTTAACAAGATGTGGGTGCCAATTCCTGAGCTTCTGAATTACTTAGTTCACCAACTAGCTGAATATGAAAAGTGGGTCAGACTATGGATTGGGAACTAGTTTGCCAGTTCTAAAGTGATCCAATTCCCTTCCCTCACCTCTTTTTGTAGAAAATGGTGATAAAATCCCTCTATATCCACAAAAATCTAGAGATGGTTGGAGAAATATGGTTAATATTATTCCTTATATTTAGTAAATCCTATGACAGATTCTTTCTGTCCAATAGATTTATCATTCCAGAGCGGGCATTGATGAGACTTTTACTCCCAGCAACCTGTTTGGGAACCTTTTGTCTGAATGTCTCTTATTATAGAAATAATGTACTCTCTCTGTGCGACATGCAAACAAATCACGTATATCTTGCTTGTGTGAATTCCAGAAACATAGATCATGTGAAAGAATTATAGATGGCTTTCCTATATTTAAAAGAAACTCTTCAATCTTCATGAGGTTAGAGTCAATATCTCAGTGGAAGAAACTGTCTGCTTAGTTTCTGTTCTCACTAGGTAATCACAGGATAAAGGTAGCAAATAATCAGAATACGATAGCTATGTAATGTGTGGCTGCCACCCAGGGTTGCTGATCTTGCATTTTAGTTTTTACTAACATGAAGATCTGAAGTTGATATTTTTTTTTAATTGACATGGTAAACTTTTTACAGAGATCACTAAAGATACAATATAATAATGTCACAAAAGTGTGCGCTCACTCGCAATATTCTGTACACAGGGAATTTGGGATCATGCAATTGTTTTAGCTGCAGTTAATTGATCAGTCGGATTCTTTGGGTGTGTGCAATAATAAAAATGACAGTCATGATCAGTATAGGTTTCTGAGATAGGAAATGATTCTGAATAACAACAATGTTAAAATACAATATGTTTTATTTCTACCCAATTTTACAGACATTGTCATTTATTTATGGATTTACTGACAGTGTTGAAATTGTACACTTTTTTAACTGACTTTCTGTAAATTTACAGATGGTTGGCAACCCTGAGTACCACCACAGTTAGATGACTTTGAGGAATTTGTTTGTGAACAAACTGATGAAGACTTTGCATTGACAAAGTTTTTTTGTTGCATATTGAATGAACTTCCCGAGAGCTTTGTAAATGGTACACGCATGTGTAAGAAGTGTCCTTTGACATTGATCATCACTCAGAATTATTACATGACAATCACTCAATCGGGGAAAAATGATTCTGTAAACAAAAAATGGAGCATAGACAGTTTGGTAATTCAGAAAGCTTTGTAAAAATGAATTCTTCCTCTGGACCCACTCCAGAAATGGAGCCATTTTATTAGAATGATATTACACCATACATTACAAATATGTAAACTACTTATAGTGTTAACTCTGTGGGAAGAGCCACCCATTTTCTGTTTTACCTCAGAAAATGTAGTAGGGCATATTCACACACACCAAATGTATAGGAATGCAGTAATTCTATGTGGTCATATTTCTGAGAAAATGCAACATTTTTCATGCTATACTTGATAATATTACCAATGTAAAATAATCAGGCTACTGCATCCATTTCTTGAAAATTGTTTGTCAGCAACTGCTCATCTCAGAAATATTCAAAACACCAAAAAAAATTACGTCTATTTTACCTAGATATATTTTTGTAGGAAACATGATTCATTATTAATTCTGGCCGAATTTTAGACAGTAATAATAGAGATGTATCCAGAACAAGAATGATATTAATTTCCAGATGTATTTGTGGAGGGAAAAGCCGTGTCAGAAACAAAAAATAACTTCATAAGCACTCTTTGCCATCTTTTGCTCTCTTAGGTGCAGGAAAACCACCTATGTATGGAGACTATGAAGCTCAGAGGCACTGGCAAGAAATTACTTACAATCTACCCATCAAACAATGGTCTGTATCACTTCTAAATTTCAAATTAAGATGTGTAATGAAAAAGTTCATTAAAATAAGACTTGAGATTTTAAAATCTATTCAAAAGCTTTTTACCATTCTCTGAATTACTCTAAACAAATTGAAGTTCTTGATTTGTTAGATGTGTGTATATACAACATACTAAATTAGTTTTGCAAACAGTAGTCTGAGAATGCAACAAAGATACAAAGAATGTGCTGTGTCTTGGCTCATTCTGTGTAAAAAATAATATGACCTATTGCCATTGGAACTACAGGAGACGGTAGTCTTCACTTGTAAAATCTACAGTTTTCTGTATCTGTTGAATGAAGGTCTTCTGGTAAACAAAAGAGACCCTTGGGTACTGATAGGATTCCAGAAAGGGTAATGTTTATAATTTCTGGCTCATTGCTCCATGTATTATGGCAATGCTAGGGAATTGTTAGTAAGTATTTAAGAATTGTTAGTATTATGAAAAATAACATATCCCTGGAATCTGCACCATTGGGAAGGTGGCCAATTTGTATTCAGCTTTGGGATACCAGGAGACCAGTATCTCAACTGATACATTCAGTAGCTAAGTCGTGGAAGATTAAGCATTATTTTGAATAGGATGGAAATGTTCAGCATGGATGGTTTCTATGCCCCAACCTATAAAGGAACTGGTAACAAAGGTTAAGTTCTTGAGTATTTGTGGTAGTACTTGTTTAAGTTTCCTATCTAATAGAACTGTCTGTGCTGCAGCAAATGAGTTTCAATATACATTTATTTTGTTTAGGTACCAAGACACTGAAGTTGGCATGCTCCTAAAATATCTTCTGGTATTTTCATAGGCATGAGTTCTAATTTAATATTAGATATGCATGTACATGTCATTTTGCAGTATGTTCCATGGTCAGAACTTCCATTCAGAAACAAAGTAGATTAAAAAATTGTTACAGTAAACCACAATATGAAATTTCATTGCATAAATTTCTCTGAGCCAGAGGCTAGAATTTAAATCTTTCTGTCTTTTTTGCCATCTTTCTCTAGAACCCATGCATATTTATCAAAAGCTATGTTAATGGCACCCTACCTTCTTATATTACTAATTAAAATGTGACAGTTGTCACCTCTTGCTAAGTATCAGCTGATATATATACATTGTTTTCCCATTGAAACTACACATTTAAGGAAGGGTAAGATACATAAAGTAACTGGAAAGATTAATAGTAAATTGCAGAATATTAAAATCCATTTGAAAGAGCTGAGCTGTCTTGGCATAAGAAATCTTGAATGGTAGGATAAGAAGCAGAAATTCAGCTTAAAGAAATATGATTTATCATCAGTTGTTCATAAGATACTTCAGGCAGCTCATAAGGAATTCAAGAAATATCATTTACTGTAATAAATGTCAAAAATTGGCTGCATTTGAGTGGGTAGACTGGAAAAGCCAAGAACTTGCCCCATGGCAATTATAAAAGACTAGTCAGTCTGCTTTCACTCTGAGATTTGAAGAGTCTGATATCTTATTTTTGTAACTTTTATTTTCCTTGACTAAAACCTTCCTCCTTTCATATGGAAGATGTGGCTAAATTCTAATGGCTGCCAGCCCTCACAGAAACAATGACAAAGCAGAATTATAGGCAGGAAAACCCTTTCGCTGTGTACTCTCACATATTATCCTCCAGAGTTTTCTTTCTGAGGTAGAACTAGGTGAAGTGGCTATTGCAGACATCTCTGATCCAGGTTCATGACCTTGTGTCAGCTATGTAGAAGGTATTACTTTGATAACTCAGTTATATCTGCTGTTAAATTTCCTTTACGCTCTTGTTTTTTTCTACCTCTTGTAAAATTACCCAGGTATGAGTGCAGTCTCTCTCTCTCTCTCTAATTCTTTTATGTTTGGCTGCTTCTAATTGCTTATAGTACATATTATAATTTAAAAGTATGGGGTGCAAAGTTCAAATGTTTCCAGCAGTAGTTGCGGTCAAACTTAAAAAAATGCAATATCTTATCAAAATCCCACTTCACTTGTCGTTTACTCATTCCTGTCACTGATGATGAAGGGCAAGAGTCTGTGGTCAGGCTTTAACAGCAGCTCAAGTCTCAGGGATTACTCTCTGCTTCTGTGTGAGTGAGGAACACCTATTGATGTCTGTAAGAGTTTCTTGTATATGGCTTGTGTACAGGAAAGCAACATTGGACCCAAGATCCAGCATATGGATCTGAGATGGTGGACTCTTCCTTATAGTGGTTCTGTGTAAGCTCTTGTTTCACTCGGTGATGTCGCAGTCCAGTGTTTGAGGAAAACAGTGTTTTCTGCCAGAGTAACCAATTGTGATGTCAGAAAAATGGACATTTCAAAATGAGTGTGCCAGGAGAAGCAACGTTGATCACAAAAAGGTTTCTTTATACCTGTATCTTGCTCGGGCTCATGAGTGGAAAGAGCGAAATAGAGTGCTGCACCTGACTATTAAATCTTATTAAAATACTGTATTTTAATAGACTAGTACATGTCTGTATATGCAAATATGGGATATTGTAATTGAAGAAAATGTTTACATTTCCTTTATAAGTTCTGCTTAAATAAATAATTGGCTCTGTGATGACTTGTCTGCAGATGTTTTGCTGGCTTGGCTCTGCAAATTATTAAGCCTTGTACTGATCTGTGACTTTTCCCATCATGGTTCTAAATATGATAGCTGTGCAATATGTGAATTCAGTAAGGTTCACAAAGCATGCGAAAGGCATCTACTGACATCTTTATGAGAGCTGGAGGGCTTTCCTGGATCCAATCAGGAATGAAACAGGTGAACTGAAGAGTTTTCTAAAAGTATAAATGGGCCACCTAAATCCAAAGAACAGAAGCTGAGAACCTTAATCTAAGGGAATCCTCCCTCTAAGTGAGGTCAAAGTAATACTCTTTTAAAACTGTGTTTTCTTTGAGCTTTGGTAAATCTGTGCTCTCTTTTAGTGGTTGGGCAAACTGGCTATTTCAGCTTTCTGCTGGAATAGCTTCTGGATCTGAAAAATATAGTTCATGGTGGTGGATGGAGGTGGAGATGATCCTATCAAATCAGGGGTTGTGGGCTTGGGCAGGTGTGTGGAGCTTAGTTTATACAAGCATGCTATGTCTCATTGGGCTCTGGATCCCTACAACTTGGTTGTATGTAAAGGAATTTTTCTGCCCTGATGAATATGCTTAGCTGGGTTTGGAGCCAGTTTTCGCATCTCTAGCTTCTTACAGTCTTCCACACCACAGTTGCCAGCAAGTCCGTACAAAATCCCTTTGTTAGTTTTTTTTATTGTTTGCAGTTATTTCTAGTAAAACAAAAATCCCAATAAGCAATATTTAATTTCTTTGAATGTTTGACTATATGGTAGAGCGACACATTTGGCTTAATGTGCAAATTCTTACATTGAGATGAAGTTTGAATGCTGGAGTGCTAGATCCATTTTTAAGTTCTCTCCCCCCCCCTTTTTTTTTCAGGTACTTCAATACGAGTGACAATAATCTGCAATATTGGGGCCTGGATTATCCACCTCTTACAGCTTATCACAGTCTCTTGTGTGCTTATGTGTAAGTTAATAATTTTAGTATTATTTTAAATATTTGCTATTGATGGAAAATGGAAAAAAATGCATCCTTCCTCCCTCTGCCCTTCCCGCATCTCTCTGAGGAGAGGAACAAAACAAATGGCAGGGATTTACCTCTTTGGCCTAGTTCACTTATTGAAAAGTATTGTATGCACTTACAGAGCCATAGAAACAGTAGAGTGGATGGGGCATTATGACTTCAGCCCTTTTGTTTCAAACCCAATCCTGCATTTGTTCCACACTGAAATCAGTTGGGAAGCTTTGCTTACAAAGGGACTGCAGGATCAAATCAAGTTCTCTTGTATTCCAGTGCCTCCAGTGGGTGCCGATTACATTATAGCGTAAGCCAGGGGTCAGAGTTACAGCTTCCTGAATAAGTCAGACAGGGTCAGTGATGCACATAGCAAGGCTCTTCAGAGATTGTTTACAGCAAATGGAAAACCCATTTTGTATTGAGAGCCCAAGTGGCATTTGACGAGTGGGGTCCCAGCTGATGCTCTGTAAATATAATTCTGTTATTAAGATGCTTTGCCCATTTGGCCTTTAACCAGACTTAGAACAACATTTAGAAAATTGGACTGTTCTGTCCGGGGAGAAAGATAAAGAGTGTGGCAGTTCAGGTTAAGATGCACTGGTAGAAGGGAAAGTTTTGCTTCACATCTGTTTCCACTATGCCTACTTTCTGTTTAACACTTGAAATCACAGGTTAGCTTTCAGTTTGAGAAGTGCCAGTAACACTAGATGCAAAGTAATAATTTAATCACATTATCAGCACAAGACAATTATTTTCAATGTTTTGTATTGCTAATTAGCAGTTAAATACAATAAAATAAACTGGTCTAATGATGAGGAAACCCCTTCCATGGTCACTGTTGCTTTTTGAGGAAGTTTCCCTCATTCATCTTAATCCTCTGAATATGCCCCTGTGCATATCATCTTTATTGCTGAAAAGGACATAAAGGGAAATGAGAACTGTCTACATTTTGATATGTCTCTACTTTGTTTTACAGTGCAAAGTTAATAAATCCCAATTGGATTGCTCTCCATGCATCCCGTGGGTATGAGAGCCAGCCACATAAGTTATTCATGCGTGCAACAGGTAGAAAAATTGCATTTCCTTAACTTGATCTTGTAAGTTTTTCTAGCTCACAAATTTAGCACATTTAATTTGACATCACCTTTTTTGGGTCCATTTCTGCTGCAAAACTGACTGAATTTTGGGGGCATTGCAGTTAACTAAGCTTCTCGGTGTCATTTCAGTTCTGCTCTCACTTGTGAAAGTGACTGTCAAACTTAGGATAGAATCTTTAAATTGTACTGGTTTTAGTAACAGTTTTAAAAGGATACTTTTCAGTAGTTTGAGTCTCAAATCTAAATACTAAAGGTGGCCTGCAAAGGATTTTTTTTTTTAAATGGCTTTGCCACCTTTATGGTTCTTTATGGTGCCTAAAGAAGGCCTGAAAGGTTTTTTTTTTTTTTTTCTTTTTTAAATTCTGCTTGCTTTTCATCTTGGAAGTATCAAGTGTCTCAAGACTGGCCTTTACTGAATTTGGAGAAGGAACTCTTAGGGTTTCAAAAATATTTACTTTGAATTTTCATACCTTAATTGGAGGAGCAGGTATTTAATCTTCATAACATAGACAACTTTTCTCCAAAATGTTCACCAGCCATTGTAATTAAGTAGGTATTAACAAAAACATGCACAACCAAAATGTTTGTGATTTTTAATCAGACTGTTTAAAAATTATTTTCTGACCTATTCAGCACTTTGAACTGTTTCTATAATGAAAACATAATGTAATATATTTAGACTCCAGTAAGATGGTAAATAATTTCACTTCTTCTCATGGCCATATCAGTGAGACAGCTAATGATATGGCCAGTGGCTTCCAGATAGTGAAGAACACTGGGAACTGTGACTGTAGCCAAAAAGAAGTCAAATCGCCTCCTTATTTTTAAAGTTTAGTCATACCTTTTGCTTCACATGGCAGTGAGACCTGTAAAATGAATGTGCAGGGTGAGCATCCTTATTTTGCTGATTTATATTGGGCAGAATCTGTTGCTCATCAAAACACTTCCTTGTGTTGTCCATAAACCTTTTACTGTGGTTTCTAGGAATTGATTATATTTAGGACAAAATTACACTTGAAATGGTCTTTATTAATGTTCAAATGAACATGCTTGACAAAACATTGATGTACACACTAAGAAAACTGCTCGGTGTTCTTTTAACAATAGCATTAAACTGGTATATCAGGATTACAAAATTCACTATAGTTGAATGTTGCCTGTTGGTGTTATATGTCTGTTTTAAATTTTAAACATGTATATTTGAAAACATTTTCTCCAAGACATGACAAGTTGATAATGTTTCACAGTCTGTATAAGCCCAGTGGGCTTGCTCATTAGGGGTTTGCTCCTCAGTGTGCTGAGTACGGGGCCCCAGATCCAGCAAACCACTTAGCAATCTTAACTCTAAGCACGTGCAGTTCCTTTGAATGTCATGGATTACTCACATGCTTAAATGCTTAGCTGGATTGGGGCTTTAGCGCAGGATCGGTCCTTCGTTTATTCTAGATTGAAAATAATGCAGCAGCCTAATTATGATTTGGTAGAGAACTAGGCCAAGATTTTAAAAAGTAAATAGTGATTTTGGGTGCCTCAATTTCTTGGTGCCCAACCGAAGGCACCTTAAAAGGTCATGATTGTTAGAATGTGTTTAGACATGCCCCCCGAAAATTAGGCCCCTTCAGGTTCATCACTCTAAATCACTAGTAAATTTTTATAATTCAGATCTCAGTATTTGGAATTTCAAGTCCCAACCATTTAATCATAGAAATGTTGGGCTAGAGGAGACCCTGAGAAGTCATCAAGTCCAGCCCACTGCCTTGGAGGCAGGAACAAGCAAACCTAGGGCCATCCCTGATAGGTGTTTGCTCAACCTGTTTTTAAAAATATCCAGTGATGGGGTTTTCACTCTTTTCCTTGGAAACGTTCCAAAAGCTAATGACCTAACAGTTAAAAGTTTTGCCTAATATCTAACCTAAATGTCATTTTCTGCAGATTAACCCCATTATTACTTGTTGTACCTTCAGTGGACATGAAGAACAACTGATCACCAACTACTTTATACAGACCATAACATGTTCTAGTGAAACAAATGACATCTTTTAAAACATTTACTCTGGGCAGAGCAAAGAAAACCTCCTTTCTGTTTCAGTCTCCTAGTGTTTCTTCTGTGAAATACTAATGCTTTGATGAAGCACAGGATTGTGTTAAGCATGTCTAGATTCATATCTCTTTAATCTGCCTTCAAACCACCCAGTGCCTTGGAACCTGCAAGAATTTATTTGTAGGTGATGTCTTTTGAAAGTTGAGAACGTCTTTTCTCCACCATGTTACAAACTAGAACATGCTCATTTAGTGTGTGAGGCTGTGCTGGGACCCAAACAGCTGAATGCATGCAAGCTACAGATTTTGGTGTACCTCAGAAACATTAACAAGATCAAATTCTGTACAGCCAGTTTTCGTATCCTTAAAAGTTGAACTAACTTATTCCTGTATCAGCTCTTACGTTTATGTATTTCCTTTCTTCCTAAAACACTTTACAATCTAGATACACATGATTGATTTGTAAAGCAGAGCCCTCTATAGAATCAAGTGTTGAAACATATATGACCATTTCAGTCAGAAAGTGAAGAATACTGTGGCTAATTGCAACTGTAGTGAAACTTCAGAAGGCATCAATTTGATGAGGAAATGGAGGTTTCTAGAGTAGGGGATAGATATAAAACATGCATTTAAAATTTGTGGGCAGCTGGACCCATCCACATGTGTATGTGGCTATGTAGTTTGGGGATTTTGTATAGACTAAATAATGTGCACCCATCTAATTGACAGGTGTCTGTAAGACTTAATCCTTATCTTTTTCAAATGGTTCCACAAAACATTAGATGCAAGCCATGTAGGTTGGAAGGGAAAAGTGGAGAGTAAAGACACATGTTGATGATCCAGAGACAATTTATAAACAGAAATAGGTAACATCAGTAAATTGTGATGGGCTCTACTTGTTTGGGAGAGATTCTTATGCATAGTTAATCTTTCTGTTTTTCAGTTCTTGTTGCTGATTTGTTGGTTTACATACCTGCAGTTATCGTGTATTGTTATTATTTAAAAGAAACATCAACTAAAAAAAAGGCAAGTATAAGTCTGTGTGTGTGTGTGTGAGAGAGAGAGAGCACAAATGTTAAAGGCTGAAAAGAAAGTTAATATTACAAAACCACACAGTGCTTTCTCTTTACATAAAATGGAAAATAGTCTTGTATTAAAGACTTTTCAGTTAGAAAACACAAAGTTATTGTATAGCAATTATTTTAATGTCCTTCAATAACAATAACAAGATGCACTGAAGTTTAATACCCATGAACTACAGAATTATACTTCTTGTCAAATTTATTGCTTAGGTAGTAAAAACAAGATTTGTGCTGTGACATGGAATTTAGGAACAGCCTTGGGTCTTGAACACTTCTTTAGACAGCAGAAGTGAAATGCATTGTAAAAGTGACACCATGCGCAGGGTTTTTAATGCTCAATGTTCTCAAACATCTCTGGTCTGCCGATACATGGAACTGTTCCCAAGATTAAACTGAGCACAGGTATTTTTGTGAGTTGCATGGCAGAAGATACCCTTATGATCCTTCCCACTGAGGCTCACTTTGTCCTCTTCCACACTTCAAGGTATCACTGGGGAGGAAGGATTGGAGGAAAAGAGTATTCCCCAGATGAATGACTAAGGGATCCAAAGGAGCTTGACTAGGCCAGGATTGTTAAAGGAGAACAAATCATGTTCTGGTTCCAGGGTGAAATGAATTGCTATAAAATAAAGTGTCTTGTTTTTATGTGCTTAAAATTTTTCTCTTTGTGTTTTTTTCTCTCTTTTCCCCAGATTTCCAGTGCTATCTGTATATTGCTTTATCCAGGCCTTATTCTCATTGACTATGGGCATTTTCAGTATCCTTGCATTTGCTTTGAAATGAAAGAATGTCAGTTATACAGTAATATCAGTCCCTCCTACAATAACATCACTTTTACTTGGGAGGAAGTTAGATTTCTTAGCTGAATGTTGAGGGCCTCCCACACCTCTGCAAACGTTTTGAAAGAAAACGGTAACTCTTGAATGGACTTAGAGCAAAATATTGATGTGGGGCAAATCTATTAAAGCTGGAATAGTTTTCTTTGCATCCCAAGTGCACCTTAATGCCACTTTGTCTTGTTGGAATACATGTCTGTGGCAGTCTGAGTGTGAAAAGAATGGGTACTCCTGATATAAGAGAACCATCTTAGTTCTTGTTGGGAGGTGGAGAGGAGTGTCAAACAGTCATGCTATTTAGTTCTATAAAATGTGACTTTGTACTACTAGCTGACTAGAGATAATAGAAGGAAATCATTACCATTTGAGTGTCTCAGATTTTTCTGCCCAATTCCAAGGAGCCATGATGCTTCTCAATGAGATAAATCTGTACACCTCGCTCCCTATACAACATTAATAGTAAATTAGAGTAGGCACTGCTTCTTGTTGTCCTCTAATATCCTTTGAACCTCTGACTTCTACATAGGTGCCTTTGAAACAAATGGTAAATGTGTAATTAAAAGTAGAGCTGAGCTAGTGATTTGCAAAGAATAATTTATCCAACCAGTGTAGCAGATTGATTTAGAAATGTTCATATTTTGAAATTTATTCAATAGTTTTTAAAGAATTGATTATCGACAGTTAGAGCTCTTAGGCTATGTCTACACTGGCAAGTTAGTTTGAATTAAGGAGGCTTAATTCGAACTAACTAAAGCCATGGCTACACTAGGCTTTAGTTAGTTCAAATTAAGGACTTCCTTAATTCGAACTAATAAATTCGAATAGGACTTAAGAAGTAAGGCTTTAATTCAAACTAACTAGTTCGAATTAGCCAGTGTGGCCATGTTAATTCAAACTAATTTCTTAGTTCGAACTAACCGGCCATTGAAATGAATGGGGATCGCTAATTCGAACTAAGCAAGTGCCATGAATGGCACTTGCTTAGTTCGAATTAACTTTTTCTAGTTCGAATTAAGCTAATTCGAATGAACTAAAATTAGTTCGAATTAGTTAGTTCGAACTAACTAATTCGAACTAATTTTAGCAAGTGTAGACATAGCCTTAGTTAGCTGGTATGTCTTTCCCAGATCAGATGAGTTCACAAGCACTTCTGTTGAGAATACCTGTACTTAAGATTTGTTTTCTGCTAAAACTTATATGTATTACTTAAAAATTCTGCTTTTGTGAACATTCATGCCAACAAAACCCAGTGTTGTGCCTGTTCATGATAAACATATAAAAGGAGGTAGCCATGGACAAACCAAATGTATTTAAAAATGAGAGCAAGTATTATTGGGGAGGAGGAAGCCAACAATCCCCTAGCCCTAAATTCATGCACACACTTCTTTGCTATTACCTACTAATGTAGTTGTGAGGGCTCAAATGTTACTCTTGCCGTCACTCTAAACAAAGTACAATACATAACATCTTAATTACTTAATTAACAACTTGCATCTTGGTGCCTATTTATTGTCCAATGAAGTTAATATTTAACAAAAAAATATATCTTGTGTGGTTTTTGAGGATCTCCTTAGCTAACCAAATTTGATTTTTGGCTTTTAGTCACCTGGATTTGTAGTAGTTAACTTACTACTTTGTAACACTAGAGCACCGACATTCTTCTAATGGAGTGAACCAACATAGATCACAGGGCTGCATTATGGTTTTTGAAATTTGTTATGGACTTTCTGACCTCCTGAGTTTCATGTCCCTATGCTAGCCTGTAAGTAGAATACAGCTTGATGTTTTATTTTCAAGATGTATGACACATTGATGAAGATTAATGCAGTAATCCCCAGATTTTCCAGGGAAAATCCTGTTCTCCTTGCCACCTGGAATATTCCTTGCTCTGCAATGTAAATTGAGCCAATGGTTGCTTGTGTAACATATGACATGCATGAAGTTTCAGAAATCTTTTAAAGCCTTCATATCAATTTTTATATACACACAATCTAGGCTGAGATTTTCAAAGCTACAGAGGGAAGTTGACTGCGCAATCCCCATTAATTTTAATGTGCATTTGGCAAGTCAGTTTCTTATGGCAAATTTGAAAATCCCACTCTATTGCTATTCATGTGGGTGGGTGTACTTTTTTTTAGCATTAATTTAAATATAAATATCCACATTTAGGTCCTGGTTGCAGCTTGTATTAGAAAATTAGCTATTGTGCATATCCACAAAGCAAGTGCAATAGTAGATTACTGCAAACTGAATCAGTGTGTGCCAGGTAAGTCCTGGGACTGTTATAAATGTGGACATTTGATATTCTGTTAGGTCAAAACCAGGCACATGAAAAACCAGATTTTGTTAATCCATCTCTAATAACATACTAATATGTTGTTACCTCTAGAGAAGATGTGGATATCAGGTGAAAGGCAGCAGCAGAAGCCAAACTTCTAAGAAACAGACTCTGCTTGACAGATTTTAGCTATATTTTGCTGCTTTGACGTAGTCAGAAGTCGTAATTATGGCACTGATTCTGCAAAGACTTACGCAGGTGCATAACTTTATACATTGTGACTTGTTCAATTGAAGTCATTGGAGCTACTTAGAATGCAGAAAGTTGACTGCTTGTGTGAGTCTTTGCAGGATCAACGTCTTTCGCCATATGGTTGTTGTGAAAGTGACAGAATGACAGATATGATTATGATTTTTGATTAGGGAATAAAGAGCAGGTTGAGAGATGATTTAAAAAACTCAGATATGTTGTCATGTTGCTATCTGTATTGGCAAAGACAGAGTAGGGAGGTAGATAAATTATTTCAGTATTTCTTAGGGTATCAGTAGCTTCTCTCGAATTCAGTTTCTTTCATTACACCTGAATTGCTGGTTTTGATGTATTCAGAGCCTGAACCATTGACTTCAGTGAGCTATGGGAGTCTCTTCGTTGACTTCACTGGGGTTTAGATCAAGCCCCAAGTGCCAAAAGTAAACAATAGATTTTTTTGTTATTGTGTCTATTTTTATTTGCTTTGCAGTAGCAGCTAGGGGCCCTAATAATGGATTGGGGCCCTTTTGTGCTTAGGCATCATACAGACACATAAGAAGACAGTCCCTGGTTGAAGAGAGTACAGTCTAAGTATGAACGTGTTTAAATATTCCATACAAAGCTGAACTGAAAAAATTTTTAGGAATTTTGAGTTTTCCCTTTATCCCTGGTAAAAGTAAATGCAAGAACATGTTATTGTCCCTAGTTGTATCCTACTGAGTACTACATCAGTACAGTTTTATTTTTAATTAATCCTGGTTAATTGAATCTACTATACTAGCATAGTAACAATCTGTGCAACCATCAAATTCTTGTTTTATGTTAAGTCTTTCTCTTTGACTCTATGGACGTTTGATCAGGCCCCCAATGTAAAGTTAAAATTGGCTAACCTGTTTAAATAGAATTTCAAATATGTCTGTGTGAACAAAATAGCTGCATATTTGGCATTAGATTTTTAAAAATTCAGACTAATTTATAAAATTTCTGTTCTGAATATTGTTACACCTGCGACCTGTCGCATTAGTTCTTTGTTAAGATGTCACAATATTCAGTATGTTCCTTCTTTTCCACATCTTGACCTTAACATTAAAAACATATATAACTCTGTGAGCCTGGGCTTTGCTTTGTGGGGTGTACTTCTTCTGTCTTATGATTGGGACCTTTTAGGATCATTGGCATTTTGCTTGGCCATAAATTATAAACAAATGGAACTCTACCATTCACTGCCATTCTTTTGCTTCCTACTTGGGAAATGCTTCCAAAAAGGTTTCACAGGAAAGGGGTGAGTATCTTTAAAATTCAGTATCCAGACACTGGCTCAAGAATGCACTGAGGCAGCCTTAGCTTTGAGAATTTGATTCATCCTGTTTACATGTCAGTTGTTTCTCTATTAAGCTCCAGTGGAAAGTACTCAACTCGTATCCTACTTTCCTCTGTTCTTGTAAAACAAGTCTCTTTCTAGCCATTAAACAATGCACTCAATGTCTAGCTTGTTTTAAGAGTGTAGAAGGTATAGCAAAATATAGGAAACTTAAAGCTGGATGACATTCATAGGCCAAATCTGTTTTCAGCAAAAAATATAGATATGGCGAGACTGATTTTGGTTGACTTTTCCCCCAAATTATTAATTGGGGTAGGAGGTAAGACCTAGAAAAAGATCCTGAATGGCAACAATTTTGTCTTGTCATTTTCAAAGTGTAACAATTTAATTTTTCAGTTCTGAACAACTTTTTTGTTTAGAAATTTCCTTTAATTTTTTTCTTTTAAAATATTAAAAAATGGTAACTTCTCAAAATCGAAACAATTTCATTTTGGGAAATATTTTGTTCAACCCAAAATTAATTTTTTTAGACCCTTTTAAGACAATTTGGTTTGACTTGAAACAGTGTTTTCCAATCTTTTGGAATTGCCAGTGAACCAAAAACCCTGTTATTCACACAGCTTTCAGTAACCAACCTTTCTCTCTACACACTCCCTCATCATGCTGGAATCAAATTTAAATATGGGCCAAAAGTTGACATCCAGCTTTATGAGAGAACTCCAGTAGATGTGCTGCAGTCCTAGTGGATTTCTTGTGACTGATTTAGAGATGATAGATGTACCTTTTATTTAATACTGGTAGCTCTCTGCTCAAATTTGTCACGTTTGGTGATCTTATACACATTCAGTTGTATGCTGTAAATACGCTTTACCTTTTAAGCCTCCAGAGCCTCAGTGTTTTATATAAACAACTGAGGTTTTTTTGCTTCTTCATATCTTGACTTAAACCCCTCTATTTATTGCAGGTTAGTGTTGTTAATTAAACTAGCATTTACCGTGGTTGCTTCTTTTGCTGTTTGCTGGCTCCCATTCTGCACAGAAGTGGAACAAATCCTGCAAGTACTCCGGAGACTCTTTCCTATTGATCGAGGCTTGTTTGAGGCATGTGGGTTGTTTTGTTTGTGCAAATGTTCTGTATTCTTAGATCCCTTGAGAAACCTTCATTGTGACCTTTAGGGATTTCATGTGGAAGACACACCACAGAACTAGTAATCTGAGCTGCCTTCTTCAGCAGTCTTTTCTGGCCAGTTCTTTAATCCAGCATTTAACCCCTAGCTCAGCTGGCATCTTCCAGGATATTATATGAGTAGACAACACTTATCCTATCATCAAACCCATACTTCAGTCGTACATTTTTCCATTGAAATAGATTCCACAGTAATTGACAGTGTCAGAAGATACAACTGTAAAGTTAATAGCTTCAGTCTCCCCTTTGCTTAGCATAATACTCAGCTTTACTGAAAGGAATTGTTTATTCAGCTAGAAACGGTTGCAGTGTTTCAGGTGTAAATTAAAGCCTGCTTTGTGTCCTACTTTATATTTTCAATAACAGCTTTCTACAGGAGTTTTATTTAGACCTTTTCTGCTTTTACTATTGCTAAGTAGTAGTTTGATTCAGCATCCTGCTCTTGGGACTCGATCCTGCAAGATGCTGAGCTGTCACCCCAGTCCAGCAAATCACTTAATCACATACTTAACTCTAAGCACACGGGTAGACTCATTGGCTATGTTTACACTTACAAAACCTAGTTCGAATTAGTTAATTCAAGCTAATTTTAGTTCATTCGAATGAACTTAATTCGAACTAGCATGGCCCCACTAGAATGCTAGTTTGAACTAGCCATGGCCATGAAGAACACTTGCTTAGTTCGAATTAGTCAGTTGCAGGAAGGTCAATCTGCTGATTAGTTCAAACTAAGCAGTTAGTTCGAACTAATATGGCCACATTTGACTTAGTTCAAATTAACAAATCGAATTAACCATTAATTTGAACTAAGCAATTGAATTTCTTAGGTCGAATTAAGGAAGCCCTTAATTCGAACTAATGAAAGCCTAGTGTGGCCAAGGCTTTCAATTAGTTCGAATTAAGTAATTCAAACTAACTAGCAAGTGTAGACATAGCCATTGATGCCAGTGGGGCCACTACTTACATGCTTAAGCAGACACTTCAATGGTTTGTTAGATTGGGGTCAGAGTACTTAGTGCCTGGCAAGATTGAACCCTTGTACATGTTGAAAAGCAAGTTCTGAACCCCAGGCTTCCCCAAAGTAGACATAAGACCTTGATTCACTAATGCTTCAGTGGGACTTAAGCACAGGCTTAAGTGCTTTGCTGAATCTGGGCGTAAGTGATTGTGATTAGTGTAAATGGTTTGTCTTGTATACATAGGTTCTGTTAGCTGTCTTCTGTAGATACAAATGATAGCACAATGTGCATTATCTTTGTCCTGAAAACGTAACATTCTGGATACATGGAATGTGGCATTTCATGGAGATGCAGCCATAGGAATATTTTCACAATATATTCTCCAGCAGCTTTTAAAAAATAATTGAAGCTTGGGAGATAAAGATATTTACAAGCTAAAATACCTTTTCTCACTGCATTTTTTACCCTTTGCTGAGTTTAAAAATAAAAGCTGTAAATGTCAACAAACAATGCATTCAAAAGAGCCCAAGGATTTTAGTCTAATATTAGCCCAAATATTTTCAGACTGAAGAGGGGAGTGACTTACTTGGATGCTAATCTGGATAAACTGAGAAATTGTCCACGTAAGCAATGCACAGTAAGTTTATACTGGATTGCCTGGAACAGGTTCTTTGACTTGATTCCCATTTACAGAAACAGCAACAAATGCTGATGGTTGTAAAATCTTATTGGCTATGAAGTAGGCATCTTGCATGCTTGCTGGTGCTGCCAAACCTTCTGTTCACTTGTAGTCCTCAGCACATTTGAAGAGCACATTCTGTAGTGCTAGTAAGCATACAAGGAAGATGGCTCCGTTGTTGGTGTTACTAGCTTTTTTGGTGTTATGTCTACACAGCTGTGATTCCAGCAGCTGTTTAGGGATGAGTTTCATGAGTATGATAGCTGCAGTTACAAATTTAATTTTGAAAGTGATCCTAGCACAACTGCTAATGTCTTGAGACTTTTGATTTATTAGTGGTTAACCCTGTCATTGCTAGCGAGCAGTAAGCAGAGCTAAATACACTCAGATATGTAATAAAATGTGACAATATATAGAATGTCTTCACACTTGAGAAAAGTTTCACAGGTGCTATCATTCCGATTTAAAATTTCTTAGAGATGGATGGTTTCAGAGCTTGATTTTCACAAAGCATGTGATCTTGACTTAAAACGGATGGTCTCTTGTGCTTGAGACGGTATTTCTCAGTTAGTTTAATACATGTGTTAGTTCAGTTTGTTCCAGATTTTATTTTACTATGTTTGAGCCAAGGTCACATTGAGCAGTATTGGCTTTCATTATAGCATATGTCTGACATTTGTGTATCAAAATGTATTTTTCAATTAAATAGTAAATAATCCTTTTATTGTTTGAACAGAAAATTAACATACATACAATTTACTAATTATCTTTTCAGGATAAAGTAGCCAATATTTGGTGTACCTTAAGTATCCTTGTAAAGATAAAGGATGTGTTATCACCTCAAATCCAGCTTAAACTCAGGTAAGAGAACAGAAGGATTTTAGGTAGCCTTCTCTTTTATTCATATTATGAGGGATTTTCAAAAGCACCTAAGCAATTTAGGAGCACAAATCCAATTGAAAGTCAAAGGGACTGTGCTCCGAAATCACAAAGGTGCTTTTGAAAATCCAATTCATTAATTTTGGGGAAGAATTGAGAGATGCAATTTTCAGAGTTCTTTCAGAAGACTTTTTCAGAGAGTATTTATTAGTTCCAAGTAATACAAATAAAACTAAATATTTTCTCCAGGTTTGTGTGTGTGTTTAGGGTACTTAGAAGCGTATGAAACTTTTTTCTGTATATTTGTATAGTAATTTGAGCAGAATAATTAGATAAAATTGGGAAGTTGGATAATGAATGCATGCACTGACTTTTCCCATTATTTCCTTTAACAGTGTTTAAAGTTTGCACAGTCCAAAATACTTCAAATAAGTAAATAGTTCGAGGCAAGGCTCTTTCAGTTTGAAAGATGGCTGAAAAGTTACTGAAGAGTAACATTTTCAAAAACACCTAAGTCAATTAAGAGCATATGCCACATTAACTTATGCCCCTAAGTGATTTGTGCTTTTGAAAACAGGACATGGGTCCCTAAGTCACTGAGATGCTTTTGAAAATATTATCTGAAATCTTCAAAGTGGTTATATATATGTTAAAAGATAAACTTCATCTTTTAGCTTTGCTATTACATTTCTGAGCCTGCTTCCTACTTGTATAAAACTAACGCTCCAGCCCTCTCTCCGAGGATTTAAATTTGCTCTGGTAAGTGTATTTTTTTATTTGTTTCTTATTTTAAATCTATCTGAGTGTTGGAGCGTGCCCAATAGTTCTCCTTATAATTGTCCCACTGTGCAGAGTTATGTGTATCGTTAAATGTCATTTGGTATCTGCTTAAGAGACTTTGAAAAGCATATCATCAACAGAGTTGAATATCAAAGTTCTAATGGAGGACCCAGCTAGTGTCTTTTAAATCTCATGGCTTGCCTCTTGCCTATATCACTTTATTTCTTTTATCATCAGTTTTCTTTACTTAATTCTGTAATTTTTATTGGTTTCCTCTGAAAAACTGTTGGAAGATTCCTCACGCAGTAAAGCTTTGTATGGATCTGACATTTCTTTTCTATTTTGTTTTGTTTCCAAAGTGGTAGGGTTTTTTTTTAATGCACTGGCTGTCAAATTCAATAAAAATTCCCACGGTAGTCATTGCAGGCTCATTAGTGGTTTGAAAAGGGAATACTTGGTGGTTGTTTTTTTAAAAACAAATATTTACATTCAATGATATTATACTACAGAGAGAAAAGCAAATTTAGGCATATCTACATGACGTAAATGTAAAATGTTCCTTTAAGACTTTTATATTAAGACCAATAACACTACAGTTCAAACAGTGGATTTATATGCTTTAAAATAGAAATTTTGTAAGTACTACTTGATTTTATAATAGTGATGTCGAGTATAGTTGACCCAGCATAATACAACCTACCCTTAGGTACGGTAGTTGCATAGTTTTGACTTGATATAGTAGGGCTCCAATCCTGCAATCACTTATGCCAGTAATTCAGTTTACTTTGATGGGGTTTACTCATGTGAGTATAGTGAAAAACACATGCATAAGTGTTTGCAAGATAGGGGCCTTTTTGAATGAGACATGTTTGAAACATTTTGGGTCAAACTATGAAAAGTCTGCTTTTTGCAGCCACAATCTGTTACAAGTGCCGATATATGTACTTGTCCCTCTAACTATACTGAATTATGTATATGGCCCTGGAATTGAATATATTTAGTACAAATGAGCTACTCCAATTATATCAAACACTTCACACTGATAAAATTAGGCCAACTGAAAAATGAAAACCTACATTTTGCATTGGAAACACATATTAATCTGTTCTGCTTGAATCTTTTAAGGCTAGTTGTGCATTGTCATTCTTCCTGTTCTCCTTCCAAGTACATGAAAAATCCATTCTTCTAGTATCACTGTAAGTAATTATTTTTTATATTTTTCCCCCAATTTGAAACATGTCACCATCCTCTTCCTCACTTAGAAATAATGTATCTATTAAAACAGAGATTAAAGGTCTAGAAAACATGACCTATGAGGGAAGATTGGAAAAATTGGGTTTGTTTAGTCTGAAGATGAGAAGACTACAGGGAGTGGGGAGACATGATAAGTTTTAAGATATATAAAAGGGCTGTTATGAGGAGGGACAAAATTATTCTCTTTAACCTTTAAGGATAGGACAAGAAGCAATGAGCTTAAGTTATAGCAAGGAAAGTTTAAGCAAAACATCCTAACTGTCAGGGTAGGTAAGCCTTGGAATAAATCTCTCATTGGAGATTTTTAAGAGCGGGTTAAACAAACACCAGTCAGGGATGGTCTAGAGATCACACTTAGTCCTGCTTTGAGTGGAGGGGACTGGACTAGACCTTTTGAGGTCCCTTCCGGTCCTACACTTCTGTGATTCTATATAGTTTTCCAGCAAGGGGAGAGCTTGTTTAAGATAAATGATGATGAGTGAAACAAGATGAACTCTCCTTCATTTCTCAGTAACTAAATGGCAAATAGTCTCCCATCTTGGTTATTAATGTATATATTTCCCTTCCTTTTCCTTCATTGGGAGATAAGACTTAACACAGTGGGCCATCTTCTTCTTCCCTTTAGATGAAGCATAACCATCATATGGGAGGAATTTTGAACACTAATATTTCTCTCCTAGGATTACATTAGAAAGCTCACAGAGGCCTGCAGGGGACAATTTAATTGTATTTAGACTGGCTATTGTTTCCAGCCACTGGGTTGAACACACACTCTCACCATGCTTACCAGTATGACCAGGTGTGGACGCTCATAAACTGCAACTGTTCTTTTATATGCATGTGGGGCTGAAAATTAGCACACAGGGCAGAATATCTCTTGCATTCGAGCTCTGCTTGCTGTGATCACAGCTTCTTTGGTTCTTGGGGTCAGCCTGTCACTGCCTCGGGGCATGTCTACACAAACGCTTTGTGCACAGCAGGCGGGTGTAAATCTACAGTGCTCTAACTGTCGTGTGGACCCTGCTGCTCTGCACTAGACGTTCCCTCGTGCACATGGACAGGCACATACTGTGGATTGAATCTGCGGTACGTCAGTGCACAGCAGCAGCATCCATATGGACAGTTTCACGCAGCAGGCTGAGGTGTAAATCTACAGCGCTCTAGCATGCAAGACACTGAGGCTATGTCTACACTTACTAAAATTAGTTTGAATTAGTTAGTTAATTAGCTTAATTCGAACTAGAAAAAATTAGTTCAAACAAAGCAAGTGCCATTCATGGCACTTCCTTAGTTCGAATTAGCGATCTCCATTGATTTCAATGGGCCGGTTAGTTCGAACTAAGAAATTAGTTCGAATTAACATGGCCACATTGGTTAATTCGAACTAGTTAGTTCAAATTAACCTTTACTTCTAATACCCTGTTCGAAGTTATTAGTTTGAATTAAGGAAGCCCTTAATTTGAACTAATTAAAGCCTAGTGTAGCCATGGCTTTAGTTAGTTCGAATTAAGCCTCCTTAATTCGAACTAACTTGCCAGTGTAGACATAGCCTAAGTGTTCATGCAGACGTGCCCTAAGGCAGTATGAGACTGGATCAAAGAAGCTGTAACCAGTTGCCACACCAAATGGTGCTTTGGTGCAGAAAATATTCTGCCCTGGTATATTCTTACTGGAGCCTATGCCAGCGGAGGATAGCCGGAGTGGAGTTCTGCCATGCCTCCTATACTGTGTTGGTCCAACACCCACTATTGGCACTCTTGCCCCAGAAGGGAGTTCTCTTACCATCTGCAGCTAGTCTCTGGCTCCTGCTGGCAAAAAAGGGTGTCGGATCAGATCACAATCAATCACATCTGACAAAGTGGGTTGCAGCTCATGAAAGCTTATGTCCAAAGAAATTTGTTAATCTTTAAGGTGCCACAGGCCTTTCGCAGATCACAATAGAATCTCTGGCCCAGAATAGGTAAAACTTGCGTTTAAAGAAAGATTTGCTGCTTCTCTCTAACCTGTTGTCATTTGTATTTGTACACCTATTTTTCTTTCTTCATTGTAGACCAGTCTGCTTAATTATAAATGAAGTTCCTTTTATGTCTACTTGGTTTTTACTTGTGTCAACCTTCAGGTGAGTCAGATGCTTCAATACAGCATTCGTCCTGCCTTGATTCTAATGCGTCTGTCTAAGCATATTCTTTTTTCTCACCTTTTAATGTGTTACTTAAAATGTAAATTTGTTGGAAAGTAGACTAATGCTCTTTTGTTTGAACAGCTTGCTGCCTCTTTTGTTGAAGGATGGCCTGCTACTGGCCTACATAGTGACAACGCTGGGGTTCATCACAGTATGTGTGACTTCTTTTTCAATGTTTGAAAAGACTTCAGAAGATGACCTGCAGCTGAAATCACTTTCCCTTTCTATTAGGGGATACATGCCTTCATTTAAGGCATTCCCAGAGATTATTAAGAGTCTGGTAAGAAACTTTTACCTGTGCATAATCTTTTATTTTAAATGCATGATAATCAAGCTTTGTGCCCCCAAGTATGTACGTTTTTCTGGCCATAGGATATGTAGTATTTATGGAATAAGCTCTTGTTTACACCTTTGTTCTTAATAGAAGGTTCACATGAACAATTTCATGTATTGAAAACCACACAAGAGACCCAGTTATCTTCTTCCAGGCTGCCTCCATATATGTAATGCTTTCTCAATTCCAGTGTGAGCTCCCCCTCATATTGCCTCATTCAAATCTCTCCTAAGAGCCCAGATTATGTAAATTTAGGAAGAAAGGGGGGAGAGAGAGAAAATTCCCAGCTAGCTCCCTCTTCCAATCACAGTATTGTTGGACCTTTCAATTTTAAGTCTTTGGGGGAGTAGGATGGGGTTCACGCTTTCCTTATACAGTTGCATACACTATCAGTGCTTAATAGTAATGAGATTACTCTTGTTAAGCAACAACGTCAAAAGACCCCATTCCAAAATACTCAATGTATTGCATTTATTAGAAAACTCTCTAATCTTGGTGAGGGGGGAGGATTTGGGGTTATTTGCTTGACTGTATTTACATCAGCCTAAAGAATGGCACACAAGATCTGTCCACAGTATAGATGCAAGGTCATTCATACAAAGGATGAAGAACACACAGCATTTAAGCAATGAAAGGAACTACTTTATTCATCTGACACTGTAAATGAACATTAACTAATGTATCATTCTTTATCTTACAGTTTCTTGTCTCGGTAACTCTGATGGGCATCCTCACTTTAATGAGTGCCACACTGAATCCTCCACAGAGGCTACCAGATATATTTCCTGTATCTGTATCGGTTGTTTCCTGCTTACACTTCTTGTTCTTCTTGATGTATTTTAATGCTGTGATACTGTGGGACTCAAGAAATGGTCGAAGTCAGAAGAAAACCAGTTAGTCAAATCCTAACCTGTGGAGACCCAGGACTAAACTGAGACAGACAGACATAGACAGAGCATTTTCAATGAAAATATCAGTTACAACGGGCAGCTCTAAATCACTGTCATATTTAATATATTTCCTATGATCTAATGAAAATCAGGAAGTAATGTTTTCCATTTTAAACACAAAAAATATGTGAATTACTTTTCTTTTAAGGAAGAATAGCTAATACCAAAGAGTATTTGAAATGTAATTTGACTTGTTATATTCTCCAGGACTTTAATACTTCTGATGTCTGCAACATGAAAAGGCTTTTTGTAAACTGTAAATAATTACATGCAGGATATCTTGAGCCTTGTCCAGCGGTGTCACTTTAATTTTGTGGCTTAGCTAAATTATTTTGCTAGCGTCAAGTCAGACCTTTCCTGGGATGAAATGTGGAAGAGATTAATATAGGTTACACAATAACTCCTGGCTGCTCCGTCTAAGTGGTGTCTCTTGCTCGCACTTTTTGATTACATACATTAAACTGCCTTGCACACTATTTCACTGTCATCCTGCTTTCCTTTGATACGCTTAAAATCATCAAAGCCAGTTCACTAATAGCCATGACTCACTATCCTACTTCATGCCACCATGCCTGTCTTACTCTGGCTTTAACTTCTTTACCAACTGAAGTCCATTTTTAGTCTAACAAGAATTACAGAGAGCTATTACTATTTTTCCTACACATCCTTTTTGGTGTGGGTAATGTAACCTACAAATTACACATCTATGTAGATAATTGTCAATGTTCTGACTTAAATGGAATGGTCAGTCTTTTAAATCAGGTTAAACTATATTTTTTCTCTAGATTGTTTAAGTTTGAAGTATTTTGTAGGCTAAAGTTCTGTGTTGTCAGCTAAAAGGTACAGCAGGCTAGAAGGCTTGTTAATAGCTTAACTGTAGGTTTTTGCTGAAGTTAATATGAAAATGATGAAAAATCAGTATAATATTCCCAACACTCTCAGTCACAAAATGTTTTACATGAAACATGTAGAAGTTGATTGTAGGGCGGAAGAGAGAATTCTCATTTTGGACAGCTGGCTATGGCAAAGTTGAGGCTTCCTGCCCAGTGCAGAGAATGTCTCTCTCTACCTTTCCCTCATGGACTGGGGCAGATTTGACTTCATGTTCCTAGTAGTTCTTGTTCCACTATGAATAGCCAAAATTATATCCAACAATAACTGAAAATCTATTACAACATTTATCTCAAAATTAGCTCTCATTGTTCTCTTAAGTTTCAGATTGTATACCCTACTGAGCCAGTCTCTGCTTCTTGATTGTGTTGCAGTTGGTTAGCAGATGCAGAAAGACAATACTCCCTAAGTTTACACTATTCATCTTTAGCTGAGTTGCTGTGCAAGTGATTAATGTTGGGGCACTGAGAGCCTTGAACAGTAGGTGTCTTTTTAATGAGTATTTTTTTTTTTAAAAAAAAGTTCTATGTAACCATGATAACTTAATTTTACTGAAATGGAAGCTACTACAGCATACTTCTGAAACAAGGAGTGGATTCTACAGCAAATTCAATTGATGTGGAATAACTTCCATGCTGAGCTGTTTAACTTTCTTATCTAAATGACACTCTGCATAATGCCCTGGTACCCTAGGAGCTCAGAATGTACAAACTGATTAATTTAATTGGTTAGCACAAAGCGGAAGAACCAGTAGAAGAGGATTGACTGAGGAAAAAGTGCCCTTGAGCTGGTATCACCAGGAACAGGTACACCCTGGAAACTGACATGGGATCAGAAACACAAGAAAGAATGGGCCATCCTTGTTTAAGGGCACTCCATATTAACCTGATTACTCTGAGCAAAATACCAAACTGTCTTTAATATTAAAATATTTTAGAGCTGGTATGTAGCATAAGGCATGAATGTATATATCAGGTGTTCCATGAATTTATTTCCACATGTATGAATTGCAAGGTCACTTAAATGAAGGGTTTACCCAATGAGTTTATATTTCTTTAATTAAAGAAGGCAGTTTACTTATTGGTGAAACAACTTGTCTTAATCTTTTCCACAAGTAATTACCAACACTTATAGATGACAGCTTTATTTTATACAAGGTAAAACAGTCCACTTACATGGGTATAAGGCATTAATGAACTGCAGTTACATATACAGACAGACAGCATTTGACCTAACGACAGATTACATCCAAGCTGTAACTGCAATCTTTCCATGAGCATTTAACATTCTTCTGAGAGGGAGTTGCCATGATAATTATCCATGGGCATGGCATGCAAAATCTCATCCACAATTAAGTCTTTTCTTCCTTATTAAAATGAATGGGTAGTGACATGTATCAAGCTACAAGAGGAATCACTGTCCACAGTAATTTTGAGGGACACCGCCAGAATTCTGCACAAATACAACTTAGTGCACCATTGCCAGAAGTTAAGGTAGTGTGATGAACCTTTATTGTCAATAAAAGGATGTGTAAAACAGCTGACTAAGATGGAAGAAAGTGAAATGGTTTCACATTTGTTAGTCTCTTCCCTCTGGTATTTGTCACAAGATTAGGGCCAAGTGTTTCCCACCATATAAAAACATTAGCTTTGTGTGTATCTCTTTTCTTTGTCCTTCAGATGGCCTCCAAGGGTGATAAAGCGAGAGTCATCTGATCTACTTTGTGTAGCATTGGGAAATGGTTCTTAGCAGACCCAGCTGTTTCTGAAAGGCAAAAGGCTTAGTATACTAAGAGGTCAAAGAAACAGTAACTGCTTTAACAGCATTAAGGTACACAGTTAAGAGTAATATCTGAAGCAATATCCTAACATATATAACTCTATTTTCTGTTTTCCTTTTAAAAAAAATGGCCAAGTTTCATTATTTTGCATTATGGATAAAAATCATTTACTAACTTCATGTTAGTCGCTGATTCTCCCTCTTCTAACTTTAAATGTTTCTTGTTCTCTTACACACCAAATGCCTTTTTGGACCCAGCTGGATATCTATTTAAAAGGGAAGTATATGCTCTTTCAGAAATAGCTACATTTACAGAGTAATTGTAGTAGTAGTACATAAAGCTGGTAACATCTCAACACCACTCATCATTTTAGCTGTGTCTAATTCAGAACTTCAGTTGTAAAATGCTAGTTGCTGCCAGGTTTGAGAACTACTAGTCTACAATGATTCCTGCTCCTTTTTCTATATCTCATGTACGTTTCACTCAACACCCATGGAAGATCACAGCTGCCTTTACAAATTCGGCAACTGTGCCTAAAGCTGGAGAGTTTTCAGGGTAATCAGAAGCATACAAAGGATGGTGGAAAGAATAGCAAACAGATTTTTGCACCAATTCCTTCCCTTACATCACTAAGTATCTACACTGGACTAAAGTAAGCACTTAGTTATTCTTTAAGTCCATACATGTACACACACACAGCCTGCCTGGCAGCCTTGGATATCTTTACTCCACGTTCTCGTTGACATCAATAGGATCCACTTGTGCACTACAAATATGGCCCTGGGTTAGGGACTGTAACTGTCTGTTACCAATCTGATAAACTGGATTTGTAGAGTATACAGATTAACTCCTACCATAATGTAATTTCCCATGTCATTTGCTCACCGTCAACCAAAAAATAAAAATTAAAATCAAACTCCCACTTGGAAGTATGTCAACATTTGCTGAAAATATCACGGAAATGCTGTAACTTATCTTAAATAACATATCACTAACTTTTGGGTAGGCTTATAAACTACATAAAGCCCTAAAAATTGGCACACAATCATCGCTGCGCATGGTAAAACTGGCACCCATTCCCAGAGATGGAGCATATCATTACTGTGAAATTTTCAGATTCTGAAGGCCTGGGAACCAGTGTTCATCCCTAAACATGCAGCTTCTTCCTGGTCTATGCTAAAAGCACATTACAATCTTTACATCAAAGCAGCACTATTGTTTGTAATAACTGTACAGAGCAAGAAAAATTTATATTCTCTACAGCAGCAAATCTAGACTGGCTTGTAATACATAAACATACATAAAAGAGCTATGAAGAAATGACTTATTTACATTGAGATTATTTGGTTGTGCACATTGTGAAGTTTAAATTAGATACCAGAAATTTTATCTAGATGTGCACCTGCCTAGTGCAATGAGCAATCCTTAATTGGTATTTGCTGGGGAGATAGATTTACAGGCATTTCTTCTCTCCTTTTAAGTACAGTAAGGCACATGTATAACTTGTGTGGACACAGAGTGCATTTTTCATATAATGCCTGTGGGATTAAAAGAATGCCAAATGAGAATTAGACAATATTATCATATGCATGTTCTTTTCACAATAACATATCTGCCTAACCCTAACTTCACTATGTAAAAACACATGACAATGCCAGAGAAAGTGAACAATTGTGTTTTCCTTCCATCAGGGTAAAATGTTTTTGATGTTAGAAGCTAAGGGCGCATTTAATTCATAATTAATACTCTTCTGGGACTGCTGAACATCTAAGTGGACAACTCTAATACTGGGAATTGCAGAAAGCATTTTCACCATCACCAGATTTACCTTTTGCTTTTTTAACCAAGGGCAAATGAATGGATTGTATGTTTGTCACTTTTATAAGAACACATATCAAAAGCAGGCAAAGGTAAATATACCTTTACTAGCCACAAGTGCTAGAGGTTGAAATTACTGCCATCCTATCAGAAAGCTTCAATAGTGTTGTCTTCAAGACATGATTAAAAGTAGCACTGTAGATTTCTGATAATATATATACAGTGAATATCTGTGAGCCAATTCTCCCTTGTTCATATAATATGAATATTTAGAATTATCTGCAGATAAATCTCTACATCTAAAGTTGAAAATATGTCTGACAAGGATTTGTGAAACATGACACGCTGAGCAGACAGTTTTCTTATTCAGAAGTGCAATTTTGCTGATTGACAGGGTCAGTCTCTAGCTGGGCTTTGCTTATGTCACTGGAACAGGGAGAAGCAACCAGTGGAATAACAGAAATTGAGCATCCACAAATCTTATCTTGTGGCTTCTGTTAGCTCCCCAGTGTGAATGGTACAAAACAGAGTAGAAACAATTGGAAGATGTGACATATCTGGTTTGAATGGAATTACAGAAAGAAAGGGATTTTGTTAAAAGGAAATTTTGTCCAGCAAGGCAAACAGTAAATTGTTAATACACTGTCCACAAACAAGACAACTAAAAAACAGGCCAGCAGCAAACATGGGACATTGTTGAGACAAGTAAGGACAGGTCCTGGAAAATGGCCTTGGAAGTGGAAATGATTTCCTTCACAAACCCTCCTATAGCCCCGGCAGACAAGATTACTGCTTAAGCAATGGACAACAATGTCTTATGAGCAGCACAGGACTCTCAAATAGAATAGAAAATCTATTTGTCCAGGACAGAGGCAGGCATCTCTGCAGTAGCTCATTAGGAGAATCACCCATAATATCTAAGAAAGTATAACCTATTCAGGCACTCAAATTGTCTTATTCCTGTGGTCACATGTGACTATTCAAGTGTGAAATACTTGAAAAAGCCTTCTAGCTATCACCTGACCTTGGTGAATTGGAGAAATTCTCCTGTAATAGTCTTCATTATAATGCATTCCTCTGGTGTAGTAGGCATTAATTTGTATAGTGAATCAGCAGAATTTTTAAGTAGATTTATTTTTTTATTACTGAGGTACTGCATTCATGAGCAGCAATTGTCTTCAGATCAAAATATGACAATTTGCTCATGCACAATTATATCTACTATGATCACTTTGTAAAGGTTTAAATTCAAACCTTATAATTACAATCCTAGACAATAGTTTGTGTAGTCAAAGAATGAAGTGGGAAAGCTCACTTACCGCCGCTAGCGAGGGATTTAAGGAATTCATAACTGATACCGTTTTTGTACATACTCTGTGGATGAAAGAAAACCAAAGTTTCACAAGCAGAATGCTGATGTTTTATACCAATTTGTAAAATAATCTCAAAAATCAACATGCTGCTAAAGAATTTCAGAGTTCATAAGTTCTTAATATTGTAAACTGCAGCTTCCAAAACGTATGTTCTGCCATTTACATTTTTGTTATTCTACCACTTACCTCTGACCATTTAAAAAACACACTAAGGTTTTTGTATTAGTAAAGATTGGGATAAACACCAGGAAAGGTAGTATTAAGAGCTTTATAATTTAAAGTGTGTTCTATCAGAGCTTCAGTGGAAATAATAGCTAAAAGAGACTACAATACAAGTGCAATCTAGGACTAAATTGTTTGGGGTGGCATCTTAAATTACATGCAGATGTACAGACAACATTAAGCGAAGTCTTATAACCTGTAGCCATTTTGCATATGGGCACTGCGAGCTGGACTGCCTGTTCCCCTCCTCATTGGAAGGATGGAATTACAACTGTCTGCTGAAGGGGGCTTTTACCCATGCGATAAATAAATTACAGGACTCTTGTTTGTTTTTCAGTTTCTTGGGGATTCTCTTCGTCCAAGGGAATCCTACAATGGGGCAGAGCTAGCAGAGGTGAGGCAGAGTGGTCTGGAACGTGGCTGTAGATTTGCAGCCCTGGAACAGCCACTTAGGAGTGGGTGGGTATGTCCACATGGCTGCTGTCATTTCCAGCCCAGGCAGACATACGCACACTCGCTCTGATGGAGCTCACAACTAGAACTAGAATTGTAGCTATGGCAGCAGGAGGCTCGGGGTGAGCTAGCTGTGTGTATATATGCCTTTGAGAGAACTGTACTCGGGGTAGTTAGCATGGCCCGTGGCGTGTGTCGTCACAGCTACCCTTCTGTTCTCAGTCAGAGAGAGCCATTAGTACGGCTGCCTGAGCTGGAAATAATACACCCCCAGTGCTGGTGCAGACAAACCCTGCTCTAGGGCAGCCCCGCCCCACCACACCTGTGAAGCATGCCAGACTTAGAGGAGAAGTCTTAAAAGGGAGAAACCCAGCTCAGAAATTCCTAGTCTCAGGAGGGGGACAGATCTCTCATTCTCAGCTCTCTTGAGAGGGAGAAGTGGCTCTAGCTAGCTTGCATACATGGAGCACTAAGAGACACAGGTGAAAGACCGTACAGGACAGAAGGGCTAGTTCCACTCTTTATTTCTGTTAGTTTTCTTTCCCCTGTTATGCTGGGAATTGGAACCAGGGGTCTGGCCTCTGCGTAGATTCCTGCCAAGAATGAAGCCTCTTGAGGAGACAGAAGGATAATGTAGGAAGTAGATCTGCTTACAAGGTGCCTGGACCCGTCCTGCACTACAGTATCACTGAAGAGGCTAATACAAAGAACCCCGATGCCGGGGAGCAGCTGCATTACTGAATCTAGATCAGAGCTATTGACTTGATGTGATCTTATGGGACTTTGAGTTTACTCTACAAGGGGTGAGATTAAATAGGACTTTGCCAGAGGATCAAGCCACAAGATGAAGGGAACCACCAGTGGACCTGAGCAGATGAACTACAAAGACAAAAAAATCCTACAACGCCACACCCAGATCCAAGGCCGTGCATTGACTGGTGAGTTACTTTTTCACAGAATCATTACCGCTGAGTAAGATACAGAGGAGATCTGAGGCCCATATCAAGATGAGAATTGTATTTTATGTGCTAAGGATTCTGCAGATTTTTCTTCTGTTCTCCTTTCTGGCAATGAGCCAGTCAGAGTGTGCTCAAGCTCTTTAGCATATCGTGTATGTCTGGAGCATCTGGCTGTCACTCGTATTGTGTGAGAACGAAATGGGAGGGAAGAGGAGATGCAGATATCATGGGTGGAAAGCTGTTAGGCTTCATGGCCTCTTCCAGCCAAACTGGGTGAGAATTGATGGAACCTGATCGTAATGGCTTCAGAAATGCACAGGATTAACTATGACCATGTTTGTACTGAGGACAGAATGTCCCCCTATATCTTCCACCTTATTTTGGCTCTGCATACACAGTTTTTGCAGTCAGTGGGTTTTGACCTTATCAGGTTCAGTAGCACCACCTGCTTGTATATTTACTTCACAGCTTAAGTATGGTTTGAGTATTTCCTTTTCAGTTTCCATCCATTTGGATAGGCTTTGGTGGTACATGATGTGAGTGGGGCAGGATGTAGCTGGTCTCTGCGTGATTACGAAGAATAGCTCAGTCAAGTAACTCCACCTTTAGGTGTCCACACGCTTATTGCCTATCACAGCCCAAGGCTTTACAAGGGTACAGAGGGAAAGTTTAATGTGTGAAGGTCCAGTATTCCCAGTTCAGCTGTTGTGAGCAAGGACTCAGAGTTTCCAAAATGGTGTCCATGTCTGGGCTAAATTTGACAAGGAATTCTAACCTAATCTAGGTTTGATAAAGTGATTTTGCAAAAACTGCATCCATGCTTCACACCATGGGTATCTTTATTTACAGCCTTCTAGCAGCTAAACAGTTTTGTTATTTGTACAAGTAGCCATTCAAAAGCAAATTCTGAGTCGCCTCTATTTAGAATAGAGAAATAACTGCCAATGCAGATTGTCTGGTGTGGTAACTGACCAGAATAGAGTGAGACTTAAGTGACCACTATTTCCAAACTGCTGGTTTCTTTGTGTTAACTATAATTTCTGAGTAAAAAATCCTTACTTGTAATAACTCTTACTTGTCCAAATGCAAGTAATTGCTTAAGAAATCCAGCAGTGCAAAGACATGCACATCACGCCCAGTCTGAAAAATATCTTGACAAAATGTCTAACTCACACTGGGTTAGATTCAAATTGCATTCATTAAGTGAGGTTTTCCCAAGCATCTTCAGTCTAGCATCTTTGAAGAAGTGTCTGTATTTAGAGTTTTCTTTATACTAATAGTATTAAGGGCTACATACTTAAATAGCCAGTGAAGAATGTGAGCTAAGTGAAGCATTTTTCTTCATGAAGCTAACAAGATGATCAGATGCCTCCAATTCTCTGCCAGTGGCACATAATAGTCTAGTTTCCTGTGGATCTCATTTACTTTAGTCTCATTTCTGTTGTGTTTTGTCTGCGGGTGCTGGTGGCCTCTGATACACAGGAGGTCAGGCTAGATGACCCTGTGCTCCCCATGACCTTAAAAGGCCATCACTCCAAAAATAACCATGATGCAGTGCTTCTTTATAATCCTCAACACCTTGACATGCATAAATCTTAATGATTGCCTGTCTTCAATAAACCCAAACCTGGCAAAATTTACCTAATCATCACTAAGGTCAAATCCTGTCTTGGCCACTGGAGCCAGAAGAAACGTTACTCGGCGCATCCCCTGTAGCTGAAAACCACAGATTTCTGTGAAGTTGGCAAGAAAGGCGGGGGTGGGAAGAATATCACGTTCTTTGCTCCAGTAAAAGCCCTTAGCTAGCAGATGGTGCTCTCTGCAGCACACGCACCAGCTGGATAAGGCGGCTGCACCCAACACCCTAACCTAAAGTCCACATTACATTGGGGTTTCAGTGCACAAGTATGCGTGGCAGTTGCTGGAATATTAGGTACAAATCCTGCCCTGCTGCGTCTATGGGATGGCAGATGTTCCCATGTGCCCTCTCCTCCCAATCCGCAAATGCAGCAAAAGGGCAGGATCTTACCAAACTGACTCCTGCCCGCAGCCCTCCCCAAGTTGGACTGTTCTGAAACATTTATACACCTAAAAAGGAGAGAGAAAAAATGTTCACCTGTCAGGTGCTATAAAACCAATCTTCTACTAAATGTGCCAGAATAATTTTTCTCCACCTCAACCACAGTTAAATCCTTCAGTCTATTCATTACTGTCTTTTTATAGTATTTTTATTTAATAAAACCTATTAAGACTACCATACAAATCTCTTTACTTATGCTTTTATCTTTTAACTGATCAATTTTTATATTGCTGACATCCCTTCTTCACCATTTGCTCATTTAAAAATTCATAGTATATGAGCTATGTCTCTGGAGAAAATGTCTATAAAATTTGTTACAGCTGGCAAATGTGTATGAGTCAGTGATAGCACATGACTAAATGCTTCACAGAAAATAAAATTTGTTTCTGTAGTAAGCAGAACTGTTTAAATGTTATTTATTTTTATGTTTCAAAGAAAATATATTGTGAAGTGCTGCATTGATTTAATACACAACAATGTCTGTGTACACGCTGTACAGGGAAAATTTATGAAACCTTTGCACAACTCCTTTAATTGAATTTTCCAAATCTCTCACCACACACAAATAATCAATATCTTCTGCAGAGAAAACCAGTCAGAATTATTACAGTCTTTCTTTTCAATTTTGTTGTCATCAGCACATACAGAGCACCTGGATATTTGTAATGTCTGGATAGCAGGTTATTTACACCTCTTAAACATAAGATTGCTATTAAGTGTGTTCAAACTGTTTCTTTATTTAAAATAATTATTACATTCCCAGGAGAACACAGATAGAGTATTTATAGTCATGCAGGAATTGCTATACATATTCATGGTGTAATGAAGCAGTAGTTCTTTTTAATTTTTCATTAAGCGTCTTACTCTAAAGTCTTATTCTGCCAGAACTTTTTAAAAAATTGATTTAGAAAAAAAGATAGGAAAATAGGGAATAAACAAAGGTATGAAAATTCATGAATCACTGTGGTTGATACCCACAGAGAGAAGGTAAATTGACAGTCCAGTATATACATAAGACTGAAGCCTATAGCTATGTGTCTCGTTCATTTCTGTCAGCCAACAGTTAATAGCTTAATATTTCATCTGCATAGCATAGGATGTTAAATCATTGGAGAGGTTTGTAACTTGTTCCCCAAAAAGCTAACCTCTGTGACCTCAGACTCATGCAACACAATAAAACTAAAGTCTGATAGGAAATTTGTTTTGCTTTTTTTAACAACGAAGAGAGAAGAAATAGTACATTACTTGAGTCAAAATAAAACTGTCTACAAGCTTTCTGACTCATCAATGGTATTTCTCTAATGGACAAAGTTAGCCTCTCACTTGAACCAAAATAAAAATTTAAAAATTCAATGGTCCTGCAGAATTTGGACAGTAGTCAAGGCACGTGTTGCCTTCTGTGGCCTGTAAGATGGTAGAATTTTCTAGAAGTCCAATTCCAAGGTAGGAAGAGGGGACACACTTGGATGGAATGAGAAAAAAAGCTCTCGTCAAGCTTAGCCAAAGGAGCAGCTTTTATCCGTTAAGTGCAAACTACAATAAAGCAAAAGTCTCTGTCCTGCAAGAGAGGTGTTTCAGAAACAGAACAGCATTAAAGACTTAAATATGCAAACAAAGGGGAAGTTGATCGTTGTCTATTAAAGAAATCCCATTTCCAGTTTTTCTTATTGTCTATTGCATAAGTGGTTGATAATGCCCAATGAGTTTAGATTTGTAAACACTCCCTAAATACAAGAGGATGGGATTATTTCTTTAAAGCAAAAGATTGGACAACTCTTTCACAGGCTACTTGTGCAGAAATACAAGGATCAGATTCTCTCCTGCGTCAAGGGGAAGACTGTCAGAGGTCTGGTTATGGCTCCTGAATTCTCAAACCGTTCAAGAAAGGTCATAGTTAGCAGTTGAGTTCAGGCTCCGAAACTGAAGAGTGACCCACAGTGTTTAAAGACAAGTGTTCAGATGAGACAGGGATCTGAAGCAATTTAGCTTGACTGGTGAAGACAGTGAGGTTTTAACTATAGGTCTCTTTCCAAACCAGGAGGCTTTGTAGGTTTAAAAGATTATGATTCCAGACACATTTTTAACCTCCCCAAAGGTAATGGCCAACAGAAATGTACATCTGGGAAGACAATATCATGTCTCCTGAGGTAAATCTTGTCCGGGTGTAACTGCACCCTACTCAAGTACCTTGGGTTACTGGAGGCAGCTTCTGAGGCAGTGAGTTTTAGCAACTGTAGTCTAGTAGCAACTGATGGTTGAGAATTTTCGCATAAGTGACAAAAAGATTCAGCTGGAGCAGGTCACTGCTTGCATGGAGGAGCAGTTATCTGTTTTCTTCTCAGCCTGCTCTGATATACCAGGTATAATTCACCAGAGCCAGGAAAACTACTGGAAAGCATGAGGAAGAGATCAAGAGCTGCACTATCCACCTGGGAGACAGAGCAATATCGTGGAGACTAGAAACCATTTAGACTGATGTCTCTCAAAACTGTAGCTTCGTTAGTTGCACATACGAGTTCAAACACGATAGAGTGAAACCTCATCTGGTTAAAGATTGACCTGTTTATCTGTAAACCAATCTTGTTAAAGAGTGTGTGCAAGGAGAGAGGGAAACTGGTTCCACTGCCATGTACAAAATGAGGTAGGAATAGAACCTTTCTTATTGGTGCTGGGCAAGAGAAATCTTAATACAAATACCAAATTTACCTTATTTCTTGCAAGAATGAGTACCTGGAAAATGAGCTTGTTTTCCTATTTAAATATAGCCTATAACTTTAAAAAGCCCTCCATATAATTTTCCTTAATACTGTAAATATATGATATGAGAATCTTTAGCCAGAAGACTATTGTGCCTGGAAGAGCACAACAGATCCATTCATGGGCCTGGATCATGCTCATTTTAATGCTATGCTGTTCTTTACAGGAAATGTAGAGAAACTATTAACATTTTGCAACTGCCAGCTGAAGTTGCTTCTCTGTTTAGAATTTTATCATAGTCAATCTTCCAAACGCTCAAACTTTGTAGCATTCTTTAAAATATGCAGAGTGCAACCTAGATATTTATTCTCAACACACACAATGAGTGTCTGGACTGCAGCAAGCTGACTAGATTTCATCTCTTGGCAGCTGCTCTAGAGTTTGCTTACATTTTATTCAAAAACATTTTGTTTACTGTAAATGCTAGTCATGGACAAACAATGATGCCATTTTTTATGCTGATCACACAAAATGATATACTGAGTTCCACATAATGCTGCCCATTGACTAAGGAATTTTCTGTAGTAAGTTGTTTTAAGCGGAGGTTGTTATGTAAAGTAAATAAATGTCATGCCTTACCATGTGATGATAATGTGACATTCCATCTGTATCAAGCCACAGAATAGTCATAGGTTTTAAGTTTTGAGCATAACTAATTAAAAATAATGGCTAAAACCACATCCAAAACTAAAAAGGTAAATTAAAAAAAAAATTTCCAAATACTCTTATCACACTTTTTCTGTACTCCTTTTCCCTATACTTGTTGAGACAGCAGAATGAAGCTTAGTCCTTGTTAAACTGGAATTAAAGAGGTTAAAGTTGAAACTACATTAAACTGGTGATTACGTATCTGTCCTACTTTCAGGCAATGAATTAAGATTCCAGGTGAAAATCTCATCTAGTCTGACAGTTGTCTAGAGCTAGGCTCTGGAGCACCAGTGGGCCTACATATTTATTTCACTGGGGCAGCTAGGAAGCATTCCACAAGAGAGGCACCAGCTGCCTACTAGCCCTGGCCCAAGATGCTCTCCATTTCTTTTCAGTGATCAAAAGGGTGAAAGGTCCATTGTCAAGAAAGCAGCACAGACTTCCCCTCATGCATTTCAAAACCTCCACTTGTGCAGATGATCAAATTCCATCAGAAAGGGGGGTGCAAGAGCATGGGTAGATTAGCGCACGGGCCTAGAGGGCACTAGGGGAGAGCGGGGCTGCCCTAGGCTGGAGGCCAGGCTCTGCTCTCCCACCCTGCCCCAGGGGCAGGTCGAGGCTGGCTGCTGTGCAGTACTGCCTGCGCTCCGGCACAGCCTTTGGGCTGCACCGGATGTGCCCGTCCCACACAGCCTTCAGTCACACATCCAAGCTAAGCGAAAAACACAGCGAAATGAAGTTTCAGCAAAACTTAGGCTGGGCAAGACAAAATGAAGAAAACAATTCAAAATGGAGTTTTGGTTACAATATGGAGTTACAAGTGAATGAATGAGCATGGTATTTTTATCAATGAAATTTCTGTTTGAAGCAATACTATGGTATAAATTCATGTTTAGCGCTACAGGCCCCCCACCAGCGCAGGCCCGTCCACAGGGGGCAGGGCCCCAGGAGAGGGCAGGGGCACCGGTGGGTGAGGCCCAGGGACCCAGAGGCCTCTGATCCGCCTCAGTGCAACAGCCAGCAAGACTATCTTGAACCTGATGTTTTTACACTGTAGGTGGAGAATTCCCCACAGCCCTAGGGATCTACAAGTGAGCAGAGACAATCCAGATTTATTGGCTGGCTTGCTATCTGGAGCAGTTTCTGTTGGCTGGAATGTATAGTGAACAAATGCTTTTGCAGTCACAACATTGGATAGTAGAAATTCCATCATTTTTATTTTTTTCAAATACTTATCTACATTTTAAATTAATTGAGTGGGTTTAGAGCAAGTCTCCTGCCCTTACATCTTATCTGTCATCAGAAAATTGGAGGGACAGGGAGTGGGGAGGAACAAGAAGAAAACATGTAGGAGTCCATGAGTCAATGGTAGTGGACCAACTGCTAAGGACTACAGTGTTTCCTCAGATTATCACCACATTGGTTCTGAAATTCCCTGGTGGAGGAAAACCACCCTTGCCGCAGAAGTCCATGAAACCCAAAGAGCTTGGGTTCTTACCCAGCTTTACCTTTCATGTTGTTAGAAACTACTACTTCCCTACCATGACTCCAATCATACCTGTCTTTTATATGTCTCACTCAATTCTATCAGGTAAAACGTAAAGGGAAGATTGTTTACATCTGCAAGAAACATTATAATGACACCATACTTGAGTTATGAAATGAACAAGTTCCAAAGGGGTAGCCGTGTTCGTCTAGTTCAGGGGTCGGCAACCCGCGGCTCCGGAGCCGCATGCGGCTCTTTGTCTCCCCCCTTGTGGCTCCCTGGCAATCCCCTCCAGGGAGCCAGGTGTGAAGTAGCTCTGGAGTTCTGGCCGCGACTCCCAGGCTACCTTCCCTCTGAGTCAAGCCTCTCCCCGCGCCTCTTCTCTTCTCCAGCCTGACCCACGCCTCTCCTTCTCCAGCCCGGTCCGCGCCTCTTCCCTTCTCCAGCCCGACCTGTGCCTCTCTCCTTCTCCAGCCCGA
>ML685778.1:10647048-10676426 GCA_007922175.1 Pelusios castaneus | reverse complement strand
AAAGAAAGAAAGAAAGAAAGAAAGAAAGAAAGAAAGAAAGAAAGAAAGAAAGAAAGAAAAAGTAGCTGTAAAAACCAAGTCAGTCTTCTTATTAAATCCCATTTTAGTCTTTCTTGATTTTTTTTTTAATGGCATTAAGTTTTTTTTGAGGAAATAGATTATTCATTGTATACTGTAGCTCTAAGTTTTTGACATTAAAAATTTGATCCTGTTTCTTTCTAAAATACCAGTTACACAAGAGAATAGAACAAGAGATAGGAAAATGCATCTCTGTCTCATGGCTTGCAGGTTGGTTGATGGAAGACCACAGATAGTCCATGACCTAGTTGATCCCTCTTGGAAACCACCTCTACTTTCCTGGGCCTGGTAAATGTTTGGCTCCCTTTGGTCAGAATAGGGGAGATAAAGTTTTTTATTGTGATCAGATCACGCAGGAATATCTAGCTTGCCAAACTGGATGTGCCCAAGTGTTGCAAGGTTATATTTACTTTGGTTGACTATAGAAGATTCGTATTAGAGAAAAAGCAAATAGAGAAAGGGGACAGGAATAATAATATCATCACCTAGCTCTTATGCAGTGCTTTCCATCCCTTAAATAAGAGGTCAGTACCAACACCATTTTACAGATATGAAAATAAGGCACAGAGAGAGGAAGTGACTTCCCTAAGGTCATCCTGCCAACCAGTGGCAGAGCTGGAGAAAGAACCCAGATCTCCAGAGTCCCAATCAAGTGTTCTATTCTCTAGGCCACACTGACTCCTAACAAAGACAGGAGTGGAAACTGACACATAAAGGGGGGTTGCATCCCTGGAGTTGCTCAGGGTACAGCCTTAGAAATAGATACCGTCATTTGGTTCCCTCTTTTCACTTGATTTTCTACATTACATCACTGTTCAGGTTCAGAAAAAAAGGCCCAGTGAAGAGCTAGTAAATCTCTGGCTCTCTGAGTGTAGTGATGGTTACTCTGATGGTGAGGCTGCTGCTTCAAAGCTTCCTGCTACATTAAGTGCCCCATGCTCTCCAGAAAAGAAGTGCCCCGAAACGGTGGCAATCTCATCTCAAAGCTGTCCAGTCAGAACAAATCTGCAATAGTGAAATATTGATGTTTCCTTTAATCTTAAAGATGATATTGGTCTGTTGCTTTTAACAATCCACTAAAAGCTTAGAAGCCCCCCAAAACAATACATTAATCCTAACTCAATTCACACCATTTTAGTTTGTACTTGTCATTTATTGTAGTTAGAGACCTCTTCGCACTTCCCTTTCTCTATCCCTCAAGGTATTAATTCTAGTGTCCTAGAACACATTTTCATTCTTTCTCCGCTACAGTTTCGATTTAGTTTTTAATCAGCTCAATCAGGATTTGTATCTGTCAGAATAAGTTATGAAATGATGTAATATTTAGTATTTCAGTGTCCTCGAGAGTGTACCAGACACCTCACAATACAGAGGTGAGTCAACCTCTGCCACAAAAAGATACAAAGGAAGTTGTGTGCAAGGGAAGACAGAGGGTGAACAGGAGCAACTGATAGATGCTATGTTTATAAATAAAAGGGTGGAAGGGCCTGATTGACTCAAAGGGCCTTTGGATCAGGCCCCCAAGCACTACTAATACTCAATTGCACTCCTTATGTGTCGTTTCATTAATAAGAACATCTGTATGCAACAAAGCAGGCTAAAAAGAAACAGTTTCAAAGAACATAAAAGAAAAATTAGTATGGCCTATACATAGGAAGGAAACACAAATCTGATACGGTTCTCTGCTAAAGTTTATTTGAAGACTTTCAAAAGGAAGTCACTGAAAGGAACCCAATGATTGCTATTAACCATCAAAGCAGATGTGACAGAAAAAAATTAAAAATAAATATTACCTCGGGCAGGATCTTTTGCATTGCTCCTCTTCAGCAGCTTTAGCTTTTCTGCTTGAGCCACTAATGAATAAAACATGAATTCACAAAGAAGTCAAGAAAACTTTACTTTAAAGGTTTTAATGAAAGCTGTTAGAGGCAAGACACCTCTTCTTTACCGCCCCCCAAACAGATGGACTTTTTTTTTTTTTTTAACAGGATGATAAAAAGCATAGATTATTGGCTTAAAAAAAATCTGAAAAACCTAAGCATAACTTTTCAAATGAATGCTTATGTTCCACCCCTTATTCTTCTTCCTGTCTTTTTCTCTGATGATGACGACATGGCATTTTATCTCCAGTTCAGAGATAAGAGGAATGGTTCTTCTCCCTTTTACAGTCAGCAGAAATGCTTGCATACCCACAAATAAAGGGTGCTCTAAGTTCATGCCGGGTTGACATCTTGTTTACATCATTCTCCAGGACTTGGCAGTCTCATGCCCCATCCTGAATGTACTGTGCTTTGGTTTAGTAATGTAAGCACAAAGACAGTATCGAACACCAGTATTCTGTATCCAAAAACCTTCTTTTTGTAGTGCAGCGGTACCTAGTATTAGTGACTGCATTAATGCACATTTAAAAAGAGCATATGTGGAATAAAAGCTATGCTTTGTCACAGTAAAGGGATAAAAATTGTTGAAACTTACTTAGCACCTTAGTTTTCTGCACTTCAGCTTTCAAGTTACAGGAGGAGTATGAGACACCAATAATATTTTCAAGCTCTCTACTGCCCTCTAACGCCTGAAAGTAGAATTAAAAACAGTAATAGTCCTATTCCTAAACCCACCAATTACTAACAGAGAGACAAGATAGGTGAGGTAGTATCTTCTATTGGACCAACTTCTGTTGGTGAAAGAGACAAACTTTAGAGCTTACACAGAACTGTGCTTCAGGTATTACCTCATTCATTCCGTCTTTCTAATATACTGGGACAACACAGCCACAACACTGCATAAACAATCTAACAAGCATTTTCAATGCAATTTATTGTTAACAACCTACTCTAGCAAAGGGTAAAATTTTCATAACCACCCAAGTGACTTAAAAGTAAGTAAAAACCAGTCGATTTAAGCAACATTTTCAAAAGTGACCTAGGTTCGTAGAAGCCTAAGTGTTTTTGAAAACATTATCTGAAAACTTCTGATTTTGCTTTATATAGCTTCAGTTTTTTAAATAGAGATTCAGACCTGATTCCCAGAAAAGCAATTCTGGTACATGTATAAATTTACCTTACTCTGTTGCTAAAGAAAGAAAATCTATCACCTTTTAGATTCTCTTGCATATGTTCAACTTCAATAGTAAATCTAGAAATCTCCACAGATCAATTTTATTAGCAAGGATAAGATTTTATTTTAAATGTATTTGTAAAAGCATCATTGAAAATCTTTAATTAAAGTATTTAAAAATAGTGCAAGTACGTCAATCTGAATAAGTCTTTCTGAAGTAATAGTGGCAGCCTGCATATGCAAGTAAAATAAAGCAGAACTATTTGAATAGACTGAAATATT
Source organism: Pelusios castaneus (assembly GCA_007922175.1). Taxonomy (NCBI): domain Eukaryota; kingdom Metazoa; phylum Chordata; order Testudines; family Pelomedusidae; genus Pelusios; species Pelusios castaneus. Next base: position 10,673,012 of record ML685778.1, on the reverse strand, counting down.
TGAGGATATTGATGCATACAAGAGAACTTTGTTATGAATTTATTCAGTATGGAGAATATGAATAAACCACATTATGTGTGATAAAGAGACATATTATCAATGAACTGAATAGTATGATGACTTCAACCCAAAGAGAGCTTTAATTTTCAAGTCCTTACATACAAGACAGGACGACCAGAAACTAGCATTGGATAATGAGAGCTGGATCCCTTGATAATTGTCCAGTTCTGTTTATTCCCCCTGAAGCATCAGAAATGCTTACTGTCTGAAGACAAGCTAGATGGACCGTTCTTACGTTCTAATGAAATCTATGCAGTAATAATGTATAACTTTGTCAAAGTTAATTAGTAATAACCTTATGTAGTATAACTTCTATCTAACCTAGGCACAGAGATAAAAGTTAAATTTGGCTCATTTGTTTAAGGATATGAATTTTGCTTTCGCTGCCAGATTTGTCCCAGATTCAAATCCTGGATAAGCTTAGATGTTCCTATGTCACATAGGAGGTCCAGCCAGACGACCACAACGGTCTCTTCTGGCATTGGAATGTATGAATAAGAGACTTACTACCCAAGTGTACTTTGAAAAGTGATTTTGGGGGGAAAAAATTAAAAGGTACTGTGAATTTCCTTGTCAATGATTTCTTGGTCAAATCTGTTCAGATCATATTTAGCTTTCTTTTCTTGCCTTTAATTCTCAAAGAAAACTGTATGTAAGGTTTCATTTTCTTCAAGTTTCTTTTCAAAGTACATTAAGAACATTAATTCTAGTAGAAGACAGACCTGTAAACTTGTTAAGCTTTGTCTCATTTTCAGAAATCTCACCAATGAATTTTCAACTTCAGACTGTAACACCATAAACCTGCATAAAAGAAATAAAAGGGAAATGCTTTAAAATCACTGAGGTCAGGATCCATTGGGAATAATAATTTTAAATTTCTGTCTTAGAGGCTCCCAGCAACAGTAGTATCTCAGCACTACATAAGCAATAGTTAGCCTATCCTAATAACACTGCTGTGAAGTAAGAAAGAATCATCTTTGTTTTAAAGATGGGGGAACTCAGGCCCAGAGAAATTAATGTCTACAATTCAGATGAACAAGCGTCAGCCTGAGGAGACAGACGTGCTAGTGGGCCTGGAGCTAGAGTGCTAAAAACAGCAATGTGGGTGCTGCAGTTTGGGCTCCCAAGTCTAGGGGGTCGGGTGGGCAGGCGAGCCTGGAGTGAAGTCTGAGCCACAAACTCCACACTTCACTTTTAAAAAAAAAAAACATGTTCACTTAAGGCTCTCTATTGCGAGTCTGTCTACCTGGGCTGGCAAATCGCTCCCAGCTCCAGTGTAGAAATACCCAATCCACCCTGCCCACAATCACACAGAAAGACTGGGGCACAGTCAGGAATTGAACCCACGTAGTCTCAGTTCAGTGACTTAGCCACTACTCGCCTGTCCACAGACATATTCTAATACTAATATAAAGATGGTCAGATTCCTAGAGGCTGATGATCCTAGTAAGAAAAATAAACGAGTACGCAATTGGATCAGGGTCTAAACAGCAGTGTATGATTGAGGACGTGCACTGACAACTTATGGGGGAAAAGTGTGAAGTGTTCTTGTAAGAAAGACTTAGAACTGGTTCTCTTCATAGCATGTTAGCTGAGAAATCAAATGTGGACAGATGGGGAAAACATCCATCCATTTTTCTTTTCCCACAAAAGGAAGGACCACATCATGAAGATGGTATTTATACTGAGCCTTATGGAAAAAGAAAGTTACCATTATCTCATTTCTAGACAGCAACAGATGGTTATATAGAAGAGGAAATGCCAGTATTGGTGTATTGTACAATATATTTTCCCCCTCAGAACATAAAGCGTATGGATATTCACATAAAATATTAGTATGTAGGTGTTTGTTTATACACGTGCTTTATTGACATGTCACTTACTGCTGTTCTCAAATTTTACAGTTTTAAAAGTATTTATTGAATGCAAACATTTACATGTCAAAAATGACTTGAATCCTTTTGTAGTTTTAAGACCACTATCGTTTAGAAACAATGGCATATACGTTGACCAGGGACTTGCTGTATAATAGGAAGAACCTATATTTGTGTGGATTGAGAGTTTTCCACACTGGAAACATGACACTTGTAAATATTTGCCTAAAGACATTATGACTACGCAAAAAACCCAAAAAAGTTATTTTAAGGCCCAAGGGACCCATTACGATCATCAAGTCTGTCCATGCAACCTCACACAAAAGTTTATGCATCAAGCCCATAATTTCTTTTTGAGCTACAATATACCTTTTGGAACATACCTTGATTTAAAAACTTCCAATAATGGAAAGTCACTAGGTAAACTGTTTTAATAGTTAATAACCATCTTGGGATTTTAGTTTAAGCATGAAAAAATAAAATCTTGTTTCATAGGAGGGCACACTATGCATTCTTCCATACAACACTAAAGAGATCAAGTTAAAATTTAAAATTGGTGTCCCTTTATCATAAGGCAAAGCAGGTTAACTTCCAGTTTGGCATGGGGATCTACTAGGATGGTTGCCAGAGCTTGTGCAGATTGGGATACATTGTTAGGGTTTAAGACACTTTTCTGGCATTCTTAAATTGTATGGTAGGTAACAGGGTCAGTGTGGAAGGATCCCTTTGCAGCACTGGGGCTTTAGTTTTCAATTAGCACTAAATTAAATAGCCCCTGATAAAGCTGAAGGATTTTAATTCCTAACAACTAGCACGCTGCTTATTGTTCTAGTGGGCTCCATCACTTAAACAATATTTAGTATCCTGCAATAAAGGAATCCAACATCTTTTGCTTAAGTGAAGCATCCACTACAATAAAAAGAACCATCTAGAATATCTTTATCAAAAGGAAGTGCTCTAACTCCAAGCATTAAAAAAAAGCATAATATTTATGCAAATAAACACTGCAAATCATAACTATTAGAAGCATTTTTTGGGAAAAATGATAGAAACTACTTAAGATCTGGATAAAGTAAATAAGAATTCCTGTCTGACAGAAGCTGGTAAATTTTCAGTTATAGGCAGTTCAACCAGGCCTATGTATTAAAGTTACCTGAAAATTCACATTCAAACCTATTTTTCAGTTGCTTATATCTTTGCTAGATTTTAACTGTTTGGATTGAAATTTTCCATGCAAGGTATCTTCTCATACTGAACTTTTCGGGACACTTCAAGATAAAAGGGTTCTGCTGTTTCCAAGAATGGGGCTAGGGAAAAATAAATGTTGCCTATTTAAAAATTTCTAATGTCCCTTTCCTTGAAAAGCTTTAGTATCTCCATGCTTTGGCGAAAGGATTTGAAATTTGGCAGAGACTGGCCTTTGTGTCAGCAATGATTTAAGGAGGTAAATAACTCAGTCAAAGGTTAGTGACCTATTCCTGGAGTGGGTGGGTGAGGTTTTGAGGCCTGCATTTTGCAGGAGGTCAGACGAGATGATCATACTGGTCACTTCTGACCTTAGTCCATGGGTGCGTCTACACTTAGAAATTAAGTCAACTTAAGGAGGGTCCGGGCAAGAAGGGAGTGCGGTCCAGCCGACAGGGGATCCCCGGGGTTTTCCGTCAGCTGCAGCACGGGATTGGCGCTCCAGCTGATGGGAAATCCCAGGGATCCCCTATCAGCTGGAGTGCCGGCAATTGCCAGCCCCGTGCTCCAGCTGATAGGGAAACCCCGTGGATCCCCTATCAGCTGGAGCACGGTCCCGGAGAAGGGACCACAGGGCTCCCTTCTCTCCGGGACCCCATTGTTCCAGCCAGAAGGGAGCCCGGTGCTCCTTTCTACCTGGGACCTCAGCGGTCCCGGGGAGAAGGGAGCCGGGAGAGCCAGCTAGCCGGTCTCGGGGAGAGCCAGCCAGCTCCATGGGGCTGGCTCTCTCCTGGACAAGCCCCCTGAGCCTGGGGAGTGGAGGTTCCTTTGGAGCCTCCGCTCCCCCTTGACCTAACCAGTCTACTTAGAGAGTCTAGTGTGGACTCTCTAGGTCGACTTCAGGTCATCTTTAAGTCGACTTAAAGTCGACCTAAGTTTCTAAGTGTAGACATAGCCTATGAGGCTGAGTGAATGAGTCTTTTTCCACTCCTGTGAAAATCCACCCACATGAGGCTACATTATAAATCTTTGAAAAATGACCATTTGCACATGTTCCAGTATAGGCTACTTAGAGATTTTAGTTGTTAAAATCTGAAAATTCCAGCCTCACCGAGCATGCTTGAACCTCTCGCAGCTCCTAGTGTTGACCAGCCTGCACATGCACCATCCACAGACACCTGCCTCATTCAGTGCACAGGATGGATGGATCTGCACTGAAGATGAGTCAGAGTTGTATAATGACATAGGCTATTGTCTACGGGACATACTGAACAATGAGAATAAAGCCAAATACTGAATATCTGCTTAGTAAGTGATCGCTGTCTATCCTGTGCACTGAGGCAGAGGTCCTGAGGAAAAGTAGTATGGATCAGTTAATTAAACATGATCAGTACATATACACCAGAGGAATAAAACACAGCTGCGGTGGCATGGACCTGGCAACCATTCAAGTGTTCTTTCAATAATGGTTTCTTGTAGTTTTCTAGGTATTTTGTTTTGAAAACAGATTCCTTCAAGGCATCATATTGATACTCATGTGATTTATCAGCAAGGTTGAAACTTGAGATCCACCGCATAGACTTCTAACAGTTGAATGAACAAAGTAATGGATAGCAGCAGATTGTCATTCTTTATGTGGACCATCCCTGGAGGGAGAAAAGACACACGCTTTGAGTGTGGGTTTCACAAGCTGTTTGCTGATAGCAGAGGACTGGTGAGACTCGGGAATCGAGTTCCATTCCAGGCTTTTGAGGGGAATGTACTCTAGTGGGCAGAGACTCCTCTGCCCAATCCCCAAAAGCTCGATCCATTCTGTATCTTCCTCTCCAAACTGTCCCTGTCCCATTCTCCTGGACATGCCCAATCTCTGCTCCTCAGGCTTCTCATCTGGGCCCTGTCCCCCTACTCAGCCAGTCCTAGCCTCCACTTTCAGGTTTGCTCTCTGACTGCTCATTTTCCCCCTACCCTATCTCTCCCTGTCCCCACATTCAATCCCAGTTCTCTTCTGTCTACTCCAATTCTTTGTCCCCAATTTCCTGGCACAGCTAGTCCTAGACTCCCAGTTCCCTCCCCCCAGCTCCTCATCCGATCTTTCTCCCGCCCCCCCTGCCATCAACCCCTAGGTCTACTCACCTCATTCAGTGTCCCCTCTCACCTACTCCCTAGCTACCTGCTCCAGTCTCCTCCCTCCCTGGTTCCTTGTCCCAGTCCCTCTGCCCAACCAGTCCCTGTTCTCCCTCTGCACTTCAGCTTCCCATCTAACCTCAGCGTTCTCTGCTGCTCCGCCAACTGGTTCCCAGTCCCCGTGTCCCCCACCCACTTCCAGTAGTTAATCTCCCTCTCGTCCACTCTAGTCTCAGTCTCACCAGAGCCTTTGTTCCAATATATTCCTTCCTCCTCCCCCGTGGCTTCCTCCTCCATTCTGCCTAGGTAGGAGAGACAGGATCCCTGATTCCAGTACCATAGCCAGGGCCCAATCAGATGGGGAACTGTAATAACAGGGGAGTTTCAGCTTCACCTCTGTAGTCCTGAAGCAATGGGTAGCTGCTCTGTGAGGACAGTACCTGCACAGTCTGGTCACACACAGGAGCAATGAGGGAACAGGGCATTCTCAGTGAGGATGGACTCTTTAGCTAAAAATGAAGTATCCACTGAGCCTGTGCAAACGGTAACTTTTAAAAGGCTTATAACTTGGCCAAATCTGCATGGATTTTCACAGGGACAGCAAAAATCACATTGACACAAAGGCCAAATGTCAATGCTCTGCTCCAAAGCAAAGGGGCAATAGAGATTTTCAAAGAAAAGGTCACTGAGAATTTAACATAGGCAAACCAACATCCTCTTCCCTAACTTCATTCTTGGAACGAATGGATGAAATTTCCCCCCAAAATTCAACCTCAGGCAGATACCTGGGATGGAAAATTTCAACCAAATGGTTAAAGTTTTCGCAAAATTATAAGCAACAGGAAATGGGCAAAGCCTTATATAATGGGAAAAGTCAGGCAACTTTAATATGTATCACGCTTACCAGCCCCACCTAGAACATTTACCAACGTTTACTCCAATTCTGCAAAACATATAAGCGCTCCTTCCTTACACACGCCTTATGTCTATCTCTGTTTATCAGAGCACCTGAGCAGTCACCTAACTTGACATACTTGCTTAAGTGCTTTGCTGAATTGAAGCCTATAAATGTCCTTCACTATCAGAAGGCTTATGTACTAAAGTGAGTTTATAGCAAGAAAAACAAGATTCTTATAGGAAAGTTTTAGCAAAACTAATACACCGTTGAAGTCAGACTCATGACCCATTGTGATGAAAGGTATCAAAAATAAATCACTAGGATTTAGCAAGCCTCTTTGCTGCAAGCACTGTTTGTGCAAAATCTACAGAGTTTGCACATATGAAACAGTTTGGAAAGATAAAACACATTCCTTCATGTTCCTTAACAAAATTGTTTATTGCATCATGGGGGAGAGGAGAAGAGGGATTTCTAATAATGGGCAGAGAAGTTGGGTTACCAAATCACACTGAAAATCAGAGTTGGGAGTCCAATTCCTTAGCGGCTTTTAAAAGCCAACTCTGTACAATCTCAAATATAAAAGAACAATCGTTCTAAGTGTTATTTCTCTAAAGAAACAGTCACTTCCCTCATAACTGAAAATTATGTCATCTTATTGCCACACCCTGGTATACTTACTTATGCTCTTCTGTTTGAGGCTGCCCTGTTCTGAGTAAACTGATTTGTAAGTCATTCAGCTCAGCTCTGTCTTCTAAGTAGTGCATATTAAAGAAAGAAAAACAAAGATACAGAAAAAAATGAAACAGGTGCACTATACAGATATCATTTGAAGCAGTAGGGAAAAAAAGCATCTTGACTACCGAGAAATTTTAGAAACTGCTGGCTTATGAACAAGGATATTTGTCCCATGAACAAACATGCAAACTTTTTTCATTTAATTCATCACCTCAGTGGCTTCTGTAGCTTTTTGATGTAGACAATTTAGGACTATGGTGTCAGTGACTGGAATTTGGTATGATTCTGTGAGGGATTAGAAAATCAAAAACTGTTGAACAGCTTGTTTAAGAATAGTTTTCAAAATGCAGCATGTTGGAGAAAAATCTGTATACCATTGCTATGACTGAAAAATAAAACCTTGACTTTCTTTAACAAAAAGAAAGCATGTGCCTGTAACCTGAACCCATCTTGTAAGCAACCAATACAACTTTTTTCCAAATGCTCTGGTGTAGTATATTGATATAGCAGTACTCTAGCCAAGTGCCTGTGATACGATGGGATGTGATCAATAAATCACATACTAGTTGCCATTACTGCATGCCAAGTCATGTTTCTTATTTCAATGTCCAGATTGTTAGAGTACTATGTTTCTATTAGGAACTGGGGTGAAGGTGGGAATCACCAGAAAACTCCACATTTTGGCTTTGCTAATGAAACTTGAGTTCGGATGTAGTGTAAAGACAACTGTCTTGTAGGTAAGAAATCTGTGATGCTAGCTGAGCAATTACAGAACAAAGCTTTAGTTTGATGTAGTAGATCATTCAATATCATTTTAACTGGAAAAAAGTTTTTCAACTGAACAATCAAATGGACAAGAATTTAGAAAGCTATTGTGGTACTAAACTAAATCTATTGCTTCTTGATTGGTGTCTGCTGAAGCTATTCTGATAGCTATAAATAAATGTAAAAAAACCCAACAACCAACCAACCATATAGTATACTTATACTAAGGGACAAAAACTCAAACTTAATCAATTACTATGTAAATCTCCTTTCAGTATATTGTCACAATATCCCTACCTATACCACTTTAGGAAAAACATTACATCTGAAGAAAATTAGGTACACACTTTGTACTATGAAACAAGAGGAGTCTTGTGGCATTTTAAAGACTACCAAATTTATTTTTCAGATGAGCTTTTGTGGGCAAAGTCCCACTGCGTTAGATACCAGAGTGGAGGAAACTTATATTGAAAAAAACCTTACAGTATGGGAGTGAAAGATAAATCCTGTGATTACATTTCACAGCATCAGGTCAGATTACTTCAGCAAATCAAACAAGTTGTATAGATTCAAACACAACATATCATAAAGTGGTGAGAAGAGTCTCTCCTTTCTCAGCCTCACCCCTTCCTGATATGTTGTGTTTGAATCTTTCTGATATGTTGTGATTGTCCCTGTTCACACATTCTTGCCTTCTAATCAATGGGTTTGAACGGGCCTCACCTACCCTAACTGAATTGACTTTGCTAACACTTGCCCTCCTTCATCCTGGCATGTGTATACATATCTCTCCACCATGGTTTCCACTTCATGCATCTGATGAAGTGGGTTGGAGCCCACAGAAGTTTATGCCTGAAGAAATTTGTTAGTCTTTAAGGTGCCACAGGACTCTCGTTTTCGCTGTATACAGACTAGCACGGCTACCCCTCTAGAAATTGTCTTGCAGCTCAGCAGATCAAATCAAATACCATGTTGTCATTCTTCTCCTTTCAAAAATAATAAAGACCACTTGGGGGCGGAGGGGGGAGTTCATAAAGAAGCATTTTTCACCCGAACACACACAGGTTCATTTCCAAAACATATTACAGTATCTCATAGCCTCTGTAATGTGGAATTCATCCTTGGGCAGCGGGCGTGCACCAAGCTGGGCCCTTTGTGGGCTTAGGAGTTGCTTAGGTACCAGTGCAGGCTCTCTGCCCTGGGGGGGATTTTACCCTTGGCTATTATATATCTAGCCCCTTTCTGACATTAGAAGTGGCCCTGCCCTCCCCTTGATTCAGTCTAAATGTTAAATACTTACATTTCTTTTTACTGGCTTTTAGATGATTGCATGTAAATCTTAGCTCTGTAAAATGGATTGTTTTCATTTTAATGTTTTGTAAAGTGTACTGAGATTCCTCAGCATGACAAAGTGCTATGAAAGTTTAAGTTGTTCTACTACAATAGCTGAGGCCCTATCCCCAAGTTATTTAAAATTTAAATACTTGTAGCAAATTGGTCATCAGTTAAGAGACTGAAATTACCACTGGGCCAGTGGTGTGGACGGGCTGAACCCTAAGTGCATTTGAAAATTAGTAAATTAATTTGAAAATGAATTCTAAAAATATAGTAGCCATTAATGAAGAGGAACTGAAGAAGGCATAATATAATGTTATATAGAATTTAATACATGGGCCATGTACTTCAAGTAGCCTGCCAATGCACACCTAAGTTACCAGGTAGCCGAGAGAGCACCATGATATCAAGAATTTATTGTTTCGAACGTGTACTTACATTGGGATGTTAGGTTCTGAAAAACACAGTATACTTTTAAGCAAGTGTAGCATGCTCTAGGCATTTAGATTTTTGGAGAGCTTTACTTAGTCATTCCTGTTCTGAGGAAAAACAATATTTATTTACTCATGTTCTCAAGTAGACAGCATTTATATATGGTACTTCTTGTACCTTGTACAATATAAAAAGTTAATATATGTTATGTAATACAATTGTCTACTATTGTATTCTTACAGCATTTACTAAAACCCTAAAACATTTAAAATAAAATTTAAAATGTCTTTAGGGAAAGAGAAGCAGTCGGTTGAAAAATGTGATGCAGCAATCAGTCTTTGCCACCATTTTGTAGCTATATGAATGAATGTAGATAAAGGTAGTTACTGCTCTATTACTGAATAATTATCCATCTAAATGTCAGCTGTGAACATGTGATCAGTCTTTTTATGAGCAAAAAGAATGTTCCCTTATGTCCAAATTTAATTTCAGTATGGAAATACAGTACATGCTCACCTTTTCCACCGACATCTCAATATACAAGCATTTTAGTCCTCAAGGCATTTTTTTCCTTTTCATAAAAAATAAGGTCTATAATGCAAACCTAGAGTTGTGCAGCTCTGAAGAAAATTGTTTAACACCTGCAGTTCATACAGACACATATGTAGGAGCTGAGGAAGGTATTTGCCCACCTCCAAATGAAAGGGCTGTTCAGAAATATAAATAGATACACGATGGGCTAGTCAATAATATTGCATATTTTAAAAGACCCATCCTGTTAAATTTTTTAAAGATTTTAAAGCTGTATGTAACGCTAACATCAGATATAAAATTAATGTATTAACCTTCTGGAGTATACATCTGAGAAGGCTGAAGCACAGCTTCATTATTTGCAGGCACCGACAAAATCTGCAACTGCATAGAGGAACACATTCCTCTTTGTTAATTATTTTCTAGGACATGGCAACACTGGACAGATAAATGGATGAGTCCTAATCTGTCAGTCTGCCAAGATGTTGCTAAGTGGGACACAGGATTTCTAGCCTACTTCCTTTTCCTCCCAGGGTGCAGGAAAATTTCTCATGCTGAGAACACTCAAACTGAAGCACATTTATGATTAGCTTACACTGCCCTCATTATCTAGTCATTTTGCCCAACCTTCATTGCCTATTGGGTTATTCTGGGTTGGTGTACGTAGTTGTACTAACATACCATGGAAAACAATTATCAAGGTACGAGAAATGAACTTTTCCATTAATTGACTGCCACTATGGACAAACATCTGACTAGTAGTGACCACATTCAGTGAGAGAACCAGTAACTAGCCCATTTTAGCTTCTCCATAACGTAGCAAGACAGAAGAAATTGACAGACGGAAGCAGGTAAAGAACACCAGACAGACCAAGCCTACTGGGGTGAGTAGACCACCCAAACACTCTTTAGGAAGGAACTCTCTGAAAACGTGCCAATCAAAAGCCTAGTAAAATCCTAAAACATATTAAATACATTTTAAATGTTTTTAGGGAGAAAGAGAAGTGGTCAGTTGAAAGGATGTGATGCAGCAATCAGTACCTGCCACCTTTTTGCAGCTATATGAATGCAAAAAAAGGTAGTTAGTGCTACTTTGTACACATCAGCTAATATGTACAGAACTTTCCAAAGAAACATGTCAGTTTTGATAAAACTTTCATCTGAAAAGTTTCTCAGGTCCAGGACAGGATTTCTGGAGCCAGCCACCCTAGAATTGCCAATACCTCAATGGTTAGGGTACTCATCTGGGCTGTGGAATACCCTTTGCCTGGTTCGAAATAGGGACTTGAATCTGGGTCTACCATATGCCAGGTGAGTGCCCTAGCCACTGGGCTATTGGTTCTTCAGAATGAAGCAAAGAGGTAGTGTCAATTTCTTTTCTTTTCTTTTGTGAAATTTCAAAAGTTCTGTTTCATCCCAATCAATTGGAATGACAAATGGAATGATAGGAAAATATTTCAACTTAGCTGTAAAGTGGAGATTATAAATCAAGCTGGAGAATTCTCCAATTCTTTGGGCCAAGTGCTGGCTACTCGGAGAGCTACTTTCCACAATAGAGAAGAGAAAAAGAAGAATAGTGAGGGTGGATTCAATAGGGTTCAAGAAGAGGGCATTTAGCACTCACTTTAGGCTTCCAGGAGAATCAAATAGTTAAAGGGAAAAGGTAGGAACCAATCACGTTACAAGGGGATAGAACTCTAGGGAAACCTCCTACAGAGCCTCTAAGAATGGCCTGGACTTTACAGGTTAGCAGACAGTCCTTTCTCAAAGAAATTCTGGAAGAATTGCAGAATGGAAGGGATAGTGGAGATTCTGTGGGATCTACCTCAGGAAGATAAGCTATATCCTACAGTTAGCAGAGAAGTATCTTTTCAGGAATTAAGATGATGAGGTCACTAACTTAGTTTTGATAGGCAGGAATGTTCATAAGGTTGAGGAGGATAAAGGACAAGGTAAATGGCATGTCTCCTGATGTTGGAAGCCTTTGGCTCTAGTAAGTGGAGATCTCAGGACTGTTAGAGGTCTGTGAAATAGGCACACCTTGGCCACTCGAGCTGAGAACCAGATGATACTGATGTCTTTCTGTTTTCTTCAAAACCTGCCATGTCAGGGAAGGGGGAAAAAAGGCATAAGCCACATCCCTTTTTTAGGATACGGAGAAGTTATCCCGTGACCATGGAGTTCTAGGTATTGGCTCTCTGTAACTGGAACTAGAGAGTTGCATCTTAACATGAAGTGGTCAGGTGAGGGAGGCCAACTACTTTGTTAAAGACTTTCCAGCAGTAGGTTTATTCTCCCACACAGCAGCATGGATATTTTACATCGAGCTCGACAGCTGAGTTGTAGATGTGGGGCTTTCATTTCCAAAGGGACAGTGTTCCTTGAACAGACTGATGAATTCTGGGCTCCATACCCACATTTGTGGCTTTGTGGAAGTAGTGGGATCCTGAAATAGACTCTCGTAGTGTCAGATCTGCACAGCAAACTAAGAGATAAATTAACTCTTTAAGAAGAAGGAATTGAGCACTCCAGCTGCTCTTCCTCTGTTGAGGATTCTCTGTACCTCATAGTCTTTAAATCATGATTTGAGGACTTCAATAACTTAGTCATAGGTTAGAGGTATATTCTGTGGCCTGCACTGTGCAGGTCACATTAGATGATAATATTGGTTCCTTCTGACCTTATAGTCTACGTGTACAGGGAAGATAATAGCAACTTTCTGCCTCATTCAGGTCACAATCATTTTCATGATGGTCCTTAGGGCCAATTCCAAACTGAAGGGTAGAAAGTGTGCAGAACCTGAAGAGGCACTGGTCACCCAGGAACTCCTCCTGGCAGTACTTAGATCTGAATTCAGCACAAGCCTGTGGAGAGTGGGATGACAAGATGGGTAGGAGAGATTCAGCTGATGAAGGCTACAACATTTTTGTCCTTCTTCCCAGAAAAAGCCAGAGAAGAAGTTTCCTTTAATTTTCTGTTCCATGTTGTTCTGGAATTCCACTGAAGCTTAAAAGAAAGATGGTACTTTATCACGAAGGCTTAACACAGGAGATCAACTGGGGATGCACAGCAGCAAGCTGGGAGGAAGAGCATGATACAAAAAAAAATAAAAAATCAAGCAACTGGACTGATAGGTGAGGGTCCCAACACTGTTCATACTAAAGGCAGCACATAAAGGGAAATATATTGAGTCCAAATAGAGTAATTGTGCTTTTGTCTGATTTGCTACCAAAAAAGGTAATCAGAGGAGCTAGTATGCAGATTCATAATATAGCAAACACTAAATGGATAGGTCTCAAAATGTAATTGTAAATGGGGACTCATCAAGTGGCTATGTAGTTTGACAGGATATATGTTCCACAAACCCAGGTTGATTTGCATGAATTATATTATTTTCCTTTAACTCTTAGTAATCAAGTTCCATATTAGCTACTCCATTATCTTGCTCAGATCAATGGCAGGCTGATAGGTCTATAATTATGTAGATCTATCTGTTTTTCCCCAAATACAGAACAAATACTGATTAACACTTATGCCTCTTCTAGTATTTCCATATCCTAATGGACCAGTACCATTCTTTTTGTTCCTGTTACTTTAAAAAAAACTCCTTTATTGGCCTTAACTCTGCTCACCACATTTTCCTTTTGTACTTTCTTTCCTCATCAATTTTCTACAATTCATATCTTCTGATTTTTACTAAAAACTATGAACTTTCCCTTTTTTCCATTTGTTGTTGTATACATTTTAAAACTTCCTTCACTGTCATTCTAAACCAGACTGTTTTTCTTTTAAACCAGCATAGCCTTCTTCCTTCATTGTGCGATTGTGGCTTTTGAGGTATCTAATAAGGTGTTCCGAAATTATTCCAAAATATAGGATACATTTTTTTTCTGATTAATTTTTCTCACCCATCTGATGTGGCTCATAATTGTTTTCAGCTTTGTGAAATTGGTCCTATTAAAGCACCAGATATATATATATTTCTGGTCTGGACTTTGTTTTGTTTGCACATCGCAAGTGTTACCAGGTCATGGTCACTTCTACTCAGGCTACCAATTATTTTTAATTCTGCGATCAGTTCCTCTTTTTCTGTTTGGCCCAGGTGTAATAAATAAAGAATTCCCCATGTTGGCTGCAATGCTTTTAGAATTAGGAAACTGACATCTACAAAGCTTAGGAATTCCAAAGATATTTTAATACTGGCAACACGAGACCTCCAAAATACGTCACGCAAATTCAAGTCCCACATAATCCTGTACTTTTCTCCCTATACGTTACGGATAGGTGCATAAGCAAGTGGTCATTCTGTTCCCAAGTATAATTTGATGGTCGGAAGCAGACACAAACTAATACCCCATCTTGTATATTATCTGTTAGGGCACTGATCCATAGACATCCAAGATCATTTTCTTCCAAATTATCAGTGACTTAGAAACAGGCAATGCTTTTTTTGACATAGACTGCCACTCCCTTTCCCCTACTTAATCCTTCCTAAATGGGTGATAATAATTGTTTTTAAACTTTCCATTCATGCAAATAATCCTATCAGGTTTCAGTAATACTAACTAGATCAAATGTATGTTTGTATCTAACAGCAACTCCAATTCCTCTTGTTGTTACCCAAGCTCCTGGCATCGCTCCCAGAAAGGGCAATTCAAAAATTTCTTCTCTTCATGTCCTAAAGTTCCCTGATTAATTTTGTTCTCAGCATCTCAATTTTGTGCCATACCTTCCCTCTTTTTACCCTTCCCTTTTGCTATTAGATTAACTCTCTCCTGGCTACTCTGGTCAGTCTCTCCCCAAGATGATCAGTCCCCCTTCTACAGAGGTGGAGGCCATCCAAACTATACAGCCCCCTCTCTTCCCATAGAAAGTGGACTAACGTTCCACAAAACCAAAAGCCTACACCACTTACCTAGCCAGCAGATGCATGAAGAAAAGCACAGAGTAAATGTAATTAATGTTTCTTCTATTTCATCTTTGGAGAACACCAAAGAATTTTTCAAATATTCATAAAGAGTCAAAACCCCCACAAGAGTAGCAGGCACTACACCCATTTTGCCGACAGCTAAACTAACATAGAAAAAGTTAGGTGACTTGCCCAAGTTCAGTGGCAGAACTGGAAACACAGCTCAGGATTTGAGTGCTTAACTGTTACTCCTCTATTCTAACCACTAGGTTACAGTGCCTTCCAAATTATTAAAACATTATTTCCTTCGTA
This sequence comes from Pelusios castaneus, assembly GCA_007922175.1. NCBI lineage: Eukaryota > Metazoa > Chordata > Testudines > Pelomedusidae > Pelusios > Pelusios castaneus. Next base: position 10,657,852 of record ML685778.1, on the reverse strand, counting down.
ACATTTCCAAGTAATATTCAGCAACCTGAAAAATATATGCCCCATTTAGTTCAATAGCAGTACACATTTTCTCTGTAAATGAAAGCTGGGAGTTGGAGAGAGAATGGACAAAAGTTCATTCTGGTCAAAAGTTGGTCTAATTCCAGTGGAAAGAATGCAGTTGCACCCATACATAACAGCAGTGATTTGACCTAATGCAGAATAACTATTTACATTTTCTATATTGAACCAGGGAAAGCAAAGCCTGCTACATGATGGTCATCATAATTATTCCAAAAGTTTACATTTATATGATAAGAGCCCTAAACAATGCTGGATTCCATCATAAAGACCAAAACTCTAAGAGAAAAAAGAAATCAGACATACCAGGTGAGACAAATTACAAAATCAAGACCCTGATTAAACCAATAACCAGAATTTTTTTGTAATATGTAAAAGGAGAAAGTTCAACTAACCACTGCATAGATTATTTCTGAGCTTTTCTACATTATGTCTTGTGGGAGATGAAAATGGACTGATTTGGCATGTTCCAGTTGTCGGTGAATACAAGTTAAGATTTTTCTTTCTGGTCTTCAAAGGTGTTGCTTCATGTGTCTAAACAAAGTTTAAAAAAAAAAAAAAAAAGTTGGTTCAGAGGAAGGTCCTCCCACATCCCTTATAAAGCTGACGATTCCAATCCCTCCCTCCACCTTCAATTCTCAATGATTCATCAATTACAGCCTCCATACTTCCTGGTAAGGTGGACTACACTACCCCCAGAGCCAGTCCGTAGACACTGTCATTAAAATGGCCTAATTTACTAATCTTTAATCAAGCAGTATAGGCCAAGCTGTTACACTATTTTCAAGGAGATTCCCAATTTTGAGTGTCCGTGTTTACGAATGTCCCCAAATAAAATTTCTAAGCCATTAAAAAATCCCACATCTAGGCATTTCACAACGTTTCCCTCTCCTTGGATACAAGAGGTTTCAAAAGAAGCCTCCCAGAAAAGCATAATAAAAAACAGAAATACTTTGTCTTTTTTTTTTTAATTCTTCAATTTAATTTAGAAAGTTAGGCAGCAACTTCACTAATCCACACTTTAATAAATATAAACAGCTCACAAAAAGAAAGGCTGCCTTCTCTCCTGTCACTACAAGGTACTGTATACCACAAAACTTGATCTGTGTGGGTTTGGTTTTTTTTAGGTATTACCCATAACATTTCTTTGATTTCACATATTAGTTTACAGCAACTTTACTAGTTATGATTATTCCATAATGTCTTCAGTTAAGTATCAAACATTAGTGATAGAAAAAATAGTTACACGACTATATGCATATTACATATTTTTGACACCATGGATAAAATGTAAAATTATGGTCCTTCCCATGTGTGCTCATTAAAGATCCTTTGATGCTTAACCCAAGGTCCTAGCTGATTTCAACTTGATATTTGCATACCTAAGTTTCCCCTGCAGTTTCAAATGAATATGGTATCCCTTACATTTTATTCTGAACTTTGTAAAAGATAGCTGTGCAAAAATGATCTTCTGGAACAAGAACCTCACCACACTCTGAGGTTCTAGCACTCAGGGGCTCCAGAGATACATCAACACTGCAGCTAGGTTTTAAGCCTCCCAGCTAAAGTAGGCAAACTTGCACTTGCGTGCTCCAAACAGTTTAGTGTACAGCATGACTCCAGCAGAGATTCAAGCTAGCCATCCAGGCACAAACCCACCCAATCCCCTTGGCTTGAGCTTGGGTGGCTGGTATAAGGTTCCACTGGAGCTCCACCATTCGGACAACTATTTTTAGCATGCTAGCTCAAGTCCCATTAGCCTGAGTCTGTCTACTAAGGCTGAGTCTCGCTCCCAGCTGAAGTGTAGACATAACCTGAAAGCCCCTGCTCCAGCCAAGAGAAAATTCCCCGGTACATGAATGTCTTGCATGCACTGGCATAAGAGCTATGCTGGCAGAAGGCTCAGAGTAGGAGGGCTGTGCTGGGGGGCAATAGGTGAAGGAGAAAGTGCTGAGTCTAAGTTATGCGTGTGGCCACTCCAGCTCCTAGATTAGCCCAAATTCAGCCAGACACGAAGGGGGCCTCAGGACACTTGCTACTACTCCCTGCTTCATCTGTGTGGTAGGTCAGTGCTGCTCCTCTGAGAGAAGAGGCTAATTTTCTGCAATGGGTAGAATAACGTGCACTGGTTTATATTTATTTATTTACATGATTCTAATTTTTTTCAAATATGAAGAAGTTCTTGGAAGTAGCATTCTTGTTGTCATAAGTTTACACAGAAAACAAATAAGAAAAAGGTGTACCAAAATGTCTAATGATCAATTATGTAGTAACCTGTAAAGTTTCTTTCTAACTCCAAGCAATCAGTGGTTGGCTTATGCCTGGATATATATGGGTTATATCCTTATTTCTTTCCTCTGTGCAACTATGAATATACACATTTTGAATATAATTGTCTAATTTTATTTTTTTTATAAGTCTTCTACCTCAAACTATTGGAGGAGCTCTGAGTTCCACAGGTTAATTATGTGGATAAGGAAAAGAAATCCTTTTCAGTTTTAAATATGCTGCCTTTCAATTTCATTGAAATTGTTCTCTTGTTCTGATATTATAGTAAAGAATAAATAGGAATGCTCAATTTACCTTCCCACTACCATTCTTCTTTTTTTTTTTTTTAAAATACCTCTATCCTATCCTCCCTTATTGATCTTCTTCCTAAATTAAACAGTGCCAATCTTTTAATCTATCTTTATATGAAGGCCTCTCCATGCATCTCATAATTTTCACCATCCAGATTTGGACCCCTTCTATTTCTGTAATATCTTTTTTAAACAGGGTGACTAGAAATGGAAATAATTTTGGGGGAGGATGGAACATTGTTTTATATAATAGCATGGCATTTTAAGTAGTGCTTTCTATCTCAGTCCTTACATATTCTAACATTTTCTTTGTGTTTTGTTTATTTACACCCTCTGCAGACTGAGGTGAAGTTTTCATTGAACTACCCACAGTGACACACTGGATATTTTTCCTAAACAATTACTGTTAATTTATAAACAAGCAACATTTATGTGTAAATGTTTCAATGTACATTACCTTGTATTTATTAACACTGAATTTTGATCTGGTGCCCATTCATCTAACTTTCCTATTTGCCTCTGAAGTTACTCAATCCTCTCCAATGTGTCAACTAGCCTAAATAATGTTGTATCATCCACAAATGTAATAATGTTCTATTATCTTAGCATCCCTTTTTCCAGTTCATTAATATTTTAAACAACCCCTTTCTTAGTTGGAAAATCTGGGCTCGCCACTGCTCATCTTTTGCCACATTAAGATTAACTGAGCCCATTACTGCCATTGAAGACCATTTGTCAGAGAAATATTGGTTACAAAATGTTTTATCAATGGTACAGTAAGCATTTAACCTATATCCACTCTGTTTTGCAACATGAGGAAACTCTGCATCCCTGCTGAAGCCACAAGGATCCTTCTCTGTTTAACCTTGAATGCCTGACATTGCACTCATCATATTTCTGGACTTGAAGGAAGACTCTTTGAGCTTCTACCTGCAGCATACAACCAGAGCACAGCGCCTCTGGACAGCAGTCAGAGTTTCTCTCCAGGGAAAGAAAGTCCATGTCTACTGCACAGCTGAGCAAATCCTTATGATGTCATACCAATATTACAGTTTTTAACCACTCATTCTTGACTTAAAATACAGAAGCAGAGGTCACGTTAGGTGAGAGCACAGTGGGAGAAGTTTAGTATGTTGTGGCCATGGAGATGGTCCAAGGAGATAAAGGAGAAGCAGAAACAGTAGTATGGAATAGGGACGCAATTTGCGCAAGAGATGGTTTATAAATTAACTGTGGTGTATATCAAATTACAATTGATAACCCCCCACCAAATATAAATTACTTCGTGACTATTTTAATTCATCATATTATGAAAAGCTTAAGTAAACAAGGACTTATTACAATTATTTTGCTGCATAAGGACAGTCTGGTCTGATATGCAATTCTTCTTTATTAAAACTCTTTTGTTCCCATCTCTGAAAAATAACAGCTTTAAAGCAGAAAAAAACTGTGTTTAATTTCAGGCTGGACCGCTCAGCCACAAAAATGCTACTCCGACCAAAGAAACAGATGCAAAATTACAGTCACAGCTGCATTCTGCGCAAAACAAGTTGGGTAATGGTACACTAAACTGCTAATTAAATTGCTAATGATTTTTTTTTAGTGCCACTGCGGTATTTTGCCACCTTTATTTAAATAAAAAGAAGTATCCAGCAAATTTTTAAAATTGCAAGTTTCTATTTTGCTAAATACCAATGAGACTTCTAAATATTTATCACATATAAACAAATCTCTTTAAAATGACATAGCCATGTGGAGTTACCAGACACTCTATTATTGACAAGCTATTTATTTTAATATACTTTCCCACTAATTTTCCTTCCCTTTTAGGCTACCATCCTCATGAACTCCTCGTTGTTAGTGTTTGTAGCAACACCCACTGTTGGTATGGGTAGATAATAAACAGACATATGTCATGACATGTTGGCACTGGTAATATACAGTGGCTGAATTTACAAAAAATAATAGCAACAGCACAATTTTATTTTTATTGTGATAACTGTGGTGAAATTTATTGCAGTGTTAGCATTTTATTGTTTCATTATGCTGAGGTAGGTAATTATATCCTTGACATAAAAATGCCTTTAATGTTTTCATTTCAATTTTGCAGCTTATAATATGAAGATTATAGCATTATCATAATTCCATATTGTTACATGTACAATTAGATGGCCGAACACTTGCTTCCACAATTATGGAGCTAATTTCTGATAAATGCTTTCAACAAGGCTCCTAACGCATTCAGCTCTTGAGCAAGCAGTGAAGGTAACCAAAAATATGCCTATTTCTCCAGTTACAACCAATTGCTTCATGCAGATAAATACTGCGCTTATAGGCAGACAATGTTTACAAAAACAATTATAATTTCATGCCAAAGATTTTTAGCAATCACTTCTTCTCAGTGGAACCTGTGAAGACTGTCAGCCAATCTGCTATAACATAACCCTAATGAAATGCTGTATATTTATATATATATATATCATGTAATTCCAAACACAAAACTGAATACTTACATTTTGTTTTGGAAGAGTCTCCAACTTTAGTGCTCTCTTAACTCTGTAAGAGAAATATAAGTGTTACACTCCTTCAAATACAAAATGCCTAATAATAAGATCCACTATTTGTGGTCTTAAAATTATTTTTCCTAGTTATGAATGTATTAAATCTTCTATGCTATAGTAGGGAAAATAATCTCACATACAGCATATTATTAACTGATTCAAATAACACATGACAAAAAGGCTGCTTTTTTGGAAGCTGGAGCACAAGTGTGGGTATTAAAATATATCCACCTCTCTATTACATACTAGTTCAATTCAAGACACTGAAGTCACATTACATAGAATTTTCTGTTAAACAGATATTTGTCTCTTTCATCCAAAATGCCAATAACTAAAATAATTATACACAAGTGCACTCTAACTTACATACCTTCTGGGTAGATGTTATAATTATTTTGCCATTAGTAGAAATAACATATTAAGTATTTAAACATGGGCACTGCAAGGTGAAAAAAATAGTTCTTCCTATCATTTTAGCTCTTAACATGATTCAATGCTACCAGACTATGACTTAACTGGGGAACAGATGCTCTATGTCTTTACAAGTCCCCAAACCATAAGAAACTATTTTCTAGTCTTCTTCACTATACTGATTCAGAAACATGCCAAGCTCTCTCTGCAAAATTTGTTCTGCTGAACTGGATGCCCAGCTGTTAATGGCAACACTAGGAAAGGAAAGCTGAATATTTATAATACTTTATATCGTACAGCTGTCTTCTAAAGAGCACTCATCAAAATTTTATTGAATGCAGGCTAAATACTCAAAGGAAAGAAAGGTCAACATAAATTAAGACTATTTTATCTAGAGACAACTGCAACTTAAGTACTTTCTCAAATCTTAAACAACATCAAAGCATTATATAAAGTAACTGGAAAATTATGAAAATCTTTATAAAAATCACTCTACAAGAACCTTACACATTCATGTCAGATTAAACAAGTTTTAGCAAGTGCAATTTACTTCAGACTAACAGCACAGATTTCATCTTGAAAACACTGGTTTCACTCATTAGCAAGTAGGATGATCGTGTTTAAAATACATGATTGTTTAAACTGTGCCTGACTTTCAAATGTGAAAGCATTCAAAACATGAAGTAAAATGCATTTTTAAATAGTATTCTCATAATATTACCATGCGAGATCAATAGAAATAAACACCATCTTAAAAAAATCAAATATACATGCAAGATTTACATTTTCTATATTTAAAAAACAAATTCTTTCCAAGGGAAAGTCAAAGCTGTAATAGTTTGATGGAATTTTTTACTATGTGTATGTGGGGTTTTTTTTTGTTTTAATATAGTGACCCTTGTTGCTTAAGGAATGCAGATTCCATTATATCTTTCATCCCAGTGGCAGCAGAAAAACATTATATACATTAATACATTCCCTTCATAAGGGTGCTCTAAGGGCTAATGCATTTGCATGTTATACTAAGGCATCCCTTCCAGCCCAACATTTCTATGATTCTGTGTTATGATGGAAGTTTTTATGATGGACCTCAAAAAGAGCTGGAAGCGAAAATACAACAGAATCTGGACTTAAGGTAGCTTTATGATGAGGATAAATGAAAAACTGCATGAAAATCCTAAATTACACAGATCTCAGAAATTTCTCAGCAAGAAAGCTGTGGAGTGGTCAGCCCCATTTTATTTAAAATCAGTCAGATATTTTGTAGAGTAAAAGTTCCAGTCAGTCCCAATTTGTATCTGTTGACCTGTAGAATCTCTGTAAACCCCTTGAGCTATGCAGTTGTAAAGGCAGATTCTCAGGTAAGTACTTCTACATTAGAAGGGGCTGCATTCTGGCCTCTTTCCTAAGGGGTAGCCGTGTTAGTCAAGTGCCACAGGACTCCGTTGTCTTGCTCTTTCCTGTGAAAGCATTAGACTCTAACCCAGCGGATAGTATCCCTTCCGATATTCCTAATGAGGGGCAGGTAAAAATCGCTACAATAGTTAATGTCACAGTCTGCACAAGTAGGGAAGAGGAAGGAAAGACCAAGCACATGGAGCCACAATGCACAAGAGCCCATTTACCTGAGTCTCCTACCTTCAATTTAATCAAAAATCCCCAGGAACAGAGCTCATTTTGTTTTCTTAATTGTGCATAGTAGGTGGTGGTGTATGTTTTACGTAAGTATATGAAGACCTTAGTAATTTGTACTTTACACATATTTATCAGTTTAAAGGAAGTTATAACCATAACAATAAACATCTGACAAAGTGGGTTGGAGTCCAGGGAAGCTTATGCCTGAAGAAATTTGTTAGTCTTTAAAGTGCCACAGGACTCTCATTGTTTTTGTTGTACACAGACTAATACGGCTACCCCTCTGGATATAGTTTGTTATAACATATTGGAAAATCCCTTTATGCTAGACGGAGAGTCTCTTGCTAACACTGGTGAGCATTTACTTACAAAAGTACTCCTGTTTACATGGGTGAAACTACGTGTATAATTGCTCAGCAAAGAGAGAATGGGTTTCACCTAGCCCAGGTCTCAACAAAATTGGCTCACAGTGAGGTGCCAGCCATTTTATTTTTAGTCATCTGAGGGCACTCATCCACTGCACTTCTGCAGCAGAGCTAGGAGCCAGGCTACAAATCCAGGTCACCATGGTGACCTGGCGCCTGGGTTTTGTCGAGCCCTGACCTACCCCTTTGTAAGAAGGTGAGATTGTCACAGTTTCTTGGTACAACAGGATGTTCATTTTTAATTTTGCATGTATTTAAGTAAATAATATAAGAAACAAGTTGACAGATTTTTGAATGAGCTGGTAGAAAATAAAGGACTATCTGGCATGATGAAGTGGCTGTATCCCTTAATGGAAAATTTATCCTGAGGAAATCACAATGCATTTTTACGTGTTATACAGACTCCATCAATACACACTTTCAACCTTACTATTTTCTAACTCACTACATAAACATTAAGTTCCAAGATGCCAGTACAATAGATGATTTGTACTGCAGGAAACTAAGTATAAAGAGGTCACACAACAGGTGAATCACAAGTCTCATTACACCTTAATCCTATTTTAAGTAGTGACAGTATGAAGACTTTAATAAGGAAGGTATATTTTTTAGTTTGAATACACCTCTTGGTGTTATTGGAAATACAAAAAAAAACCCCAACCCCCAAAAGAAACAAATCTTTTATTTAGTCTGACCTTGAAGATTAGTGTGAAAATAGCACTTAAACTGAGGAAATCTGTGTCATCTTTTTGTATAAATATGTTATAAAATTTTCAGCCCCATGCATCCTGATGTCTCAGTAAGACAACATCAGACTTCAAAAAGTGTTCACATGTAACTGGCTTTTCAACTGGCCACACTGCTAAAATCTCTAATTGGCTCTTAGTAGAGAAATAGCTAGATGATATTTATGTATGTTAGCAAAACAGAACTAAAGGAAAAAGTGGCATAGCTGCTGAGAAAACTTGAAGTAAGAACATTACTATTTTCCAGGCTCAAAGGTTAGACAACATGCTACTAAAATGAGGAATGCACTCAAGTACTACAATCCAAGGTTAGTACATTTCATAGGAGATTTAGAATGGTTATTGTTTGAGATTACAAATTATATTTAAGCAATACTTGTCTTCTCTCTTCTCTTCTTTCAAGTTCTAGAATAGAATCATAGTTAGAGCTTGAAAAAAAATCTACTTCCAATAGTTGGCAGGAAGCTTGGACTTGACGAACAAATAGTGGGAATCTAACTTGTCAGTTACTGAAGAATTTAAGCTTCCCTTAAATACAGACACTGATCTAAAGGAAATTTACAGTTGCAAAGACAACTATCTTTGGACATACTATAAAAGGATGCAGTGTTGTCTTCCCAGATCTGCAAGCCCTGCTCCAGAGTCTCAATTGCTACTCACAGCCTTGCTGAACTAGGCAGCAGAGTGAAACTAACAAGACAATTCATTTTCTCTACTGATATTCAAAAGCCTCTGCTATTGGCATGGAAGTGACTGGCTCCAGGACAGGTAGGGTATAGAACTCAAACAGAAAAAGATTTAAAACAGTAGCCAGGAAAATCCCAGAGAAGCTGTCCGCTAGAACCTGAAGTACCAAGAGTAGATGTTATAGCTCAGCAGCTACCACAATCATATCTCATGAAGTTGCTGTCATTTTCTCACTTTCATAGGCATGAAGAAATCACACAAACTTTATCACCATGTTCTTCTATATCAACACTGATTCAGGGACTAATTATGCAAAACAACATAGTTTAGAGGTAGGTAAGTAGCAGCTTCATCTGGGACACAGATCTGTTAATGGACTTGCCCAGGTGACTTGGGGAGAAGACTGGTAAATAAAACCCAGGCATTCTAACTACTAAAATATCTTCCTTGCCTTAAAAAACAAAAAAACCCAACAAATCACCTTTGGGTTTACATCTACAAACTGACATTTGTAGGAAAATATCACTCCACTAAAAAGTCAGAGACTCCTGTTAGTTGCAGAATTGCTTAGCTAGCTTTCAAATCTGCCCTCCCTGGACACCAGTTGTCCCCCAACCCTTTCATAAAAGTGAGAGGTTGGCTCTGGTGTTCTGCACCCAAATCTCCTCACCCACCCCTACTCTTGGGCAGGATTACGGGTGCCAGGTAGAAGGCAGGCCGGCTGAATTTTGCTACCACTATATGGACAAATTCCACAGGGGTAGCCGTGTTAGTCTAGTTCAGCCAAACAAGCAAAGAATCCTGTGGCACTTTTGAAGACCAACAAATTTATTTTTCGCATGAGCTTTCGTGGGAGAAAAATCCCACTTCGTCAGATGCTAGTTCGCATGAGTTCTCACCCCCCTTCCTCCCCATTTTCTTGCATCTGACGAAGTGGGACGTCTCCCACAAAAACCTCCTGCAGGAAATAAATGTCGCGGGCTTTAAAGGTGCCCCAGGACTCCTGGCTCCGTTTACTCGAGGTGGAGACACTCTCCTGAAGCACCTGGCGACGTGACCTGTTCCTCAGAGGCGCTGAGGAGGCTGCTGCGGGTGGCCACTTTTTTAGGGGGCCAAGTTTATGGCCGCCAAACGTGGACCTGCTGGTCCTCGATCCCTGGGCAGGGCCCTGGGCCTGGGCTCACGGACCCTAGGGAACCGGAACCGGAACCCGAACCGACCCGCCCGGCAACTTATTTGGCGGTAACTAGGCAACCAAGCAGCCCGCCCCTAGCTTCCAGGCAGCGGGAAGGGGGCTGAGGCTGGACGACAAGTCAGTGTCGGTGTCTCCAGCTCCGGGTCCGGGTCCCGCGCCCCCAGCCTCCCCCCCGCCTGCCCGCTACGTACGGCATGGTGCTGGCAGTGCCGGGAGCGGGAACCTCGCCCAGGAATCTGGACGGGAGCTTCCCGCCGTGCACCGCCCAAACCCCTCCGGCTGGAAACACGCCCCTCAGGGGACGCGGCCGGCTCGGCTCAGGCCGGTTCTCGGAGCCGTTGGTTCCCCCCGCCGGCGGGTCTCAGGGAAAGGTAGGGAACAAGCAGCCTCAGCGGGGCTCATCCCAGCCCCCAGGATCCCTTCTACTCTGCGCCATTCCCGGGCCCGAACAGCCCCGCTGCGCCCGCCCCTTTGCTCCCCCTCAGCGACGGGAAACGCCCCCCCC
>ML685778.1:10561340-10646948 GCA_007922175.1 Pelusios castaneus | reverse complement strand
GTCTCTAGGGGCAGGGGTGATCATGGAGCTGGTCCCTGGGGGGCAGTGGTTTCTTTTTAATTGCCCTGCGCTAGGTTTGAAATCTCACCCACACACAGAACCAGGCTCCCGCACCAGGGAGGAGAGGAGATGTCTCCCTAATACTTGGTCCTGTCTTGAATGCAGGGGACTGGACTAGAAAATCTGTGGCCCTCCCTCCTGGTCCTACCCCTCTATGTTTCGCGAGTAGCTTAAAATAATTTCATAAGAAAGAGCCAGCCTCCTGCTTCCAAAGGAGAGAGCTCTGATGGGTTAAGCTTTGCCTTTTCTAGGATGAAAAGGTAGAAACTAGACTATTCATCATAGAAATGTAGGGCTGGGATGATCTCCATAGGCCAGGGGTTAGCAACCTGAAAGATAAAAAGAACCATTTAAAAAAATGCCTTCAATAATCAAGTGTTTTGAGAGCTGTGATGGGTGTAGCCTCTTGGTGGAGGGTGGGAGGAGAACTGGGCCAGAGCACCTGCCACTGGGTCTCGTGGTGGGGAGTCCAGGACCAGGAGTGGGCCCCCACAAAGTCCCCCAGTGGTGTAGGAGGACCTGGAGCCTCAAGGGGGCAGCCAAAGAACTGCATGCGGCTCTGGAGCCACAGGTTGCAGACCCCTGCCCTAGGCCAACCTCTTGTGGTGAGTAAACCTGTCCTAGACCATCCCTGACAGGTGTTTGTCCATCCAATCTGTTCTTAAAAACCTCCAAGGATGGGGCTTCCACAATCGCCCTTGGAAGCCTGTTCCAGTGTTTAACTACCTTTACAGTTAGAAAGTTTTTTTTCTGACAGCCAACCTAAATCACACTAGCTACAAATTAAACTGATTACTTCTTGTCCAATCTTTGGTGAACCTGGAGGACAAATGATCACGGACCATCCTCTTTGTAACACCCCTTAACATAATTTAAAGACTGTTACCAAGTCCCACGTCAGTCTTCTTTTTTCAAGAATCTTGGTGAGAACTGTTAGGTCATCTAGTCCCACCCACTTCCTCTGATGCACAATTGTTATGTACTCTCTCTCTCTCTCTCTCTCTCTCTCCATACACTGCTTCATCATGCATGCGCACGCACACACATACACACACAGCTTCATCTGTCTATTTGTTAATGGTCCAAACCGTGGAGCTTCCACAAGTTCCTATGGAAAACTATTGCACACTAAACTTTGAATAACATATTGCTGGAACCTTTGTGCATAGCTGCCGTGCAAATAATAAATGTCTTGATAATGAGTGGACTGAGGGGCATAAACAACTGTTCATATTTTATAAAGCTAGTTACTGGAAAATTAACATTTATTCTCCTTTTCCTCCTTGACTTTAATCCACTTCCATTTTGGGAGTGTAGCTGTGGTGCTTAATTATAGTGACACCCGTTTGCAGTAACCAGACTGCATCACTGTGTCCCTGTGGGGTCTTTCTAATGCCAGTGTAATATGAAAGTGTCAAGTAGGCGGCCTGTGTATTATAAATAGGGTACTTCATCCATGATAAGCGATTATTATCTTTCTTTCCCAAGTGGAAAAGATCTATATAACTCAAGAAAGTGTGAGTGATTTAGCCCTCCTGAGTAAGAATCCAATGAGTCCTGAAGGGGACCTACCTATGCTGTTATCCTGTTGTTGAAGTTGAGATATTCAATTTATTATATGGGAATATATTTTCAGAAGTCAGGGCTTGGTAAAATAATGTTAGAGGCTGTTAGACCAACAGTACAGCACAATTTAGTGTCCCTCTGTGATGGCCTTCTAAAAACCTTAATCACCTTTGGTAAAGAAGAAAACCACTATTAAAGTTCACTGGCTGTTGATGAGCAAAAGGTGTTATTGTCTTGAATTATTTCAGTTATTTAAAAAAAAAATCCTGATTTTTTTCCCTGCTGTTTTTTGTGCAGTTTTGTGATGGTGCTGTTATAGTTTAAGATCCTAAATCTTGCAAACATTTATGCCATGCTTAATTTTGTGCATCCAAGTAGTGCCATTGATTCAAACGGATATGCTTAACTGAAGGGTAGGTGTGTAAAATGTTGACAGTGTTTCCACTGTTAGATGTTCTTTTTAAGGAATTATAGTTTAAAAAATATTCTGAATTTGGGCTGAAAACCAGAGAAATTACTTTATTAACTTAATTTTTTGTACCATTATTTTTTAAACTTGAATTAAAAAATGTTTTTTCCCAGTATATTTTTCTCTGGTGAAATAACGTGGAACTGATCAACCTAATGGTTTCTAACTCTGCAGGATTTCCAGATTTAAGAAGAGTAGTAAAACCCAGTAGTAAAAGCAACACAGGAGGCATCAAAATATAATCTTTCAATGCATAAAAACAAACAGAGTCCTGTGGCACTTTTAAAGACTAACAGATTTATTTATCAAACAACAGAAAGATTAAAGCAGGAACATACCCTTGCAACAGACCACGCTGCCAACTTTGCCCTCATACCTACACTAAAGACACCATCACAAGACCAAATCAAGCCACCTACTCCATCAAGGGCTCATTCACCTGCTCATCCACCAATGTGATTTATACCATCATGTACCGGAAATGCCCCTCTGCCTTATATATTAGACAAACAGGACAGTCTCTACGCAAAAAAATAAATGGACACAAATCTGACATCAGAAATTGCAACACTAAAAAACCAATAGGGGAATACTTCAATCTTTCTATTCACTCCATTGATGACTTGCTAATAGATGTGCTGAAGCAGATGAATAACAAATCACAGCTTCAAAGAGAAACTGCAGAATTCGAATTTATATGCAAATTTGACTCAGGTGCCTTGGGGTTAAACAGGGACTACAGATTTTTTTCTCATTACAACAGGTGATTTGATCTCACCTTCCTCTATGTGCTGTTCCCCAGTGTTTGAATTCTAACATCTATTTTGATTTGCTGTTACAGTCTGACCTGATCCTAGGTCATACACTGCCCTACATTTAATTTCCTCCCATTCTGTTAGTTTCCCATCTTCAAAGCGTCTGATGATGTGGGATTTTCTCCCACGAAAGCTCATGCGATAAATAAATCTGTTAGTCTTTAAAAGTGCTACAGGACTCTGTTTTTCTGCAATAGACTAACCTGGCTACCCCTTTTCAGCTTTCAATGCATAGTTACTTTTACCGAATAATGTCTCCAGGTACAGCAAGCGCCTTGTAATAAGAAGCTTGAAAAACAAGTCAACATATATGCCATAAAACATGAGGACACATAAATTTAATTACAGTGTTTATCTTCCTATCACTGTTCTAATTTTGCTGCCTCCATCAATCTCTCCAGATGCTACATGTTGCATTTGGTGTTAAATCTGTTAACTTTTTGAGTCTGTCTGCCTTATTCTGTTTGTAGCGAACCTAACATAATTGTGGGGGTTCATTTCTGGTACGGGCCTCTTGATGTTATGCTTACACCTGCAGTGTCACTGAGGTCAGTCATACTTTGGGCACAAAGATTTCCTTGCCCTGATCACTTAGTATGATCATGGATCTCTGGGGCTAGACTTCTGATCAGCTCTGAAAATTCAGACTCTCAGAATCCTATTTTTTCCTCAGGACCCTAGTGTTTGCACTCATTCGTTTCACAATAGCTGAGCAAACATTCCAGGCTGGATCTCTATATCAGTTGATCTCTGGGAAAATGTTGCCTATTTCTGGTGAAGAATCACACAGAGGCAGCTTTTGGGGTAGGCGAAGCAGGCGCACGACCTGGGGCCCCATCGCCTGCTTTGTGTACCCCCAAATCTGCATCTTCCTTGGTCGGCAGCAAGAGGAGAAGCTGGCCGCTGGGGCCGGGGCCAGCAGCAGGTAGCTGGGGCCGGAGGAGGGGGAGTCAGGGCAGTGGGAAGTTGAGGCTGTGGGGGAGGCGGGGCTGGGGTGGGCTGGTGGCGGGGAATTAGGGCCACAGAGGGGGGCCCCTCAATGGGCCTTCGCCTAGGGCCCCAATAGCCAAAGGCCACCTCTGGAATCACATCCCACACACTTTCCACTAGGCCGTCTCTGCCTCAGCCTCTTTCCCCTAAAGTGTCCCACCATTACTACTACACACCGTTCAGCCAATAGCACTAATAATGGGAGTTCCAGTGTGGACGAAGTGGCTGCTGGCCTGCCCACATCAGGCCTAGACAACAGTGATTAAAACACAGGATGCCACTATTCAGGTGCTCACACTATTCCTACTCACAGGAGAGTTGAGCCAGGGATTGCAATAGTAGGAATTTTATTGGAAAAGTATAGTGTAGACAAGCCCTAAAGTCTCATTTGGGCTAAGGTATGGTGTGGTATCTTGGAAAATTTGCTACTGTGTTTGCATTCAGTATAGATAAATAAACAATAAGGAATAATACGTAGCACCCACATAGTTTAAAATCATGGATCTCAAAGCACTTTACAAAGGCAGTTAAGTAGCATTACCTCCATTTTACAGGGAAAGGAACAGATTAACAGAAAGTTTGAGTGAATCTGGGCTTGAGAGGGTAGCACAAAGACATATTGAAAGCAAAACCAACAGATTTTAAATATGTTTGTATTATTCACAGAATGGCCAGCAGTCTTGGAAGTAATGCATCCCTCTCCAATCAGAAAACCATACCCTCAGAAAGTTCTCAAGCAAAGAAATTGCAGTATTCTGAAGAGGAGACCTTTTATATGAACTGCAGAGCAGCCTACCTAGCTGTTTTTAAAAGCAGCTTAGAAAATATAAAATCAAAAGAACAACTCTGTTTAGGTAACAACACAATTTTCTTTACTTGAATTTTACATGTGAAAATTACAGTAGTTGATTTTTCAAACCAACAGCCAGCATTTCACTGGTGAAAATATTCTAACACTTAATGGAACTTGGTCACAAATAGCTTATTTTAAGGATTCAGTCAGTTCTTGAGGGGGTTGGGTTTCAAGCATCATTGGCTGTTTCTATAAAGACTCTTCCAAGATTTACACCTATTATAAAATAAATTATACAATATTACAGAAACTACTTTTCCTCAATATTTTTCATTTTCCTCAGATTCTTAATCTATGTTACTAGGTGTTGGATGGTTCATGGAGGTGGGAACAACATACAGAGCCTTTCACCTCTAAATGACCACTCTGAATGAGCAAAAGTCAATAACAGCTGACAGTTATTGGGAGACCTAAGTGAGCTGTTTAACAGCACCCCATTTGATGGTGGCATCATTGCCTACTTGAGGTGGGCCTGGATACTGCTTTGTGATTGTGACATTTTGCAATAAATTGTTTTCCTCTCTCTGACAAACGATAAAAGGAGTTGGGCTCAGTTCGGTTTCTAGTGGGTAAGTGTCCATAACACAGAAGATCACCATGGCCACTGTCATTAATTGGCACAGTGATTTGCAGCTCATTATCATAGAATCATAGGGATGGAAGGGACCTCACGAGGTCATCTAGAAAAGTTGTCAAATGAAAGATGGAGATTGATCTGCTCTTTCACCGTTAGAGATGGTCCCCCAGATCAGAGTTGAGAAACACTGACTATGTGATGTGTGATAATCTTTCCCTGCCTCTTCTGAATGTGTTCTGTGCATAAATGGATGACTTCAGTGTCTCATAAGAACCACATTAATGTTGTAAAATGTGACTATATATTAAGTTAAAAGTATGTCTCAATTTCATAGGTTTCAATCCATATCTTTTATTCTTTTATCAATATTATTCTATTTGGTTGTGTGATTAGGTGACATCCTAGTCAACAGTCCCACAGTTTTTGGTTTGGCAAATGCAGTTAGTAGTTGTAAGTATAAATACTTGATTTAAAATTACGGTGCTTAGAAAAAGTCTTTAAATAACTAGAAGTTTCAAATCTTATTGAGTGCACCTATGGTAATGACCAATGTACGCAGTAAGTTAGCTAAAAAAATGGTTTCTAAGTTGGACTAGGACCTGAGAATTGGTTTAATTAAAATGTTTTAATTAGTTAGCTATTCTGTTAAATGGATATTTGGAATAGGTTTTACAGTGCCAGCTAGAAATCTATTAAGGTAAGGTTAGGTCATTGCTGTCCATTTTCGGTGTTTGTCTTAAAAGCTCCAGTACCTGAAGTGTTATGATTAAAAGAGAAGTTTAGGGTTTTTTTAAAATGAAAGTTTCTGGCCTTCATGGTTGCAGAGAAGAGCTTTAAAACACAAACCCTAAAAAGGCTAAAAAACGGGTAGCAAATAAAAAAGAGTCTGAATCTATTATTTAAAAGAAAAATCTCATGATTTTTAAGCTAATACAATTTTTGAACTCTTGGAACTGACTGTATTTCAGTGTTGCTCACTAAGGGTTTATCAGCTGTAGATTATGGTGTCAGGGAAATGCTATGTTTGTTATAAGATTGCTGAGTATATGTAATCCTAGAACAAGCAAAAAGTAAATAGAAATGCATTCAGACACACTATGGTCAGTCATAATATTTAGGGGCATTGTACTCCTCTTCCCTAGCATAAAATTCATTATTTACAGACTTTTATTCTCTTTAATCTTAATTCACTCCATAGCTATAACATGTGACCTTTCCAGCAGAAAACTAGTTAGCCTGGAAACTGATTTGTGCTTGTCTTGGTACTCTGATGGTTTCAGATTGACAGCTTCTCCCTGACTACCAGCACTTGAAATACCATTCTCCAACAAGCACACTCTTTCAGCGTATGACGCAGTCTTATCAGACTGTCATGGTTAAGATAGAAGTCCCTGTATAACATCCTAATGATGGTTTCAGATAATATAGATTTTAAAATAAGAGTAGTGTGAACAAATGTCATCTCTCTCATATATGCTGTGCCTTTCATCTTTATCCATATGCCACTTGGGCACATAGCAAGCATTTTGATTTCAAGGTCAGCTAAGAAGGGGCAATTACGGGTTCAGGCTCCCAGTCTTCTCAGAGCTGTGTGTGAACTTTTTTCTTTTATACTTGTAAGTGTTAAGAGTCATTATAGGTTTATGTAAAAGCTTAGTATAAATCCTGGCAAAGAATCAAATCAGTGATGTCAATGTTGAAGCATCTGTCATTACATGATGTTTGGTTAATAATACAAATTGTGCTATTCATTTAGACCCTACTCCAGCAAAATCTTGAAGTTACAGAAGTTGTCGTACGTACTGAATGTAATATAATGGGATGTTCTATCATGCTGTTCAGGTATTTGGCAGAATTCAGTTGTTAAAGAAACATACATAAAAGATGTGATCTTTCAAAAATATGGACTTGGGAGATATGTTTGTAGCAATCACTGATCTCCCCAGAATTATAAATAATAAGGTAGCAGCATCTTGCAGTATATTTATCAAGGAAAATTTTTTAAAATATAAGCAAATACTCAGCCCATGAAAGGTGCTAGATTGACAGCCCAGAGACCTGGTTATCTACATAACAGCACACATAGAGAATAATTGCCCTTCCTGACCTTGACACTGAAATGCCAAAACAGTTGCTGTGTGCCCAAGAGGCACATGAATAAAGACATGAGCTATCCTGTATTCACCAGCCTCCACTCTTTTTGGGAGAAACCAGCTGTAAAGGAGAATGAGCAAAAATCTGTTCCCATTTGGTCCAGGAACTGGAGGAGGGGGAGGGTCACACCAACTCATTTCATATAGGTTATTGAACAGCTCTGAGCTTGTAAAGACTTGGTTATTGTGGTTCTGGATAAAAATCAAACTACTGACCTAGCTAGAAAGTGTTTCTACCATCTAATTCTCAGGAAGTGGTGGGCGGGCAGATGCTTTGGCTTCTGTGACCTCCATGCTGCTACCCGTGGTAGGGTAGTCTTGCACTCTTTTATTCTACATCTATAACAGCTACTACAGTTAAGCAAAGGTTTATCATTTATGCCTACCTTTACCTTTGATTGATCAGACTTAAAAGAACTGTCTTAACCTATGAACTGATTCAAGGATGTTTTGAGAAAACCATATATATTTTGGCTGTCAGTGTCAATGAAGAGTTGATATATTTTATTGTGTAGTGCTTCAACAGGCTGGAAGAAATCCATCTCAGAAGACAGTTAATAAATACTGGACTCCCCAAACCAGCACACTGAATTTTGATGATTTTTGTGGAATCTTAAAAAAAGAAAAACCAGCTACAAAAACAGAACTGCTCAAAGCATTTTTAAAAATAGATACAAATAATGATGGATATATTTTGCACACTGAACTTTATAAAATTCTTACAACAGTAAGTATCGTGGAAGGTAAATTTGGTATAGAGCTATAATTTACATAAAATTGATGTAGCAGAAGAACCAATTTTTAAAATGTTAAAAATCACAGAAACAATCCTGAATATTCAAAATTTAGGGTACTGTAGGGGGAAAATCTGTATTTGATTTTATTTAATGATTTCTTTTTAAGTTCCATGCTTAATTGGCCATCTAAATTCTCTCCCTCTTTCTTATTTTTTCCCTTTGTAATCCTTTTCTTTCATTCATTCATGCCCAGAAATAACATTTTTCCTCTCTTACCCATATGATAATTATGGGTCCATGATTCTATTACAGCTATGACAAAAATATATTACTGCAGCCCCACCTCTGGGCTCTGGCTCTTATCTCATCAAGTTGTACAATATACTGTGATAGGGCTAGCTAGAAGCATCGTACATAGCAAGATGGAGTATGAATTTACAGATTTTGAATCTGCTCTAGTCCATGGAAGGAGATCAGTCTCCTTACATGAATTAGAGCAGATTAAAAATTTCTTGACCTCAATGTGGAAGACCTGTAGAATGGGATCTTTAAATTGCATGAATTTAGTTATTCATTTTCTAAGTATTTAGTAGTGTTTCAAATATAAAATATCATTGTCAATGCTGATCACTATTCTGGGGATTCAAACTAAGATCATTGTAAATGTGCTGCAGATAAGATTGCTGGAAAGAATGTTAAAGTATACCTATCTCCTTTTGTAATTTTCAAACCAGTAATGCGGGGTGAACAATGTTCTTTAATAGGAACTGACATTTAAACTGTTTATCACAGAGAGGGGAGAAGATGACTGTAGAGGAAGTGAATGCCATCACTAAATTGGCTGATGTAAACAGCAATGGCAAGCTTGATTACAACAAGGTATGGTAAACAAGGGGAAAATACTTTTGTATAAGATGTTGTATTAATCAAATTCTGTAGATACTTTCTGAGTCACATTAATAGATCCTAGTCCTGATATTTGAGGTTTGCAGATTAGCGAGGGCCACAGAGGTTGTGGTGCAGGTGAATATTTATTTATTATTTGTATTGTTGTAGTGCCTAGGAATCTTTGTAAGAGACCAACACCCCAGTGTTCTAGGAAGTGTATGAATAATATGGGAGCACGGGTTCACTGGCTCCATCCCACAGTGTGCTTCCTTTGGTAATATCCTCAAAGGTCACATTGTACTGGTGAACATAGCTGTGTTCAGGGGTACAACCTGGTTCTGGTGTTAGAATTTATGTCAGGTCAAAGGTGGCAAATGAGAGCAAACCTGGATGTTCAGTGTGGATTAGCACTGTAATGCCTTTTTAATCTATATAATAAATACTTTCTTGGATAATATGAAATATCATTTGTGGGGGAGGATTTAGTATGTATTCAGCATCTGTTTTTCAAAGTAGACTATCCCTTCACTTTATTTCAAACTGCACCTCTAAGCAACGACTAAATTTTAAACCGTCAAGAGTCCACAAAAAACTTGCACCATACCCGTAGCTTCCAAGAGAAAAATAAAACCCTCTCCATTAAAAATTAGACATAAAAAACAGTCCACAAATGTCTCGTAGATAATATAAAGCAGCTGTTGGGATGAAATTCATATTTCATTTTCACCGTATAGTGTGACCTCTCTACTGAATCATGGCTCCATTTTTACTATGTCACTTGAGAGTGGTCAGTCTGATTCATGAAAATAAAATGAGCATTGTGCTTCAAAAGAAACTAGATTCCATCTATTGATTTATCCTGTGCTTACTAATGTGTGTTTCCCCCCTCCCACCCCCCCCCGCCCAAAAAAATGATGTGAAAGAATGTTTCATTTACTGGTTTGCTTTCTCATTTTGCAAGTTTTGTAAACTATACATGACAACCAATGAGCAGTGTCGTAAGACTGCACTAGAGAAACTAGAAGTTGACAGTAGACTGAGGCGTCAGCAGTTTGGAAGTCAAGTTGAAACCTCTGAAAGAGCCACATCAGTATCAAAACCATCAAGGACCCCAAGGAAAACTGATAAGTCAGCACCAAAGAGAGGTATTTACTTTTCATGCAGGAAGGCTCCATTCCAAGAGACAAGCTCCAGTCTTCCAAGTGAATCAGCAGATTAAGTAACTTTTTTAAAAACTTTTCTCATACTGGATTCAGACTTAGTTGACAAATAATCATTTTTACTGTGGCAACCACAGAAAAGCCCCCCTAGAATTTCTAGCCCCTTTCTCAAATGGACTTTGGCTGCATCTCTTATCTAAGGTCATAACATTTTCCTTAGGACTAAAATTGGTTGATTCTTGTGTGACACAATCTATAGAGAAGAGAAAAAAATTAGTGTACAGATTTTGCAGCCTGTCAGGGTATTTATTTCCTACCCTGATTGGAAGTAAAGCCTAAAACATTTCTCAATAGAAAAGCTATTAGTTTTCATTTATAAAACAAGGCATTTATTGTCTTCAATATGTCTACTCATGCGCTTAAAGTTACACACTTGCTTAAGTATTTTACCACACCAGTGCCGAGATTACAGGAGTCTAATGACAGTATATGAAGTATCTACATTTGTACACAGAGTATATCAGTCACTTTGGTTGCCTCAATTCAAGGAAAAATCATGTTGAAATTGAACAAATGCAAAGAAATATGACAAAAGAGAAGAAATTAAAAGATTGGGATTATGTAGTCTAGAAGGAGTGTAAAGAAAATTTACTTGCCCTGTAAAAGGAGGGCGGTACCCAAGGGCATGTGATTAAATAATCAGAGGGGATTCTGTTTATTTTAATGACGTTTTGCCATCAAGTTTTGTGTGCCTTTGAATGTAAAGATATATGAATAAATACCATTTGTAACATTTTGAAATAATGGAAAACAGCTAGTGTAAATAAATAAATATGTGTTATAGGTAACGGCAAAACTTCTTCAAGGCCTTCATCAGCTCAAAGTTACAAAGCCTCCATTTCTTCCTCTATCATCATGGGCACCAGCAATAACACAGATTCAGAGCTCATTGAGCCAAACACAGTCAAGGTACTCTGCATGTTTGTTCTGTTTAAACTATGCTGTTTTCCTTTAAGCACACACATTGTTGCATTTTAAAAAGAAACAGTTTTTCTCTGATTTTTAGCATATGTTAGTTTTTCTCAAGGACACCACTACGCTACAGAGAAATTTCATGATACAAAAAATTAGTAATATTTGTATATTGGTGGCTTTACAGACATCCAGTTAGTGAAAATAATTTTTCAGTTGTGAAGGTTTAATACAGAAGTGTGTTTTTATAAATCAAACCACTGTTAGCTAAAACATATAATGACTTTCTGAGAAATTTAAAATTGAGTAATTTATTAGGTTGGTGAGAACTTTAAATACTTAAGTATTCTGAAAGGTTGTGTATCATAAACCTTTATAAGAACGGTAATTGGAAATAAATAACAGATCTCCAAACATATTCAGTTCAATGGACATTAATTATAAATATATGCTGTAGTCTGAAAATATTGATTTTATATTTAGACTAATATGTTCTATAAGTATTTTGGTTTAAATAAATCACTCATTCAATATAAATTCCTGTGGGAGAAAGACAACAAAGTCACTTTGTTAAGTCAATATTTGTAGAGTGTTAATATTGATCTTTTTCCTTTGTTTTCCCTTTCTTGACTCAACCTTTACTAGTTTTCTTTCAACAGAAAATAATAGCTACAGAAATATAAAACATTAACTGGAAACTGCTAGGATACATTAAAAATGTGCACCTTGAGACCTCTGTGTAAAAGGGAAAAAATGGTTATGACCACATAGTATAACTGCTGCTAGAAAACTGAACTGATTGTTCTCATGAGGTATATTTTGTTTCAAATAACAACTCTGTATTTGTTATTGAACTCTGAAGTCCTTTATATCTTTAACATTGCTAGATAGTGACATTTGTTCTATATTAAAATTTAAAAACATGATCTCCAAGGATTTTTTTTCAATCTGTTTAGGTATCTGCACCCCCATGCAATTTAACCTCAGTTCCAGTATGTTCAAACATAGTATGTAGTGTGCAAAACCAAATAGTTTTCCAATATTGGATCCCTCTTTCTTTTCACAAGCAAATCAAGTTTTTAATGAAAAGCAGCCTTAGAAAGTGACCATTAGTGATTACCAGCATATCCTTCATCAGAAATTAAAACAAATATTGGTCAATAAAAATAAACAGATGTAAATGGTACTGCTAATTTTTTGCATCCATACTAGATAAAGGCCCTATCAGAAGCCCACTGAAATCAATGGACAGACACCTAATGGTTTCTTGGGCTTTGGATCAGAAGCTAAGAATATATGTTATTCTCATTCATTTTACCTTCACATTTATTTGTCTACAGCTATTTTCTGGGACAATAAGAAAGTGGTGTTTTCGGAGACCTAGGCTAACATTTCTGTAACTGGTCTGATAGCTAAACATAGTGTTACGTTCCAGAGGGGTAGCTATGTTAGTCTATATACAGCAAAAACAGAAAAAGTCCTGTGGCACCTTAAAGACTAACAAATGTCTTCAGGAATAAGCTTTCATGGGCTGCAACCCACTTGATCAGATGCATCTGACGAAGTGGGTTGCAGCCCATGAGAGCTTATGCCCGAAGAAATTTGTTAGTCTTTAAGGTGCCACAGGACTTTGATTGTTTAAACAGAGTGTAATTCAGAAATTTTTTGACCATTATGAATTAAAATTGCTGTGGATAAAAGTAGCATATTGTACACAATAATGAAGCCTTAATACCTGAGGTGAGTGGGGAAGTAGGACACTGGGAGAAAATGCAAAGACGAAGATGCAACAGGAGAAATAGTCGACAGGAAAGTAGGGCAATTGGCCCGGTATTTTAGGTGCCTGTATACAAATGCAAGGAGCCTAGGAAACAAACAGGAAGAATTGGTAGTACTGGCACAGACAAGGAACTATGATGTAATTGCAGTGTTCTGTTCTCTGTGATCTTGGGCAACTCACTTCAGCTCTCTGTGCCTGAGCTTCTCATCTCTAAAGGATAGAGGTGCTTCCCTATTTCACAGGGGTGTTGTGAAGCTGGTCACACCTGATAGTTAAGGTTCCATCTCTAAATAGTTTGTAAAGGGCAAATCAATAATATGTCATGCGTATGTTCCAGACATGAATAGTATTAAAGGTGTATTAGAGGAAGATGCCCAAATGGTGATAAGCAACTGGTTGGATGCTTATCAATATGTGTATTCTGCAACTAGGGGTTGTGATTCCAATGCTGGTAGACAGACTTGAGCTAGCAGAAAAATAGCAGTGTGTAGATTGCAGCCCTGACAGTGGCGCAAGCTAGCTGCCCCAGGGCGCTGGGCAGGCTTGTTTTCAGATGATTAGCCCAAGCCACCACTAATGCCACAGTGTCCACACTACTAATTTTAGTGTCCTATGTGTGTCTACCCACACTGGGAATCAGACCGTCCAGGCACAGTGTAGACACACCCTACAACAAATTGATTACAACATCTGTTTCTACAAAACGTTATGATTTAGTGTTCTCTGCAGATTTAAAGCAAGACTAAATAAAAATACTTTAAAAAAATATAAAGCATTGTAACCTATTTTCATATTGTACTGGTGCATTTGGCAAGTAAATCACTGAGAAAAACCTTCTTCTGCCAGGGATGCTCACCTACAACATTCTGCTATTCTGTATGTGCGAAGCTCTCCACTGACATCAGTGGGAGATCTGGACACATAGCAGAAGACAGAAATAGAGATTTGAGAGGAGACTTCTGCCCCAAAGCAACCTAGTTATTTTTTTAATGCCGTACATCTCCTGAAACAAAAAAATAAGCAAAAATAAAAACAAAACAAAAAAATTAGCACAACCAATTCAGTTCTTCGTGAACTGTGTGCCAAGGTATTGTGGTGACCTATTAGTGAAGGGATCAATCCTGCTGTCTCTGTGCAGAGTAGCCTCTTGCAGTGCAGCTAGTGAGGTTCTGTTATGCAGGAGGATGTAGCGATAGGATAGGCAGTGGGCTGGGTACTCAGATGAAAATTTGGCTTGAAATGTATTAACAATCTCTTGCACTAAATATGCCTTTTATTTGGATTTATGTGCAGTTAACTGGACATTTCCTATAATTCCCGCCATGATTTACAATTGGAATGCCCCTATATAAGATTTACAGACAATTAAGTATTCTATAGTGATGGGTTTTAAAAGCAATAAACACTGTTCTGATGTTTTCTCACTGATTAAAGTGAACATTTTTGATAAATGTATGTTTTCCAGTTTACCTTTTATTTTGTGCTTTTCCATTTCACATTCTCCATTGTGAATTGGAATAAAATACAGTGTGTGTAGACTGAAAATCAAGACAGGAAGGTGTTTCTAAAGGATTTATAATCCATGTGTTTTTGCTATGTGATATTGTTGATAAGTTAAAGAGAGATAGCACCACCTGATGCTCTGTTTAAGCATAACAAGCCAGTATTTGAATTCTCAAGGGCTCTTGAACTGTTTCATAATGTTGACTACATCTTAATGGAGAGAAATTGTCTTAAGACCCACTTACCCCTGCATTATGGGATTATATCACATTCTTGTGATAACTACCTAAATCATTTAACACGAAAAAAGTAATGATAGGAAAGTAGTAGCTGTCTTTAATGTGATGTAACAGCTGGAAACAAGGAAAATCATCAGACAGGCGCCCAGATGGCTCCTCTCAGACCAGCAGCGAATTACTGTTTGGGATCTTCTGCCACAGTAAGAAAGAGGAGGTAGGGAATTATTTTTAAAGAGACATTTTTGTTTGTGATAATTTAATGTATCTTTTTAAAAAACTACAACATATTTGAGTTGTTATTTAAACAATTTACTGTGGACCTTTAAATCTCTTTTAAAAAAAAAATCCCACTCCTACCATTTCATCAGTTTAACACTTGAATTTCATCTCACCTGAAATGATGATTGTTCATTTTTCAAACATTTGTGTAAGCTATTAAGTTTAGAGACTAAAGTAAGTTAACCCAAGGCTTTTGTTTAATTTCTTCAGCTATGCCAATTTTTTTAGGTCGAATCTCATTTTGCAGTGTAAGAATTTTAGGGTAAATAGAAGTTAATGTGCCTACTACAACAACCAATTCACCCTGTCTGTTTGCTGGGTCAAGGAGGAGGCCATGAACCAGTTTAAAACCAGACTATTTATCCAAAACCCTTATTTTGTCTCTTAGCCACTGGAAAATCTAGTTTGATCTAGAATAAGCATTTCTCTCCAGCAGAGTGGTTTCTCCAGAGATGTTACCATCAGAATGAATTTGCCTAATCACCCCCTGCTGTTCTCCCATTTACCTTTGCTGTGGAAATACATATAGTTCCACAATAACACATACACAATTGCACGTTTAATACAGTGGACTCTAAAAGGACTAACAGAATTCAATAAAGTTTAATTTAATTCCATAAAGTTCATTCAGGATATTGCAGGAAATTGTTTGTTTGTTGCATCTTGAATGAAGTCTGTGTATCAAGCCAACTTGTGTTAAATTTATGAGGATGATACAGCTAATGTTCTCAGGCCCAGATCCCCTGAGTCATTTAGGTGCCTAACCACCATTGAAATGAATAGGAATTAGCCATGTCTTTTGAGGGATCTGTACCTTAGGACCCAATTCAGCAAAGTACTTAAACACATGCTTTAGTCCCAGTGACTTCAATGGGACTTTTACACGTGTTTAAGTGCTTTTCTGAATTGAGATGGACTTAAGTACATGTGTTGCTGAACTGGGGTCTCAAAGAGTGACTTTAGTGAATAATTCATGATTAATTTATTTGAAAAATGTTACCTGCTTGTGACTTGTCTGAACAAAGAATTCTTGGTTGTTCAGCCAGTTCATTAGGTTCCCTGATTGGATGCCTGGATGGAACTAAGAAGCGCACAGTTTTCAGATTGCATATTCAAGTGTTAAATTCTCAATTTGTAGTTCACACAATTGGTTAGTTATGCAGTTCAAAATTCACTTTCAACAAATATTTCAGCATCTCGGAGTAAAATCTGTGATGCGGGTTTGCTAGAATATCTGCTGAAAGTGATTACAAAGAGGTGTCCCTTTAAAATTTCAAAGGAATACTGCAGAAGATTTTATGCAGTATTCATCCAGCAGTAGCGAAGGCCAAAATAATTTACTTAGAAGCATTAAAGACCACGATGAACTTCTAATAATGCACATCATTTTTGTTTGTTTTGCTTTCCAGGATTGGCAGTGTGCACAGTCTAAAGGATGCTTCTACTTAGAGGAGGATGGTGAAATTATTAATCACAAATATAGGTTGTACTTACCGCAAAGGTCTACAGTATATATCACCATTAAGCCTTTAAACCTTAGCCAGTTAGAAGGTAAGCATATTTAAATTTGTGTGGTTTGAAGAATCAGCAGGGAGATCTGAAAAACTGATGTATCTTGCAGAATATCCTATGAAACCTCAGAGATTGGTCTCAGACAAGGTTGGTGAGGTTATATCTTTTATTGGACCAACATCTGTTGGTGAGAGAGAGAAACTTTTGAGTTCTCACCAAAATACATTGACCACGTAAAAGATATTACCTCACCCACCATGTCTCCTTAATATCCTGAGACCTCACTCATCTTGTCACTTTCATATCCTGGAACAACAACACTGTATACAGGGATTCGTCTGTTGGAAGGCCAGATCACCATACAAAAGATCTAGTATCTCCAATAATGCAGTAGTAGACAGCAGCAGCTGATGGCCTGGTTTACCCTTGTCTTTGCTAGTAGTGTTGTTATCTTTTTACTTAGCAGTATGGAAAAAGGTGTGTGGCATCTGGTCATGGATGGGTTGAGTCCTCCACTATCCCTCTGCCAAATTAGGCCCTCTGCTCCTGTGTTTATACAGATCTCATGTTTAATCAACAAGGATATGGTCTGAAGTCACTAGGTAGACTTTGGTGTGCATTGGATCAAGCCCTAAAGTTGTAGCATTTTCTGATCTGACCCTGTTGTCCATGTCTTTTTCATACATGGGATAGGAAAAGGTTTGTGTGTGTGTGTTTATATGTAATGTGGATGATTAATCTGAGGCATCATAAAGGAGCCTAATTTTCAAAAAGTTCTGAACAACCGTACTCTGAAAATCAGGCTCCTTTAAGGTGTCTGAATTTGGGCACTCAAAATCATTAGTCACTTTTGAGTTATCTAACCAATTATCAGCAAGCACATTTATTTACCTAGGTAATTAATAACACCTTTAAGATATTAAAAATGTATTAAATGACCATCATCAATTTGAAGTGTCATCAATTTTAGAATATGAGTTTACAGTAGATTCAGTTACTGCATCTGTCCCCTGCCAATTTTTTATGCTTTTACGACCACATTTTTCTATTTATGTTTTTTTTTTTCCTCTCCCCCATTGTTTTGTGAAAAACTCCAGGAGAAATTGATTATCATGAAACTGAGTATATGTGCTGACAAATGCACAAAATGAACAGGAAAAAAATAGAGAAAAATATTGGTCTCTGGTCTCTTTCAGTAATAGTTATATTTGATGTTACTTGTAACAATAGTTGGCTAAAATGTTCAGACAGGTGTGATTTTTGAGTTGACAGTGTCCCTTTAAAATACAGCTTACTTGTCACTATGTACGCTCTTTGTTTACTGTCCGTATTTCTCTTTGCTTAGTCAGTCAACATCACTGAAGTCAGTTACACCTCTGTTCATAGTCACCTTCATTCTTAGTACTCCAGTGTTGATGTCCCAAATGCTTGACTATTATGTTTATTTGCTTAAAACTTGCTTTCATTGGAATTTTTAAAAAAAAATTCTGTCCATCTCAGATTTGATAGAAGCTTGTTGTTATAAAATTTAACTGTTAGCAACAAATTAGATAATGTTCCGTGAATTGTTGTGGGTTTTTTTAAATTTTATTTTGCATGTTTTCTTTTCTGGGAAACAAAGAAACAAAATTCTGTTAGTGCTTTTTTATGTAGAGTGTCCCAAAGGGGTAAAAGCTAAAATGCATTTTATGAAATTAGTGTCTCTTTCTTTGGGTTTCTGTTATAAATCTTGTCTGAGAGGTTTGTAGCTTGTCCATTTTAATTCTCATCTGTCTGAAGGTATGGGGCCAAACTAAGTGAAGTTGATCCCTCCACAAGCATTCTGCGCTCTAGTCCTCCTACCAGCATGCCTAGCAGGGCATCTTGTGCCTTGGCTTGGACATTTTTCTCCAGAAAGCTGTCACTTTTCCTGTTCAGCCATGTGTAACAGATGCTGTTATGTCCCAAACATGCCTGAGAATCTTTTGTAGTGGCTGCTGCTTTACTGCAAATTATTCTGGGCCATAGCTGAGAGTAAAAAGCTCCTATTGCAGCTGACTGAGAAAAAGGAGGTGACATAATGATTACATATGAAGCAGGAATATGTATGGTAGCACAGCAATTCCCTTTCTATGAGAAATTTGAAAATGGTGTTAAGGTTTTAACAAAGCAGAGGCCAGTGCTTGTGGTAAGGAACAACAACCTAATGTTCTCTGACTTGCACAGAATTCCTAGATGGGAGAGAAACTAAAGCTTGTACTATGGTTTTGCTTTTGTTGTTAACCTGAAAACTACTAAGTACTTAATTTTTCCAACTGCCCCAGGGTTTGAGAAGTTGCACAAAATCAGATGGATTCAAATAGAATTATGCATAGTAGCATATACAGGATCAGGCCTCCCTTCAAACTGGACTTAGTACAAATGAAAATTCTGACTGTGCGTCAGGTGCAGGCTAGGTAAATCTCGGAAATTATTGTGGCATATCCTTCAGAGACTTTTTCACCCCCAGAAAGGAAACCCCATATATGTGATCCATTGTACAGTAGCTAAGTATATGTTGCAGTTGTGCATTACTTGAGGACAACCATGCTGGTTTGATATTCCACCACCCAAGGATCTTTACTGAGAGTGTATAGTATGAATAGACATTGGCACATTGTGCTTTTTACTAAGATATGTCCGTTTCCAGTCAGGGACCAAGTCTACACTGGCGGTGAAATTCGGTGGCAGTCAACAGGAGTTACGCAAGCTACTCAGAGTAGCTTGTGTAACTCCCATCAACATCATAACGTTGCTTCTACACTCTGTCTTCACTGCACTGCGCCGACAGATGTGTTCCTGCCGACGCAGAGCTGCACCACTTGAGGTGGCGGGAGGGTTATTATGTCAATTTCTGGATCAACTGAACATATCTTTACTGACCACTCAGTTGATCCAGAAAAATCGATCTGACAGCGGTGAATGTGCCACTGTCGGTGTAGACATATCCAAGATAAATTTTAACAATATTTACAGAACCTTAGATGAGGGACTCATAATTACTAACAGCTTTAATTGCATCTTGTTCAATAACAAGAAAAGTAACAAACAGTGTTATTGTGTTTGTGATAGGGAGGAACTAATGTAGCTTCTGTGATTACCAAAACTCTTGGCATTTTAACAGTAATCATTATGTGTCAAAGACTAAGGGCAAATTCCCTGCACTGATGCACCGTGGGGATCTCAATAGCATATTATAAACTCATTCTGTGTGCGGCTTTTCCGTTGAGGTCAACAGGAGTTTTGCGTGTGAAATGAACACAGAATTTATAAAAGAAAAGTCCATAGTGTGGATCAGAGACTAGAATTATGCACTAAATATATGCAGTTATCAAACATTTGTTTTTTTGGGGTTGTTGCTGTTTGGTTGGAGTTTTGGGATTTTTTCTTTTGTTTGTTTGTTTTTAGGAAAAGCTTCTCCATGGTTATCAGTAGACACAGCTTTGTATGTTCTTAAGGAAAATGAAAGCCAAGAAGACCTACAGCTTGTGAGCTTTACAGAAGTACGAAATAAAGAGGTTAGATACCTTCCTTACTTTTCGCATGGTGATTTTTTAAAAACATCTTTATGTATATGTCAACACAGCATGGTTTGGGGCAGCACAGGTTTGGGAGGGAGACATGCTGGAATCTGAGCAGGACAGAAATGAGGAGCAACTGCTTTATGTGTCTCCTTCTCCAAAACTGACAAGGCTATTGCCATAGAAGTCAGCAGAAGTTAATGTTACTTCTAGCAACATTAACTTCATTCCACAACTTTCAAACGTTAACCCATGCATGTAGGGTGTTGCAGTGCACAGGTGCAGAAGGGAGGAGGTTGCCCCTGGGGGAATTGTGTTCCAAAGGGGGAGGCCAGAGAGAAATTTTGAGTTGTTGGTTCTATGTACAGATGTTCCAAGATCAAGGGATTTCCCTGAGCAAAATCAGTTTCACCCTCAAAAGCCATGTTTCCTTTGCCTACAAGGGGTCAAAACATCACCAGGTTGGCTTCATGGACATGTCCCTAACTTCTCTTGCCCTCTTCCGTGGGTATGATTCCAGCCACAGTTACACACTGGTACATGTTCCTCCTATAGTGAAACCAACAAAGGGAGAAATAACTGTGTGAAATCATCCCAACAGCTATCAATCCATGGGGAAATGAATTTGGGGCAGAGTTGTACTGTGCGCTATATAGAAGTATACCAAGCAACACTCTCTGACCTGAGGAATTTACAGTCTAAATAAACAAGAGAGAACCATGAGATCCAGTTTGCGGATGGTAAACTGAGACAGAGGCTATGTCTACACTTGTTCAAATAAGTCAACTTAGCATGTCTACACTATAAATTTAGGTGGACTTAAAGTCGACCGTGCCAAATCAACTTAGAGCGTCCACACTGGATGCCTAAGTCGACTTGCAGGGGCTAGGTGGACCTGGGAGTGGGGCATGGTGGAAAGGTGCCCCCCTTCCCTAGGCACCCCTTTAAAAGTGCCAGGGAGCTCAGCATCTTCCCCATTGTACTAGGGTGCATGGGGGCTGAGTAGAATAGGGGCAGGGTACAGGAGCGGGTGGGCAGGGCTGTGTCCTGCCCAGTGGGTGGGCACGGCAGGCTCTGGCTGTGCCAGACACCCTGGGAGGGATGTCACTGGGGGAGCCCTGGGGATCCTTTAGGGCTAATCCGCATCTACACTGGCTTAAATCGACTCAATAAAGTCGACTTAACCAGTAAGTCAACTTAAAACCGGGTCTTATTAAGTCGACTTAAGGAAAGCTGCTGCTTAAGTCAATTTAAGGAAACTAGTGTAGACGCAGAGTAAATTAAGTCGACTTAAGCCTGCGTAAGTCGACTTAATTTACTAGTGTAGATGCACCCAGAGAGACACCAAGCAACTTGCACAAGGTCACACAGGGAGACTTTGGTGTAAGCAAAAATTGAACCTTAGTTTCTTGAGTCTCAGCTGGAGCCTTAGTCATGTGACAAATCTGTCTGTTTTCACTTGCGAATGGTTACGAGGAGCCGTGCAAATCTTCCATTGTAGGTTTTAATCAGGTTGATGAACTAGGGCCGTCTGGTGAGCCAGTTTGTAGCCGATTAACACTATCAGTGAGAAACAGGAAAAAGTCAGTGGGATTTTGCCAATCTGACTTCCCTGGCAGGAAAAATGTTTTATTTTGTTTTATTTTTAAGTTTAAAATTTTGAAAGGATTAAAAATGTGTGTGGTGGTAGCAATATTGTTGAACAGTTCCTATAAGGAAAGTCCCACTGCTGCTTCTGGTCCTACACAGCTATGTAACTTTCACTACAACTAGCAGATCTACCTGTTCTCATGGCCATATACTCTCACAAAAAGCATCTTGTAGGGGATTTGCCATCTCCAAGGAAAGAAAATATGGAGGCTCTAACAGTCAGTGCCTTCTATTAATTGATCATTATTCTGGGAGTATTAATAAGGAAGACTTTGGTTAAGCAATAGCTCACAGGTTTTTCCATTTTCCATCGAGACTAGATGTTTATGTGGAAAGGTGAACTGGGATCTGGTATTTACTGGCTAATTCCATTCACAACTGGCTGTAGGCTTAAGAAGATAAAAAAACAAATTACTGGAGAAGCGAAACTGGTTTATAGAGATGAAGACGGTGAGCTGGCCCTTACTAAAGCATTTGGGTAAGTCGTGTTTGCAAGGAGGAATGCTAGCTATTACAAAAGTATATGCTCCCAGTTTCTTTTATGCTGCTGAATTGATTTCTGTCATTGCTTTGGGAAACTGTCTTTCAATATATTGGATCATTCACTGCATTGGTGTGAGGAAGGAAGCTGAAGCATTTAAAAACTATCTTATCGTCTCCATCTTTTAGAGCGGCTTTATCAGATATATTTGAAATGATTGATTTAGATGGAAATGGCCTTCTGAGCATGGAAGAATACAATTTCTTTGAACTGAGGACGAGTGGTGAGAAATGTGATGAGGAAGCCTGGGCCGTATGCAGAGGTAAGCTATTCTGCTTTATTAAACTAAGCAGAAACGTTGAACTTTTGGATGGATGTTGCCTAGATCCATATACAACATTAGTCTTAATGTAGAATTATGCATACGTATATCTATATATAAATATAATATATATAATGTCCATATATAAATACAGATATAGATATAGGTTTGCATAACTCTACATTAAGAATAATGTTAATAGTAATACATATCTATCTATATCTATATATGTGCGTACATTAATCACCTGGTAGCCCAAAGCAAGATAGTGTAATAAATACTGCTCCCCTTCCTCATTATCCTCTATCTACCCGCATCTTCTCTCTGTATTTACCTTCCCTCCATTCACTTTATTCTTGAAATTCTGCAGATCCTATTAAATAATTCATTCTAAAACCTCCAAAGTATGTCTGAAACTTTTTCTAAATGAGAGATCATCCAAATACTGTTCTGTAAACCAGTTTTTCTCCTCCTGTTTCATTCCTCTAAATTCTGAACCACCTTTTATATCTTTATTTATATTTGTGTGTCTAAAAGAGAGGAAGTGACAGTAAACACAGAGGATGAATTACCAGACATTAATCAGTCGAAGGATTCAGATGAATATAATAAATCTTGAGAGCAGAGGTCAAGCAGTTTGTAATAGCATCTCAACCCTTTGATAGATTTATTAAATTGATAATCCCTTTTTAATAATATATAGTCAAGATTTAGCATTGTTATGATGAGAAAACCATTTTTAAAATTCTCTGACATTTCAATTATGTGTTTGCTGACACTCCCTAGAGAAGTTGATCAGCCATGTTCTGTCTCGAGTGCCCTGAAAGCACTAATGCCCCACTGAACTTTCATTTCCTCTTCCCATATTTTTTTTTCCTAAAATCTTATTCAGGTATTGCAGTGGTGGAAAAAGATCATACAAGCCACACTATACATTTTGAGACCTCAGCCATTCTTGAGTCAGGAGCCCATGGCCCCGTTATTACCTAAAATCCAGGGGGAAGTCCTGTAAATAATATGCATTTCAGGCAAAGATATCTTTTACCATTTCAGCATTTTATAATGTGAAGACTGTAAGACTAATGGCCAAATCTTACAGCCTTCAATGGGAGCTTTGCCTAAGGAAGGCCAGCATGGAGACTGTAGGGCTGTATCCCCTAGGAAGCAGTAATTTAAGTGCTACCTCATTTCCTTTTACACAGAGAATTTTGACACAAAGAAGAATGAGCTAACAAGACAGGGATTTATGGATCTGAATCTCATGGAGGCCAATGACCGTGAAGGGGACCCTAGTGACCTCTGGATCACACTACTGTCATTGGGCTACAATAAAGCACTGGAAATGACAGAGGTATGAAAGTTGTGTATCAAAAATGATTGCTTCCCATATAACTTGTTGCAGATTTAACTGCAATACCTCTCTGATCCTTCATAAATTGATTTCACTGGGCCAGCAGCCAGTTCAGAAAGTTGCCAGTTCAGGTTTCCACTGTGCATTGCTGGTCTGGCATTCTGTTCTCTGGGCTAACACTGTGGAGGAGGATTACAGAGAAGGTAGAGATTGGAGCTGGTGCAGTGACACCCCTCAGTGTTCAAAGAGAGAACTTGACTGTCTTCCAGAGGGATATCAGTGTTTTACAAGGCCTGTTAGAGAAAGGGCTTACAGCTTGGTGTGACTGCAGGGGAGGAGCAGTTCTTGTTGAGAAGACAGAGGTAGAAAATTGTGGCCTCTCAATGCCTCCAAAGATACAGGGCTCTTGCTGTCCAAGCTCTGTATCTGGCTTCCAACATGGCCTCACTAACTGAGGAGCAATCTCTCGCCTAGCCCAAACCACAGGGGTAGCCAAAAAGCGGCTGTGTGGTGCTGTGGAGAGCCTTCCCTATAAACAAATAAATGACTGCCACTTGTAGTCATTTCAAAATTAGCCATGAAGGTTGCAGGTGCAGAATGAGGTATTAAGGATGGAAACAGGATGAGAGAGGGTGTTTGCACTGAGAAGGACAAGGAGAACCTACCTACAGGTAGAAAAAATAATAAACACACCTTCCAAATATTATATTTTTACATGGACTCAAAAGGTGAAAATCTCCAGACAGATTTTAGCTATTTTTGGGTTTTTATTGCTCCTTGTCACCATCGTTTAATCGCAATGCCCAGAAGGCAATCTGTGTCATTTGGAGGATCAGCATTCTCTTCCACATGTTCCCAAGTGGCAATGATGTTGGTTTTGAAGGTCCATACTTGCTTGTCACTCTATCAACAGGAGAGATTTTCAGAAGATACATCTAGCGATGGATTGGGAAGGAAGAGCAAAGCTATAAAGAAGCAAAAGAAGTCTCTATTAAATATGCAGGAAATTCCAGCATCTATGTCTTGTTCCCCCAAAAAAGCTGTTTTTTTACTACCTCTGTAATCTTATTCTTTTCCTTGTTTATGTTCTGCCAAACCAAAAAAACTGAGCGCCATTAGACTATGTAGTTGTCATATAAAACCATTCTGTGCACACAAAACATAAATACCAAAATGGTAGTATTTTAGGAGGCTAGAATTAACCATTCTCTTATTGATGAAAAGATTTTAAAAAATAGCACATGGTTGCGAACAGTTTCTCACTGAGTTACACTTCACTGCTTGCCCTACATGTATGCCTAACAAAACTGGAAAGACATGCTCTGTCGTTCTGTGCTTTGGACACTAGAGGGAGCTGTTCTCTAACAAAGAAGGTTTCCCTGTTTCAAATTCTTTGGAGCTTCTTATGGAGATTCTCTGCCTTGCACAAACTATGGCCTGTGGCTAGAAACTTTGTTTCTCAATGGGCTTTTCCATATGTAGGTGCCTATTACGCTTTGCCCCCGACCCAGTTTTTCACTCTTGCTGTCTGGTCACTCTAACTACAAACTATATGTTTATTTCGTCCTTCAGCCATTTACTTCAGCAGCACATATAATTTAACCCCTCAGTTCTTGGATTACCCTTTCAGCAGTGATTATAAACTAAAAATGGAAATGAAAGTGTGCTAGTGCAACAGAGAGCAGATTCTGATGGTCATTTGAAAAAGCAGATATGTTCCTACTGAACCTAATAAAAGTAATGCAAATCTCATCTCATTGGTACACATAGTAATCCTCACCAACAAAATGTAAGAGCAAAGAGTATTTCCTATCACAAAATTTCAAATATTTTAAATCTGCATGCAAACACCACACATATGAATTACAAGAGTTTGCCACAATACTGAGGGGGGAAAGATTCATTCTGGTACTCCGATACCTTATTACTTATCTTCAGTGTCTGATACATTTACCTGAGAAGATGAATGGCACAGTATATTAGACTACATCAAGGCTTGCACTATCACTGATGACTGTGTTCTGTGTTGATTTATCCTAGTTTCTGAATGACCAGAAAAGGTTACCAAAAAAAGAGATCTAGAGTTTTCTGTCTATTTTTTATACTCAATGGTGCACCTATATTGGAGAAATGTGCATCAGAGCATCTGTAAAAATATTTAGGAGATGGGGATAAAGATCTGAGGAATAAATTAGGCATAAAATAACCATAACTAAACAATATATACCATTATTGTATTTTTCTTCCATAACAGGCGTGCCCTTTTGTCATTGACATCTATGCAGAAAAATGCAAACCCCGAATTAAAGCTGTTTATCTGGAGGAAGGTGGCAGGCAACTTAATAGGGCCATTTGCAAGTCTGTTGTTACTAAAGGAGATGCCAAAGTTTTGGATAGTGGTGAAACTATCATTGTCTATACCTACAAAAGTGATACACGGATCACTTCTATTATTGAAAATAAGGTATCGTGTGATATTTCTCTTATGCATATTGCACAAAAGAATTTTCATGCTAATGTACATCATCATTAGTCCCTCATTATGCTTTCTATAGTAACATTTGATGATATATAGCGTGTACACCTACTTTATAAAAAAAGCCCCTTTTCTAAGGGATCGATCCAAAGTCCATTGAAAACAATGGGAGTTGTCCATCTATTCCTGTGGACATTGCATCAGGCCTTGGGAAAACATTCATTTACTAAGAAGATATCAGGCACTTACATACTATATTATCAGATGAATTCCTATCTGAATTTACCAGTAAATTTTTCAGTAAAGAGTTTTTTTTCCACTGGAAGATGCTGATCTGTTCAAAAGAAAGCTGTTTCTGTAAAAGGATCAGTTTTTACAAATTTTGCATTCAGAAATGTTGAAAGAGCTTCAAAATTGACAATTTGACATTTTTTAAATGAAAAACCTAAATGTTTTTGGTTGAAATGTCTGTTTTTAAATTTAAGTTTATTTATGTTTTTCAAAAAAGATAAAAAACCTAAAAAGTTAAAATTGAAACAAAACGTTTTGAAATTATTGAAACAAAATGTTTCCATTGATCCATTGTGATATTTGGGAGGCAGTAAGGAGGATGGAATTTTTGGTTTGTGAAAATTTCAAGTTTTTATCACAATTTAGGCTAGAAAATTTTTCAATATTTCAAAAATTCGTGTGGGATAGAAAAACTTTCCCACCCAAGTTCAATTCATAATGTTGGAACACACAAATACTACTTAAACAGGAAATAAAGACACAAAATAGTGAGATTACAATACTTTTGACTAACTTATTGTTTTTCATGTTCGCAGAATAGCAAGAGTGCACAATGATATGCACAAATTTTGGTTTGGGTTTTGGGGCTAATTATGGGTAAAGTGTTAAACAGCTAGCTTAAAAAGGTATCTTCTTTCTATCCTTCCATACCCTGAGATGCATGGGGTGTTCACCAGTTTCTACCATTTATTTCAGTCTTGTCTTTTTCTGTTCAGACTTTTGAGAGTCATGTTGAAGGATTTGACTTCTTTCTCTGTTGTTGTGGAAAAGTTGTACTTAATTATTAATCCAAGCTAATACATGTAAATCCAGGCTAAAGTGTTAAGTGAGTCGGAAGCAGAAATTTTAAACTTTTTTTTGCATCGGGCATAATGCCCAGTCTGTTCAGTTCACAGTTTCACTTATGGTAGGATTTCTGAATAAGGAAATCTAGGGTCTTTGTGGATAGCCTAATTTTTTAGAAGGGAAAATTCATCAGGAGGGAATAACTTGGTGATCTAATAACAAATTTGTAATATCTAGATTCCCTGGAACCACAGGTTCAAATCCTGGCAGGATTGACTCAGCACTTCATCCAGAGAGATAGATGCATATTGGGGATTTTTCAGAGATGC
This sequence comes from Pelusios castaneus, assembly GCA_007922175.1. Lineage (NCBI taxonomy): Eukaryota > Metazoa > Chordata > Testudines > Pelomedusidae > Pelusios > Pelusios castaneus. The sequence continues at coordinate 10,619,170 of ML685778.1, read as the reverse complement.
TTTTAAATATTAAGGGCCAAATTCTTTGCTGGTCTGTGGAATTGTCACACCAGTGGAGATTTTGGCTCCACAAGTTTCTCTGCTCTGCACTGAACCAAGTTGTAGAACTTTTATGAAAATCTTAGTGGGTTTTTTTTCTCATTACAAAGGACCGCAAAAGATAAACAAGCAATTTTATGCACATCACCATTCGCATGGTCTCCACAGAGTTTACTACTAACATTTCAAATAATAAATACAGGCATTGATTGAAAATATTATCAAAATAGTGTTTTGTTATTTCTAAAGTTATTTAGAAGCAAATGTGCTATTCAATAAGGAATGGACTCTGTCTGGCTTTTCCCAGTGGCTGTGGGCAGAGTAAAGGGCCTATCTCCCATCCTTCTGTGGTCTGTGTTAGAGCTGGGCAGATTGCTGTCCCTGCACACAGAGTGTAGAGAGTAGGTGGAGCCATGGCTCTTTCCTGCCTATGCCCTAAAAGAAACTCTGTTATCAGGTCATAGCCTGTGATTTGAAATAAAAATATACCGAATATGATCTGTACCAGTTTCCACGTCCACATGCTTTTCACAGTACAGAGTACTTTCTCTACAAGCCATCTTCATCTCGTTTCTCATGTAGAAATGTATAAAGAAGAGATCAAGACATAATAATGATGCGACGGTAAACACAGAGAAGTATTTATGTTTCGACAGCCTAAGGATATTTCAAATATAATTATATTTGCATTCAAATCTATATAAACTTTTTTACCCTGAGCACCACAGACAGCACTTATCTGTTTAGTCATAGGTAGCCTTTCAGTAGAAGGAGGAGACTGCTGTCTGATCTAATTGTATTTGTGTTCCATTTCCCAAGAAGGAGCGGAGGTTGATAGCGTTCTTCTAAGAATCTCTAGCAGTTGTCAATACCCATGTTAAATCCAAATTTATCTAAACATGAGTGAAGGACAATACGAACTAGCATGTCTTTAATTTAAGTCTTGTTTTCCAGCTTGAAATAGTTGGTTTGATTGTTTTTCTGAGAGCATGTAAGATTAGCTCTATGGGTCCAATCTGGGCTCCTTTTGTACAGCAAGAAGTAGCATATTGAATATACTAGTTCTGCACTGGGCAAGTTCATGGTTAAGCCCAGTCCATAGTGGCTTTGCAATTTGATTGGAATCCATAGAAGAGCTTGACGCTTCTCCATATCTATAAGCTGTTATGTAGGTTTTGACCATCTCTTCTGGAGTGAAGGGGAGGGTAGGAGAGAGGGTTTGGAGATGAAGTCAGGGAAGTTACAGGGTTTCCTTTCCCCATTCTCTAAAAGGACTAAGGAGGGATCCTCAGACCTGTGGACTGACAACTCCATTCCAAAAAACAACGAGAGTCCTGTGGCACCTTATAGACTAACAGATTTTCTTCGGCATAAGCTTTCATGGACTATAACCCACTTCATCAGATGCATGAAGTGGAAATCACAGAGGAGAAGTATATATACACATGCCAGGATGGAGGAGGGCAAGTGTTAGCAAAGTCAGTTCAGAGAGCAGATGGGGCCTATTCACACCTGTTGATAAATGTGTGAACAGAACAATCACTTTTTGTAGTGTGATAACCATTCTAGTCTCATTCCAGAGTCATTCATTGGAGGCTGGCCTGAGAGCAGCATGGCCTGTTCAGTGATGCTTAACCCCACTGTTGCTCAGATGTTTGAAAGCCACTGTGTCCCCTAACACGGTGCCTTGATGGTCAAAGTGGCATGGGGGGGTGTTGCGTAATCCACCGTCTGTGGAGCTGGACAGTCACCAAACCACTACACATTTAGCGAGAGGTTTGCAAACATTCCTTTCTTTGGAGTAAGGTGACACCAGAGAGCCGCTCAGGGCTCTGTGCTATGAGTGGGCCGTACCATCCATTTCTCCATTGAACTGACTGTCTCTTGTTTTATATATTGGGTTGTATTTCACTCTAAGAAGCTTCAGTGGGTGGCATGGACACACACATCCAATGGCAGGATTTGGCTCATTATTTAAACTTTTAAATTCCATTAATTTTGATTGAATATTTAAGAATTATTTCATATGTAGGCTAGTTATATTTTTGAAGAGAGTGCTTATAACAAATCCATGATCTGCAGCTAATGAACATAATTACCACAGATCTCTGTGTGTGTATGTCTCTCTCATTCTCTTTCACTCTCTCACACACGTTGTCTTTCTCTCTGACTTGCTCCTTCGACTCCGAAACCAGATCTCCTGTGGTACGTCCTATCTCGGATATTCGGCTGGCACCAGAACGTAACATTGTTTACTCAAGCATACAAAATAAGAACACTGCGCAGCAAATTCTCTGCTGGTGTAAATTGACAGGACTTCAGTGAGGTTAGGGGGCAGGGCAATTTATTCTAGCAGAGAAAGTGGTATTGTAGGTGAAATTTTCTAAAGCACGTGTGTGTGTGAGGCATTGAAGTCCCATTGACTTTCAATAAGACTTGATCTAAGTATCATGGGTGCTTTTGAAAATGGATTTTGGTTCCCATGTTACTTAGATGCATTTGAAAATTTTACCCTATATATTTAAAACTTTCCCTCCCATTATAATAGCAATTCCAGATGAAATAGCCAGAATCTTTCAGTTGTTTTATAAGAACCAGTCATTTACTCATGAAGACTAATGATATCTATAACATTTTTTCACTTACAGTCAGAAAACAAAGTGGTTATTCATGTCAGCAATGAGGACAGTAAGAACTGTGTAAATAATAGGGGACTCAACATTTTTGCTGTTGAAGTGGCATCAAAATCCATGATGGTAATGTTATTATTTCCCTCATTCAAAATCTAAGTAAAAATTTCGTATATGACATCTTTAAAGTTTGTTTTTACAAATCTTTCCATATTAAGTATGTGGCTATGAAGCAAAAGAAAAATGTCATCTGCATAAGAAATATAGTTTAAGATGGAGGGTTTGGTTTTCAAAATTATACACTTAACCTTGCATGCCAAGGTGTTTCCTTCTGCAGATTGCCAGAGAAATGTATAACTAGCCCATTTTGGCACGCATGTGTCTGATTTACTTGCCCTTTCACTATATTTGTACATGCCTGTTATGCATACCTTTGAGCATTCGTTTAAAAAGCAAGCTCCTGTTGTCAATAGAGAGTTGTCATAGCAGATTTTTCCATTGTTAATACATTTTGTAAGTTCTAATACAAACCTAACACATTTATTTTCAAGGCAGGAGATGTTTTACCTGTATAAACCTCAATTATAATGATTATACTTCTTAAATGATTAGTGTAATTTAAATCATGTTTTATTATGTGTGTTGTGATAGAGTGATGCATGTTCATTATACTGTTATTAAAGAGAGACCCTTAATGTTTGCAGCAAATGAATAATGTTATTTATATTCTTAGTGACACCTTAGATTATTAAAAATGAAAAACTTAAAAATCCAATATACCTATCACAATTTGTGTGATTGGTTTACTTAAGTTGGCCAATGAATATAAACAAAGGCAGTTTCTCTTTTGTGCAAAATCAATGTCACTTACAGATTTACCTTGGCAGTGTTGGGTTTCAAACCCCTGCAGTGGCCTGGTTATTTATTTTCATTGGCATTATTTTTATTAACTTAGGGTTGTTTTGTAGAAAAAAAAAGAAAAAAAAAAAGAAAGCAGCTCTTAGACATTTGGAGTTTGGACCAAATGTAAGTTTTTTTTGTTCATCCGATGTGCTCGGATGAGCATGGACCACAGACTTAGTGTGTGCTTTACCCAATCACACACAAAAATACATGCATATATGTTGTATGTTAGGGACAATGTGATTTCCAACTAGCTGAATTTTTTAAAAACATTGGGACAATATTTAGTTGGCAGTTTGATTGGCTGACTCCCATTCCAGAAGTTGTACTGTTTCTTTTACTAAAAGTTGACATAAATGGATGCTTGAGTTAAAAAAATATTCAATACATATTATGATAAATCTTGTATTTTTTTCACCTCATTCATTTATGAAGCATACCTTCTCTATCGAGTGCTAAAAGTACAGTGCGTCTCTTTCAAATGCAAATCATTCTAATGAAATTACTCTGTTTAATCCAGTGTATGACCCTGATCCTGAAATGCTCAGATGAACTATTGCAACCACTGGAGCTCCATTTAAATTGATGCAGCTCCCTGTCAGTGCAAGATCAGGGCTGTTCTAACATGGCTGCCGATACTTTTAATTCAGATGTAGGCGGCCCAGTGCTGCAAGGTGTTTTATTAGCTTCATTTTCCACAGGAATCAATGAGAGTAGTGGGCTGAGAGTCCCGTTCAGGATTTTTCCTATAATATAGTTAATGCAGTAATAATAACTATCATTATGCATGTTGAATTTTGCATCAGCTAACTTTTTTGGTGTGTACTAGAAATAAAATTATTAATGTCATCTATATGGCATTTTAAGTAACAAATATACAGTTGTGTGGGTATTAAGGAAAGAATGGTAAATAAAGATAGTTCATTATATTTTCCCTCTTTTTAAATGCAGGTTAGTCAGCATGTGATGCCTTTGGATGAGCAAGAAGAATGGATGTATAATTGTGTGCATTCTCTCTTACCTTAAACACCATGTTTAGAAAATTGTACTTTCTTGGAGCTACAAAAACAACCAAAAACTAAATCAGGATCGTCTTGTGATTTATAGAAAAATTGATTGATCTTATCTACTTCAAAACTTAGAATGATACCAACCATTTATTTCATATCTATGCTTTGCTCCCATGGTTTCAGCTATTCAAGCCAATGAATCACGTGGCCTGACTTCATCCTGTCCAGTCCCTCACATCTGACTGCCAGATACAGCTTTTCGGGACTATGAAGCCTGCAGCCACAAGTTCCCCTCCATCCCCGCCCACTGATTTGAGGGAATTAGAAATATAAATGTTTTCCTTTGTTGGAGGGCGGGGGGGGAGTATCTAGCACTTTTTCTTGTGAAGCCAACCTTGAAAGCAGAAATCAACTGGGTAATTAAAAGGAATAATTACCTGGACCAACTTTCTGCAGCAGCACTAAGCACACACCTGCTTTTTATATAGAATGAATCAGTTATGAGTGTATCCCAAAAAGCCAGCTCACTACACCCTCCTTCAAAGCCTTACCTGGTCTTGTCCACAATCATAGACAGGAGTCATTTACCTGGAGTGGAACCACAAATTATTGGTTCTCTGCTATGCCTTACAAATGCCAGAGCCAGCTCTGCAGTCTTTCCTATAGTCTGCTGTGCAGTCCAACATGTGCAACTGCCTTTCGTCCAACTGCTCCCCCTTTTTGGCTATCCCACCGCTATCTCAAATTCCTTGGGTCAAAACCTGAGCCTCTCTCTCTACTCTTTACCTTATTGTTACCACTGACAACTTCCCTCCATCCATGTCACACCACCTCTGATTTTGCTGTCAGCGTTGACTCCTCTCCTCCTTTATATCCGGGTTTTTGGCATATCCAATTTCTTCCTCCTCCACAGATCTAAAATCTGCCCGTCTTCTCTGTCATTGTCACTGTATTAAAAATTTGACCTTCTGTTAACTTTTATCTTGATTAATGTTTGTACCACCTCCATGCTTCTCTCCTCTCCACTCTATCCAAAATGCTGCAACTAAAATCTTCCTCTCTCTTGAATCCCTTCACTGGCTTCCACACTTTATCCAGCTCAGACTCCTTATACTCCTCTTACAGTGCTGTGCTTCTCCACTTCAGTCTTTAAGTCTAGGCCTACACTACCACTTTGGTTGGTATAATTTATGGTGCTCAGGCGTGTGAAAAAAACACACTCAAGCAACATAAATTACACAGACAGAGACGCTGATGTGGACAGTGCTATGTCACCAACAGAACTTTTCTTGCCAAGATCTTACAGTGGTGCAGCTGCTGCCAACTCACCAGTGTACACATGGCCTTAGTCTCTGCTCCGATGCCCTCTTGAACCCTCTTTCACAGTCTGCTTAGTCCTTTCCTCTTAGTGCTTCATCTCCTTCTTTCAGTATTGACTTCATGCCTTTTTTTGTATATGAGCACACTACAAAGACAATACTTACATAGCTATGTCAGTATAACCCTGTAGTCTGGATGCAGCTTATACTAACAGAAGGGCTTTTTCCATCCAAACTCCACCATCTCAAATGATGGTAGCTACATAAGTGGAAGCACTCTGTCCACATAGCTGCGTCTATACTGGGGGTCAGGCTGTTCTTCCTCCAAAGCTTGCTGACAGACTTCCTTTATTATGAAGACAAGTACTTAGTTATTGTTATGCAGTCTCTATGAAAAATTACTAGTATGCTGAGTGAGGAATGTTGAAAGCTTTATGGTATTATGCAATCATGTGTGTTTCTTTCTCACTTTCACCCCTGCAACCCTCTTGACTTTATTATGCAGCTGGCCAATGTAGCTATGTTGAGCTAATTTTTAAGTGTAGACTAGGCCTGTGTTTAAAATAGCTTCCTCTTCCCTGTGTACTAGGCACCCTCCCTTTGCTCCTCCTTAAAGCTCACTGCTATGCGGACCTCTTCCCACTCATACCTGATCCTTAACTGCTTCTGTTGTGTTTAATTGACATGATCAAAAACCTCTTGAAGCAGGTCCTTATTTTGTGACATGTTTGTAAAACATCATTGGCACCACCAAAATAATAATGCTTATTTATAGTTTTTGATGCTGTACACTTTACATTTATAAGTCTTTTTACATTTTGTGACATTATTTCTCTACTTTTGGTGTCTGTCCATAAAGCAGATTCCGTGGTACAAATACTGCTTTATCCAGTAATAAGAATAGAAGATTGCTATATCTCTTTTATAAAATACTGCTGCTCAGGCACTGCATTCAGTTGATTTCATCCGCCTTAATAGTTAGGCTTAGAAATATTGAAAAGGAGCCATCCCTTATAATTACAATATGCTGGGTATGAAAATGAGGGAGGACGATAATCGGAAATGGATAAGAAGTGTAACTGATAAATTGATAAAGTCCCCCAGATTGTTACATAGGGTCATAATCCAATAAGCCCTGTGAGAAAGATGAAGCCTTTGCTTTGGGTTCTTAGCTGCTGACTTGAGCTAACTATCTTCGGGGGGGGGGGGGGGGGGGAAATAAAGAAGCTAGGTGTGACACCCAGAAACAAGTTGAAACAAATTACACAAAAAAATCAGAGGCTGTCTGACACTTTGCAGTTTTTATAGTTGTTTTAAGTGTCAACATAAAGAACTCTGACATCAATGACTGGCTTCTTAAAAGAGGTCTGTTTAAAATAGGTATTACATTTATGTGACCTTGTCTGACCAGTAACAAGTAGCCTTAAAGCTATATTTATCCACCAGCAACTCTTGGACTTGGACTTATTCTGCTGTAACAGTATATTAGGCGCGTAAATGTCAGTTATGGAATAAGAGCGCTGGTACACGACGACTCCTGTAGGTACCAGTGCTTAGACAATCCTTGTGATTTTTTAAAAAATCTGTAGAATGGACAATAAAGGTTCATTTTCAGTATCATTTGGGAAAAGTATAGGTTATAACAAGGCGCTTTGTAAATGTTTAACATATTGGGCATGAAAAGCTTAACCAGTCAACATTTAGAACTCTTGTCTAAGGGCACTGTGAAAGGATGGCAACAGAATACATCTTTGAAAGGCTTCATAGTATGTAAACAGTCACTGGAAGTTTCACATGATTCCACTAAGAAAAAGCTGGCAGATTGACTGGGGAACAATAATGATAACAATAAATGCAGAACACATGACTTATGAGGAGCAGCTGAGGGAACTAAGCTTGTTTAGTCTGCAGAAGAAAAGAGTGAGGGGGGATTTGATACCAGCCTCCTGAAGGGGTGTTTCAAGGGGGGATGGAGCTAGGCCATTCTCAATGGTTGTAGATAACTGAACAAGGAGCGATGGTCCCAAGTTGCAGTGGGAGAGGTATATGTTGGATATTAGGAAAAGCTTTTTCACTAGGAGGGGTGGTGAAGCACTGAAATGGGTTACCCAGGGAGGTGGTGGCATCATCATCCATAGAGGTCTTTAAGGCCAGGACTGATAAAGTCCCGGCTGAGATGATTTAGTTGATTTATTGTTGGTTCTGTTTTGAGCAGGAGCTTGGACTAGATGACCATCTGAGGTTTCTTCCAATCCTAATATTCTATGATTCTAATAAGACTTGCTAGATACAATGGTATGAAATGCATTTTTCCTTTCCCTGCCTTCTCCATGTTTGTAAAATCATAGTCCAGTCAGTTGTAACAGGACTCTGTCTGATTTTCCATGTATACTTATTTCAAGACTGTTTTGCAAAAAACACTTGGACAAATTTTCTGCGAATTTTGCAGAAACCAACTTCTTTGCCTTTGGAGTAAATTTTCTGGCCACCAATTTTCCAAACCAAAGTCACAAAGAAACTGAAACATGCTTGGATAACAATAGACTGCCACCTTAGCTACAGACATATAAAACATCCATAATGAATGGAGGCACCAGGTGTAGTTCATGCCCACCCAGTCCCTGACATCTTCTGGGCCAGCTGGTCCAACCCAGGGACAGGGTGAGCCAGCGTGACTGGTTGCTCTGCTCCAGGGACAGGGCTGGATGACATGCAATATGGCTTCCAGCATGGCCTTCAGGCCGCACCAGAAGCTGTACCGTGTGCACCTGTCAGCCCCACCGCCCCCAGGGGCCAACCAGCCAGGGTAGGGCTGGGGGAGAACACCAATAGGGGTGGCCCAGGGGCCCTGTGGCCCCCAATCAACCTCATAGGAAACAAGTAGCAATATTGTATCTTCCTTAGCTTTTCTTGTAGCTTCATTGTCCCTCTGCTCCCATGCCTTTTTTCCCCAAACCCCAATTTTTCTCTCTAAGGGACTGGTTCCTTTACCAGATCTTGATATTCAGTCTCTGAGGCCCAAATTCTGCAAAGACTTCTGCCTGTGCTTACCTTTCCAGCCACCTCTGGTGAGCCTGGATAAATTACCTTAATTCCTTGATTTCAGAATGAAAATGAGTACCTTCCTGCTTGTGACACAAAAGCACATTCCAAGTGCTGCTTCACCATTTGAAGGTTAAGGAGTAGCACTGTAAACAGCTGTAGGCTGATAATCCATTATGTTCACTTTCCCTTGGGAGCTATAACAACAAAATATGGCGCATCTATAGTGCCTTGCATCTGAGAATTTCAAAATACTTTGCAAACAATTAATTATTCTCTACGGATAGGTATTATTGTAGCTGTTGTACCTGGAGAACCAAGGGAAAGAGATGTTAAGTCACTTGCCAAGGTCACATAATGAATCAGAAGAACCAGGAACTGAAGTTGGGTGTCCTGGCTCCCCTGCTCTGGTCTCTAGACATACTGGGTAAAATCATGAGCTTTTGGAAAACAATGGCAAAATTCCCATTCATTTCAAACAGGACGGGGTTTCACTCACTGCTTACATATATCAGAGTTAACTGCAAGTCTACAGAGCATTGGCAGAAAATAAAGTTACTCAAATCATATTGTGTGAAAATCTCTGTAATACAAGTATGCATTGCTAAACTTGAAAAGAAAGTGTATGTTTGTTGGTATCCATTTAAAAGAAAGAAAAGCAGACACCCTGCTGCCCAGCCTCAGGTTAACAATGGCCATTGACTTTGGCAACAAGCTAGAAGAACAGGAAGAAATTGATCTGAGCATTTAAAACAATTACTTTACCTTCGCATGTTAGCTCTATTATTTCTTCCTTTTCCAAATCTACAATTACAAAAAATCACTTTAATTTTGAACAGATGCTGTTCCATTGGGGATGCTGTAGTGCATAAAAACTAGCCTATGTAAGAAGCATTGGTAAAAGGTTCTGCAGAAGGCTAACATACTATTGTAACATACAACTTGCCATCTAGGAGATGCCATTATTATGGGTTATATTAAGCCTCATTGAAATGGTAAGGGATTGTAACCACCAGCCATCATTTAAAATTGTTATAAGAAGCCAGTAAACTCCTTTATGGAACCAGGTAGCTTAAACAATTGGGGCCTCAGACCAAAACACAGACATGTGCTAGGCCACCCAGGATTTTGAGGTATGTGGCCTGAGAGTATGTGTATTGTTTTGAGGAGAGGGATAGGAGTGAGAGAGGGACTGAAGCAGGAAAAGACCACAGAGAGAAGGAGCAGAAAGCTAGGGCCCAACCTGGACCAAGCACTAGGGCTATGTCTACACTGGCAATTTAAGTTGACTTAAATTAAGCCACGTCCACACTAGGCTTTCATTAAGTCGATTTAAGAAATTCCTTAAGTCAACTAAATGAAAACTTAAGTTGACTTTGTTCTTTCCACTCATTATGTCGACTTAAGGACAGTGTGGACATGGAGTAACCCTTAAGTCAACTTTATTAAGTCAACTTAAGGGTGGTTAGGTCGACTTAACAAAGTGGACTAAGTCGACTTAAAGCTAAGTCGACTTAGTCCACTTTGTTAAGTCGACTTTAAGAATAAAGTCGACCTTATTAAAGTCGACTTAACTTTTCTAGTGTAGACATAGCCTAGGAGCATAGCCCTGAATAAAAGCTTAGAGAGAACAAGCTTCTGTGGGTAAGTGCTGGGTAGAAGAAGCCTGGTCTATTTTGGGGGCAGTGATGCCCCTGAATACAAGGTGCCTGCCCTAAAGAGTTTCCAATCAAAAGTTGTCCTTTTGTAACCCTTCACATCTTCTATTCATTCCACAGCCTTCATTGAATGAATGCTCACATTCACACCACTTTGGGGGTCGGCATTATCCCCTTTATACAGATAGGGTAGAGAGTGGGGTAAGAGCATGTAGTTGGTATATAAATAGATCTGTTTTGCACTACAACAATAATACAATACACTCTGGCAGCAGAGGTCTATAGCTCCAAGTATCCATGACCACACTGGACGCCTTTCTTCAAAGTGCTCCACAGAGTTATTACTGATTTGGTGCAGGCAGGTTAATCATGGCTGACTGAGTGATCGCCACCTGTCCAGGACTGGGCAGCATCCCCTCCTGACCTCAAGCCCAGTCTTCAAAGCTTGATTTGCAGGAACTTTGTCTCTGAGGCAGGCAATGTGACCTCCAACTGTGGTCAATGATTTCTCTCCTCTCCAGGCCAGTTCTCAAAATTATATCCCTATATTGCTGATTAAGTCAAAGCATCTTATCCGCAGCAGTCACTGCTGGCAACACGCATGAAATTCTCGACTCCTGGTGTCTTGATTAGGTAATATCCAATCCACACAAAAGGATCAGAAGCAAGCAGCTTTGATAAACCCACACTTTTGTATAGCGTTTCACTGTCGTTTGGTTTCAGACCCTATGCAGGTCCTTCATGGCTGAAGCTGTTTAGCCATATCCTCTTAGGACATCTGGTTGCAGCTGCTGGATGACACTTTACAGCCTAGAGATTAAATCATCTGCTACTTCCATGGTTTGTTCTGAAGTATGTACAACTGGTGTCACAGCTTTTGGACCCACACTCTGGATTCTTGTCTTTGCCTGAGAAACCTTTAAGCTCAACCTCTTGCTGGAAGCTCTCTAGTCCAATGGTTTTCAAACTTTTTCCTTGGGACCCACTTGAAAAAAAAATCGTTTATGCCCATGACCCAACAATTACATCTTTGAGCAATGCATTCCAGTCTTTTGGCAGCAGGGGGCGCCGCAACCCAGTTCGTGAGGGTCTGTGACCCAATATTGGGTCCCTGTGTTTGAAAACCACTGCCCGACTCTAGAGCATCTCTTCTGAAACCTAACAAGGAGTCCTGCGGCACTTTTAAAACCTACCAATTTTTCCCGAACTAGACTAACAACGGCTCCTCTAGATCCGAAATCGTTTGCATCCTGATCAAAGGGAATGAACACACTGAACCTAGCTATGCAGCCTGCACTGACCTAGATTATGGGCGGTGCCCAAGCTTGGCAAGGGGAAAAATACCCTGAGCGCTCTGATCCTCATCTCCTCCTGTGGTTGTGTAATCCAGGCGCCTCGCTCCTCCAGGCCCAGTGTGTGGGGCTGGGGGTGCCAGGGAGCAAAGGGAGGCCCCTGATCTCCGGCCTGTGTCTTTAAGAGGGCGGAGGAGGCGGCTGCTGACAGCAGCAAGCCCAGCCCCACTCCGGCAGGAGGGAAGCAGGGAACGTAGCCGCCAGCCTTGCACTGCAGCCCGGAGGGACGCGCCCGGCACCATGGTGAAGATCGTGGCCGTGCGGACCCAGCCCTACCTGGACCAGAAGCCCGGCACCAGCGGGCTGCGGAAGCGGGTGCGCGTGTTCCAGACCAGCGCCCACTACACCGAGAACTTCGTGCAGAGCATTCTCGCCACCCTGCCGCCGGCCGAGCGCCCGGCCGCCACGCTGCTGGTGGGGGGCGACGGCCGCTTCTACATGCGGGAGGCCATCGAGCTCATCGTCCGCATCGCCGCCGCCAACGGGGTAGGGCCCCGCCCGATGCCCGCCCCGCCGCCCGGGGAGATGGTGCCCCCTAGCTCCCGGCGAGAGCCGTGCTCCCTCCCCGGCAGCCGCGGGCGGCGCGGCGTCCCTAGCCCGGGCCTGCTTTCCCCGCACTGCGCCGCCCCCTGGCGGCAATATCGGTCTGCTCTTGGTCCGGCGGGGGTGCGGGTGCGAGGGATCCGGAGGGTGAGATCGCTGGGCCCCCCTCCAGGTCCCTGCCGGGTATCGATGCCCCCCGGTGTCGGTAGCTGCGGGGTTTGCACCAAGCTCCCCCTTTGCTGGGGCCCGGGCGCCACTGCTGCTCAGTCACCTTGGGGAAAGGCATTGGGCCTGATGCTCTTTGACATTTAAGTTAACCTTTCAGGCATTAGAGATACAGTTTCCCTAGCTCGCTGCAGCGGTGCAGGCAGCCAGTACTCAGCCTGGCCAAAGGTTATTCTTATTTTCTGTAGGGGGAGTTTGGCACCTTGCAGGGCCAGCCTGCCTGCCTGCCTGGCTCCTTGAAACCAGCTTTCTGATCTGCATGGCAAAAACTTTCCCTGTTGGTTGTTTTCTGGGGTGTTTGCTCAGTTGCACACTATGGCCTGGGTTGTGCTAAGGCCCAGAGTTCCTGCTTATGGTTAAGAAAACAGTTCTCATCTTATTATACCTCTGTCGCCTCCCACCCTAGTTTTACTTAACCTTGCACTGGAAAATGGGGCCTATTTTGCTGTTAGGGCAGAAGGCAGGAATTGTCTCTTTCCAGCAGTGAAACCAGTTCCTAACACCAGTAAAAATAAAGTTGTAATTATTATTATTAGTGGTAATTATTATTAGGATATGAAATGAGTTCTGCCCAGGCCTGCCCTTTACACAAGGGCTAACAGAAACAGGAAACTGATGAAATTTTCTGCACCAGTAAAATGGAAGTAAATTGACTAATTATGTAGCAGGTATTGTTAGTAAAACCTTGGAAGTGGGAATATGGATTTTTATTAATGATATCTAAGGTAACTGGGAAATGTATTCTAAGGATGTGGGTGTGCATAGAGATTCAGCAGAGAAGCTGAAATTCTGAACTGTAGAAGCAATCAGATGTCTGTAACTAAAGACAAGGCTATGTAACTTTCTCAGTACTGGATCATAGTTGTAGTTTTTCAATAAATAATTAGCAAAAAAAACCAAAAAAACGAAAAACCTCCACATGAGCTATTTGGGATGGAGCGGAGCATTTGGATTCAAAATATGGGAGACTGATCAATGTTAACAGTGCCCCAGGACATCTTCACCCTGCAGGTTGCGTATGTGATGCTGCTAGGACATCAAATCTGTGGCGGTGACCCGTGCCTCAGCAGGCTAGTTACGTGAAATCTGACAAATGGATGATGCCACACTGTTCTAGCCCAGGTCTCCTGGCTGTTAAGGTGCTTCTCATCAGCTTGAGATGGTCTCCTTTGTTGAGCGGTGCGTAGGCTGAGATGAAGGTACAGTTACAGTCAGTCACTGCAGCAGGGTAGGAGCACGAGCAATAAAATCCTATTGGAACCAGTAGTATCTCACAGGGTAAAAATGTAACGTATAAGAAGAATCATATAGACCTTGGTCTTTATATTCTCCTTATGACGGCTGCTCACTTTGTAACTGTCACTCAGTGCCCAAGCTTGTCATTCATTAACCAGAGTGGCCCTACCATGTACAGAGTGATTACAGTAGTGAATGGAGGAACTTTTATTTTTAATTTAAAAAAAGCTGTACTGGAGCTGAATTTTTTTAGAGTGGAAATGCAGACATCTGAAACGTTAATGTGTAGCATATGTACCTACCTGCACTGTCAGTGAAGGGGGGGGGGGGCGGGAAGTCTCATGAACAAACAAATAGTGGAATTAGTTTTAGCAGGATAAAGGACTGGTTTAGCCAAGTTTTTAGAAGCCTACCCGGCTGTAGTGGGATCTGGCACTTTTCCAGGAGGCTGGTCACTGCTCCACTGGTCATGCTTCAGTCCCCGCTCCAGGGCCCACAAGAGTTATGAAAACTAGGCCAGTTTGCATCCTAAGCAGGTCTTTTGTTAGGTGTGATTAGTGCTCTTGCACTTCCAAATAACTCTTGCGTCTCTGAGTGCACTGTAGTGACGACGTTTTATCTAGAGAAAATGACCCTCCTTAGAACAAGAATTTTGTAGTTTGTGACTATGGCATTACCCGTACAACATAGTGTCTGGGGAGAACAAGCCAGTGCGTTCTTCTTGCACCCTGGTCCTGCAAACGTGTGTGTGTGTGTGTGTGTGTGTGTGTGTGTGTGTGTAAAGTTATTTGTGTGTGGCAGGAGTGGGGTCTAGCAAGGATTAACGCAATCACCATCCACATCCTTCAGAAACCATATTAGAAGGATATGCTTGTAACCCCAAACTACAGAAATATTTCCCTTAAGGATGGTCCCTTTTCTTAGCTAAGCTGTCACCCTGGTCCATACAGCTGGGGTTAGTTATTCGGAACCTTTAGTTAGACAGCTGTCATGAGGGGTGCTCACTTCCCTGAGTAATTGGCCTTGGTTAAACTAACACTGGGCTTGGAGAAAGGGAGATGCTCTGGAAAGAAGCAGCGAAACATGAAGCAAAAGAGGAAGAAAAGAAGTGATACAGATTATGTGGGCTAGGAGCCTGCAGGAAGGACTATATGAAGGAGGAGGACTTACTTTATACTGAGAAAGCAAAGGTATTAACTAATTTTAAAAAACAAATGAACAGCTACTGCCTAACGCATCAGCAGAGTGATCATAGCTGAAGATTTCAAGCTGCAGTATTGTAGACCTGCAATTCCTTGAACCATCTTCTGAGGCAGGCTTTGTAGTTGTTCCTTTGTAAAGCAAGTGAAAAAGAATATCACTAAGGAGATAGCTACTAAAGAGAAATTTGTCATGCTTGAAAGAACTAAATTTCACATTACACACTGGCAGATCGAGAATGCAGCAAAACTTTAAGAAAGAGTTTGGTAGACTTTTTAAAAAAAAAAAATTTTTTTTTTTTTTAAAGTGCAGCTTCTCGCTTCTGCTAAACTGGAGAGGAGAAAAACAGAGCAAGAGAGATGACCATAAGTTAGTGACCAGGAGGAGATACAGTGTAGAATCCAAAGATCTAAGCAAGTTTGGTATGATTAGAAGCCAGATTTAAATTGCATGGTAGAAATCTCAATTCTTGAGGCTAAGCCTCTCACAGGCTCAGATGCAATAGTTTAAATGAACTGCAAACTCAAAGAAATTTCTCCCACTCATAGTTTTGAGGATATTGGGAAGATCCTGTGGATTGTGCCTTTCTTCTCTGGGAAGATGTGATATGCTCAGTACCTAGTTTTTGCTCTGGCACCCTGCTCTGCATTCAAGACTAGATCTGAAGAAGAAGGAAGAAAAGTTACACCATGACATGTTACTTCCGCTCTGCTATCAGAAGTTATGTCTTAGATAAGAACTGAGTTGTTAATATTAAGATCTGGTATTTACTCATAGAATCTTAATGAGCACACCCTGAAACGTTAATCAAAATGTTGCCTCATGAAGGAATTTTTCTCTAGAATAACCAAGCACTAAGTGCTCCCTTCTCCTTTTCTCCTTTTCCCCCTCCTTGGTGCTCTCAGCATAGTATCTGACACCTTAAATTGTCCTCCAGCTTTTGTCCCTAGCTCTCCATCCTCTGTGGCCAAAGTACAGTATAGCGGAAGAAGCATTATAAAAACACGGAGGCCTACTTTCAACTAGAGATGAAGATGCTGTAATCCAGTAGATCTGTAGTAGATCAGTAGATCTGACTTTCATGGCCCAAAGCTTCCTCAGGGCTTTCAAAACACAGCCGGTGTGAGGTGATGGTTACACACCTTTTGTTTCCCTCAGAATAAGAGCTGCCACCACACCATTGCCGATACTCTCACTGTTCATGGTTGTTCAAGTCCTGAATTCAGATGAGGTTCAGAAGATGCTCACTTACCTATATGTATAGATGGGAGGGCTTAATCTTCTTTCTTAGCACTTTTACACTAGCATTGCTCCCTTCATTTCAATGGAGTTACTCCTGGTTTATATCCATATAAAAGGACCTATGACTATCCCGCCTCCAGCCATGACCAGTCTGGAACTCTTCTCTCTAGCTACCGCAGCCCAAAATAATAAACTGGCACTGATTCTGCATGTTGAAGAGGCCATTAAATCTGCTACCCAATTTGCACAACTTCTGCTACCTATCTAGCTTGTATTCTAATTCCCTGTGTAATTCCAGTGCATTGGATCTAAATTCTGTAGTCCCTCTCCCCTTCCACAAACTCTTAAGGTGGGAAGGGCCAAATTTTGCATCAAAGTTTCTGCAGCAACTTGAAATACATTTAAAAACAAGGTTTTTATTGAAGTCATTATGAAAACAAATAATCCAATGAGCATAGTACTACGTGTGTGACTCATGATGATGCTACATTCAGTACAACTTAGTTTTTGAGTGTCTTTCAATTCATTTTATATTGCCTCCAAATAGTCAGTGAGGGAGGTGTTGCATTTGACGCTAACTGTGTGGCACACGTGGTGTGGAAAGGTGGCGGTTTTGGCAGCTATGCTGTAGGATCATTTGGGGCTTTTAACACCTTGTTATGGGGACTGGGGCCAATAATAGTTCAACCAGTGGATGAGAGTTTTGTTTGATCGGTGCGAAGGCTGGCAGTGGAGGAACTAACAAAATCAGATTTCTGCCATGGTGTCAGAAAGTAATTGATCAACTTTAAAATAAATGCAAAATGACTCAAGCAACTGGACCTGGCCCACATAGGCAGTGTTAGCTATAGGGCAGCCCGGGCATTTGCCCAGGGCCCCATGCCTGGAGGGGGCCCTGCCTGCAGGGGGGCAGGGTGCATACCAGGAGCTGGGGCTGGGCTAGGGTAAGCCTGTAAGTCTCCTGGCTGCCTGTCTGGCACACACTCACATGGGGCAGGGAGCCAGCCAGCTGAGGCTCCAGGCTGCCAGCCAGCTGAGGTGGGGGGCCAGGAGGGAGTAAATGGGTTGGGGAGGCATGCTGGGCAGGGAGCTGGTGGTGAGGTCGGAGGCTGGGGGCAGGTGGAGGGCTGCCGGGGCCAGCGGTGAGGTAGTGCAGGGGCCAGCAGTGAGCCCTGGGGAGAGGCAGCAGGGCCGGCAATAAGGCTGGGGAGGCTGGCGGAGAGGCCGGAGGGAGCTGAGTGGCAGGCATCGGGCTAGGGGGAGATGTCAGTGGGGTGGTGGTGAGACCCTGGAGGGAGGAGATGGGGCCCTGGTGAGCAGGGGGCAAAAGTCAGGGATGGGCCCCCCTCTACATCATGTAAGGAGCTGATTTCACTCTAAAATTTCTCTGGGAGAAAAAAGAGTTTACAAGAAGTTATGAATGCATAATATGGGCCTTCTCTATGTGTGTTAACAAATCATAGACATTGGACTGGGGACCACACTGAATATTTCATATTCACCTGCAGCAGGTAGTCATCTTGGCTATGTCTACACTTATTAAAGTTAGTTCGAATTAACTTAATTCAAACTAGCATGGCCCCGCTGGAATGTTAGTTCGAACTAAGCAAGCACTTGCTTAGTTCGTATTAGCGATCCCCATTCATTTCAATGGGAGGTTAATTCAAACTAAGAAATTAGTTTGAATTAACATGGCCACATTGGTTAATTCGAGCTAGTTAGTTCGAATTAACCCCTTAGTTCAAATACCCTATTCGAACTTAAGGAAGCCCTTAATTTGAACTAACTAAAACTAGTGTAGCCATGGCTTTAGTTAGTTTGAATTAAGCCTCCTTATTTCGAACTGATTTGCCAGTGTAGACATAGCCCTTGTGTATAAAATGTGGAGTGATGTATACTGTAATTCACTTGCAATTCTTTAGGTCCTCATTTAATTCATCTTGAAATAATTTTATACCCTCATGAGGTAGAAAGAACGGCCAGAACAAACGGTATTTGTTCTTTCTTCCTCTGGGCTTCCCCCAAACTGTTTTGATTCCAAACTGATTTTTTTAACTGGAGAACTGATTGTGATAAGGCTATTTTATGAAGTAATTCATGCTCTGCTCTCTCATCTCATAAGATTCTCTGCCAGAAGGTGAATGTCTTTCCAACCAGAACAGTATAAGATTCACTGGCACTGGTCATATAGAACTTAAGCAATGGGGGAAATTGACTTTGAGACTCTTAGTACTGACTGATAATGGCAGAATTTGGTTCTCTGCATTTTTCAGAATCATTCAGGCTTAGTTTGCTACAGCCTGTGGTACTGAAAGCAAATATGCAGAAATAGCAGGAAAAGGAGCTTTTTAACTGTGATTTGCAGTCTAAAGTTTGAATTCTCTGTGAAAACACAGTCTTGTTTATACTCTTTTTTTATCATTAACCAAAGTCAACTGTTAGCAGGAAAAAGAGCATAGTCCTGGCCATGTTCTTGCATCTCCAGTTCCTTTTGGTAGCAAAGTGGAAAACAGTACTAGGAAATATTCAACAGCTTTGTCTCTTTAAAAACCAGCGGGGAGGGGAGAGAATCCAGGATTTTGGCAGAGGAGGTGATCTCCCTCCTCTCAGAACAAGGGCCGCATTGGCAGGGCAAGTGTGGAGACATTAGGCAAAATCCTGGGCTACCGAAGCCAATAGCAAAACACCCACGGAGTACAATGGGAGCAGGATTTCACCATTCTGTCTAGAGAAGAGAGCTTAGTGCAGCCTCAGACCTTTTCTCTTTCTTCTGAGACTATCGACAGGCGTATTCATTTTAGTAGTGATTTTTCTTCCCCGTTCAGGGATAAGCTATGAAACAGCTATCTGGTGAGAAAGAAAGGAAAGCGCCTTGTGTCCCATGCTCAGTGTCATTCCCATCCAAGATGTATTGCAGACTGTAGTAGCTGAATTTCACTGCTACTTAATTACACGTGCGTGTGTATGTGTGTGTTTGTACAAGTGTAAAACACTGAGTTCATAGTGGCTTTTTCTCCCTTCCACTGGGCTCATATTTTCATGTAAATCTCTCCCATGAAAGAAAAGGTTGGGGGGGGGAGGGGCTGTTCTAAGAGTTTACTTTTTGCATGTGCTTGAGTAAGGAGGCATTTCAAGGGACATCCTATGATCTCATAGTGCCATCTGGGAGTGAGAAGGGAAACTGCTTGCCTAGGTATTTTAATAAATACCAGTGGGAATTTCCTATCTAAATCCCCCTGCCAGGATCAGAAAGCAGACCCAGTGTGCGAACTGAGTACGTACTAAGTCCTTTTGTTAGTCAACCCTGGGAATTGTTTTTCCACTTCTGTACCACAAGAGGGAAACCTATACCTAAGAACTTAATCATGGTGCTTACGCATATCAGGAAAAGAGGTATTGGCTAATAGCTTTAAGGATGTAAAATTATTTTATTTGGCTACTTAGCCTGTTTCTTCTCTGCAGTTACCTAAAACGTGCAGTTGTGTTAGTTCTGTGGTATAGTAGCTGGACTCTAATTTTTGTTTTGTCTGGTAACTAAATTCTGACCCTGAATGGCTGTGCAAACTAAAATGGTGAGGTTGTTCCCTTCCTGATGGTCAAAAATATGCAGCAGTCTAAAAGCTTGGTACATCTTGTGTGTTGTGTTCTGCCCACATCGATGCAATGTCAGAATGTTGGTTTGAATATATTTAGTTAACCAAACCCTGACTCAGGACAGAATTCCACGGTAATCCCCATATGCAGAAGAAAAAAAAATCTCTTTTGGGAAAGAGAGCTAGTTATGCTAAAGAACCAACATAAAATTTTTTTTTCCTTTTTCGAGTTCTTCAGTTCCTTGGGCTGCTTATTCAGAGCCAAATTCACAACACAAAATAACTAAAGAAAAGTACATTTGTCTGGAGTACTCCTTCAAAGAATGCAGGGTAATTTTTTCTATACAGCAGAACTCCCTTTTCCAAGAGAGCGCTCCGAAAAGGGGTGGAGAACTGCTCAGGCAGCCCCCACCTTGGAGTGCAGCCTGATCTCACAGGTTCCACTTGCCGCTCAGGCTCAGCTCTTAAGGGGTATGCTTTGTCTACATTCAGAGACTAGAAGAGAGTGCCGCTCTAGTAGTGCGGTTGTCTTCCTCCCTTGTATTTTTTCCGTCTGTTTTGAATGAAGCTGCAGTGAGCCCAACTCTTTGTTAGTTTCTAATTTGTATAATACCACCATCATCTATACATCTCTGGGAACAGCGGGTGCTAACTTTAGGCCTCAGATCTGCAGCCACTTCAAAGAAATAATCCCCACAGAACGCTTGGCAAATGGTTGCAACAATTAAATTGTATTGAGGTTTTTTTTTTTCTTTTATAGCAGGCAGGTTGGACTGTAATGAAGAGAGGGTTCATAAATTGCACAATTCATGTTTTTAAAATGTTTAGAGATGCTTGGACAAAAATCCCACAGAAGCACACAATATTGTTGAAGGTGTTTTTGGTTATTTTTAACCAACAAGTGAATTATATGGAATTCAGAAGAATTGTACAGTATCCATTTTAAGAAAGTTGGCATCTTGCCAGGCCAGATGGCAGTTCCTTGGGATTTTAAATAATTTGCCATTCTGTTCTGCAAGTTTTTAATCACCTTGTGTCAATATTCACAGTTTTATGCAAATATAGTTTTCCAAAAGAATAGCATTCTGTGAAGACCTTGGGGTAAATTTTACTCTTTGTTGGACTGGGTCAGTCTGGAGTAACTCCATAGAAACTGTTGGAGTTACTCTGGATTTTCCCAAGTGGAATTTGGCCCAGTGTGCCCAACAAGTTACTCCAATGTTTATTAGACGAAAGACATTTAATTAAGCACTCTAACTTAATAGTGGCAATGGAGAAATTATTGGCTGTCAGAATGATAGTGATGTACGGAAACTGTAGGTAACTAAGATCTTCTGACTGCCATTTTAAGAGTGACCTTTAACTTGCTGGTCTCCACAAAATAACTAGCTGTGTATAGCTGTGCTTCCTGAACATTACTTCTCAGTATTCACTTCCCAATGAGGAGTATATGACAGTGAGAGCCACAACTGCAAACCTGGCAGGACTTTATAAATCTGCTTGTCTGTCTAAAACAATTCCAGCTCTGCATTGGTTTAAAGAGAAGAGCCTGGCAACAAATCAGTGCTTTTGGCTGAAGGGCTGACCTACTAAACAGCCTCTCTTGCCGTCCCCATCCTAAAACATAACTGGACAGAATTAACACTGCTGTGGTCTAGCCTGGGATAGTACAAGAACTAAACAGAACTACTACTGGCCCAATCAGAAGACTGTGGAGAACACAGAAATCTCCTTTTTCTTTCCATTTTCATGAGGGAGCACAGTGTGGAATCAGATGTATTCTCTCTGACAGTGATCTTGCAGAACAAGTGCAAGAAAACTTCTTCAGTTACAGAAACCACATTCAGCACAAGGTTCAAGGAGCTATTTTTGGGTGCTTGACTGCTTCACTGAACTGGTGTCAAGATTGATTTTTTTTTCTTTCCTTCACCATCATTTATTTTAAATGTATTTACGTGAAAAAGGAACATGGAAGACCGTCCTCTGCTTATATTGACTTTGCCAACGGTACCTTACTATGATCAGAAACCGGGAACAAGTGGATTACGGAAGAAAACCTATTGTTTTGAGACCAAGACAAACTACCTGCAGAATTTTATTCAGAGTATATTTTTTTCCATTGATCTAAGAGATCGACAAGGATCTACTGTGGTAGTTGGAGGAGATGGGAGATATTTTAATAAATTGGCAATAGAATTGATAGTTCAAATGGCTGCTGCCAATGGGGTTGGTATTTGATAAATATGGCTAAACTCCCAATATTGTAGCTGATCTAAGCAAAAGTATAAAGTCTAGTAATTAAGAGGTGTTCTAATTTTTAATTAACGCATTTCCCATTGCCTTTTAAATGATTGCTGTTGCCTAACTGAGAGTTATAGATCGCCGTTAACTGCTTTAATGAAAAATTACCTTTAGTGATATTGAAATTACCCAATTTAATTTTTTTAAAGCAATGCTCCCATTTAGCTTTGACTAGAAGTGAAAATACATTAGCATTTGGATGGAAAGATATCGAAATATTAGCATGAATATAAATATTGTTAGTTGCTCATTTTGTTGACTTGCCACAAATTATTGGCATTTATGCATTTTGTAACTAGCTTCATCAGATCACTGCCATTGTTAGTAAGAAAGTGATTGGTAGAGAGATGGGCTCTGTGTGTTCAGTGACAGCTCAGCTTCACTCTGAAAAAGCAGTTTCATTATGGTTTGAACTGCTCAACAAACAAAAAGGTAAAACCCAATGTTTGCCGTTTTGCAATAGATACAAATAGCTATATTGGGAGTGTCACCAGAGCATTTGAAAATAAAGAAATCATGTGGTTTTTGCAATACAGTTGGACCCTTTTATAGTGAACTGCAGTTGTGAAATTCCACATGTTGGCAGTAGAACAAAAGTTCTAACCTTTCAGGGCAGTGCAGTGCAGTTTTTAGTGGAATTCTGGATATTAGGTTTTTTTCTGTGGGAAAGGCAAAGATTCCACTGAAGATTTACTATTCACAACCCTGTAGTCCTAACTGCGGAGCAAAGTGCTCAGAGGCAACTCCCTCGTGTGAACACGATGGAAGTGAATTAAAAGCAGGCTTGGAAGGGTTTTTATTGGTCCATTTCACTGTACATACACAAACTGATGGATGGAAAAAACATTTCCAATCACAAAATTGAAATTTCCAGATAGGCAAATAAGAAAAATGTTGCTTGTGAACTTACTAGAGTTTGATTTAAGGATATTTACTTTTGATATTTTGACCTGTGTTGACAATTTAGTAGCTATAAAGCTCTAACATTTTGATTCTCAACAGCTATTGTCATTAATTATTGTTTGACAACTCCCCCCATACTTTCCCTCAGCAATAAAAACTTAAGTCTATAAATATAGAAAAAAAATGCTTAAAAATAAATATATATGAATTCTGCCAAGTCTAAAATTAACACAAAACTGTATGAGAGTTCTATAAATAGTTACATCTGTACCGTTGCCATTTCTAACTACCACGCTCTAGCAGTCTTTAATATTGTGGATTTTTTTGATTTAAATCTTGATTTTTAGATTGGTCGTTTAGTGATCGGGCAGAATGGAATCCTCTCCACTCCTGCTGTCTCCTGTATTATTAGAAAAATCAAAGCTATTGGTGGCATCATTTTGACAGCCAGTCACAACCCTGGTGGGCCCAATGGAGACTTCGGCATTAAATTCAATATCTCCAATGGAGGTAAAGTTTTCCCCTGTGGCCAACATTTCTTTCGTCATCAGTGAATATATTTCAGTATGGCCAGCAGTATATTTCACTGAATAAAACAAGCGATCTAATTCCCTTGTAAAATAACACTGTCCTAAGAGAAACAGTCTCATCCCTTTGTCTTCTGATGTACCTGTGAAATGCATACTTGTAGGACACCCTAAAAACTCACCTTCCTTTTTTTATTTGTAGGTCCTGCTCCTGAAAGTATTACTGATAAAATTTTCCAAATTAGCAAGACTATTGAAGAGTATGCTATCTGCCCAGATCTGCAGGTGGACCTCGGTACCATTGGAAAGCAGCAATTTGACTTGGAGAACAAGTTTAAACCATTTACAGGTAAGTGACATCTGTGTGCCTGTAAATGTTACTTTAATAGGGCAATTAGTGTGGTAGTTCCTTCATTTGGCAAGGTTATTTAATAGATATTAAGGCCAAAAGGGATACGATCACCTAATCTAGTGTCCTGCTGAACAGACAACAGAATTCCACCCTGTGATTCCTGCATCTAGTACACCTACCCGTGGATGAACTAGAGCGTGGGTGAAATTTTCAGAAGTATCTAAGTGGGTTAGGTCATAAAGCCCACTTTCAAACGTGATATAGGCACACATGGGACTACATCTCATTGACTTTCAGTAAAAATTAGGGTCCCAAGGCCAAGGTTTTCAGAGGTATTTAGGTGCCAAGTGATTTTTTTCAGAAGCCCCTCGAAAGCACCTGTTGTTGAAAATCTGGCCCACATAAGTGGTTGTCACTTTTGAAAGTGAGACTTCTGAAAATTTTTCCCGATCCCTTCATAAAATGGTATCTGATCTGGATTTAAAGATCCCAATTGATAATGAATGCAGCATGCACCACATCAAATGGTTGCAATTTGAAATCTCCTATTTCCAATTTGAACTTTTCTGGCTTCTATTTATTCAATTTTGTTTTGGCTTTTTACATTAGCTTAAAGCATTCTCCAGTATCTGCTATCTGTAGGTATTTATGAAACCATGATTCAATCACCTTGTAACCGTTGTCCTCCAACAAGCACTCTTTTCAGGTATTGTATGTGGTACAAAAAATGTTCACTTTAACATATGTAAAAGTTTAAACAAGATTGTTGGGACCTACTAAAACTAATATAAATGTTATTTCGTTTTGCTACAGTATAATGATACCTTTTGAAAACATGTTAGCAAAATTTGAGCAATTTTGCACCTAGGATTTTTTTTGCAAAAAGTTTTAAAATGTTTTTTGATTTGTTTTGAATTTTTAATCGATTTTTCTCTCTGCATTTGTACTTTAAAAAATCCATTATGTAACAGATTTTCTGTAAAATCAGACCCTTTTTGCAAACTTGCACCTAAGGATGCAGAAGTTGACCTAAAGAATGCTGCATCAACACTGGGCTTTTATTAAGTCGACTTAAGCGCTTCCTTAAGTCGCCTTAATAACGTCCCCTCTTCAGGTCGACTTAAAGCCAGTGTGGACAGGGAATAGCGCTAAATTGACCGTATTAAGTCGACTTAAAGCCAGTGTGGATGACTATGTCTATTGCTAAGTCGCCTTAACAAGGTCGACTTTAAGTCGACTTAAAGCGTAGATGCACTAAGTCGACTTAAAGTCGACCTTATTAAGTCAACTTAACAGAGTTGACTTAACTTGACAAGCGTAGACATACCCTAGGATTTTACATTAATACATTTTCTATTCCATTGCCTTTATGTGGAACAAATTCCACCCTCAGGCAGATGCAACCTTTCTTAATGGTACAGTTGTCACTGCCTTTTAGTAGAAGGTGTATGTCTCACTCTGAGAAATGCTTTGAAAATCCCGCCCTTACTGTGACTGAGAGTAAAATTTAACACTCTAGAATGAAGAGCAGAGAGATGAAGTTTGTACTGGAAACTAATTTTACCTTCAGATTTTTGACTGCTGAGTACAGTGCAAACCAACGGGGAATGGTATTATGTAGGAATAGTGAAAATCTTCTAGAAAGTAGGATTATAACGCGATCTGTGGCCTCGGAGTGTTTTCTCCATTAGGAACTAATACAATGGGGTGTTAAAAGACCTTATTTTGAACGGCAAATCTTTGTGCCAAGGAATGTCGTTATGTTGTCATAAATAGAAAAGTAACCCTTCTGGATAGGATTTTAGACTATCTCATCGGCCTAATCATGGCTAGACTCTGTGTCTTGGTTTTTTTTGGTTCTGCAGTTGAAATTGTGGACTCGGTGGAAGCTTATGCAAACATGTTGAGAAACATCTTTGATTTCAGTGCGCTAAAAGAGCTACTTTCAGGACAAAACCACCTGAAGATTCGCATAGATGCTATGCATGGAGGTATGAAATCATTACTTTCTCTACTTATTTTTTTAGCTGTCTCTTGGAGGGAGAAACTTTGGTGTAAGAACTAACTCTTTTTTCGCTTTCTCTATTTTTCCTCCCTTTGAGAAGTGCGTTTCACCATCTTTAGTCACCAGGAATCCTAATCTGTAGCAGACAGAGCTTTTTGGGTAAAATTTTCAAAAGCATCTGAATGACTTGGGGCACTAATGTAATTGACGTTCCCCAGCAGCCCCCATGCATGTTGATTTTCAATACTGTTTTTGTAAATAAAGAAGCAAAGGTAGCTTTAGAGAGTCATCGAAGCTGTTATAAACTGAGCCACCTACCTTGCCAAGTGTGATGCTCACTCCTTCACCTGCTTTCTCTAACGTAAACACAGAGCAACATTTTAAAAAAAACCTGACATGAACAAGTCTTCCTCTGGGGAGAGGGTGAGGGAAAACACACAGATGTTAGTCACGTTGCTTGATGCACTACTCTAAAGTGCTCAGCTGCAGTGATGAAGTCATCATAAGAACCTATACAGAATACATAGTTATTATTATAGGTATGGCCCAAGGGGAAAGGATCTTATTTGATGAGCTTGTATTTTTGCCTTCCTCTCTCTTGCTTGGCATACTGGGTGGAGTGGCTGAAGACAAAGAATTCTGCACCTTCAGCTGGTCAGTGCTGCACCTGACTGACAACCTCAGAATCCTTGGACAGAAATGAAATGAACCGTATAACACTGAGTAATGCACTGGTTGTGCTTTAGAGAGATGAGCTAAATTCTGAGGAGATGGAAACATCCATGTAAAATACATCTCTGTAAAACGGGGAGCAAGTTCCACACTGAGGGGAAAGAAGGGCAAGTGGTAGCTGGGAAACAGGCAAGAGGAGAGTGTGAGGAGGTGAACGATAAACCAGGGGCTTTCCTCCACCTATACAATACTTGCCCCTGCTTATCAAGGTGAAATTCATGCCATCACTTACCTCACTGAATTTGGCCCCTTCTCACTCATGCTGTCTCCTTAACGTCACTGGAGTCGCTATGGTCTAATGGCAAATTTGGGCCATGGTATATAGAGAACAGATTTTAACTTCCTACTCTTTTAATACAATGTGTGGAAAGCAGCAAAAGCTAACTGCCGTCTTCAGGTCTCTCGAAACTGCAGAATCAGTTACCTAGTTGCTGGCCCGGTCTCTGCTGTTGGTGTATTAACAACTGACAGCTGCTGCTGTAAAGGGAGTGTCAAGATATTAGAATCTGACAGACTTAAAAAAGAATCTGGCTACTGATTTTGTGGTAAATAGAATACGTCCCTTAACAGCAAGGCTGCTTCCGAGCTGCACTGAAAAAATTTTAAGTAGGGATATCAGACATGCTGAATCTTTCCAGTTACTGTTTTGAACTTTAGCTCCAATTTGGGTATTTAACATAATAAAATTCTGTGATCTCAAGACATGAGTCAGGGGGATCTTAGTGGAGGCCTGTGGAAATGCTGCACTGCTCAGGTGTGTCTTGCATTAAAACACTAGTTATTTTGTTGACAGGTAAACAAAGGGTGTAGCCCAATCCTGCAACTAGAGCCATGCAGGCAGACGGTTAAATCCAGGTAAAGTCCCCACAGAAGTCAATGGGGCTCCATAAAGTGTCTGTCCACATTGATCTGACAGCAGGATTGGAGCCTTTAGATTGTAGCTATATAATAAAATATAGAGAGAAATATTTTCATGAGAAGGCTCGTGCACCTGTCCCTTACTGGAGCCTTTGTGGATAATCTGTTCATGATGTTGATACAGTAAATCTTATTCCATGCAGCATTCTTAGCACCCTGTTCCATCTTCTTGATACCACAATCATGCTAGGTCTGAAATTCCATGTGAACTTTTTTTCTTAATTGCCTTGCTTATTGGCATCTGAATATCGAACCGTATTGTTAGATGGTTAGGCTCAAACTTTCTATTTCCACAGGGAAATATATAGATTAGGAGCTTTTGGGGGGGTAGGAAACATCTTTTTGTTCTGTTTTTGTACAGCATGTGGTACTATGACACTCAGGAGCCATCATGGTATTCATAACAAGTTGAGTAACTAAGCTTGATCTGCAGCTGTCTCCCCATTCCAGCAAAACAGACTGCAGAACTCGAACTTATATGCAAATTTGACTCAGTTGTCTTGGGGTTAAACAGGGACTATGGATTTTTCTCGCATTACAACAAGTGATTTGACCTCCCCCTCCTCTATGTGCTGTTCCCCAGTGTTTTGAATCCTAACACCTATTTTGATTTGCTGTTACAGCCTGACCTGATGCTATGTCATACACTCCCCTGCATTTAATCTCCTCCCACTCTGTAACTTTCCTATCTTCAAAGCGTCTGACGAAGTGGGATTTTCTCCCACGAAAGCTCATGCGATAAATAAATCTGTTAGTCTTTAAAAGTGCCACAGGACTCTGTTGTACTTCAGCTTATACTTAACATTAAGCACAGGACGAGTTTCAGCGAACACTTGAGGACAACTCGTGTTCA
The DNA here is from genome assembly GCA_007922175.1 of Pelusios castaneus. Classification (NCBI taxonomy): domain Eukaryota; kingdom Metazoa; phylum Chordata; order Testudines; family Pelomedusidae; genus Pelusios; species Pelusios castaneus. The sequence continues at coordinate 10,590,587 of ML685778.1, read as the reverse complement.
AGTGCTTTGTTGGTTGGGTTCAGAGTGCTCAGCATGTTGCAGGATCAGACCTAAGCAGCCATATACTGCTTTGCTCTACAGTCAAAAGCCCATATGTTTCTGGTGTATTAAAACTGAAGGGTCTTCTTAGTAGCTGAGCAGCCTATGACTGAACCCTAGTTTGAACAAAATGTGCAGCTGGGTGAAGTTCTATTTAAAAATAAAACATGTGGTGTTTTCCTTTGTTTGCCCCATTAGTTGTGGGCCCTTATGTAAAAAGGATCCTGTGTGAAGAGCTTGGAGCACCTGCAAACTCTGCTGTGAACTGTATACCTCTTGAGGACTTTGGTGGCCACCACCCTGACCCTAATTTAACCTATGCCGCTGATTTGGTCCAGACTATGAAGACAGGAGAATATGACTTTGGAGCTGCCTTTGATGGAGATGGGGTAAATGAGCGCACAGCTATTCTACAGACCTCTCCCTCTCCCCAACAATTGTTCTTAACTACAAACAATAGGCCACATGCCTTAGAAGGAAGTGCTGAAATTGGAATAATGAGCATTGGATTCATTGATGCACAGTGTGGACTGGATTTAGCCTGGGCATACGCAGCTAGGACCCCCATGGAAGTCGTGGCTGAACATGACGTTGCAGTCACATGAACCTTGGCAAATGGTAGCTCATCCACATGATGTGTAAAGATGCCAGGGCTAGACAGATAAAATAAGGATGTGCCTCAGGGTGAAAGGGGATGTTGGCTTTGATTTCAGTGGGAGCAGAATAGGACCCATGTGGATTATAGCAATGCTCCAGTGATGCCCGAAGTCAGATGCCCACATGGTACAATTAATAGGAGATGAAAGATTTTCCCCTTTTCCCATTCTGTAGTTATGTATAAACAAAAATCACTTGTCCCTGATAGTAGCTGGTTACAGTGTTTAGAATGAAGTTCAGCCAATGCTTAACAAGCCTTAAAGGTTATGAAAAGAACACGATACAATGCTGCTTAAATGATTCAAAATCCCCCAATCACTTTCATCCAAAAGAAAGTAACTCTGTGGTGCTATATGGTTTTTACAGCGTGCCCTGCAAAATAATGTTTACTCAGACACTTTTGTGTGCAGAGTGGTACCTAGACCTGAATTGTCTGTCCTCCTTTGTCATCTTTGGTAGGATCGGAACATGATTCTAGGGAAGCATGGGTTCTTTGTTAACCCTTCGGACTCCGTTGCTGTCATCGCTGCCAATATTTTCAGTATTCCTTACTTTCAGCAGACCGGAGTCCGTGGCTTTGCCCGAAGCATGCCTACCAGTGGAGCAATTGATAGGTAGGACTTGGAGTATGGGGGCAATTTTTAACCTTTTGTGGTGGGTGAATTTTTCTTGCTCACAACAGAAACCATGTTAAAACATGACTGAAACAGTATCTTTAGTGAGAATAATTTTTAAAGAATTTCCGAAAGATACTGTTTCAAAAGATACTCGGCTCTTGTGTCTGGGTATTGATCGGGGTAGGCAACCCTCTGCACGTGTGCCATCAGTGGCCCCCGAGCCCATTCAGAGCAGCACGCAGCACCCTCTGCAGTGCCACAAATTGCCAGTCCTGCCACCGAAAGCCATTCTGGGCGGCGGCTTTTGGGTGCTGCTGGGGCGCAAGGCCCCCACATGCCGCCGAAAGAAGCTGCCTGGAGTGGCTCCTCTTCATGGTGTGCCGCCGTCAAAAGTAGACACTCCAGGTGGTCTCTTTCTGAGGCATGCGTAGGGACATCCATCCCCAGGCCTGCGGCCAAGAGGAGCCACTCTGGGTGGCATCTTTCCACGGCGTGCCTGGGAAGCGCTCCCGCTGCCCTCCTACAGCCATGGCCACTGCCAAATTTTCAGGCAGCCACCGGCACCAGCTAAGGGTCGGGGAGGAAGGGCCAGCACGGTGGTCAGCAAAGGTCGCTGACTCCTGTCATCCTCCTGGGACATGCGAAGTGCCCTCAACAACCATTGAAAGCAATAGGGACTGAGAACAGTACCACCAGAGAGAAAAGACTCAGCAGTTTGTACTCAAATGTTGAAACCTAGTCACTAGGGGAAGCTGTGTGACCTAATGGAGAGAGTGCTGAATTGGGACTTGAGGGAACTGAGGTTCTGTTTCAAGCTCTACGGAGAGACTTTGGGCCAATCCTTTTCCCTCCCCGTGCCTCGGTTTCCCCATATGTAGAATGTAGGTAATGACATTGCCTTCCTTCGTAAAGTTTACTAAGCTCTGCTGATTTAAAAGGTTTTTTTTCCCCTTCCTTTGCACTTCCCAATCATCCCCCTCCCCCTGCACGGTAACACCAGAATAAAGCAAGGGGTGAATATACAAAAGAGTTACTATTTAAAAAAAAAATCTGACAGACTCGCCTTCCCTGTTATGTCAAATGAGATGTTTGATACCAACTAAAGTTACTATTCCAACATTTCACACGGGTGTGCTAGCAATCCAGCTGTGATGTAACTTATCCTTCTTGCCTTTGAAGGGTGGCCAAAGCTACAAAGATCGCTTTGTTTGAAACTCCAACTGGCTGGAAGTTCTTTGGAAACTTGATGGATGCAAACAAACTGTCTCTGTGTGGAGAGGAAAGTTTTGGTACTGGTACGTACGTGTTCTTAATCTTATTAATGATGATGATATTCCTCGCATTTTAATGCACTTTAGTTCTTTTTGGTGCAATGGGATTTATCTTTCGTGTAAAGGAGTTAACATTTCCTAAATCATAAAAACAAAATTAGTTTACAAGAATTTCTGATGAAAACACAGACAGCTCCCTGGTAAATTGAGTCAGGGAAAAGCTAACTTTCCTTATAGATACTCAAGAAGGCTTATTCAGGAAGTTTGAGGGCCCCTTTATTAGCTGGTCGTTGAGTCTATAGGGATTAAATGCAGTGCTAAATGTATTTTTCCCCCCCAACTCTTGGTGGCCAGGAAAACCTTCTAAATGTTTTCATTTCTGAGAAGAAATATGGTTTTGTGAATGCAGTTTTATTACAGGAGGCTTCAGATTGCTATTAAATCTCTGAGCTTAGTAGGGCCCTGGTTTTCCTGTCCTGCAAACAAGGTATGATTAATAAAGGTAAAATTAACACTTACTTTTGAACCATTTAAGCAAGGTGAATTGAGAAACAAAATGAACATCTGAGTAAATCTGTTGGGGGTGGACATGTGACTTAATACCGCCATTCAAGCAGGGAAATTAAAATAGGTAGAATTCCCTTTGCATAAGATAACATGCTCCAAAGTATGTGGTATTCTCAGAGAGGTTTCAGGGCTGTAGCTACTGTTTCTGCACCCATCACATAACATACAAGTCATCAGCCTTGCTGTATGTCTCTCGTGCTCTACGTCTCTCGTACTCTCTGGTCTCGATTCAGCAAAACACTGAACCCTGTGCTTCGAAGTATCGCTGAAGAAGAGTGAACTTAATCATGTGCTTAATGTTAAGCGACATATGGTTGACACTTGTAATGCCAGCTGCTTGACTGCAGTGTGCTCAGCCTCTGATGTGAAAGCATCACAGTGGTCTTGTAGTGACTTCGGTTGGCCTAACATCATGGATGAGCCTCTGGTTGAAGGATGTTTGCCACACTGCTTGGCCTTCCTGTATTGGTGGTGGTGTTTTTTGGAGAGCAAGTGCTATTCTTTGAGATGGGAGGGAGGGAGACAGCTTTGGAAAAACAGGGCTTCTCTGTAAATGGTGCAAAGAAATCTTGGCAATCATTATGAATGAAGGTGTTTGAGTCATTGCCCTAGGGAGCTATCTGCATACACCCTAGTGCAGTGCTTTTCAAACCACGGGTCGGGACCGGTACTGGGTCGCAGGTGCTCAGGTACTGGGTTATGGCACCCCCTGCTGCTGCCGCCAAAAGACTGGAATGCATTGCTCAAAGATCCAAAGGGGGAGCCGTGTTAGTCTAGGTCAGCAAAACAAACAAGGAGCCCTGTGCCACTTTTAAAGACTAAAACATTTATTTATCGCATGAGCTTTCGTGGGAGAAAATCCCACTACTCCAGATGCTTTGAAGATAGGGAACTTACAGAATAGGAGGAAATTAAATGCAGGGGAGTGTATGACACAGCATCAGGTCAGGCTGTAACAGCAAATCAAAATAGGTGTTGGGATTCAAACACTGGGGAACAGCACATAGAGGAAGGTGAGGTCAAATCACCTGTTGTAATGAGAAAAAAACTTGTATGTAAATTGGACTCCGTTGCCTCAGGGTTAAACAGGAACTATGGATTTTATGATTCAGTGGCCCTGGAGCATTTCCTCCCTACTGATTGACTTACTGGCAGGGCTGATACAGAAGACGGGAGGACAAACCAGGTTGTAACACTGCCATGTTTGTCTCTGCTTCGTGGATAAAAAGAGACAGTGTGTGTCCAGGGTTGCCAGTCTAGCACATAACTCACTGCAAAGAACTAAAGGTAAAATGAAATATTCTTTATTGTAAATTCCTAGGGTAGTGTGGAGCATAAGGGAGAATGCGTGTCACAGAATATTGCAGAGGGGGGCATTATATATGGCAATCATATAGAACAATAAAATGGAAACACACTTGCACCTTCTGAAGTCGGAATCTAGAGACCACATAAAAGTTCTGTTTAATGTAAAAGAAGAATCTCAGACTTTTTGAGCACTGTATTCCAGGGATGTATAGTGAATACGGTATATTGGACTTTTATTTAGATGTGTTCATCTGCTGAAAAAGGGTGCCTCCTATGTGCTCTAGGTGCTCTAACTGTGTTACACTGGGGTATTAACCTGAGGGTATTTTAAAGTGCAGCAGTGTAATTCAGTATAACTCAATGGTAAACTGGCCAGCTGTCTGCTCAAATTGCTGCCTTCTCCAGCAATCTCTCACCTGTACAGCTCTCCTGTTTCCAAATGCTCGAGGGGGTGAAAACATGGATTTGCAATGCACTCTGCACTAACAAACCATGCCTCATTATAAGAGCATTGGTCAGTGTTTCTTGCAGGGTTGTTGTAACTGGTCATGTGGTTTCCAAAGTTTCGTAGGTGAGGGTCTGTGGTGGGCCTTTAATGGTACGTCTGCACTGCAGGTGGGAAGTGTGATTCCCAGCATGGGTAGATGTACCTGCGCTAGCTCCACTCAAGCAAGTGCGACCATGGCAGTGCAGTTGGTAGCACAGACTAGCCACCTCTCCAGAATCTCTGTAGCACGGCAGCCGTTCCCAGCATGTGTCCTACGTCAGGCCTTCGATGGGCTCCTCTGAAGACAGCTATATGGCTATCTCCACAGTGCCTGCTCCAAAGAATCCTCTTGCAGCAGGAAGCAAGTTTTTACAGCCCTTTTACACCATACTGGCCCTTTCTCCAGCATAAAAGTGCCAGAGTGGATGTGAGACCCTCAGCTGATTTCTCCATGTGAGTGAGCCCTGCATGGCCCTAGTTAACCCCAAGGACAGGTATTTTCCAATGTGCCTTTCTTTGTAATTGTCCCATCATTTCTGCACTGTTGGGGTTTGGCTTCATGGCTGAGAGTTGGACATTTTTTCTCGATCCCTTACCAGAATGTGCCAGTTGCAATGTGCTGATCCAACGCAAGCGAAGTGACAGCTGCTTAGAGAGGTTGAATGTAGTTCCCGACTTCGTTTTGTGCTCTTCTTTCATCTCTATATCCCTTTCCCTGTGCCTCAGGGATTCCTTAGGAGCAGAATTAAGGCGCTACAGGCCAACGTTTCAAGCACCTAGTGGGATTTTTTTAAAGGCGTTTTTAAGGTATTTAAGTGCAGTAAGTACTTTTGAAAATCCCACTAGGGACCTAAATACCTTTTTAAAAATCTGCCCCTAAATGGCTAGTGCATAGATTCCAAAGCCAGAAGGTGCTAGTCATCATCCAGTCCTATAGACTCCAAGGTCAGAAGGGACCAGTACGATCATCTCGTCTGACCTCCTGCAAAATGCAGGCCTCAAAACCTCACCCACCCACTCCAGCAATAGGCCACCAACCTATGTCTGAACTTTTGTATAACACGCGTCAGAGAACTTCCCTCAAATGCGTGTGGGTTGGGGGAGGGGGGTGTTAATTTGTTTTCATGCATTTAAAATATAGTAAAAAACAGATGAACTCTGTGACTATTGTAACATTACATATTGAAATTTGTCCCGTGTTGGTTTAAGTATGTGTGGCTGGCAGCTTGATAGAAGAGAGCTTGAACACGAACTCTCAAGTGAAGGAAATTGTTCCCTTCGTTTCTGCTTTTGCGTGTTGCAGGCTCTGATCATATCCGTGAAAAGGACGGGCTGTGGGCTGTCCTGGCATGGCTCTCTATAATAGCCGCCCGCAAACAGAGCGTGGAGGACATCCTGAAAGATCACTGGCAGAAATATGGGCGAAACTTCTTCACAAGGTGAGGGACTAGCCAGTAGTTGCTCACAACGATGAAGCATGACCCTTTGTGGAGAGCAGAATGTGCTCAAGCCCCAGCTCCGGGAAAGAGGGGAGAGAATGCTAAGAAGGGGCAAGTGTGCAGACTGCTAACTACTGAAAACTTCTCCAAAACAATGTGAAATTTACATTGAGAGAACATTAACCTCCACAAGGAGGATGGCTTCTCTGTCCTTAACTCTGTTGTTATTTCTAGGGCATTGCATATGGCTGAGCAGATTAGTTTTCCATTCATACTTCTGAATATTAGAGCATCTCTGGGTAAATTAAAATGCTGGGCTGTTAGTCTTTATTCCGCTTTATGCCCATTTTAAACTGCAGCCTGTGTGTTGTTTTAACACCTTTTGTGTATTAATGTTTTTATACAGGATTTTTATCTTCTATATACCAAATACTTTTTAAAAAATGTAGATTATATTTTATTGACTCTAGACTAGCGTGTGTGTAAAGACCAAAAATGACAAGTTAACTGATAAGCTTTTCAGTGACAGAAGCCTCTTTTACTGCATGGGTGTGCAGCTCCTAACACATCTCTTTCCTAGTGTGGGAGCCTCTGGCATTAGTGAAATACAAATAGTCAATATACGTCAAGCTAGTGCTATTTTATGCTTCTCTTCTGTAAATTCACCCATGATATACTCCAGCCTCTTCCATTGATACTATTTGTGGGATTTGCTTAAGAATCCATAAGACTCTGGAACTGTAGAGACAATTCATAAGGGATTAAAACCAAACAAGGTATTTTTAAACTGCCAACTTCCAAAACATTGTTTGTCACCAATGGAAAGGCTCCCTAGCTTTCACTGTACCGTGGCTGATTCTAGATATGATTACGAAGAGGTGGATGCTGACGCAGCTAACAAAATGATGAAGGATCTAGAAACTGTGATGTTTGACCGTTCCTTTGTGGGGAAGCAGCTGTCAGCTGGTGATAAAGTTTACACTGTTGAGAAAGCTGATAACTTTGAATACAGCGACCCTGTGGATGGAAGCATCTCCAGAAACCAGGTGAGACAAGGAAACTTCTTTGCCAATAACTAACAGTGCTGTTTTTGAAGAATGTGTGGTTCTGACCAGATATTTTCAGTTGACATATGAAAAAGGTTATCCTTCACTTTGGGCCAAGGGATTTAGCCCTCTCTTATAAACCCTTCCCCCCCCCCCCCCATTACTTGAGTTTTATAACAATAGGCTAAATCTTGGCTTTTGGTTGGTGCAGCTGAGGAAGGACTGACGGAGGAGAGGCCCGGAAGACGGTTCTAACCTGGCTCAACACACTGTTAGGGCAGCCAGGGTTCACCAGGGTGAAGGGGTGGCCTGTTTTCACCTCAGTCCCTGCCAGCCAGTCAGTGGGAGATGGTGTCAGAGCTGTGATGGTGACTCTGCACTATCTAAGAATTTTTCTGTGCTGGGGAGATCCTTTGGGAGATGGGTGTACTGGGTTTAGGGCCACTTTGCACTAAAAGTGGCCCAAGGCAGGTGGAGCACGACTGATGCCCATAATCTTTAGTTATAGGTTAATGATTCTAAAAGGCAAATGAGTTTGTTCTGTAACATGGCCACAGAACTGGGCAACAGAGTAGCCTCATTATCGTATAGAACTGAGATTTCGTTGCAGCACTCGTCAGAGAACAATGGTAGCTAAGGACTGAATTCTGGCATTTGAAAGCCATGGAGCTGTTTAATACAAACAAGTTGAATTACCTGGCCTTATTTTTATTTGAAGGATTTTTTCCTCCAGTAGATGTGTCCGTTTTGCAGCATATTAGAGAGGCGGGTACATTAGCAGGAAAGGAATAATGCGCAGTGCACTGAGACTAGTTAAATGTTTGAAATATTTCCTTTAAATGGAGTTTGCATAGAAGTCCAGTTGTTGCCGGTCTGCAGAGAATCAGATTTGGTCTCTTGCTCCCAAGACAGCAGTAGGACTTTGGTCTTCGTGATGGCAATGAACTTTGGATTCAAAAGATTTCACAACTCTAGGAAATGCTCACGAGTGTCTCAGGGGGGATATGGAGTCAGCTGGGGGTCAGAAGAACAACCAGGGTGCTATGTACAACTTCTCTTGCCCCCTGATGAATAATGACTTGTGAAATATGCAGGCACAGGTGAAGTGACATGACAGGTTTGCTGGAGAGGCAGATAAATGGTACGTTTCAAGAGGCAGATAAATGTGTGTATTCATTCTTTTCTGATTTGCATTTGGTAGGGTTTAAGGCTCATCTTCACTGATGGGTCTCGCATCATCTTCAGACTAAGTGGTACAGGCAGCGCTGGAGCGACTATCCGACTGTACATTGATAGCTATGAGAAAGATGCCCCCAAAATATATGAAGATCCACAGGTAACTGTTGTAGCCAAATTTTTGGTACCACTCTGCTCTTCCCTTTCCAGAACATTCCCTTCTTTTCTTTGGGGGGCGGGGGAGGAAGCATCACTTGGAGACCTACCATGAGGAGATAACTGTTTCAGAAGCAAGTGTTTCAGTTCCTTAAAACTCTTTTATAAAAGAGACCCACAAACAAATCTGTGCACAAGTAGCGAATATTTTGTTGTTCAGAACTCGTCACAACTCCCTCCACAATTGCATTTATTTTGTCTTCTGGTCTATATGGTACATAGCATTGCTGAGGATTTGGTTACAAGCTGGGAACACGCTTGTTTAGAGCTGAGCTGTACTTTTGCTTAGAGATTTGAATCCCTGGGGATCAGAAAAACATATGGGAAAGGCATGTTTTTAAAAAAAAAAAAAAAAAAAAAAAAAAAAGTCCCCAAACGTACATGGGGCGTAGAAGACTCTGCAGACCTAAGATGACAGAATGTGTTGTCATGTTCTGTACGACATTTAATGTACCTTCTCCGTGGTTCCATTACAAAAATGCTGGTAACTCGCTTGCACCTGCATTGTGGAAGGAAAGCGCCTTCTTAACACCTCCTGTCAATGTCGCTGAACTTTTTTAGGCAACTATTTAAGCCAGTAAAAAGGAAATACGATGTTATATTGGCGTTAAAGCATTGTGGTTGGGTATGTTACTTGCCATTTGTAGAACATGGCAAAATGAGAATTTCAGAACAGCATAGAACTGAGTAGAGTCATCAAAGCAGTAATGTTCCCTAGAATGACTCCAGCCGTCTTACTATCTGTGGCAGAAGTCATTGTTCATCTTGATTGTGTAGCAGCTATACTTCTGTAACTTTAAAGTAACCATACTCCGGTCAGTTGCACATGAGTATTCAGAACTGAGTTTTAGGCACTCCATTCCAACGCCCAACAAGTCGTTAGAAGAGAATGGGTGCTTAATGCTCAAGCCGCAACATGCCATTGGTCAGTGGTTTTGATCCGTCTTTTTCCTTTCGGCAGGTCATGTTGGCTCCTCTCATCGGTATTGCTCTGAAGCTTTCACAGCTTCATGAAAGAACTGGCCGCAGTGGCCCCACAGTCATCACATAAAAGGAGTAGGACCTGATGCTACCTGCGTGCAGCGCTGAAATGGCTGGCTGTGCTGAACACGTCCAGCAGAAGCATTCAGTCCTCCTTTTTATCAGCTGTGTCCCTAAAAGCAATGTTAACTCTATTTAAAAGTCGTATTTGAACTGGTGAAAGGGTAGATGTCAATAAGCCAGAACGCACCCATGTTTACACTGTATCTGCTGAGACATGGTCTTATGTCACATGGCTCTGTTATAATTTGGGGATCGCCCTCGCTTAGCATAATCTTGTGGTTTAGCATATGTCACTGTTCTTTCTCCTGCTAAAATGAAAGGCTGTGGAGATAACAATGAACCTAAATTCTTTGTGACATTGGCCTTTTCTTTTTCTGTCTCATTACAGCAACACTGTCTTCTCTTGATTTATACATCATTTCTTTTAAACTTTGTGTCCTTGGGCTTGTCTGCATGGCTCCAGCGAAGTGCACTAGCCATGTGAGATATGTAGAGCTTTCTAACATGTTACACTCTAATTGCCCTGTGTAGCCCCTGCTTGTGTGCTCTAAAAGGTCCCTAATGTGTATTAGTAAAGCCGTGTTTTAAACAGAGCTCACCAGAAGGGTGTGTTTGGGGCAGTCAGAGTACTACATATTAGTGATCTTTGCACATCTCACCTTTCTGGTGTGCTTTGCCACCCCAGACAGGACCTCAGAAAGTGCAATTACTTGTATTGCTGTTGGGTACTACCCCTGCACACCATGTCCCTCCTGATAGGTTTTTGGGGTTTTTTTTTAAGAAAGATTTTATGTAAATTGATCTTTATTTGCTATGTTCTGTCATGGAAAAACCCCTATACGCAATGCTAATAACAGGCATAAGAGGATACTGAGTTGAAACGGACAGGTATTACAATCCAGTGCTTTTAAAAAGAAAAAAATCACTTAAAATTGTAACAGGTTTGTTTTTGAAAGAAGGATATGCCCTGAATGTAACTCATTAAAATGTAATGTAGTGATAAGGTAGTGTCTGAAATCTGATTATTTTAAGTAATAGCTACATCGTTTATCATACTCCTTGAAGTCATTAAACCAAAAATGGTTGTTCTGTGGATGGGGATGGTTTGAATTGCTTTTCTACCCATGACGTATGCTGTTATAGCCTACACCCATGCAATATGGTGCTCTTCCCCTTCTGGTGGTGGCTTGGCCATAAGCAGAGGTTGATGAGCATGCTACCTGGATCCTATAGCTCAGGCTGTAGCTGCTCATGCTTTAAGATCCTGAGATTCCAGCTTCAATTTCTGCTGCAGCTGATCCATGAAGAGGTGTAGTATTACACAAGCATCGGAATTCCTTTTAAAAAGAGTTACAAGACTCAGAAGTGGATGAAAACTGAGCAGGACCAAGGATTTGCCCCTGGTTTCTGGCTATGAAAGTGAGACTGCCTGCCAACCACAGCCAGCTGAGAAAGCTGAAAGGAGAGACAGAGCCAGCCAGTCTGAGATCTAGTCAGCACTTCCCACAAATAGTCACCTTTGAAATGCTCAGGTACCATTTAGCCTCTTAGGGACCAGCCAATGTCTGTGTAGTGAATATATTCTGCTGAGTCACATGCAGAAATCCCAAGCAATAATCTCCCATGGACAAGTCCCCTTTCATCTGGTCTGATGAGGTGATACATTACCCATTCTCCCTTACCGAATATTGTTTGTGGCAAAATCCTTAATAAGAGTCCATGTTTACTATGAAATCCACCATCAACTGTATACACGTTCCTCCAAAATTTTCCGATTTTCCTCCCCCAGGAACAAGACTCCAAATTCATGATGTCAGACCATGCTTTGTAGCCTATTGAGGGTTTTGGGGTGCTGGGAGTTTTGCAAACCTAATGAAGAGGGGAGGTCAAGTTAATCAGGTATCTAAAGCTAGGCTCCATATGTAGGTATCTCGATAGGTGTTCAAAAAAAGCAGCCAGCAACTTGGACTGTTGTAGCCAAAGGGGCTGGGACTTACAACTGTGAGTCTGCTGGCAGGAGTGAGTCCATAGTTCATTATAAAAGAGACTTATTTCTGGTTTGTTCTGAATTATCATTTATTGTGATCAAATAAGATGATGCTTTATGTTCCAATCATTTAAAAGTATAGCTACCTTGAATATAAAAGCCCCGCAAAATGTATAATTTCTTCCAAAGTGATTACAGAAAATGTGTTATGTGTCAAACCCAGCAAATGAATGTGACCCGATCCAGTTATTAATATAAACCTAAAACTTTGAAAGGCAAATAAAATCACAGTCCAAGTGCAGTCTTGGCATAAGGCAGTTATCCCATCATATCAAAGAGAGACAGCTCTTAAGGGCCAGTTGTCCACAGTAGAGGACCCCTTCCAATGAAAAGTGGTTTTTAAGTGTAAAGCATTATTTATTTACCGAGCAGGGGCACAGGCCTCCCCAGTAAAGGTTGGGAGCACAGAACTCCTCTCGCCCTACAGCCACGGGGTGGGCTGAGTGAGCTCTGTTAGGGGTGTGGGAGAGGAAGAGTGAGCTCCCTCCAGGCCTGGGTGGGGTCACAGAAAGTGCCCCCCATTACCAGATTTGCCCATTCCCCTGGGATTTGCTCATTTATGAGGGTTATGTTCCTATGGGGTGGGAGATGTTTCCTGTAATTCTATCAATGTACTGCTCACGTTACTTACGTTTCCAGACAGAGCTCTGCTCCTCCCTTCTGCAAGTCCCCCAGTGGAGCTGCCCTGCAGGACCTAGATTTCCCAGGGCAGGGCTCCTCCAGCTCCAGATCCATTCACAGATTAACAGAGCACATCTGAGCGGACCAGGGCAATCAGCACTCTCAAGCTGACCCCTTATGTGTGCCTGGACTCAGGAGGCTGGATCAAACAGCACTTCCAAGCTGACACCCTTATGTATGCCACAGGTTCAACACATTCCCACCCCCACTTTCACAGGACAATTGTTCTAACAGTAATCCCCTTGATGAGCAAACCCCATAAAATTGTTGGATGCTACAGAGATCTTTAGCTTAGGTAAGAGGACCATTGCTGCTGAGTAAATGGGAATGCCCAAAAAGGCATTCCTGGCTATGGGCAATATTACTTTGAGGAAGCTCACAGTGCAATCAGGCAGATTCAGTATTTTGGATATCAGTAAAGGCTCTATGACTAGATTTGGTCTAATGACTGCTGAGTTGGGTGTATGCAGGCGTGGGTTCATTAACACTGGGAGCAGAAATCTCCCATCATGTCATGCTTCGCTGATCCCAGACTTCAGTGTCCTGCCCTGGAGCTTGGTTCTCCATTGTGCATGTTAATAGAGATGTTTCCTTGTTCCATCTTCAGTGTAAATGAGACTCTCTGTTCTCCATTCACTGTGCTAATGGAGATGCAGCCTGGTCCTATCTTTGAGATAGATGGGCCTTGGGGGGTTGCCCTAATCCTGTCATCCTTGTTTGGTGGGGTTTAGGTGTGTCTGCCTTGCCTTTTCCTTGCTCTTCGTATGTCTGTCTCTGATTGGTTCTAGTTCAAGCAGAGGATTTTGGTGGGGAGGTTCACATGAGTAAGACAGTAGGGGTTTTGTGCCCTGGCTCCCCAAGAACATATAGCTGACAGGTAACCCCCACAATAGAGGTTCCAGTTAAATTTCTGTGCAGGCCCCAGACTATATAGATTACGTTCAGTGCATCACTTGCTTCCTGCTTGATGTATTCCGGTAGCAGCATTTTCTACCACACACATCTAGAATGTGATTTTAAAAATCCTCTGGTTTTACTCATGGCCTGTTACACGCGAGGTCAGCCTTGATGAGTGTTCCTTGTGGCCGTAGGATCTATGAAAACTAGCACTCATGCAGAATGTAAAGCCATTCCAGGGCTGCAACGAACTTCGTGAAGTTTCCACTCCATTTGAAATGTGAACAACTGCCTCTTCCGCTCTCCACATAATCTCTCAAACTGTGGGCAGTGTCAGACACGACACACCATGAGCACTGACACAGCAGGTGCAGTTCAATGGAAGAATATGTATCAGGGGTTTTTTTTAAAGCTCAAAGAACAAAAAACAAAATCTGCCCATCAACATAAGAAATGCTGACCCTAGGAAATTTAACAATTTTAAGCTGTTGTGTACCAGGCATGTGCCCATCTATGCCCACAGGCTTAATTGTGCTAACAGCTGATCAACAGTTGTTATACATGTGCGCTCAGCATTGTCATCCAGACACCAGGCATTCCTCTGATACAGCAGAAGCTTAGATCTCTGTTTGGGTTAATATTCTTTCCTGTGCCAGAGATATATACATGTTACTAATGAGTTCAATCCTTTAGTTTCATCTCTTGGTCTCTAATTTTAAAGGGAGGGCTGCAACATGGACCACAGAAATCATAAAAATCTAGAAATGAAGTTACATTGCTGAGGCAAGTGGTGAAAAATAACTGTCTCATCTCACTGACTCATCTGTTTTTTACGTTCTTTGTGCCCAAGTGACCCTACAGTTTATGGCTGGCCTCTTTTCAAAGCAGGTCAATGCTGAGTTTCTTTTGATGCAACTGTTGCCAGTTACATTAAAATGCTTTGGATTAGAAGCAGCTCTCTTTTAAATAGTCTAGTCTATTGGAAGTGTGATCTGATCATCTAATGGACCGTCAGAATTATTATATACATATCCAGAACTTGATTTGGTTTCTTTCCTTGCTTATTGCTTTATTTGAAAGGCCATACAAATAGCTGTGTGGTGAGTCTAATTATTTCTTTCCAGTTCACTTTATAATACAACAAAGCTAAAATTGAAATGTTCCCCACTGTCATTATCCCTCCCTGACAGAGACAATTTGTCATTTCTGCTTGTTCTGAATATAGCAATTTAGGTCAGTTGGTTTGGATGTATGAATGGGAGAAGGAAAACGCTTTAGGCAAAAGTGGGTCGATAACGATTCCATGTTAGCTGCACACAGGCTTCATGTGGTTATGTATTGGGTGTCTTATGAGTGTTTGCTGTTAGATGCTATAGAGCAGACTCCTTTGCAAATGTTTCTATTTGGTCTCAGAGAAAGAGTTGTACCTCAACATTTCTATTAGTTCCAAAAACTTTATATGCTTATCTTAGGGATCCCTAAAATGCTGCAAACACAGAGGTAAAGTCACAGCACTGAGATAAATCAACTGCCATATTATTAAGGGTAACTGGTTTAGCCCAGGGTGAATGATGACATCCATTTTAAACCATTATGTTCAATTATTCATAATTTTCTCAGGGGAAATAAGTGGGCTGCAGTTCTCTGGTTTTAGCCCCAAAGTGGATTTTTCTGGAAGGCCTGAGCTAAATCCATTCAATTGCTTTTAAATTATGTTTGTGTAATGCACTATGAATTGCCTGGATTCTCCTGAAGATTAGTCAGAGTAATATGCATACTACAAGCTGAAAAATGTGTATGCCAAATGTCCAAATATTTGACATTTTATTGTGTATCACATGTATTTCTGTTGCTACGTTTTCTTACACAAAATGCAGATGAGAGCATGTTTATAAAAAGCTGAGTTCTTGACATCACGTGACCCTTCTTCCTCCTGGAAAATGAAGAATTAGAATTTTTAGACCAAGTCTTGTACCACAGAGTCAGAGACATTAAAGAACATAGTGGCATATATGAAGGACTTTAGATAGATCATGGACTTTAACTTCCCACAGACATAGAAAACAAATGCCACTTGGCTGGAGGCAGGGGTTTGTGTGGTGAGAAGAGTGTCTTCTGTATTCCCCGCCGATTCTGTGGACATCCTTTTGTCCTCTCTGACTCTATGGATTAGAAAGGAACTGTCTAGGGCTGGTCCAGGCTTACAATATTACCTCTCTCAACCCTGCAGGAGTTCAGTGGATAAGTTAATGCAGACTCAGCATCAAATTACCGTCTTCCTCCTCCATTTTAGGGAGGTTCCAGTGGCAGCAGCCCATGGAAGAGATGTTCATAGTGAGAGTCCCATTGACAACAGTGGGACTATGTCATAGTCCAACAGGTTTCAGAGGCCTCTGCACAAATGGCCCAGACTGGGATCTCCCACTGTTGTCAATGGGACTGAAGCCATAGCTGCCTTTAGTAGGTGGCCATTTTGAGAAGGCTCATTCTGTCTCTCTCTCTCTTGCATTGTGCTCCATAGGAGTGTTTCTTCCTGCTTTCAGCATAGGTGGGCCACCATCAATGACTTCGGCCTTTTTGAGAACCACTGGTGCTGGTGACCATTTTGAAAGGGGGCAATTTATCACAACAGACCAACTTTCTGTTCTGAAAAACAAGCAACAAAAGACCATTGATGATTCCTAAATATCTTTTCAAAATCTATTCCCTGCACCAGATCTGCTCAACAGAGTGTATGTATGAATGTGTATGTGCAGCGGAATGGAGAAGGCTAGGAAGAAGGGACACTGTCATGTGTGTGCGTGAGCAGGCACATATGCTCACAGCTTCTTTTAGTTGTGGGCAAGCAGGGCGGCTGTCCAGGATGTCAGCTTCCAGGGAGCGTTTGGGATATGGGCAGGATGATGTAGAAAGGTGCAAGAGACTGGGGAATTTGGAGGACAGGAAGGAAGGGAAGTGATAATGCACTCTCTGATTATTTTGCACTGCTCTGGCAGTTTAACTAATTGGCCTGTCCACTCTAGCTGCTTTGTGCTGTTTGAGTATGGCGAATCTGGCAATAAAAGTTAACAATTTAAAAATAATACTTCATAGTTCAACCAGTGCTTGACTGCACAAGAGCAGAAAAGCGTAATCAATCTTGAAGACCCTTAACAAGCCAAATTTGTCAACCACATAGCAAAAGAGGTGCTCACTGAGTCCCCGGGACTGAAGCATAAGAGTATTCACATGAGCAATTTAGTCCTCCTCCCCTGCACCCTACCTCACATTACTGCCAAAATAATCGTAGTCCTCATACAGGAGATGGAATGCTTTAGCTGAAAATTCCAGTAGCTTAGAGCCCAGGGAACACAGAGGGGCAGCGTTCATGCCCACAAGGCAGAATGGCTTTGAAATTCCTTGCTTTTCTATGGCCTGGCAAATGTGTAATACTTAATATTGCTCTCTAGGTGGCAGCATTGGTAAAGAGTCTCTACCAGCTTAATGTGCTGAAAACAGATTCATCCAGGGCCCTCCACACCTTCATGTATTTCTGTGAAATGTTATCTGTAAGCAGGGAGTTTATTCAGATTTTTAATATGATCACATCTTTCAAGTGCCTCAGTTACTGCATAAACTGCAAAGCCAGCCAGCAGGTTGGTCTCCCCCTAACTTTGTTTTCAAGCCTGTTAAGTGTACAAAATTAAAACCTAGCCTGTTAAATGAAAGGTCACTTTTATGCCTGGTAAAATATTTAAAGAAATGGATTGTCATGCATTCACACAGCACGTTGCCACATGGTAAGTGCAAAATGTCAAAAAGATTACCACATGCAACATATATGGCAATATTTTCAGTTACCAGTGGGGAAAAACAGTGTTCATGCATACTTACTGTGTAATATGCAAAGTATTTAGCATGGATTTCATTTGGAATTATGGAGAACTGCTTTATATTTTGTTTAATAGCTTTAAATTATAGCTCTGTTTGCAAAGGCTGTTTGTAGCATTCCTCCTGAATTTTAATTCTGCAAATTTTGAGTTCTTCCAAGATTTAAATTATCAAGTATATACATGTTAATTTTAATAATAGGTGACTAATTAGAAGACTGAGAAAGAGGTCTCATAAAAAGTACCAGTATTTTATTGTACATATTAAATATTGCAATCCGGTCATATGTAGCTGCAGCAGAGATGCACCAAAGCAACTGTAAAGTGAGATTTGTTTTATCCAGTAAAGTGATGTTTTTAAACATCTGATCTCATGCTATTTTTTTATCTACTTGTTAAATACAACCCTGATTAATTGTATGAAAAGCATGCATAGATTTTGGTGTACTCCATCAACCACAAAGCAAAGAAACAAGCAAGTCTGCTGAAGACTCGTTGGATTCTCTAACCATTTGTTTTTGGAGCATCTCTCTAATGATGGTGTGGCTAATTCTGAATATTGAAGCAGTGAAGGTGAGATGGACAAATCACAAATTCATTATACACACCCACTGAAATTGCTCAGAGTTTATGGGTGAAACCCTGCCTCACTGAAACCAATGGGAATTTTACCATTGATGTCCAGGATTTCACCCTGTATGCCTGCTTGTATATTTTCATCTTACAGTAGCAACGTAACAGATAATTACTTCAGCACAGGGCATTTCCTGGGGGCTAATGAGCAGCTGGGATTCAATGTCCCAGCAGAATCAATTCTTTTTGACTGACCATGCATTAGCAGGAAGTCATATCTGCAGCTCTTGTTAATCTCTCTGGGCTGGTCTACAGATCGGCGGGATTTCGGCACCAGTCGAAAGGAGATTCGCAAGTTACTTAAAATAACTTGCGTATCTCCCTTCAATTGCCTAACGCCGACTCACCACAGGGTCTCTACAGCACTGAGTCAATAGGAAATGCCTTCCCATCGAATCAGCACTACGCTCCATGCTGGGTAGGTCTTAACAAATCGACCTCGCTAAATCTGGGTTTGATTGAGCGTGTCTTTACAGGCACTCAGTCAAACTCGCACAATCAGTGCCACACTGTCAGAGGTGCCACTGACAGTGTAGCCTAGCCCTCCCTCATCCCCCTCCCCCTTTCTCACTTGCATGTAGTGGTCCCTATCAAGAGTTCATCAGTCCCTAACCTGCCCACACCAGATGAAAGGTTAACACACACAAGTAAGATTGGATGTTGCTGATGGGAGATTACTGTTTGCCAGGAATGCATTACCAGGGTCTTAATGAATGCCAGGGACCCCTTGGCCTCGTTTGTTCTCAGCCCGTTAGCTCTTCAGGCCCTGTGCCTTCTTTTTTCTGAGAAGGACCGAACTCCCTTCCAGTCATCTTAATGATTGCATCAAATTGCTGCATTAAAAGCATAGTCCTTTCAGCATGTGGATCATCATATCACTTCAACTGGAGCTTGGACTGTCAGATCAGCTGAAGAATTCCCACCTGTCTGGAAAGACTAATGCTCCCAAATTATGGGTGTGTGCAACCATTGCGAGGCCCTATTTGTGCAGTTTACACCTGGTATCTCGTACAGTAATCTCATACCAATTTAAGATCAGTTCAAGACTGTTTCAAAGCCATTTTAAAGAGGTTATTAAAACATTTTCAGGCTATATGAGCCAAATACCCCCTAATGTTTTGACAACAGACATGGCCAGATTTTTAAAAGCATTAAAGATGCAGGTAGGCATCTAGTGAGATTTCCAAAGTGCCTAGGTCCCTAACTCCTTAGACTTGACATTAATCTGCATCTTTAGGCACCTAAATACCTTTAAAAATCTGGCCCTTAATATTTGTTTGCTTGTTCAGGATATAACCTGTAGACAGCAGTTCTACACCTCTTGTCTTACTTATCCTTAGGGCAAGTCTTCACTGACAGTAGCAAATTTGCCATCAGATCGATCTTCCGAATCAATTGATTGTGTCTGTGAAGACCTGCTCAGCCACTCAGGAAGCCAATCTTATAAGACCACCCCTTCAGAAGGAGTAGTGCTGAGTCGGAGAGAAGGCATTTCTCTGTGACTCAACGCGCTGAAGACACTACAATAAGTAGGCAGTAGGCAATTGGAGGGAGATATGCAAGTTCTTTTATGTACTTTGCGTATCTCCCTTCGATTGCCATCAAGATCGCACTGTGGTATAGACCAGGGCTTAGACTGTAAGATCTTCATAGCATGGATTGTCTTTTTGTTTGGTGTTGTGTCTAACATGATGGAGACTAGTCCGTGACTGGGACGCTTAGGCATGATGGTACCATAAATAATAATAAGAAATGAGGCTCAGTCAGAGAGCGGTTAGGGCAGAATATATCACAGTGGTGCTGGGATCTAAAAAGAAGTATCTCACAGCTGACATATGCCTTTTTTCAAGATCAAATTCCTATACAATCAGACAAAACAGAACTTGTAACATTCTCTCTTTTAGCACCTCTGGTGGCTTCCAAACACGATACGGCCCGTTGTCCAACTGTTCTCTGGGGCAGCAAATTCCCAAATATGCACCCTTTCATTTTCAGCTGAAATTACATTTCAATCTCTTTATGTATAATAGTAAGGTAAAACTAATTGCCAGTCAAGGAGGAAAAATTACCAGGGGAAGAGTTGTGTCACTGTTAATGAGTATGCAAAGATCTGAATCATTTGATTCTGTTCATTTGCTATTCCTTTGAGAGCTAGATGTGCTGGGGGAAGTAGAGGAGTTTAGGAAGTTAGCAAGCAGAATGCTGATGTTGTTCCTGACATAAAATCACTCCATACTGGTCAGCTGCATGCATTCACAATGTCTTTAACCTCCCATGGTTGGTCATACAGAATTTCAGAATATGATGAACTAAAATGTTGTCATTAAAGAATACTGAGGCAGTTGACTCTGGCAGCAATAATTTAGATTCCTAGAAGCAACAGTGGATTCCCAGGTGGTCACCCATCCAAGTACTATCCATGCCTGTGATGGTTTTTACCTTCTGAGATAGAAGAAGTTCGGTCTGGCACATCTGTGGAAGCAGTAGTGGAAGAGATGGGCCAGGGCCCAGTTTATTCAGAAGACATCATGCAGGTTAAAATGTTAATGTTTGAAGCAACTGCTGTTGAAATGAGAAATGACTCTCTCTCCAAACAAAGCCAGAATTATGGAATTACAAGTTAGTAGGAAGAGAGAGATTCAATATAGAAGCATCAAAAATTAAAAAGCTGGCTTGGATAAAGGAACTTCTTGTGTAATGAAACAAAAGGGTAAAGCTAAGCAGGGAATGTCTTTAGAGAGGCATCCAATATGCCGTGTTTCACACTGAGATTGCCTTTGAGTAACAGGTGTAGGGCAATGCACAGATGATTCTAATTAGGGTATATTATCTGCATGATGGCCCTTTATAGCTAGATAAAGAGGAAGCAAGGTGCTGTTATTTAACTGAAGGGGAAATGCTAAAAAGTAGAAGCAGGTTATTCATGGTCAGTTAACTAAGCTCCTTGGGGTGGGAGTGAGGAAGCAGGTTAATGTTCTGCTATTTAGGACCAGGCTGAAAGTTGCCAATATTTACCTTTTGCCTGTAGAAAGTTTGCTGTTTTATGTGTGAAGTAAGCTATAAAGATCCAATGAGAGACACATACTGTGGGCTTGTTTACACTGGGGGGGGACTATAATTTGATTTTAGGCTGTCCAATGGCAGAATCCCCAGGAGACTGACCACACTCCGTGTATGGCTCCAGGCTCGTGTCCCCACTGGTCATCATTACTTCTTCCTGAAATGCATTGCACTGTGGGAAGCTATCCCACAGTGCAATTAGGCACAGGGACTTGTTGGGAGGCAGTCATCCTCCCATGATGCAACTTGCTCTCTCCCTCTTCTCTCTCTCTCTTAAAAAAAAAAAAAAAGAAAAAGCTTTCCATGCCCTATTTCTCTGCTACAGGCAGAGAGGGATGAATTAAAAACTTCCTGGAGCTGCAGGAAGGGGAGGAGCTATGTGCTGCTTACTCTGCCCCAATGATGATGCAGCACAGGGGAAAATCAAGAGCAAGAAGAAAAGAACAGAAAGTTCTGGAATAGATCCCAGGGGCCAATGAGGTTGAATTTTACTGCTCTCTGGCTACACAGGCCTAAATTGGAATTGCAGAGTTTGACCTCAGTGCTAGGCCACTTGCAGGGCTGGTGTTAGCAGACTGAATTGCAGTTGCATTTAATTCAAACTTAATGGAAACACAGGCAGCAGAAGGTCAAGGTAAGCAGCATTACCCGGAATGTCTCTGTCAGTGTAGATCAGGGCTGTGAGATGGCAATGGGCTAAGAATTAACCTTTCTAGAAAATTTCCCCCACACAATTGTTTTTTATCACTCTAGTCTCTCAAGTGGTTTTTCTCCATGATTGCTGGACTGTACTGAAAAGGTAAACTCATTAGGCTGCTCTGTAATTATAGATAGCCTCAGAGAGAAAGTTTATGATTCCTTGCTTTTAAGATCCAGGGCATTAAATGAAAGAATGCAATTCTTAAACAACCTTGGGGTTTTAATTCTGCTTAGTAGCAGTATAAAAATCATTCTACTGTGGGTAGAAATTGGAAGCTGCTGAAAGATTTGACCTGCTTGCATGACAGCTAGAGTACATATTTTCTTTCATAGTCTCTCTAGGTACAAATATACAAGTGCCGACATCACAAGAAACATGTCACTAAAGAAGGAACACAGCTCCTTGCCAAACACTAGAAAAGAGCTACTGTACAGTTAAATCCTACTTATGTCTATGTACTATTTAAGTTCTTAAACATTTTGCTGACTCTGAATTTCACCTTTTTCTATTTGTTTGTGGGGGATTGCTTGTTTGCTTGCTTGCTTGTTTTACTAAAAGTAATGAAGTACTGCATACTTATGGCCTGATTTTCCTTTTTCCCCCCCCAAAGCCAGGGGTCCTTGTTGGATTTCCATTCAGTCCAGTGAGATTTTTGTATGCTCAACACCACCAAAAATCAGCCTTCTAAATTCTTTAAGACAAAATTCTGAGTTGAAAAGAAGCTACTATTTTGGAGGTTGGAATCATGGATTAACGCGTATAGAAAATACAGAACCACTCTCATCTGACTAGTTTATAGTATTTAAATGTAGGTTTCCATTTATATAAGATTGCAGAGTTCTGAACATTTTAATGACCAAAACTTCTTTGTGTCCTACTGTGCAATTTTCAAAAGAAACAAACAAAACCTATTGTCCATGATTACATGATATCACTAGATGACCTGACCTTGATACATCTAAAGCTGTTAAGAATTCAGGGACATGCAGCATTCCTTTCCTAACTATGGAATCACATTAGCATTCTTTGCATTTTAAATTAAGATGACTCATCACATGCTTTGGTTTACGCAAGTGTTGTATCAAGCAACAGGAATCTATAAAAATTAGACATAAGAGTAATAACTATCTAGCTCTTACAAAGTGCTTTTCATCAGTAGATCTCAAAGGAGGCTGGTGATATCTCTGGTGTTAACAGCTCTGGAAACAGAGGCACAGAGAGAGTGAGGGAATCTGAATGAGCTTATTTTCCAAATTTATCTTCTTACACAAATAAGCAGGTGAACCAGATGCCTTCTTTCACTATCAATTCAAGTGTCCTAATGGCTTTTTGGAAACATCGTTTAAAATGGTATGAAGATTTTGCTGCTTTCTATAAGAACAAAAGAATGGCCATAGTGGGTCAGATCAATGGTCTGTCTAGCCTGTCGTGTTCCCCAACAGTGGCCAGCGTTGGGTGCTTCAGGGAGAATGAACAGAACAGTGTAATTATCAAGTAATCCACTCTTGTCATCTAGTTCTGATATTTGAGAATCAGAGGTTTAGGGAACACGGGGTATGGCACTCTCTTGGCTAATAACCCATTGATGAACCTGGCTAATAACCCATTGATGAACCTATTCATTTTTAAAACTCAGTTACATTTTTGGCCTCTGGCAACGACATCCACTGGTTGACATCCTTATGTTTGTTTTAAACCTGCTGCCTAGTGTATGTAAGAGCAGCTCTTCAGAAGATGCCTTCTCCATTGTGCTGGTTCGGGTTGCTGAGCACACAGGCCAAAATGAATACTTGGAAGGAGGGGTTGGCAGCTTGTCAAACTTCCTGGAATTTGCAGGCTGGATAGTCAAGTTTTCCCAGGCTGCAGGAAGGTCCCAGGGAGTCTGGGCGACGGTTGCTTTGACTCAGGTCCATGTGCTGCAGTACGAAGGCTGGGGCGCAGGTTTCAAACCCTAAGGTTGACAATCAGTGTAGATGCTGAAGCCCTGGGCTCTCTAACTCGGGTTCATCTGTCTGAAGTCCACTCACCCTGGGCTTTCATTGCAGTATAGATACCCACAGGATACGTCTACGCTGCAGTAAAACATCCCAGCTGGCCACACATCAGTTGAATCAGGCTCACGGGCCTCAGACCAGAGGGCTACAAAATTGTAATGTAGATCGTTGGGCTTGAGTTAGAGCCCAGTTTATGGGAACCTGAGTCTGAATGTCTATACTGCAGTTTTATAGCTATGCAAGCCTGAGGGCTAGTCTTCCCTGATGATGGCAAATTCGCTGCTGTCAAATTTCCAGATCAACTGCTTGAGTCTGTGAAGACCCTCTCAGCCAATTAGGAATTGGATCTCTAGACACCACTCCGGCAACTGGGTGAGCACTGAGTTGAGGACAGGCCCCTCCCTTGGACTCAGCGCAGTGGATGCGCTGGGGGTAGAGAGATAGGAATGCGGATATGCAAGTTATTTTTAGTGTAGTGCCCTTGTGGCCAAGATGGAGTCTGCTCTGGCTAGGAAAAGGCACATGCAGGAACACAGCAGGGGCAGTCCCTTCCACCTTAGGGGCACCTGTTCCAAACCCCAGAGTGATCCCACGCACCAGGATAGCACAATGAATATGGGAATGAGAAATATTTATTTACAGAGGGATGAAGGAGAAAACAGGCGGAAGATGAGGGAGTGGAAAACAGGGTAACAACCAACAGAAGAACACGCAGGCGCAGGGGGGCCATAGGCTGAGAGAGCAGACCCCGAGCACTGTCTGCACTCCAAGTTCAGGAGCCCTGGGCACTGTTCCAGTCTGGTGCTGAGTCCTGGGTGCTCCTGATCATCTTCAGTGCCAATGAACTTTCCCCAGCAAACCCTTCCAGTGCATCTTCTGCCACGCTCTGCAACCCACAGAGCAACACCCTCCACACTTCACTACCTACAGCCTCTCCCTTATTCCCAGGCCACATCACAGGTCCCAGTACTCGTGGCCCCAGAGCTGTGGGCAACTGGGATACTGGGTCCAGCTCTGCTTTATCCTTCTTGGGCGATTCCTCCCTGGCAGTGTCCTCCTGGCTCATGTCCTGGGCGTCCCCAGTCAGCTGCTCTGAACCTCCCCAGCTTCAGGCAGGTTCTTGGCTGCTTGACCTCTGTCTGGCTACAGCTCTTCTGAACAGGAGCTTCAGCCACACCCTGTCCTCCCTGCAAACAAATCTCTCTCCTTCCAGTCAGCCGGGAGCGCCTCCCCCATAGGGCAAATATTTAAAGGGTCCACTCTTTCTAAAACCCCAAAGGGGTTACCTGAGTAACATGTGTATCTCCTTATGACCGCTGCTGAAAAGAGCAGGCGGTGTAGACCTGCCCTCAGGCAGCTGACGTGTGTGAGTGTTTTAGGGCAGTGTTGAGACTTCTTTTCTGGCTACAATTTTGGTTGCTCTGATTCACAGCTCTGATATAAGAACTTTGAACGGGATTAAGTAGCTCCTCCCCTGAACTCCCTAAGAGAAAGGGAGAAAGCCTGCCTGCTTCCTGGAGCATCAAGAGAACTAGAAAAATTGCTGTCTGGTGTCAGTTTGGAGGCCTCTTTAAAGGGGATTTTTTTGTATTAGTTTGGTGTTGGTCTTACCTGTCTTGGACACTGGACGCCCTGGCCATGAGCTCTTCTTCACCTCTAAAGCTTGTTTTTCACCAATAAAACTGGTCCAGTAAAAGTTGTTAGCTCACCCACCTTGTCTCTCTAATGTCCTGGCACCAACTTGGCTACAACAAAATTTGCAAGCAAGATTTTAAAAGCCAAATTTGTAAAGCCCTAGTGGTATTAAGCACTTCATTATTTCCATAAGTGTTAGGCATCAGGGTGCTTTTGAAAACCACGTTAGGACCTAAATAGTTTTAAAATTGTGGCCTTAAGGAGCAGTCAAGCACTCAAGTCCCCAAAACTTGTCCAGGTGGGCTCCTAAGATTTGTGAGTGTCCTTCTCTGGCTCTCAAAGGACAGAAGTAAGAAAGGGATGATTTGGAGAGCATGCCAAAGTGGGAAAAAAATTCTAGTTGGTAAAAAGAACTTAAGTTCTTTTTTTAAAGTTCCTTAGGTATGGCAATACTACTCCGCAGAGGCTGGCTGAAAGGACTGACTGTTTCTCAACAGCAAAGCCGACTTCAGCTTTCACAGGCTGACAAATGGTCATGTAAATTACCAAAAATTCAAGATTTTTAAGCTTAAACATCTCCAATTGTTTTCACATGATGCAACTTTAAATATCTCTTTTGAACAGTATTACATTTCCTTTCATTCCCATAAAATTCAGAAAAAGCTGACTGTTCTCACATTTCAGACTGTGACCTAATTAGCTTGCACAACCTTACATCCCAACCCACCTTGGCCTGCAGAAGGGAATAATGAAATTCAGACAGCAATGATGGAATGTGCTGCGTAGAGCTCTGCTCTTACAGAACAGATGAATGCTCCTGGGGTCCAGAACACTGCAGGGAACAAAACGTTCAATTTTTGTGGATGTAAAATAATAAGTCTATGTGATGAATTCATTTCTTTTTTTTATTAGATCAGGAATGTTTTGACATCGTTGAAATGAAAACCATTTTTTAAAACAAATAAGGTAAATTAATTTACAATTCCCGTTAAAACAAGTAATTATTAAAATAAAGCCTATTTTTCAAAAACACTGTTAGGAATACGGAAAATGCATTTCAGAATGCTTTAGAAAAGAAAACCTTTATTTATAACTAACAGAACTATGTTGCTGAACATAAATGTGTTTTTATAATGACCAGAAAATAAGTTTCTTAGTATTTGAGTTAACCAGCAGCGAAAAGGTTTGGTGTGTTCTGAACCTGACAAGGGCCTCTAGAAAATTCCCGTGGCTGTGTTCAGTGAGGGGCTGTGCCTGAAAGGTTTGAAGTACTTCTTGTGAGGTGTTGAGCATCCTCAACTCCCATGGAAGTCTATGAGAGTTAGGGCACTCAGTCCCTTGCCAGCCTGGGCTGAACACCTATGCAGCAGGAAATATTGCTTTGCTCCATCCAGCATCATTGTTGGAGTGAGTGCAATTCCAGTTAAGTCGCTTGTAAATTTAGCCACTTGAGTCAAAACTGAAGAAGCTAAATAACATAAATCTAGCAGACAGAGGTTATGGGGGAACTAAACCAAACACACTGTCTACAAGATTTAGTATAGCTAAATTGTTATAACTAAATGGGGTACCTACATCATGTTGATGTCTCCTTGAGACCTGTTCTCTGCTCAGGAGGTGTGCTGAATTCGCATTGATATCAACAAGAGGTGGATGTACAGAATGAGTGGAAAATATGAGGTGTTGGATAGCATGTTACAGACTTATAAATCTATCTGATAACTGCCTTTCTTTTTTGCTATCCCCGTCACTAACTTCCATGCAAGCTCCACTTGTGCCTCTATGACACAGTTTGTCTTAATTTAGTATCTTAAAGGAAAATTGAAATACCACTAGAATAAATATTAGTTTGTGGTGCCAACTTCTTAACAGAATCTCTGTGCAGACTTACAAATAAATTTTAAAGGTGAATGTAAAGGCCTTTTTATTAACCTGCCAACACACAAATTTGGGAATCTTTATTTCTTCTGCACAGGTTGTAATGTTCCTGCTCCTCCACATATCTAAGCACTGTTCTGTTTCTGTTTCTGGTAGTAAATGCTTCAAGATCTACTGATGAAGCGCCACATAAAAAACAAGTATTAATTATTAGTGCTTAAAAAGGTCATGAGACACCACAGTGAAATTACCCT
Source organism: Pelusios castaneus (assembly GCA_007922175.1). Classification (NCBI taxonomy): domain Eukaryota; kingdom Metazoa; phylum Chordata; order Testudines; family Pelomedusidae; genus Pelusios; species Pelusios castaneus. The sequence goes on along the minus strand of ML685778.1, from coordinate 10,563,072 downwards.
AATTCACGCTAATGACTGGAAAATCCATTGCCGATTATGGTATTTTGGAAAGGGTGAATAAAGCCTCAGCCCATACAGCCATGGGTGTTCCCATTGATTTTTGTGAACTAAGGCTTCTTGCAAAATCTTCTAGCACAGTATCATTTCATAAATCAAGATTCAACATTAGTTCAGTCTCCCAAAAGATGATCTCAGTAACACACTCCTATCTGTGCCTGACTGCTGAGAGTTTAGAAGCACACTTTTCAACAAATAAGATGAGACACTGGCTCCATTGAAGTCGATAGGAGTTTTGTCACTGACCTCCATGGGGTCAGGATTTTGCACCGTATGTTTTGCACCAGTGCAAATCCAATAGTTCAGTTTCAGAATGACCTTCTTAAAGTCATTGCCACCTTCTTTTAAGAGCCACTTCTGCTGATCATGGGAAGGTCAGAGGCCAAATAGCAAGGAAATAAACACAACCTTTCTCTCCCAAAAAATCACTATGAAAGCCCGGTCCTTATCATTGCACATAGCTAGCCTATGTGAACGTTTGGAAGTATTACCCATATCTTTCTTCTCTCTTTCGCTCCTCTAGCTTGTCACGCTCACTTGCCATGTCCGGTTCTAAATTAGTGTTTGTCAAGCACCCAACAAAATGGGGAAGAGTTCTGACACGGGCTTTGGGACTTCACCACACTACAAAAAATAAATAAAAATAACCTGCAAACCAATTACATTCATATGTTACAGAAATGTAGCCTCATTATTGAAATAGCTGCTTCTTCCATGTCTTGACACATATTCCACTCCAGTATTAATACCATATATTTTTGAAAAAATATACTTGTAAGATGCAGAGACTAGAGTCCTTGGGCTATACATCAAATTCCAATATATAACCCTATCACACACACAGATAAGAGAGGTGGCGAGAGCCAGGATCTAATTTTAAGGCTCTTCCTCTCATGTTTTCTGCAATTTCCTGCCAATTTTCAAAACATTTCAATATCATAGACTGAAGTCTTCTGAAGACCAGGCTTATACTGAATGCCCTAAATACGGTCTGTTCATCATTTCCTCTAGGGCTAGATCTTGCCCTGTCTTTCTGTCTTGTTCAGGGTAGTGGAGTAATCTAGCTATAGAGAGAGTATTGAGTAAGGGAATTGGCTAATGTGCTGGCTGGGGCAAATGTGACTCCCAGATAGCATTGCCGGCCAGCTACGCAACAAGGCCATGGCCCCATCCAGAGTAAGGTTATTTCCCCTCCCCATCTCTCTTCTCATATACATGCATCCATACTCCATTGGATCATGCATTGTCCATAATGATTCAGTTAGGATAGGGTGACCATGCAGGATTTAGTCCTTAAATTCAACTACAAATTAATAAATCAAGTACAATTCATCGTCCGTCCATTTTTCAGCACCCGCTGCTCCTATTGAAAACATCAGCATTGATGCCAATGGCTAAAGGAAGGCATTTGCTTGAAGAAGGGACATTAAATATGTAAGGTTAGATGGTTTCACTTCTGTTAATATGGAAGATGAAAGGAAAGTTTCTGGAATATTGTGCTGTGTCATGATAGCCAGTTTGAGCATTGTACTCAAACAATAACAACAAGCTGAAAAATACACTGCTCTTGCTAAATTACCAATGTACTCCCATTTCTCAGACTGGTGTCTCTCTCTCTCTCCTTTTTTACACACACACACACACACACACACACACACACACACACACACACACA
>ML685778.1:10548145-10561330 GCA_007922175.1 Pelusios castaneus | reverse complement strand
ACACACACACACACACACACACACACACACACACACACACACACACACACACGATATGTTTTCTTAAACATTCAACATTTGTAAGAAATTTAACTTGCTGAAAAAGAAAGTATAGTAATATGTAAACTTTAATTGTATAAATCTAATCTAGTTATGTTGGTTGGTATTTTCAAAATAATCTAGAGCAGTTAAATCTATTCTTCCATTAATTTTAATGGGAGATGATCTTTTCTGTGATGCAGTAGTGCTTAGGTGCTTGAATTAGGGATCGAGGGCTCTTTTGTCTAGATATATTTTTTTATAAAATATGTCCCAAAGATTTTACAGTCTAAGCAACATTTGTTTTAATCCTCCCAGACAGTTTTGAAAATGTTTTGTACCTTACATTTGCATTTAAAAATCTAAGGAAAAGCCTTGGATTAATACTGTACATGTTTTGTCCCCACCAATCTATGGCAGTTTCAGAAGCAGAATGAACCTCACTCTAAAATTCCCTAGTTTATATCAATGGAAATTTTGAATGAGCAAGGAATGCTGGACAGGGCCCCAAATGGTTGAAACATGTCAATAAAATCTGGTATTTATTAGTGAGATAAGGAAATATGAAGAGAACAATGCATTTGGGCAAGGAAAACAAGGACAATTTTGTAATGTACCATGATACTTAAGAGCCAACTTTGCTAGTATCTTTGTAATGTTGCTTTTTTAATGTGCTGTGCTTCTGAGAATATTCTCTTACAACATTTTTCTTAGCATCTCCTTGTTAAATTTATTGTATTTACAAATCATTCCCAGACAGTGAGCTTCTTAGCTCTCTTTTCATTTAAAAAAAAAGTGTGTGTAATGCGTTGTCTCTGCAGGAACTAATTCTGCAAAGATATTAACTATAAGTATTTTGTTTAAAAAATATGTAGCATGCCTGAGACAGTTGCTTCTGCTCCCCAGAGGCCACCCTTCTGAAGTTTTATCTCAGCATTACATCACCATGGAATCCAGTGGATTAGGTAAGAGAAATCTAATCTAATCATTACACCCAAGTCAGTGTTTACATTTGCCTTGGTTATTCTTTGCAACTATGTACTTATAAATACTCATCGCTATTGCGTTTTTAAAAAAATATTTAGTCTTGTTTAATATAGTTTTAGTTCTTTCACTCTGGCACATTATGGACTTCCTGAATGTGGAATTTTAAGGAGAAAATATTTGTATTGACTTCAGAATGCTGCAGATTAAGAGCAGATGTATTGTGTATTCCCCAAACGTCATTTTAACTTTCATTTTTATGCCGTGCTGAACTGTCTTCAAGTCAGGAAGTGATTTGTATTTTCTTATGGAATGCAGTTTGGTAGACATGCAGCTAAAAATAAGTGTTTTTAAGTTGTATTGCTATAAATTTACTTGTTCCACCCTTCACACTACATATGGCTGATCTATTACTTCACAGAACTCTTCCATATGAAATGCACTGCAGCGATTCCCAGCACGGAGGCTGAGAGGAAGGATTGTCTGATTGTTACAGAGCTAACCTGGAGTTCGATTCCCCGCTCCACAATAGACTTCCTGTATAATCTTGGGCAAGTCACTTATATCTGTGCCTGAGCTCACCATCTGTCAAATGGGAATAAACATACTTCCTGACCTCCCAGGCTGTTGCTATGAGGATACCTACATTAGCAGACTGTCAGGTGGTCAGATACAATGGTAATGGGAACCATATCATTACTGAAAATAGATAGTGGTCATTAATGTTTTATATGCTCATGTAGCCTCAGTATTGCTGTCTTACTAAGAAGGCTGACATGGTTTGTATTAGTCTTTAAAGCCCATTGCAGCTAAGGCATATTACTGTTACCCCTTTTGATCGGTATGTTTAGCCACTATTCAGGTCTTGTGGGTTGTTCCAGTTAGGACCAGAAACTGATGATGGAATCGGGTATTTCTTTGATGCAGTCCTGTTTATTTATAAAGTATGTACACAAATTTCTGCTCACATGGACACAGTAGGAATCAAACAAAAGGAGGCAATTTCTTTGCCCAATATCCCAGGCCTCTTGTTCCAGCCAGCATGCTATCCAAACAGCTCTCTCACTTGGTTTTTTGTCACGGTCATGCAACAAGTCCTTCTCTTTATGCTACTGGTCCTTCCTTCCTACTTCCTCTGTGTGCTTCTGTGGTGTTTCTGGCTGCATTTGTCCATACAAAACAATACACAGCAGTCTGCATTAGCATTCAGCTCCATAAATCAGCTTCTAACCAGCCTTGCCAACTTGCTAGGTATAATAATGATGTAAATCATGGCCCCTTGGAACTTCATGTTGGAAGTAGAGATAAAACTACAGCTCTCCTGCTCTAGAAACACATGCCTCCTGCCTGACAGGAGAATAACTATTAAAGTATGGCTACAGTCACAAAGTCACATGTTGCTTGGCTGGCTGGACCTTTTTCATCATTTCACAGATATGTACAAACTTCCAACCATGTACAGCTGGAGTTTCATCGCAAACGCCCAAAGAATACCTCTGCCCATTATATTAAGTGTGCGTGTATGTCAGGGCTGGATGGGTGAGGGAAGAGGAAAGCAAAAAGTGAGTTTTAAAATATCATTCCCCACACCCAATGTGTCCAGCAGCAGTTTGTTTCCTTTTCAGTCAAATTTAACTCACTTTTTAGTGTAAAACCCAAATTGGGAGATATTCAATATACTAAATATCCTTTTTTTAATAAAATACAGTAAAATGAGCTGCAAGTGGCTGCTGGGCTGCAAACTGACACTGAAAAGGTAGCAGAACCTCCTGACTTGGGGAACAGAGAAAAGGGCCCAAATAGTGTAGGAAATCTAAAAAGAAAACAAAGGAATTAGAAACATTTAACACACAAATATATTTAAATTAGCAGAAAAAATATTTACAGCTTTCTACTTACTTCTAATTCTGTTTATTCTTTTTACTAAGAACTATTTTAAAGTATATTTTTAAGTACACACCCAGAGAGCCCCCCCAGACTATTTTTTAAAAAGACATAAAATTAATTAGCCATGCTGCACTAACTCTCAGCCACTCCACAGTGTACATTGTAGCAAACAGTGTACTACTCAGATGTGGGAAAGAGTCAGCTTTCTGTCTTGTTTTCTCTCCTGCCTCAACTATGTCCCAATAGCTCCTGCCACACATCCTCTCATGGATTACTGCTAAACTATCCATTAGTTATACAAAGCCCATGATCTACAACTGAATACTGCAAAACAAACAAGGAGTCCTGTAACACTTTTAAAGACTAACACATTTAGCTTTCGTGGGAGAAAATCCCACTTTGTCAGACGCTTTGAAGATGGGGAACTTACTGAACGGGAGGAAATTAAGTGCAGGGAAATGTATGACATAGGATCAGGTCAGGCTGTAAGAGCAAATCAAAGCAGATATTAAGATTCAAACACTGGGGAACAACATATAGAGTAAGGTGAGGTCAAATCACCTGTTGTAATGAGAAAAAAATCCATAGACCCTGTTTAACCCTGAGTTCATGGAGTCAAATCTACATATTAATTACAGTTCTGCAGTTTCTCTTTGAAGCTTGGATTTATTATCAATTTGTTTGAGCACAGCTATTAACAAATCATCAAGGGAGTGAGCAGTAAGACAGAAGTGTTCCCATTGTTTTTTTAATGTTGTGATTTCTGATGTCAGACTTGTGTCCGTTTATTCTTTTGTGCAGAGACTGTCCTGTTTGTCCAATATATAAGGCAGAGGGGCATTTCTGGCACATGATGATGGCATAAATTACATTGGTGGACAAGCAGGTGAATGAACTCTTGATGGTGTAACTGGCTTGCTTAGGTCTTGTGATGGTGTCTTTTGTGTAGCTATGTGGGCAAAGTTGGCAATGTGGTCTGTTGCAGGGATATGTTCCTGCTTTAATGTTTCTGTTTGATCTGTAGTTGCTGGTGAGTATCTGTTTAAGGTTGGGGGGGCTGTCTGTAAGTGAGGAGAGGTCTGTCGCCCAAAGCTTGAGCGAGTGAGGGATCATCTTGTAGAATAGGCAGTAGATCCTTGATGATGTGCTGTAGAGGTCTTTAGAGCAGGGGTTCCCAACCCCTGGCCTAGGGGCCACTTTTGAGCCGTGGGACTTTTTAAAATGGCCTGCACTGCCGGCCGCTGGCTCGGAGCTGGGCCGTAGCCTCCCAGTACCGCAGCGCAGCTGGGAGCTTGTCTTTGGCCTCCCGTTAATTTGAATTTAATTAATAATATTTTAATTAAATAGATTGGTTGCCCTTCAGGGTTCTAAAAATCATATTTGTGGCCCTCGAGCCAAAAAGGTTGGGAACCGCTGCTTTAGAGCATTGTAGGTGTGTATTCTCCATACACATAACAACCAGCTTGTCCTAGCACACTAAAATCTGCTACGCCATTATACTGCTTAACAGTTTCTAGATAATGGGTTGTCAGAGTTGTTTTGATATCAGCAGGGGTGTGCGAAAGGAGGGGCAAACAGAGACACAGCCCCCCCACCCCAGTCGACAGGGAACTCTGCCAGGGTGGGGACTGGGGAGAGTGAGTTTCTCCTTTCCTGGGCCAAGGCGGGGAATGACATCTCTTCTGGGTATGAGAATGTTGAGGGAAGCCAGCTCCTTCAGCTGTAGGGGCACAAGAAAGTACTTCTCAAAAAGCAGTCATATTTTTATTCCTGTGCAGGCCTTGGATGTAGGGGTTTTGAGATTTGTTCCTTAAAAAACCTCCAGAGATCTGTCGAAGTGATTTTTGTCTGTCAGTTTGCAGTTGTTCTAGGTCAATTAGGAGATAAGAGATGAAATATCCAGATGGATGTTGCAGGGTTCAATAAAGTAGAAATTCCTCCTCAGGGCAGGCAGAGTCAAACCCACGTTGTTTAGGGTCAGAGAGACAATGACCTTTAGCTGCAGTTGTAAATTGGCTCAGAGAAGATCTTTGTGTCCATTTTGCCTACTCACTTTCAGATAATGACATCCACTAGATCAGTAACAGACCTAGTTTTATTTAACATCTTAATTAATAATCCAGAAAAGGGAGTGAGTAAACAGCTGCCTCAGTAAAATTTGAAGATGATAATACAGTAAATTGATAGGTTTTGGAAGATCTATCAACTAAGGACAGAAATAATAAAAGAGTGCCTGGAATATTGGCAGCAAATAAGAAAATAAAATTCAGTCTGGAAAAATATAAATGAATATATCTGGGGAAAAATAATGTGGACCATGGATATTCAGTGAGAGGGAGAAGTTTGGAAAGATCTAGGGGCAAGCATGGATTATAGGCTTGCATGGAATTTGCAATGATCTGCTGCAAAAGCAAAAAAAAAGGGAATACAACTTTGAGTTTCAAGAAGAGAGTCCTCGTACTACTGAACAAAGAAGAAGCAGTCTTTCTATTTGGCTACTGTCATCTACAGAACTTCCAGAGGGGGATCCGTGTCAGTCTAGTTCAACAAAATAAACAAGAAGTCCTGTGGCACTTTTAAAGACTAACAAATTTATTTATTGTGTGATCTGTCATGGGAGAAAATCCCACTTCGTCAGATGCTTGAAGATCCAAAAGTGTATTTAACTCTGGGCATCTTGAAAGATGTTGATAAATGGGAATGCGTTTAGATAAAGTAACCAAAAAGAAGGATGGACCTAGAGAGAAGATTAAAAAATGTAATGTACAGCTTTATTAATAACTAAGAAAGATGCAACAGGCACCTACACGTATTTGAATATGTAAAACAGATAGGAGGATTCAGAGTTGTGCAGGGTAATACAATGGAGACCTAGCTAAGAGTAGTGAAATAAAATTCAACCAAGCACCATTTTGGCTGCATATGGAGAGAAAGTACGCTGACCAGATAGCAACTGTGAAAAATCAGGATGAGGATGGGGGGAAATAGGGGCCTATATAAGACACAGTCCTGAATAGCAGGATTGTACCTATAAAATCGGGACATCTGGTCTCCCTAGGAGAACGGGGGATCTATTAGACTCGGAGCCATGCTGGTTCTGATACTCTAAGCAATGATGGGACTGACACCCCCCCCCATTATTTCCCACTCCCTCTCCACCAAATCACCCCACTCAGAGACCAGATTTTTATTTTTGCCATTTCTTCTCCTGAAGGGTCTCCTTGTTTTGGCTCGGTTGCATGCAAGGCTTACATTTAGATGCCAAACATACTGGACTCCTTTGCCTGAGGATCCTTAGTTGTGAAGTGGATGCTGCAACAATTGGTGCATAGGATTCTGGGGCAGAGCTGGGTATTCAAGTTTTCTGATGCACCTGATGACTCATAACCAGATGGCAAACCAGCCACAGAATAAGTAGCTGGGGCCTGTTTTAAGTGAATGATCCTGGGATCACTCCCAGTGCTATTGGAGTAGTATCTGTTAGGATATGGCACGTACGGCCAACCACTTAGCCTATTGACATTCCTGGTGATTAGAACATTCTCTCCTAAAGGAAACTCTGGAGACTAGTTGAGACAAGGTAGAAGAAAGTGGCCAAGGAAAGAAGGGTGCCTAGAAGAAAGGAAGGCCCAAGGATCACACCAATTGCAAACTGGGGGAAGCAGGAGGGTTTCAGAGGTGTCAAATCTTTTCCTGCTGTTGCCCCCTTCTCTACTCCATCCACCTCTCATTCCACCCCACCTTGGCGCAGTGCCCCTAACGGGAGTGGGGCTGACTTGCCCCAGAGCTGAGGCTGGAAGGAGAGAGAGAGAACAGCTCCCCACCACTCCTGCTGACCAAGCCATTGGCTTCTCGCCCTGATCCCACCTGGGGGGGGGGCCACGAGCCCACTGGGGGGGATACTGGCTGCACAGGGACTGAAACCCATAGTGGGCTAATGGACCCCGTCAGGTCACATAGCAAAAGAAACCGCCCACCTTTCAAAACAAGCAAAACCCACCCAAAACAAGCCAGCAGGCCCGCATGATCCAGAGCACTGGGGGGGGGGGGGGGGGGGCGCCCCCCGGCCACGTGGCCCACTGCCCTAGATCTGTCTGTCTTTTCTTAATACGTTAATCACCCCGTGCCACCTCCCGGGCCTATATCGGCTGCGCACAGGGCAGCAGAGGTGCCCCCAGGCTGGGGGAATCTGGGGGCAGAGGGGAAATCATGCTGCATGCTCAGTGGCAGCCACTAGAGTCTTTTCTTTCCTTTGGGGGGCTTCTTTACTCCCCCTGTCACCACAAAAGAAGCCCAACCCGCCCCTCTCAAAGGTTAGAAATGGCTGGGGATGCTGAGACGCCCAATTTCCCTTATAAGCAGCCCACCAGTCATTCCCAGGTTCTCCCTCCCCTCAGCTCCTGCCATTCCCCTCTCCTGCTGGCAGGCGGGGCTCGGGGGCCGGGCTGGGCGGGGCCGGGAGCGCTGTTCCGCCGCCAGGGGGCGCTGCCCGGCTAGGCTGGGAGAAAGTGACTGGGGAAGCCGTCGCTGCGGCCGCCCGCTCCGCTCCGCTCAGTGCCCAGCCGGCGCGGGGAAGCTGGGCGGGCAGAGCCCCCTGGCACGGCGCAGCGCGGAGAGCCGGCTCGGGAATGCCCCGGCCGGGCGGCTGGGAGCGGAGCCTTCCGCTGCTGATGCTGCTGCTGCACGCGGCCAGCCCGGCCGAGCCTCGGGGCGCAGCCAAAGGTAAGATGCGAGTCGGGGCCGCGGAAAGTGACTCGCCGCTCGGGGATGCGTTAGCGGGGTCCCGGCCCCTGCTCCCTGCAGCCGCCCCGGCTCGGGGCGCCCTCTTTCTGCTGGGGCGGAGCGGGAGCGCTGCGCTGAGCGCGGCCGGGGAGGGGTTTGCAGCCTGGGGTGGCTGCGCGCCCCCTCCGCGTGTGCGTTTCGGGGAATGGATCCGAGCGACCCACACAGCCCCAAGGCACCAGTTGTCCCCAGGTCGTTGCCCCCCTTCCCAGCTGGAGGAGGAGCAGCACCAGCCGTAGTAGTGCAAGAGTGTGTGTGTGTGTGCGTGCATGCATGTGTGCGTGCACTGTGCACTATTTGCATTTGCAAAGAATGGTAAAAGTTGGGTGCGTCTGGGCGGAGGGCTGACTGTTTTCTAAGCCGCAATCCAGTGCGTCCTTGAGTTGGGTCCTCTTTAAAGACAATGGGCACATTTAGACTTAAGCTAATCAGAAAGGCAAAGGGTATTACCTCCCCCTGCGGGAAGCCATCAGTGCTTCCCCCTCTCCTCTTTGGGCTGGGGCACAATGAAAGGGAAGATGGGCTGCTCCTGTGGATACAACTGATTCTTTCTTTGAGGAGGGGTGAGAAGTTGATTGAAGGGGTCCGGGTGGTGGTGAGCTTCACTTAATATGCAGTTTGCAAGAGGCAACCTTGAGCCCCCTTGGTGGGTTATGTGTCTGGTTCTGCACCACACACCTTTCTTTACAACAACAAAAAGAACTCCCCTTTTTGGGTTTGGTTGTTGAGCTGTATTTAGAAAAGCACCCTCACAATATAACATACCAAGGTGAAGGAGAGTGAGAATTTCTTTTCAAAGGTCAGCACTGAACAAAAGGCTTTCCCAACGATATTAGAATGTGATTTATTTTTTTTATTAACCAAGACTAACCTGGAAGCTGCTCATAACAGAAATTCTATACATCTTTGGACCAGATCTGATACCTTTACTCCCTTACTACATGAATAGTTCCATTGATAGGAGGAAGGCTGTTTACAGAGTAAATGTGGTATTCATCAAAATGAAGGGCTCCAGAATCTGGATCTGTAGGATTAAACGTGTATCTTTTTGGTTTTGGAATGACGGGGAGGGTGAAAAGGAGTACAAAAGTGAAGCAGATAGAAGTAAGAGCGTGAACATCAGTTTGTTCATCCTCAGGAGCATTCTCTGAGGAATTTTAAGTCTGCAAATTTACCTCTCAAACTGAAAACATTTTAATTTAGTAGTTAGATGAAGTTCTGTTTGGATTTTCACATCAGTATTGGTCTTCTTGAAAAAATATCATAATGGGGCTCTTTCTTAAGAGATGTATTTGGCTTATGTTCCTCTGATACCAAACATTCATATATTCCAATTAATGAAGTCAAGTTTTATATCTGAACCATATTTAATTGTTAGCTAAATGTAATCATTCCTAGCCATTTCATTCTACTTTTGATATTTGACTGAATTGTCTCTAAGATTATACTGGAAATGATGATCTATCTTCTAAATTCCAGTTATGGGAAATGCTTTGTCATCTTGCTGCATATATTTAGTTCCAGGGCAAACAGTGATTTCAAAGCAAATCTCTTTGGTGTAGTTTTAACCAATGATATTTCTGATCCGTTCATTTTAGTATTGTTCTGCTTTATTTTTAATTGCAGCCATTTCAATAATTTAAGATTTGAGTTATTATATAACACATACATAAAAGGAGATAGGCCTATAGTTTGGACTGGCTTTAGGCAAACTGTGCATGTTTAGGTTAAGATACTCAAGTGAGTGGTGATTCTGGGTGATTTTTGAAAGGTTTCAGAAAATGCTGAGCATAGAGAACCTAAAATCAGGCCCCTGTAAGATGGGGCACGTCACTTTTGAAAATCTTGGTCATAATGTATATTCAAAAAAGAAAAATGTACATTAATGACATGTCAAGTTTGAGTTTAAATACTCAAAGGTCAAGTGAAAAAGTTAAGGTTTTAATAAAGAGGCAAGGTGGTGAGATAATATCTTTTTTTTTTTTTTTTTTTTTGACCAACTCCTATTGGTGAGAGAGACACTCTCCAACTACACAAAGCTCTTCGTCAGGGCCAAAGTATCTACCACAATGATGGAAACAAAGTTTTAATAACTCAGCCTATTTCTCATGGTATGGAGTGGTTGCCATTAAACCTGTCACCATTCTCAGCATGCAATGAAAATTTTTTAAATACATACAACTACTTTTTGTTTTAAATCTGTGAGGATTGAGATCTCAAAGAAGAGTAGTTCAGCTGGATATCTAAAATGAAAAAATTGAGCACATTTTGAGTTGTGTAGATGAAACCGTACATCAACATTTACTTAAACTAGAAGTATATAATTTAATTTTCCATAATTAAAAAATGGGTCCCTTCCCTCTACCCACCAAAAAAAATTCATGTTCTTTGGCTGAGACCAAACATGGATATTTTAGATGTAAAGAAGGATTTTTTTCAGACTTGTGAAAATAAGGCCTTTAATAAACATCCTTATATCCTGCTAACCTTAATGACTGAAAAACTTTCACTATCAGGAAATCTTTAATATTGATTGAGTGCGAGTGTTTCTTTTTGTGATGGTATGCAGGGGTATGGAGTACCAGCACCTTTTTTGCCGGCCCGGCTGCCCACTTGAGGGGGGCGGAGGGGTGAGTTGGGGAAAGGAGCATGCACTGGAAGAGGGGTAGTGCAGGAAGAAGAGGGATGGGAGAGGCAGTTTTCAAATTTACTAACAAGATATGAGTACCGGCACCTCCCTCTCCCCCCCCCGTCCACAACTAAAAAAAGGACTGATTGATTGGAATGCCTGCCTGTTAATCTACATGATTATTATTTAATATTTACATTACAATACTACCAGAGCCTCCTCTGTGTACAGAGTCTACCCTAATAGGTCCTATTCAGACATCTCTAAGGACATGATTTCTGTTCCAAAGAGTTTATAACCTGAGGTCCTAATTCAACACATTAAGATGAGAGTAAATTAACTCGTGAACAGTCCCACTCAATTCAGTAGGACTTCTCATGTAAGTAAAATTAAGTCTGTCTCCAAGCATATTTAGAACAAGGGCCTAAAAATCTACTTGTATCCCATTTGGGTTACCAGCTAATCCATTTAGTTGAGACATGACTATGTGATGTAAAGTAGCTTACATCGTTGTCTTTCTAGCAGTACCGTTTAATTATTAAAAAGTGACTGTGTGGCTACTGGCTGTGAAAAGGTCATGTGACTTTTGCTGAGCTAAAATAGAAGCATTTGGCGTATCATAAGCCTGCCGCATCATATTTAGTACACAATGACCTTAGTGACATTTGACTGTAACTCCTGCTCCATGCAGAATTTGAACCACGTTTCTTTGCTCTTTTGTTTTTTGTTTTTATGTGTTTAGGTCTGGCAGCCACAGTGCAGGAAACAAAACATCGAAAAAATAAATTAAAAGCAGCATGCGCATAAAAGTAAATAATATGTTTTTAAATGTTCTTCCCAAGGGCACTGGGAGTTTGGCCCAACAATGTTCTGAATAAAACCACAAGGTTAGTGTGAATGTGAGGAGTAGGAACTCTATAACTTGGCATTTTCCCTTTACTTTTCACAGTGTTTGTGATGCGTATTGTTACTGCTGCTCCAGATTTGTTATTGTTGCTTCTCCTGGAGCTCTGTGAGGTGAAGCAGAGTCAAGGCAAAAGCAGCATGAAAAGGGCAATACCATTTTAAAGCATGTAATAAAAACACAGATCTATAGGTTACGTATTTTAAACAATAGGAAAAACTGTTGTCCTTTTTAAAAGTTACCTCCAGTGGATTAGCATTCCTCAGCCTCTATCTAGGAGTGCTATGCCCTTTCGTTCATGGGTCAATAGTTTTCTGTTTGTCAGTATGCATCATATGTTTACAAACAAATACAATATTTCTGTCATTGACTAACAGCAAATGGAAGGATGGAAATAGGCTTTGGAGCTTTATGACCGACTGCATTTAGTATCTGGCACTACCATTCAAAAGTTGCACTAACTACAGGGGAATGGACTCTGTTGTCTTTCTACAGGGGAATGAGCAGGACAATAGTTTGTGTATTACTGTAATTACGTCCACAGGGAATGGTGTGCTAATTATATACACATAGGACATTTTAGTGAACTTAAGCCTTTGCAAATGAGATTGAGGCAGGGGTGTACTTAAAGATGTCTTATGGTTCTTAAATACAAATATCTAAAGCTGGACAGAAACCTTCCCTGAGGTGTGACACTAGATACTGTTCTTCAGAGCAGAAAACTCTTCAAAATCCCTAATTAAAGGCAGCTGCTTGTAACATATAGGCTACTTTGTATGCCAGAAATATCCAGAAAGGTAACTAATACAAAATAAAAAATAAACAGCATACCCCTTACAGGCCTCTCCCTCATTGTCAGCTTGCCAGAGTGAGCTCAGTTGTGAATTTTATGTTTAGAAATACGTGTGATTTTTAGAAACATTATTTAAATCTGTAAATTTAGAAACAACATTGTTTTAAATCTGTTAAACTGTGCTCAACTTATAAGACACTAAGTTTTGCTGCTGGTGAAAATGCATATTATTTATTATGTCACTGTAGTGTACCCATCTTGGTATAAGTACTAGAGTAAAGCTGAGCAGCAAATACTCAGCAGTTTTAGAGGTGAAGTGTCTGTATGCACCACAAATAAATGAGGCAGATCATATCTTGGCAAAGTTAGTAAATTTCACACCTTGTCATTCATTAATACAAAGAACAACACAGTGATAGAATGGTTGATTTAAAAAAAAAATTCCTACATATTAAAAAGTTCTCTTAATAGCCTATACTAAATAAAAATATCACTCTCTCTGTATGACTGGATATTTGGTTAAAATAACAGCACTGAAAAACTTGCAAATCAGGCCTTTTTAAAAAAAAAAAAAATTGTCTCTTGTATTGAAGGCATTGAACTATTCCTGTGATTAAGTATAAGCAGAGCTCTCACAAGTAAGGTGTTTGAAAGACTAGGCCCCTACTTAGTATTATTAGAGCACTGTGCAAAGGTTAATTATCAAATAGCAACTCTCTAAAACAGAGACTGTCATCTGCTACTTGTCAACATTGTGTCCAGCACAATGGGGCCCTGAGTTTTGATTATGGCTCCTAATAATAGTAATATAAACAGCCATTTAACGCAGTCATTCATAATATGAACCAAACTGATCTAAGTAGATGAGAGCAATTTTTCACTGACATTTTAAGTGGTAATATAATATTATTTGAAGTACATCTCTCTAGCTTTCTGTGAAAACAATTTGACATGATAAATAAGAAACTTCAAAATTTCAGTGATTTTGATGTTTTGCTTCTGCAGGGTGATAAGTGAAAAGAAGTGAGACCTTTTGCAACATAGTTACTAGGAATGTTACTTTCATGGCGGTACTGGTGTAATGTTACATATGGGAGACTGTCTTTGTTTCGAGGTCCCCCCATATCTTCTACATATGGGAGACTGTCTTTGTTTCGAGGTCCCCCC
>ML685778.1:10445925-10548135 GCA_007922175.1 Pelusios castaneus | reverse complement strand
GAGGTCCCCCCCATACCTTCTATGTTTCCATTTTGAACTATATTTGCATCCACTTTAAAGGTAAAAAGCATATAGGAATGCAAGATATTCTTCTCAGTTATACAATGGCTATAATTTTGGCTCATATAGATACTATTAATATATGTTTTATAAAGCTTTTTGAGACCCTAATGTGAAAGGCATTGTAGTATCTATATTTCAGATCTGCGATATGTTAGATTCCCATTCCAGGCAGCGAGACTTCTAAAGCTTTGAAACAAAATCCATTTAAGAAAAGCAAGCCCTTTATAATGACAGAAAGCAATAATGCAGAGTCCTCAATGTCCTCCTTTGCTTCTGCGGTAAGGAACATTACATTTCAAGATCCCTTCCAGAAACGGAGCCAAGTAAGTGGTCTTGCCTCCAAATAATTTCAGTTTCAGTTTCAGAAAAGCAATTGAAAGAAAATGGCTAATGACTTGTGAAAAGAATCCTCAGGAGCATATTGCTGAGAGAGAGACAAATTTGGGGAATGATTAGTTAGATGTTACCACTTGAAAATAATCAATTAAATAAACCAGGAGAAGCACCAGCCAGGATGCAAGATGTCCCTGTCAGTGTATTGAGGAATTTCATTCTATCTGACACATGAAATGAGTAAAATTCAAAGTGGCTGCAATGTCCATGTTTACCAATGCATGGATTGCTAAATCTGGGCAAAAGATAGGGGGAAATCGTCAATATTTTATTTTGGAAATGTGAAATGTCAAATTATTGGTGCAGCTCTATACACCGGGGGTGAAATTTACAGAGGGGCTGAGCAAGGCCTATGTACCATTTAAGAATCAGCCACTTTTTGCTGGCCGCCTGTGTACAGAGCTGAATTTCATGCTAGTGGAGTTGCTTGGGAAATAAATATGCAATGTGAAGTTTATTCCAACACAAAATTAACATTTAAAAGAATTAAACTCTTTGCGTCTATGTTGGTTCCCCCCCCCCCCAGATGGACATGTACATTGGTGGACAGGGTATACTAAAGATTATATTCTCCCCTTTTTAGCCCCTGTAACTTCCACTCCTGTTAATTGGAGTTGGATATGTGTATGCATTAAGGAGAGTAATGACCCTTAATTTAGATCATGTATTATGACCTGAATTCCTACTTAGCAGCGGAAATTGTTATCTGCAACTGGTAGGATTTTAGTCTTCTTCAGGGCTTGCTCTGCTGCTAACTCCATGTTGGGGATTCCAGCAATTTGAGTGCTCATTATTAGTGCTTATCAGGATCAGCTCATTTTATGCAGCAGGTTCATGCAGCAGTTGCTAGAGACCATGACATAAACCTGTATTTTATTAAAAGGGTTTTTCAAGCCTGCCGGGTCGCGTGTTGAAACTGATACTTCACAACAGCTTCCTGTGCCCTGCCGCTCTGTTCCTTCGAGGGATGTCGGTCGACTGTACATCTGTCTCTTTCCCAGATGCTCTATTTTTCCTGCAGCTCAGGTCTGAACATCTGCTCCAGGAGTAGAGAAGTAGCTGGGAGAGAGACAGAATGGTACAGTCCGTTGTCAGGTCACAGCGGCAGGCCCTGGGAAACTGGAAGATCAGAGATAAGAAAGGGAAAACATTAAGTAACTTTATAACCTCATCACATATTCCCTCCAGAGACTGGAAATGTATTAGAAGACACTTTGTCATCCCTAGCACTCAGGATTGGCTTTGGAGGGATATACTCTTTCAAATTCACAGCATGGAAATTCCTCCCCAGAGATAAACATCTTAGTTTCATCTAAAGGCAGGGTTTTCTCTTGAGCTGCCATGTAACCCTATTCTCAAAGGCTGGTGATGTAAATGTAACATGCTGGCTAAGAGTGTTATCCTGCCTATCTGGTGATTAGCCCACACATTGTGTAATGATATTCTGCCTTAGGTACTCTTTTCACTCAAGAGGAAGAGGTCTGTGCTTTTAGTGCTGAAGGTGCCAGAGTCAATCCCTACTGGTGAGCCATGATGAGGGCCATTATGAGAGTCGTGGATGATCCTGACTTGCAGAGGTACTGAGTCCTATGGCTCCCATTAACTTCACTTGCGGTATGTGTGCTCAGTACTTCTGAAAATCTGGGCATAGTTCAGCACTGAGAATTCAGACAATCGTTTTTTGCTAATCAAACAGCAGAGGTGGTAAAGCTGGGCTAGAAATATCAAAAGAACAGCCTTTGTTTTATGAGATACCTGGTGCTTCCTATCTGCTCTGCAAAGAGCCTCTTATATTTCAGGGCTCCTGGTCAGAACCTGGAAAACGGTCTGACAAATAATGGTGGGAAATACCTGGACCCAGTGGGAAATATCTGGACTTGGTTCAATTTGTGTTTTGGGCAAGAGTTTGGGTAAATTCTTCTTTTGCTTGAACTTTTTTCCCAGCCATAACTGCGGTGGAGAATTCATTGTGGAATTTTAACACAATCAGGCTCTCAGATTACAATATCCTAGTCAAGGCAATGTAGAGATTTGGAGTGAAATTGGAAACCATGTGTAACCTACCCTGTTTTTACATTTTCTTACATACTTAAAATTGAGACCAGGTTTGTCAAAAGCTTTGCTAAGGTTCTTGAACCTATTCAAAGAACACGGGACCAGATTTAAATGAACCCGGGTTTTCAACCTTTATGCTTCCATGCTGCATCTAGGAAAAACATACTGTTTGTGGTGGTTTCAGCTGAATTTCAGTTTGAGTTATTGGGTGTGTTTCAACCCAAAACACACATGGATTTGCAAACCCAAGTTTATTGAAAACCATCCCAATGAGCCACTGTCCAGAAAAATCTGAGTTTCAAGCACCCATAACCTGTGAGAGAATACTACCATATGAAGTGCAGTAGGGTGTTTCTGTATGGTCTTGGCCATTTTTATCACAGTAACACCTGGAGGTTCCAGCTGAGATTAGGGCTTTCTTGTGCTAGGTGCTGTACACTATGCAGAAAGACCAGCCAAGATCATTTAATAGTCGAAAGACCCAAGACAAAGGAAGCATTTCACAATAGGGAAACTTAGCGAAAGGATGGCTGAGTGACTTCTCCAGGCTCACGTGGGAAGTCTTTGTTAGAACTGGGAATTAAAATCAGCTCCTTTGAGTCACAGCTGAGTGCCTTAACCATGAAAACTCCTTTCTAGTCTGCTTTGGTTGAAAGGCAGAGGCATACCTGTAACGTTCCTTGACAGTGAAAAAAACACAAGGGCTATGTCTACACTTACTAAAGTTAGTTCGAATTAGTTAATTCGAACTAACTAATTCGAACTAATTTTAGTTAGTTTGAATTAACTTAATTCGAACTAGAAAAATTTAGTTCAAGCTAAGCACGTGCCATTCATGGCACGTGCTTAGTTCGAATTAGCGAATTGCATTGAATTCAACGGGCCGGTTGCTTCGAACTAAGCAATTAGTTCGAACTAACATGGCCACATTGGTTAATTCGAACTAACTAGTTCGAATTAACCCTTAGTTCAAATAGCATATTCTAATTTATTAGTTCGAATTAAGGAAGCCCTTAATTCAAACTAATTTAAGCCTAGTGTAGCCATGGCTTTAGTTAGTTCGAATTAAGGTTCCTTAATTCGAACTAACTTGCCAGTGTAGACATAGCCAAGGAGGAAAGAACGGGTGCTGAATATCTCTGTAAGGAGGCAGCACTTCTGTTAGACTCTGTAAAGAAGTGAGGAGGCACAGAACTTTAAGGTTCTACGTCTTAGGGCTGATCTACACTGCCAGCAAAATGCAGTGGCAGTCGCCGGACGTTAGCTTGTGTAACTCCTGTTAACTTCCTAACTCCCCTTTAGGATGGTATCTTCACTGTGCTGTGCCAGTGGGAGATGTGTTCCCGTCAATATAGTGCTATGCCGCTTGAGGGGTTGGTTTTATGACGTCGATTTCCTGATCAACGGAGCATGTCTTAACTGACCACTCAGTTGATCTGGAAATATCAACCTGATGGCAGCGACTTTGCTGCCATCTTTATAGCCATAGCTTTCATATTCACCATAGAAACACCTTCTTGTTTGTTTTTAAACACATTGTTTTTATTCTGTTTTAGTTTCAGTCCCAGCTTTTATTATGAAACGCTGTTACGAAACATTATACAGTGGGTATATTGGGTTAATCTAAACCAGTTTGCATACTGCATTTTTATGCAAATATTAACATATTATGGAATTGCTAATCACTGAAGTCTTTAGATATCCAGACATCTGGCTAAAGCCAGAATGGATTAACCAATGCTGAATGTAGCCCCTTGGGGGTAAGTGGGTGGCATTCCATTCTGCCTATTATAGAAAATTGAAACAATTTTGAATTTTTTGATACTTTTTTTTTTTTTTTTTTTTTTTTTGAGTTGCTGAAGCTTTTATGTTTCTTGCCCCCTACAGGAAAAAAAAATCTGCAGTAATGTTCTATACATACAGCCTCTTTTTGTATCCTTTCTAAGAGAAGGAACATCCTTCGTCTTTTAAGTTGTACTGTGTAGCTCCCACCGCCATACTGCAATGACTAGCAAAAAGCATGCAAGAAGCTTTTGCTCTTTTTTAAAACTCCCCATACTAGTCCTTTGAGCCCCTTTTAATCACTCTTCAAATAATGTACTCTAAATATGTGTAATCTCAATAATTATTCTTACTGCACATATATGTGATTCACTGCATGTAACGATCATCGGAACGGGTACATCTGTACAGATGTTAACTGTATAATTTTTACAACAACCACAAGTTACAAGATGTGTCCAAACCACAGAAGTTGTTAGAGCTAAAATTAGATGGGGAGGAGGTCTATGCTTTCCTCATTAAGCCAGGCTCCCCCCACCCTTTACTCCTACACAAAACTATTACTTTTCTATGGAGAACAGCAATAATTGTAATAGTTTTGTGATGTGGATATTCTTATTTTATTATTGTTATAAGTTGTATTATTGAACAGTCAAGGAACCCCACTCCTGGACTAGCACCGGGGTGGGAAATAATATTCTGAAGGGGGCCGGTTGCGGCAATGGAGAACTAGTCGGGGGCTGGGGGTGGGGTTAAGAGCGGGGGGTGGGGAGGTGAGCTGGGGGGGTGATACCTGGTCTGGTGGCTTAATAATTATCAGCCAATACTGGGAGAACCAATAAACAAAGTTGAATGCCCTGTTGTTTAGAAGCTGCTGCTACTTGGTTTCAGCTAATGGTTATACATGATCATTAGGTTGTGCCCTCTCATGTCTAATCCAGGTCTCACTATGGTTACCCACACCTGTGTTACTGCCAGGCTTGACCCTTGCAATGTGCTCTAATTAGAGTTGCATCTGAAGTCCATTCAGGATCTCAAGCTAGCGCAGAATGCTTGCCTTCTAAGTGGCGTAGACTGTTCTTTTCACTAGCTTCCTATTAAAATGTAGGGGCAAGTCATGGTGTTGCTAGTGCTCTTCACAGCCTTCAGTAGTCCGATATCGGTGCCTGAGAGCAAAATTGCCTTTTACCCTAGATATCATCAAAGCAGTTCTGATCAGCTAGGAAATGCTTGCTGTTAGCACCTTTAAATTTGAAACTCTTCATATTTGGTGATAGGGCTTTTTGAATTGAGTTTTCCCCCTACTTCGAAATTCACTCTTCTTGGCAGCTTCTGAGAGCCCAACCTCAGAACCTTTATGAGCAAGATGCAAGTGTTAGCACATAGTTAATCGTTGGTCATTGTCTTTGTGGTCTTAATTTATTCTAACTTAATTCAGTAGCCAACATAACTGCTGTGAATATTCTGTTAGGCTATGGAGGTCCAGCTCAGTGCCAGGTGAGCTCAGCCTTTAACTCAAGCCCATCCAAGTCGATCCATCTAAACAGGTAAATCTGAAGTTGAATAGGGCATGGAGTAATTGAAACCTGGTGTAGGAAAACAGAGAACATTATGGAGTGCAGTGATAGAACACGTATCCAGGAGAGTGAAGGGCCATCATCACTTGGAGTGCTGCCTCTCATATGTTGTGGGTCATTCCACTGGTCATTAATTGAATTATGCCACCATTATTTATGTTGTCATTTTATTTTTCCTACACAATGTATGTTGTGGATAATGTGTGAAAACATGGGCTTTTTGCCACATTAGGACAGGTGTCATCTTACACCCATATAAGCTAGAATTTAGTACATTGCAGGACTGTGCCTCAGACTTAAGAGGGTCATCTGAAAAATGGTTAAAGACTCTTTGCTCCTTCCCACCTCTTCCATTAGATGAGATCACATGGAAAAAGGCCCCCGGCGGGGGAAATATTCACAAAGGCCTATTCTCAATATAGAGGAATCTCTCTGCTCATTAATGAACTTCTAATTTATCAGGGTTCCAAAGAAGTTTCTGTAACTTAAAAAAAAAATAAAATGGACAGATTGAGTCTGGTTTGCTTTTGTTACTGGGGAGAGTCTTTATGGGGTATGACAAATTCCAAAGGGATAGCTGTGTCAGACTAGTTCAACAAAACAGACAAGGAGTCTTGTGGCACTTTTAAAGACTAATACATTATTTATCGCATGAGCTTTCGTCTGAGAAAATCCTACTTCTTCAAGCTTTGGACGAAGTGGGATTTTCTCCCACAAAAGCTCATGTGATAAATAAATTTGTTAGTCTTTAAAAGTGCCACAAGACTCCTTGTTTGATATGGGGTATGACGGACTCTGACATCATAGTTCAACATGGAGTCTAATTTAACTCCAAATATGGTGCTCCTGAGCCATCAATAGCATAGAATTCTGCCTCCTCCCCCATGACAATGGTGAGAAATGTAGACTTTCTAATGAGAGAAACTAGGTCAATTTTTCACAATCAAAGACTGACTGTCAAAATATCAGGCGGGTTGATCTCTTGACATATTTTTGCCAGGTGATTTACTTTTCATTCCATTCAAGCCCCTCCCGAGTTGGAGCTTTATTTTGCCATTCCTAACAACAATCAAGAAAAATCCTCTTGTCATGTGGATAAGCCTCAGTGACTGGCCCTTGACACTTCAGCTTGATAGCCACAGCCCCAGGGCAAGCAGACCAGGTGGAAATGTCAAAGTGGAAGGTGCTAAGAATAGTAAATAGCAGTCAGTAGTTGGCTTTTGGCTGTCCAGTGCTATGTGGGATGTGTTAGGTTAACTTTCCAGTTTTTTTTGACTGGGGCTGGCATTGAAAGGGTGTGCTGCAAAGGAGGTTAGAAATAATAATGATCCTTTCTGGCTTTCACATCTATGAATCTGTGAAGATCATTATGGTTCTGGAGAGGTTCATTGACCGCTTTTTGGAAAATTAAAGGGACTCAATGACTGGCATCAGAGAGAGAACGTGTGAGTTTTCCTCAGCCAGAGCGTTAATTGGCCAGTAGTATTAAAGCCAAGTAGAAGGCCGAAATATAAATGTGAAAATCCAGATTCTGGCAGCAACCTAGAGGACCATGGGCTACGTCTACACTCAGAAAGTTAGGACTTTCTAAAGGTGACTTTAAGTCGACCTTATTAAGTCGACTTAGAGAGTCTACTCTAGACTCTCTAAGTCGACTGGATAGGTGGTGGGAGAGCCAGCCTCCCCAGACCAAAATCTGCCCACAACTTCCTGGGGAGAAGGGAGCCTCCTGGGCTCTCAAGCCAGGGTTCCAGTGGGGGATTCCCTCCGGCTGGAGCCCTGGCTGGGGAGCAATTCTTCCCAGAACCGCAGCTCCTCTTGCAGGGAAGCCACGGGTCTGGGGAGAAGGGAGCAGGGGCTCCCCTGGGGACAAGGGAGCCATGCGGGGCTCCCTTGTCCCCCCCACCCTAGGTCGACCAAATCGACTTAGGGTATCTACACTGGCTAAGTCAACTTAATAAAGTCGACTTAAATACTAGTTGGAATGAATAACGAGGTGTTATTAATTCAAACTAGTTTTTCCTCAGTTTGATTTCAGGAGCAGTTTAAGTCGAATTAAGGAAAGCCCAGTGTAGACGTGAAGTAAATTAAGTCGACTTAAGCCTACTTAAGTCGACTTAATTTATAAGTGTAGACGCACCCATGGAGTGCATAGGAATGTTTTCTTTTCACTAGTATAGCTGAAAGGATGTCCATTTGCCCAGGAAATTCTGTGCTAAGTGAGGTTTGGGTGAAAGTCTGTGGGTTGCTTTATAGTGAACAGCTCTTTAGATGGTCATAATGGTCCCTTTTGGTTTTAGATCTATGAATGAATTTAAGCCATCTGTTTTTTCAACAAGGGTTTGACTGAGTTCAGTGGGAGGCCTTCATTGACAGTTTGCAAGTGGGATTCTTCCTGATTTCCGTAACAAATGACCGAGTGGCTGCATGAGGCACTATGGATGACCATTTAGGAGCAGTTGTCATGGAAAGAGCAAAACTGGTACTGCAGTGGACTTTAGAAAATAGCACAAGGGAAGCGTATCTCTGTGGCTTTCTGGTTTTTGTTGGATTTTCTGCCAGCTCTATAGCAGCCCCGGTTCCAAATCACTTAATTGTTCCTTCTGTGTATACTTCCTTGGCCCCTGCAAAGTTATCTCTCAAGATTATCTGCAGTTATATCACATGGGCTGATTATAATAACCGAAAAGGCCTAAGGGGAAGAATTGCATCTCAACTCTGCAAGTAGGGGATTAAGTGTGTGTATGTTCAATACAATTTGCTAAGAGGTACTTATGTATGTGTCTGTCAAAGAAGCTGTAAAATCATCTGGACAGTCCAGAGAATAGTTATATAATGATAGGGAGGCTCCAACTTTCTTTTACTTTTCTGAGGATTACCTCCTTGCAGTTATTTTTGCATGGTAACCCTTTCTGCTGGCGGGGGGCCCCCCCCCCCCCCCCCCGGCTGTATGACTTGTAGGACTTGAGGAGAAAAGGCATTATGTTCTTGAAGGATTATTGTCGCTAATTTAGCTCTGATCCCTTCGGTTTGCACAAGGTATTATCCTGCAGTTTGTTACTGATCCCAGAAATGCTGACTCATAAAACTTAAATCATGGAGAGGAGGTGAAGATTAGTGTTTAAACTTTCTCCTTTGCTGATTCTGTGGCATTCCTGATTTTCTTTCACATCTTAAAGATCCCCCATCCAACTCAGGTTTATTGAAAGGTAGGTCCCAATGATCACTTAATGAAGAATACTCATACCAATGGCATCAATAGGATCTGATGGCCATGCTGCTGGAATCCATTCACCAGTATGTGGCACATGGGTTTTTTTTAGGTTGGTTAATTGCTAAAATTCAGTTAATCAACCCAGGGTCTCCCTTCTGCCAGAGCATTTCCTTGCTAGGCTCATGATGAAGGTGCCCTTATGCTGAGAAGATCCCAGTTGATAGCATTTTAAAACCTAGCTTCCCTTTGAAGACATATTTCCTATGGTCTTGCCCGGGCTTCTGTGGAAGCCTGACTAGTTTGTTTGTTGTTTGTTTTTAAATTGTATCTCCTTTAAAGAAATCATTTTCAAGTTTTTTAAATGACTTGAGTCCACGTGCAGTGGGATTTAGACTTTGAAGTCATCTAAACACTTTTGAAAATTTTACCCATCTTCTTTCCATATTCTTTCTAGCCAGGGAACTGAAATCCAACAACGTAGCTAAACTTAGAAGCCCTGACTTGGCTGAGCTAGTTGAATAAATGGTTGGTAGTAATAAATTTGCAGACTTTTCAAACCTTTTAAATAAATGGAGGTGATTGGCTTGCTAGCAATAATGGTTTTTCTAATAATTAAAGCTTTTAAAAATATGCTGTTGTACAGAAAGCTCCTTTTGAATTGGAACGTAGAAGGTGCTCTAAGGGTCTAAATCTATTAATGTGCCCTTTTTATACAGCAAAGAACTAAAGTACATACTAAACCGATAAAAAGAAAAAAGACTTAAGGGAACAGATTTTGCCTTCACATACACCCCTGCAACTTCACTGAGATGAGTTTCCAAGCTCATTTGGTGGGATTTCATGAGCGTAATTGAGAGAAGAATTTTATTCTGTCTTTGAATAAAATCCATGGTGTGCAATATAAATCCACAATTTCAGTACACTGATCATATCTTTACAAGAGCTGGTTCTTTATCCCATTGACAAATATTGACTTACAGCTGTCAGAAAACTATCATTAAATTATTTGGGTAGCTAGTTGAGAAGTTAGTTTGCTGTTTGTGGCTACCAGCAGAACTTGGTCTTTAATTTTTGAACAAAGAAGGAAAATGTAGTAAGCAATTAGTGGTCTATTTGTGTAATTCTGAACAACCTGCAGCTGTCCCTTTCCCATAGCCATCATCGTGTATGTTTAGAAAAAAGCGTAAGTTCTTTTGCATTTTTTTTCTTCGTACAAATGGAGTACAATGCAATTTCTACTTACTGGACTTATTGTCATGGCAACAAACAGGGTTTTAATTAAGCACAACTTTCTCATCCCCAGGATGAATCACACTTGAAGCACATAACATACTAGGAACAGCATCAGAGGCATACTAAGTATATTAAAGCATACTAGGACAGCATCAAAGGCGATACTTTGCAGACAGAGATTTCTCAGTTTCCTTAATTAAAATATTACCTGTTCTCTCTCTGGGCCTTTTACACCACAGTGGCCATCACCTTCCTCATTCCAGCTGTGACCTCATCTCCATCCACAAACTCAGTATTCTATCTGTTTTTCCCAAAGAAAAATGTGCTAATGAAGGAAATCTTGTTTGCATAATGCAGAATAATTCAAATTGAAGGCAGAGCCTAATGAATGTATAGTGTCTGTTTTTAATAAGTATGCATAAAACACTTTAAATCTTTCCCAGATTTAATGTATGACTCAAAATAAGCTTTTTCGTTTCCAATTTTTAAATCACCCTGTATCTCGAGAGTAGCATTTGTGGCATATGATGAAGGCAATTATTATTAAATGTAATTCTTTTGACTGAATATTGCATTATATAGTTGCATAAACTGCATAAGATGAGGGAACAAATAACAAAGCTCTAGGCACTTACTTATGCTTTGCCTTTTAGAGGAATTAAAAATAAAATAAACCAGAGATTCTAATTTATTTATTCTCAA
Organism: Pelusios castaneus; assembly: GCA_007922175.1. Lineage (NCBI taxonomy): Eukaryota > Metazoa > Chordata > Testudines > Pelomedusidae > Pelusios > Pelusios castaneus. Next base: position 10,537,116 of record ML685778.1, on the reverse strand, counting down.
ATGGGGAAATTGCTATTTTTTTTTCCAGTTTCCTGTGTGGCCTCTTTGTTTTTATTGGCTTACTCAAAACTTCAGGGCTAAGTGAAACGATTCATTTTTGGACATAGAACAAGGGTTCGTTAACTAGGGCACTGAGTCCTCCTAATTCTATGCGTCCATAAGGCTTTGTTCAAGTAAATCAGAGAGAATCTTATTGTATTGTTGAAATTCAGGCATGGCAGAATTCGGTTTTTCTTTTTAAAAAATTTGACTGTTTATTTTAAAGCATTTACATTTTTTTATCAATTGTAATTTTTTATCAGTTGTATGGAATTATGGGTTTTAAGCATTTTTAAATATTTTTTTTAAGTGGTGGAAACTTAGGGGCAGATGATTGGTGTTAATATTCAGAAAGGTGAAGCTTCATAAGTGTAACATACATTGCCAGCATCACATGTCAAAATATACAAAGTAAATATTTTTAAGTCAATCTCTGAGTTCTCAAGCAGCACTTTTCTTTCTTTGTCTATTGATGGAAATGTTTTTTTGTCGGTCTGTATGTTTATGGTAAAAATGACGTATACCAACATTTACCTCCTAAAAATCTATTCCTTCCAAGTCTTTTCACCATACAGGTACACAAGACACAGTCCCTTTTTGGTGATCTTACAGCCTTGCAAACCTTGATGGTTTTGATCCAAAACCAGAAGAAACTTGGCGGTTTCTGATGAGTTTTCTTTGAATAATTTAGGGTTTGATTTAATCCAAGATTTTTAAGGTGCTTATTTCCACAGTATCTAGATGCTGGTATGTCCAAAATTTTCTTCTGCAATTGGATCTGCAAATGAACTGTCAAGGTCCTTCCTCTGTGCCCCTTCCCCCTTGCCATTCTCGATTTGAAGTGAGGATTTAAAGATGAAACCTCATACAACACATGTTGTAATTTAGAACTTCTTTGATAATAGCTTGCTGACGGATGCTAAGAAAGACTGCTTGGAGACTTCATCTGGTCCAGAATGCAGCCATCCTTTTACTTAGCAGTGCTTCGAAAGCACTATACTTTGTTTCTGTCTCTTCTCATTTCCAATTCATTTATTGGGCAATTCAAAGTGACCGGTTTTTGACCAATAAATCTATAATGGTTAGGGTCCTAGTTTGCACACGTGACACTGACAGATGCAAATAAATTTTCATTGACGATCTTGAGGTTAGTATTATTGATCACATTTTAAAAGAGGGATTCAGTCCAATTTTCAGTGCTGGGGTATAGGAGCCGAAGTTTAGAGTTCTGTCTGATTTATTGGCATAGCTTTGCACACCTAAAATTGAGGGGTCAACTTTTAAAAGATGTATGTATGCTACGTGGACAATTTACCCTCTCTGACATACACTGTAGGCAAATGACATTCACCAATGATGGAACACACAGTCTGAGTGTCCCCTCCTTTCTTTCAGTGGGGATCTGATGGACACTTACCAGCTCACTGCTGTGGCAACGTGCTGGCTGTTAAACTGAGATATCAATTTGTAATTGTTGCTACTTACCCAAGCCATATGAAAGAAGCAGTACTAGTACCAATAAGACCTGGCTGAATAGCCAACTTCTAAGAGGGGCTTTTTGAAGTGAGAAGGCCTTAGAACCAGAACAGCAGCTACCGGGGGGGGGGGGGCCCCCAAAGACATCAGGAAAACCAAGTCCAAGCTGAGAAGACGCTCTAGAATATGCAACCTATTCCACTAGGACAGGGGTCAGCAACTCGAAAGATAGGAAGAGCAATTTTTAAAAAGTCCATCAATAACCAAGTATTTTGAGAGCTGCAATGGGTGTAGCCTTCTTCTGGACAGAGCTGGGCTGGCTGCAGGGCCCCCAGTTGGCGGTCTGGGGAGCTGGGCCAGGATGCTTGCTGCAGGGTCCCCTGGCGGGGGGCGAGCCCAGAACCAGGAGTGGGCCCCCCATAAGGTCCCTGGATGGCAAGGGGGGAGCCCAAAATGAGGAGTGTGCCCCCCAACCCTGGGTTCCTCGGTGGTGATGGGGGAGCCCAGAACCAGGAGTGTGCCACAAACCATCTGCAGGGTCCCTCGGTGGCATGGGAGAACCTAGACCTGCAAGGGCTAGCCAAAGAGCTGCATCTGGCTCCGGAGCCTCAGGTTGCAGAGCCTTGCACTAGAAACAGGTTCTCTAACCTTCAGTGTGAATTTACCTTGATCAGAGTCACCATATGGGATTTCAGTTACTCTCCTGTTCGGATATCTATCCATTCAATACAAACTGCTGAGGGGGATCAGAAGTGTTTCAAACAGTTATCCTCGTACGACTTTTGTTATTAGGAGGAACTCTATTAAGCAGCTCAGTCCAGCAAATTCGTACTCCTGTGAGTCCTCTTTATTCTTGGAGAGCAGGTCATCTGTCTCAGTGGGGCATGGAGGCTATGAACATGCCATTGATCCCCACTGGCTTTCTGCGTGATCGTGGGCAAGTCGCAAATTTCGATCTGCTTCACAGTTTGTAAACAGTAGGTCAATAACTTTTACCCAGGGCGGCCCCGTGGGGGGAGTAGGTCCCAGGGCCAACTGGCCGAAGCGGGGCCCTGCCCCCATGCTGGAGGGGAATGTGGCGGGCTGACTGGCCCGCTCTGCCTCCCAGGTAGCCGGCCCTGGGCCGGGAGGCCGAGGCTGCTGGCATGGGGAGTCGGCTCTGGAGGCCGAAGCTGCCTGCAGGTGGGAGCCAGGCCAGGAGGCCAAGGCCGCCTGTGGAGGGGCAGAGCCGGCTCCGGTCCCAGAGGCCACCTGCGGCAGGTAGCCAGCCATGTGGGGCAGGCTGGTCCAGAGGCTGTGCCCCATGTGCTTTGCCCCTGGGCCTGCCTGCTCTGCCCTGGGTGCAGGGAGGGCCAGCCCAGGGGCTGGGCATAACACTCCCGCCCTGCCCTGCCCTGCCGCCTTCGGCTCGCTGCCGAAGGCAGTGACGTGGCTGTGGGAGGAGGGCTGTGGTGCATGTGGGCCCCGCACTGCCCCGCTGGGAGCAGGACAGTGCGGGGCCCACGTAACTGCGGGGCCCTGGGCAATTGCCCTGTTCGCCGCCCCCCCCCAGGGATGGCCCTGCTTTTACCCATCTGTGTAATGCACTTCAAGATCCTACCTCGTAAACTGACCTGACCAAAGCCCATTGTAGACAACGGAAAGCTTTACACAAGTGAGATTAAATGGTAGAATAAATGGCCACACTGGAGTATTCCCATTTACTAAAAATTTGAGCATTGGTAAGAAAATGGGAAAGTATTTGCTGATTTCTTCACAGCAGGAAAAATTCCAGGTTGTCACTGGTCATTCTTCAGTGCTGCACTTGCAATCTGAAACTTCCAAAGCTGGACTGTGTGTGAGGGTAATTATCCCATGAATGGGCCTGGGGCATGAGCCTCTTTTCCCACCTGACTGTCTGTCACAAGGAGTTTGCACCTGCCTTTTTAACATGTCAGTGTGAAGGAAGGGCAGATCATGATGAAATCGGCAGCTTTTTCCGACTAAGCACAGAACCTTTTGAGAGCTTGCCTTGCTTCCTCCCAGCAGAGCATGTTTGTTTCAAATTTGAAAAAGTGCTGCAGGGCTCCCAGCCCTGCGATTGGGTCTGCATTCTTATTGGCTGAGCAAAGACTAGCCTGGGAAGAGGAGCAAGCAAAGGCAGTGCTCTGGTGATGGGGGAAGAGGAGCCCAGCAAGAAACTTGCTCCTACTCATGAAAATTAGAACAGGGCAAAAGAGATGCTTTGCCCTCCCTAAATGGCGCCCCTGCTAAATTCCTGGTGATGTTGAAGTCAGTGGCAAAACCTTCATTGACTTCAGGGAGGCTAGGAGCTCTCCTTAAATAGCAAGACAGAGAAGGGGTGGGAGGAGAAACAGAGGCATAGATAGCAGCTTGCCCAAAGTCACACAACAGGTGAGTGGTAATGCAGCACAAGGTGCCTTTTGATAAGATTTTGTTGTGAATTAAAGTGAATTTCTCTAATTCTTCTTCCTGCAAATTTTACTAGTGTGTTACATGCTCAAATTCTGTCAGTATTTTTGGAAGATTCAAGTTTGACCACTGTAAGTGGGTTTATGTTTCCAACAGGGCAGTTATTTGATTTCCTGTTGGAAGTCAAGAAGTATTGGCTCTGTTCACTACTTGGCAGGATGCCGTAAGAGAGCACAATATCATTAATATGCTCTATTCCTTTGGAGATTTCACTTAATAAGGGTTCCATCTGTACTTAAACCTAGAATGTAATAAAACATATCTTTTTAATTAAACTCAATAAGTGTAAGTAATAGCATTAACTTAAGGGAGACTGATATGCAAAGGTTAGCATGAGGACAAGATTTTGTCATTTTTCCTTAGTTCTGATTTTACTCAATTTTATTTTTCTGTGGACTTCATTGCTGCCTTTTGCTAATAAAATACCAGAACTATGTTCCTAATCCTGAAATTTTCAGAAGGGTAGCCAAGTTAGTTTATATACAGGAAAAACAAGGAGAGCCCTGTGGTACCTTAAAGACTAACAGATTCCTTTGGGCATAAACTTTCATGGGCTCAGATGCGCAAACTGGAAACTATAGTTGGGAGTTATATATACGCATGCAAGGATGGGCGAGAAACATTATAATGGGGAGGGCAGGTGTTAACGAAGTCAATTCAGTTGAGGCAGATGAGGCCCAGTCACAACAGTTGATTAAAAGGCGAGAAAGTATGAAGAGGGACAACTTACTTTTTGTAATGAGATGGCAACTAAATGAGGGTAACTAAACATTGGAACAGATGACCAAAGCATGTGGTAAATGTCTCCATCATTTGGAGTCTTATTCTGAGTAACTACACTGGCTTCAGAACAGTTACTCTTCATGTGCATTGTTTTACCTGAGGATAGAATTTTCCCAGGGAACGTATGTGACCTACTGTAGCTGCAGAATGCAATGTGTTCTGGATCTGCTGCATGCTGACCTATTTTGGACAACGGATGATCTGCTATAGGAAAAACAAATGCTGTGTGTCTGGGAATTCTGCATAAACTTCGGTATCAAAGTGTGGAGGAACTCATGAAAAAATACACACAACTTCCATGTTGTTGTGGATATTTGTGATGATTTACTTCTGGCTCATATTTGTCCTCAGGGATGAGGCTGCATGACAGATGTGATGCCAAGGGCAGACAGGAAAAAGCACACCGCACATAGCTCTCATGCCCCTGTGCCATGTATTTCAAAATCCCATTTGGCTGATGACAATATGCAGTTTAGGACAGTGGTTTGCACTGAATCAAAATTGAGTTTTGAATAACTTGCATATGTCAAATGATCAAGATAAAGTTCTTTTTCTTGCTCTCCCCCAGGAAATTAAAAATTCATTTATATAGAAAATACTCATAAAAATCCTCCTGTAGCATGTAATAAAGTGGTATATGGGATAAAAATAAATCAAACATATAGAAATATACTGCTTTATTAAATCCAGTTTCGGTGGGTTCTCCATTGGTGACAATTATTAAATCAAGGTTGAGTGTTTTTTTTCTAAAAGATCTGCTGAAGGAATTACTTTGGGGATGTTCTCAAGCCAGTATTATGCAGGAGGTCAGACTAGAGGATTGCAATGGTTCCTTTTGGCCTGGGAATCTGTGCCTCTCTGCCACCTTCATATTTTATGAGTAATTTTTTGGGTAAGATTTGTATCTGTGATACAGAGTTTTGTTCTATCCCAGCTATTGTGAAGATGTTTCAAGGGACTATGTTCTATAGCAAAGTGAGAACCATTAAGTCCTATGTGGTCCTGGATTTGTGTTATACAAACCAAACTGGTAAGAGATGGAGGAAGGTGAGGAGTTAGTCTACTAAATGCATATTGGTTAAATGTCATAAGCTTTTGAAGTTACACAGAGCTCTTCTTTAAGTCTGGGAAACATACTCAAATAAACATTTTTTCCTAGATCTGAAGAAGAGCTTTGTGATCTCGAGTGCTTGTCTTTCTCTCACCAGTGGAAGTTTGTCCAATAAAAGGTACCATTTCACTCACCTTGTCTAATATCCTGAGACTGACATTGCTGAAATAACATTGCATAAATCCGTATTTAGCCATTTAAATAATTAGGCACCTGTTTGATCAAGGCTTGAGCAGGTGGTTGAGAGGAAATAATGACATTTCACCTACATACCCTCATTTACTGCTCAAAAAATAGAGGAACTCATCTGTAGGCTGTATCTAGCTTTGTCTCCTAGAGCTCGTAAAGAATAAGGTGGTATAAGGACTGCTCAGTGTATATCTCCCTGGTCAACAACTTGAGCTAGGTCTTAACTTCCAGACATGGTTTCCTTTGTCTGTTTCAGCATAGTTTGTAACTTTCTTCTTCAAAATTATATGCAAATTCCATAGTCCTACAGCTATCAAATATACTATGATAAGGTCATTTTTTGTTTACTTTCCTGATCTTTAAAAGTATTTTGATTAGGAGTTTCTTTCCCAAAAGTTGAAAAGGAAAAATATTAGTTTTGTTGTATGTACTTTCTTACGTAGTATTGTACAAGTACACAGCAGACTGTTAGTCAATTTACACTTTTGGAGGAAATCAGTGCTCAGTGTGAAAGCCACACATATAATTGTTGGAAATACCATGTTCACAGCCTACATTAAGGACATTTGGTTAGAGGGAGGTTATGTTTTCTTGTCAAGTGATTTAACAAATGCATTTTCAGAACTCCTATTTTTGAAGACTAGCCTGGCATTTTCTACCTATAAAGAATCTATTTTTTGTATGAATTTTAGCCTGTTTTTTGCATAACCCAGAAGTCTAAACAATTTGGATAAGTGCCTGAATACTAACATTCTGCTAATTAGGTTCAAGCCCAATTTAATTTTGTAAAGTATTTCAAACTTTGTGCAGTCTGTTGCCCTTGCTGCCTGCAAGAAGAGAAAAAAATTCCAAAACTAAGAGAAAAAGCCTTGTATACTTTTTTGAAAATGATACATTTTTATATGACAATTATAATATATAATTACATGTAAATAAAATAAACAGTTATAGTCGTAGAACAGTTATAGTACAAATGTACTACCTTTGTTTAAAACTGGAGGGTTGGATTTTCAAAAGTATTCCCATGTGCACAGCATTGTACAAGGAAAGAGGGAAGGCCCAGACTTTTTCTCAAGGCATTAGAGTTGAAACAGGATCCTGCAGAGTACAGCACTCATGCTGGAATAATACCTAAATTATTTTCCATGTGGGGCTAGCCTATGTTCCAAATAAATGTATGGGTGTTTGTCTTTGGGTGGCTCCAGGCACAGGTCCACAGCCTACAAACATTACTTAGACTATAAGGTATGACCCTGAAGCCCTTATTCACATAAGCAGTCCTTACTCATGAGGGTACTCAAGTATTTGCAGATGTGTGGGTTGCATGACTGAGTTCATACACACCAGATTTTTACTATTTCTTTGACTGATGTGCTAATGTTCACCCATGGTGGTTCTTTAAAAAGCCAGTTAAGTCTCTCTTCATTATAAAATACATTTTTAGTTCTTTCCAAGGAGTTGACAAATATTGTCTACTTCAGTAATCACATAAGTCACTGGAGAATGGTGAAACTTGAAGCACAGTGAAAACATGAAACATCAGAATTTCTACTCTTTTTTATTTACCTCTGAAATGGACTTTCATGTACTTCTCACTTCCGAGTGTTTCTCATCTGCCAAGAAACTTAATCAGCCTGCTCCTCAAGACTATCTCTACTTGAGTTGACTGTTATTTTGAGGCAATACGTCATTCACTCTGGTCCAAATGAAAAAAAACAACACCCTGTCTTCTAAAACCAGTGTGAGCCATCAGGAGGGTGAGCTCACCAGGGACTAATTCCTGTATAAGTTAAATACCGGCTATGAGGGGTTTCTGGTGCTGAAAAATAAGCAAAATCTGTAGCTATGTAGAAAACAAGAGGCCTGTTTCTCCATGTTTGTATATCTAATGCACAATTTGGCCTCTAAGGAATATGTCTGCTGAAAAGAGGAGGCCGAGGTAGCCAAAAAAGAAAGGCATGCACTGCTCACATAACTGAAGTATAGAAGAACACTCATCAGCTCTCTTTTCTCCATTCAAATGAGCAGTTTCCCCAAGGGCACTTCAATCTAATCCTATACTGTTTAACCTTTATTCCTTCTGTTGGAAATCCCCAAAAGTGACTCCCATGTAAAATGACACGTGCTGTCTGAAGCGCTCTAGTACTTAGCGCTCTACAAAGAGCAGATTCTTATTTAGCCTTTGAAAACAGATTGATCAGACTTTAAGGATTGTGTGTCACACCATATGGCACAAATCCATAGGCTTGACACGTGCTCTTTTCTACCATTTAAAATATACCTGTTCCTCATGCAGTAACTTCATACTCCCCCTATTCATTCTAATCCTCTCTTCTTCCTGTCAGGCTTCAGGTTTGTAGGTATGTATTTATTTATATTCGGGTAGCTCCTGGAGACCCTATTGTGTAAGGCATGATGTGAGCGCATTGCAATAGACTGTTCAATGCCCCTGTGAGCTTACAGGCTAAATAAACAAGATAGGCAAAGGGTAGGAGAGGAACAGCCACAGACAGATGAAGGGACTTGCCCAAGAAAAACTGCCCACCAGTAGCAGAATCAGGACTAGAACTCACAGTCAGCTGCTGACTCCTGGATCAGTGCCCTCATCCCTGGACAAAACTGTCTGTCAACACACGCCAGGCTCATTAACAAAGAAAGTGCACAGGCCTCATTCAAAACACAGTTGATCTCCTTTAGAGGTAAACATTGAATAGGTGTTTGCTTTAGTCATGGTGTTCCACTGTTTATTTCCCAACAGGTGTCTTTCCCATTTTGAGTCCTCTTTCCTCTTCTCTCTGCATGGTACAGGAAAGCCGGATCATCTATAATACAAACTCATCCCAGGGGACCAGGCAGTGGAGAGGCTGGCGTTCCCTAACCATTTTGTGTTGGTTTATAAAAACATGTTTAATTGTTATGTGCTGGTAGAATTTGGTTTGTTTGAGTGTATTGTATTCTTACAACTTCCATCTTGTTATACTGATGATAGATAGGTTTGTGACTAAATCTTCAGAGTGATATAGAGTTATAGAGAAGTCTTGCCTTCTTGCCAAATGTGGTTCTTGGCTCAATTAAAATAATATGGACCACAGATAGTCACTGGGCGTGAAGTACGTGGGATGGTGTAATACCAAAAGTGGGTGATAGTGAACTGTAAATATCGATTTGCAGCACCATAAGTTGGAAGAAAAGCTACTGTGATTGCATTGTTGTGGCTGGATATACAAACAGATGCATTAAGTCATACACCATCAAAATGATATCTCCTGTGTAGCTCTGATGGGATGTATTTATATTCAGTTCTGGAAAACTCAATGCTGTACTACGAACATTTCAAATAAATTGAGGGTGGGAGGGATGACTCAGAAAAGCAACCAGAATGACTGAGGGATTGTGTTTGGTTAGACTCTACATAGCTTTTTTTCCTTCAAACTCTAGGAAGTGATTGGTATGTAAGCGGGGAAGGAGGGAAAGAGACACATGAAAGGCATGAGAAGGATGGAGGAAGGAAACACATTACGGGGTGGCCCCTCTGCGTCCCAGATAGTGCTGTCCCTGCCTTCTGGCTAGCAATGCATATGCTCTTATATTTGTCCCAATCAAATGTCACTTTTGGGCTAGTGGAACATTTTCAGTCTAAACTGTTTTTCAGTGGAAAATTGGAGTTTTTGGCTGTACAGAATTTTTCACAAAAAGTGCTTTCAGTTGAAAACTTGGAGCTTTCACTGGAAATTTTTGACTAAAAATTTTTGTTGTTGGCCAAAATTTGATATTTTTCATTGGGGGTGGTGCACCGAAATCTGTTTTCTGACAACACTAATGATGATGCTAACTTTAATTGTTGGCATTTGGATGCCACGATCATGTGCACCTTAGTCGTAGTATAGCTGGGAAGAGAGATACTAATTAATTCTGAACTGCAATTTTTTTCTTGGTGGTAGGGGTTGGTGGGTTAATTTAGCAAAACCCAAGAAACCCTATTTTATTCCTTCCTCAAAAAGATTGAATTTTCACACTTGGGGATGCGAATTTACAGGTACTTAAGGCAGGCTCCAAATTTGTCCCACCAAAGATCTTTGACATGAGGATATGAGTATTGATTCAGAAAGATCAGCTTCAGATTGCTAGTAGTTCTAAAGGGTTAGCCATGTTAATCTAGTTCAGCAAAACAAACAAGGAGTCCTGTGGCACTTTTAAAGACTAACAAATTTGTTTATAGAAAAGCTCATGTGATAAATAAATTTATTAGTCCTTAAAAGTGCCACAGGACTCCTTGTTTGTTTTTCAGATAGCTAATATTTGTGAAGTGCTTTGATTCTGATAACTATAGTGTTTTTAATGATGTGGTTTTCCTTAAGTCAGCTACACAATATATAAGAAAAAGTGTAAATACTCACTTCCTTTGTAGGTAGCATGTAAAGCAATTTTCCAGACCAGTAGGGCAAACCACTCATATTTCTTGTATTCTGTGTCTTACCCATGCAGCTCTAAAATCTCCTTTTATTAAAATAACTTCATAGGGTATGTGAACTTCTTTAATACTGCATAACCTGTAAACAATACAATTACAACACTAAATTAATACAATATAATTACAAGCTGCTATTATTACATTATCAACACAAGAATTCAACTTTGCCTCTTCATACGGTATAAGCATAACACAAATTGTACTTAGAGGTGTATGGCCAGCTTTCTTTGTGCAAGGTCTCCATATGTGCAAGTGAACTAAGAGTTTAGAATCACCCTTAAAGTAATCAGCTTTCACAAGTTGTTGATTTTGGAACTTAGAACTTTTAGGAAGGTGCTAATACAAGTTGGTGTTACTGTACATACGGCCAGGTATGGCAGCTTGCCGTGAAGAATGTGTGGTGTCAGTGAGTCAGTCAGTTCTGCTCTGCAGCATGAAGAGGGTTAATGCTGATAATGTTGGGAAAATCTCCTCGATAAGTGGCAATGGGAATTGACCTAGCCTGGCTGGAACAGCAGGAAACTAATAGAACTTTTCTGCTGTATTCAAAGCAGGGTAGTCAAGCATCTTAACTTCCCACCAAACTCTGTTTTCTATTGTGTTTTTTAATTCCAGTTTTCTGTAGCATTAGGAGCTGAAAGACAAATACTTGCAACTGCATTTTTCGATATCTATGTATATAATGTAGCTAGAACTGTAACACTAGTTCTAAAAATTGTATCAATATTTATCTTTTTTCAGAGGACTCTTTGTTTAGGAAAGTTCGTTTTACAAGATATTAGTAAATATGTCTTAGGCATTTTCAGTGTTTATACAAAGAGCACACAAATGGTTGTGTTCGGTGATTTCACTTAGGCTGGATTTAATACTGTATTGAAAGTTTTAAAATGTAAAACATTTTCATGTAGGATGGATGTCATTTTTATTTCTCTTGTAAGTAACTAGATACTACTTATGCTAAATAAATAACAAAGATAAAAGCATAATTCTGCTGTCAGCTACCACAGTTTAAATCTAACATAGCTCCATTGACTTCATTTGGAAGGACTCTTGATTTACATCACTGTAACGAAGAACAAATTGTCACCTTTATTTATTGTGCTCAAACTGTTCTGTTGTTCCTGAACTTTGTTACATCACACACTCACACAATGTATTCTCTTGCCAATGTATATGAATTAGACCTTAATTAAAGGTACCTGAAGAAAATTTCTACAGACAGCTATGTGGATAATTTGTTTTGTATTGGAAATAGTGTAAATATTCTTCAGGTGAATCACATAACATGTAGGTCACATGTTTGAGCTATGAAAAAATCTTGTATATACTGTGGACTCTGTGTTTTGTGTGTTCAATATTGTCCAGAGCATCCAAGCTTAAGTATTTTCTGAATACATGAGGAGAGCTGCTAAAAGTGAGTCGCACTTGCAAAGGTATGTTGCATTTGGATCATATGAATAACTCCTGGCATAACACAGACAACTCATTGACATAATGAACAAGGGGTATCTGAGCTCAAATAGTTGGCAGAAACAAAACTGCTTTGTCCTGACTTTCTGTGATCCCTCAGTTGGAATCTTTTTGGGCATCATAAGAATGGAGATCCTGCATTGAAAGACTGTCGGGTGCAATTTTATTTTATTTTTTTTTGAGGAGGGAAGAGAGCACTGATTTTGATGAATTTAGAGCCCTTTTTAAACTACTAACCACATTGAAAGGACTAGCTGAAGCAGAAAGTCCCAAAAGGGGTAAGTGGAAGCAGGTGTGTTATAGACATGATAAGCTATATCCTTCTGAGCTCTTTGCAGTTGTCTTATTTCTTCTCTGGAAAAGAGAAAGAAATGAGTTTACTGACTTCTTGATACTTCAACACTTTCTTAGGGCTGATTAAAGTTCTCTGAGGCCTGGTTTAATATTTGCATTATAAGAGAAAATCGAACTGACTTCAAGGAAGGTGAACACTTGCCAAATAAATGGTGGTGGCTTTTTAAAATGAAAAGTAAATCATTTGCTGGGGGGTGAGTATGGGTAAACGGATTCATTTTATGCTACAAATGACCCTCAGTTTTTGCAACATCTCGTGCTCTAAGGAAGGGCAGTTCATGTTTCATGCTGCAATCCAATTCAGCTAGATTGCATTTTTCTCTGTGAAATGGTAAGTACGAAGTACCAGAGTGAATCTACTATGCAGATGTATCCCTTCCAGATGAGAGATACCAACGGGCTAATGAACAGTCTTTGAACCCTATAAACAAGAATAGTTATTTTAGTCTACAAGAAGATGGTCTTAAATACTTCACTGAAAGTTTGTTGTAGTGAGTGTGTCTGAAAACATTCCCTCCCGTTCCCCCAGTTGTGTTCTGTTTCTGCAGGGACCAGCATGCAGGAAAGCGAGTTCTCCCTGCGGAAATCCAAGCTTTGCACTCTCTCTCTGTACAACTCCTCCATTCACCTTGGCTATGGGCTTATTTTACACACAGACCCTTCCAGTTTCCTTCCTCAGCCACTTGCTTTATTCCCACCCTTGTTTACCATGTTGTGACATTCCTTTCCCAGGATCTGGTGTGCCACTGTGACCCCCTGATCTCCACTCCTGAACCCTGACTTTTCCCAGCTATGCCAGTTGACCACTCACTCCTGAGTCAGCCTCTTGCATGTAATTGGTTCCAGGCAGTGGGTATGCACGCCCTGGCCACTCAGGGGATGGTCCCCCAGTGAGCACCCCCAGCCCCAAGATACCACACCCAGGAACTTCCATCCTACAGGGATTGGGACCCTTCCCCAATCACTGTAGACTCATAGACACTTGTTTGCCCATTTATCAAAGAAGTGGGTATGCCCAGCCTCACTCATTCACACCCTGTACAGTTCACACAGCTTTAGCAAAAACAAACACTAGTTTATTGATTAGAACATGATTTTAAGTGAGTATATAGAAAATCAATGCACAATCATTTAATAAAGCGGTCAGGAGTTATCACAAGCAAATAAAAGATATAAAACACATCCTACGCTAATATCACTGTTTTGTCTGTCTCTAGCTTATTCTCATTCTTAATCACAAGACTGGCTGCTGGTCATGTTCAGCCGGTCTTAGCCCTCTTGGCCATGTGGATAGGCCCAGTCTCTTGGAGTTGTTTTCAAGAAGGTGTTTCTCTGGCAAAAGCCTCTTCCAGTTCAAAGTGTCTGTATTTGTTTCTAAACCCCCTTCAGCCCCTCCTAAGTCTGATCTGAGATGATTCTCTTTGTTCCAAAACGGGCAGATATGCCTCCCCCTTTCCGGACAGGTAGCTACAGACATTTAGCTAGTCCATTGTCATTTCCTCTGGATGTATGCTTGCAATTCTGACTAGAAGATGGTTCTGACCATCTCCCCTTCCCCTTTGTGCTATGTGAAATGCCTGGGAACATGCTTCAAATCTGTACACAGATGCGATGCTTCAGGAGACATGATATGATAACAACAGGGGCGTCACTGCCCCGAAGATAGCTCCTGGGCCCAATCCGGTCAGGGCTGGACCAGGCCACTGATGGCGGGTGGCACTGGATTGTGCTGCCAGCAGGCAGGCCCTGGGTCCCTGGCTGTGGTTGGGCCTGGATCGTGCGGCCACTGGCAGCTTGACCCCGAGTCCCCAGCTAGGGTTGGGGCCGGATCAGGCCACCGATGGTGGCTGGGTCCCTGGCCAGGGTCGAGGCTAGGCCCTGGGTCCTTGCCAGACTCAGGGCACTAGCTCTAGGACGTGGGGCATGTCCCCAGAGCCAGCAACTGCATAACAATACAGCAGAGCATTCCAAAGGGAACCTTGCATGGCACATTTTAAATCAAACCCCACAATTACACTGCAAAAGGGAACAGGTAAGTTACACAGATCATAGCCCATTGTGACACGGGTGGCAAGCTGGCTGAGGAGCTCTGCTTCTGGCTCTGATGTCTCAAGATTTTCCCCCATACTCCCTTTTGGCTTTGTTTGTATATCCAGCAGCACTTTCCCCTTGCTGGTTCTACTCTTTCTCTTCAGGGCCTCACCTTCAAGGCTGAGCCCAGCGCTGCGCTTTGGGTCTGTAGGTGATGGCTGAAAATATTTAATGCTTTACTGAGATGTTGTTGTTGTTGTTGTTGTTCCCCGCATACCAAGGATTTACTGAACCTGGTGAAATCTCCTTATTGATGGTATCCCAGAGGCAGGACAGTGGGCTCTGATAATTACATCTGGTTTCATGTAATATTATTTGAGACTAATGTAGTATCAGAAATAAATTCTTATTTGCATATGGTTACCTAAAGGATCAGTAGTCCTCCTCTTGTCTCCTAATGCTGCAGCATTTTCTTCAAGCTTTTCTTCAAGCGTCCGACAAAGTGGGATTTTCTCCCACGAAAGCTCACGCAATAAATAAATTTGTTAGTCTTTAAAAGTGCCACAAGACTCCTTGTTAGCATTTACAAGGTAATTATTCTAAATGTTCTTTTGTTTTTAGTAGAGCTGGTAGAATTAAAAAACAAAATAAGAAATTCTCAGGGCTTTGAGATTCTACCTATTTTTCACCTGGTGAAATTTTTAATGGTAAATGTTATCTCACATGTTACTAAAAACAACGTCAGAGTCATCCTAGAGATTTTTTTTCCTTTTTACCAAAAATAGATTTTCATTTATCAAAAAATCTTTTTTTAGGAAAATACGATGGGTTCCTTCTGGTTGATTCTAATTCTGGCACCCTGCCACGAAGGACTGGTTTTACATGAGGCCTTTTGTAGCTGGGGAAAATGAATCTCTTGCAATACAAAACTCATTAGCCTGGAGGCACGTCCATCTTGAGAAACTTCAAACCCCGCTCCCTTCCTTTCAGGGACTTGGTTCTGAGGCAAAAAAGGCAAGCTAGTCATACAGGTAGAGGCCTCATCTTATGGGGAAAAACAAATCAAATCTACCAAAGCAACCACCACTTACAGCACCTAGGCTAAAAAGATGCTTTCTTCCTGCTGAACAAACAAGATGTCTTGTGGCACTTTTAAAGACTTCTTGTTTGTTTTGCTGAACTAGACTAACATGGCTACCCCTTTGGAACTTTCCCCTGCTGGGAGCCTACAGAGCTGGAAGATTTAGACTTTTCCCACGAGTCAGGAACATCAGAGTAGCTTTCTGAAAATATGTGGCTTTCAAAGATTGTGGCCATTGTTTAAAGACTGCCAGGAAGTAACAGTGTTCTTTAACACTGGCTCTATTTCTGCGGGGCTGGTAACATTCAGGTGTTTTTTTCCCTCTTGTAATCATTAGTGTTTTGCTTTATTTTTTCCACTAAGATTAATTAGTCAGTGTGTGTATCAGCAGCTTACTCACTAGGGGGAGTAAGGGCAGTAGATTTTGGCCCTTAAAGAATCAGTAGAGATTTAGGAGATTGTTGTGCAGTTTCAGGTGGGCCAGGCTTGTTGCAGCAACAGCTTGGAGAAATGGGTTATGCACTAGGAGTTACTCCCCCGTTCACATGTGCAAACTTTGGATTTTAGAAGATGATTAAGAAAGCTTCTTGTGTTACCGTTTTAAATTCTATCGAGCTATTGTTTGAGAAATGTTGTCCTGCATTGGCGGTGGGGTATCCTACTGAAGGACTTCAAGACTTTATTAGTTTGGAAATAATGTTCCGTTTAATCTCTTTCCACCAGTTGCCTTAGAGGAAAGAACCAGCTTGAAGTAGGTAATTTGAAAATAGCAACCAAGAAACATACTGTTTCCTTGTGGAACTAAAGGGTATTTTGTTTAATAAATCTTTCATATAAAATGTCATGTCTGAAGTAATATTCACATTATTCTCTAGTAAAGTATTCCTCAGTAAATGCATTTCACAGCTGTAAACATACCAGAAGTGAAATTCTGGCAAAGCCATTGACTTCACTGGAGGCAGGATTTTACCCCAGGTTTCTCAGGTTGTTTGCTTATCTCTCCTCTTTTTTGTAGATGGGGGATATATTATGTTATGATACAGGAACCATTTGGAGCATATGTTAGAAAGAGATTAAAAACACTCTCCACAAATTGCTTGTGGGGTTTTAGTGCAAATGAGGAGTTCTGTGTAATAAATAGGACCTGCTATTTATTGTATTGTTGATCTTTTTTGTCATGATTTGAGGAGATTTGGGTGATCATTAATAGTGGCCCTCCTTTTCAGAGATGCAGGGCATGCGCAACTGCCACTAAAGTCAGTGTGCGCTACAGATGCAAAACATTTCTCTTCTGCAAAACAGCCACAGGTACTTTGTAAAGCTTGGCTGGAATGTTGTGTGTACAGTGTCATGCTCTGTGTGGGAGAAGATTTTCTGTTGTTACTCTGCAGGCGAGCTGAACTGGAGAGTATGACCCTTATAAATTTTGATGGGACTATTCCCTGGTTTGCTTAATATCACATAGCAGAACTCCAAGATAGATGTCATTGAAGGATTTTAGCTTAAAAACTGATGACACAATATGGCATCCCACTCGCGATGATCACTGCCTTGCTTTAGGGTTAGCGCTGGTCTTCCTGAGTCTTCCCATCAGGCTTACTAAAAGAGTTGAACTAGCACATCATTTAGTGCTGTGTGCTGGGGAGGAACTGTGGTTGGGCCTACTTCCTAGAGCCCTAACCACTTTAGATGGGGATTGGTCATACCATTCTAGGCTAGAAGTTATAGAATGTGAGTTATTGTACATAGAATGGTAGAAAGTGTTTTGCAGAAATTTTAGTTCCAGTAGTGGCTCCAGATTCTCCCCAAATACTAAGAAACCCTCGTGTAAAGGCTACCTCCACAAATAACTCTAAAAGTTGCCTATACATTTTTCCTGGATGCTTAGCTGAGGACCAGGACTGGTAGATACCTGATTTGTTTTTCATTGCTAGTTTGTGAGGTGGTCATTCCACTTCCAGTCTAGAGTGGGTTGGGAATTTTTCAGTGAACCAGTAACTTTTGGCAGGAACTTTAATTGGGAAATCTTTCTTTGGTGACTAGCCAATAGCACCATGGTTTAGGCACTAAGCTGGAGGATGGGCATCCCAGGTTCAAGTTCCTGTTCCCTGTGATTCATATCAGGGACTCAAAAAGTGGGTTTCTCACAGGCCACATGAGTGCCTAAAGCACTGGGCTTTTGGCTATTCTGAGTGGGAGAAGGGGAAGGATGTCTCTCCCATTTTTTTTGTGAAAATTGTCATGGTTTTGCTGTAATGCAGGATGGGAAAGTTTTGAAATCTTGAAGAGTTTCACAAGATAGGAAATCTGTTTTCTGTTCAACTCAACTCCAGACTCATTTCATTGTACCTATGTACTGGGTAGTTTGCTAAACCACTGTAACACTTAATGCTATTTGGTGTCTACCTGGAAGAGCATCAGTGCAAGCCAATCACAACTTTCCTTTCTGCCACCTCATTTCTCAAAGGAGGTGGTAGTGGATGACTGAGCCAAAAAGAAAAAAATAAAAATAAATTAATGTCACTAATAGGGTTAAAAAAAAGAAAAGGGTGTGGTCATCACTGTACTATTCCATATTAAAATATTTCAAAACTGGGTTAGCCCATCTGTGACAACTAATTATTAGCAGGAATTCATGGCACTAATATAGAGATTTTGATGCCCCAGAGCACTTTATGAACATTTAATTAATCATGGATCCTTGCAAGCCTATTGGAAAGAGAGATGAATACTGGCAGCATTAGAAACTAGGGATTCATGGTTCCTAAGGCAGTGCTCAGGTTAACGGGTTTACAGCAGCATTTGCGTATTTGTAGAATGAGTTTTAGTGGTTTAGGAACTCTTCACTTTGTAATATAAGGTTTATCATCATTAGTCTTACTTCAGGAGCTTATATATTTTCCTACCTTTTCTTTCCTGAAGGCTGAGTAGATCTTATAATTCCAGATATTTAATATGTTATCAGTGTATATGTGTCATTAAGAATATGATATATCATCAGAGCTTTGCCTAATGAGGGCATTAATGTTTGAAGACAAGCAGAAGTAGCTGGATTGTACTTTCTATCCAGAGGCACAAATAGCAATAATGTGGGCGCTCAGATGAGGCACATTCCTATCGTTACTTGGCAATGAAAAGATCCATTAAACTAATAGAACAATCATTGTTTATTATGCTGATTCATAGGCGTATTTTGAAGCAGTTCAGGTAATGGTATGATAAAAAGTGTTCTGTTAAAAGAATCAATAAACACTATTTTCTTCATGCATAACTTAGATAACTTTGAAGCATAAAGCAAGTATGTCTCATTCATTCCCATGGGTGAATAGTCAGTTTCTACTTCTAATTAATCTATCCTAGTAACTATTATAGAAAGGCTTTGTTTTATACAATTATAAATTAAAGCATGCACCATGACGCTTAATAATATTGTGCCTGTGGAAAAATATATTGCACCTGTTGAAAGGCAGTACAAGCTAAATGTCTTTTAACAGGACACCATCAATTTAAAAAGCAAACTTTGTTCTGAACATTTTAACCTGTTTATTGTTAAAAGTAGCACTAAAGATCACTAGAACAGAGCGGCGATTCAGAAAAGTAAGGTTTTTTTTCTTTCATTTTTCAGTTTCTTTACTTTGTGGATTTGACAGCACTTTGTATAGTCAGTGTCCCCAGTTCTTGGCGTGGAGCTTTTACATATCAAAAGTGGGGAGAGAAACATTTTTTTTCCTGAAATATGAAGAAAAAAATTGAAAAGCCACAAAAAATGGCAGGGGGAGTCAGGCAATTGAAACTATTTATATTGCCTTTGGAAGCAGACTCCTGCACAGTGACAATTTCTCTCCAAATCTTACATAAGTAGATATTTTTATTTTGTAAAAATGTGTAGGTATTTTAGTCCATTGTATCACAAATATTCAAATTTTACATGAAACCATTGTGTGTGGCTTGCTTGTGGATTGTTCAGGCAAATAAGTTGAACAAAAGAGAGAAAATAGATTAAATAATAAATCCATTTTTTTATTAATAGTAATATCATACTGAACATATAAAGCATTTGTAGCACCAAAAATCTCAAAATGCTATGTGGGCCTGTGTTGCTCCTATATTACCCTCATCTGACTTGGGGAAACTGAAGTGCAGAGATTATATGACTTTCCAACGGCCATACGGTGAATAAGTTGCATAGAGATGGGAACAGAATAGAATAGCTCTCCATGATTCCTATTCATTGTTCCTAACCCCATCTTTTTTGTATAATTTATAATTAAAGTGCTGGGCTGTCTCTAGTTGCATAACTTATAAATAAACCAAGAGTGGAAATATAGAAAAAAGATGAGGTTTTAATATCTACCAATTACTCACGTACATTAGAAACCAAAATAAGGATTTTCTAGTTCAAGCTACTGATTAGAAACAAGTTTCCTAAGGAAGATGAGAGTTGTAAGGCGAAATAATGTGCATAGAGCAACACCTTGTGATTGTCAGGTGTTTCTCTTTCATGCATGGACAAGAAAACAAATAAAATGATCCATTTATGTTAAGTCTTCAAATCCTCCTTGGGGTAACTTTCTGTGAGCAGTTTAGGGGTGGTAAATGTTGAGGACTTCTGATATTAGAAAATAAAGATATAATTTTCCTTCCCATCATATCTTATTTTACAAATAAAAGGACTTCTGATATTAGAAGGGTGAAGAGATGAAGGTACATGAATACTCCTGAAAAATGTCCTTGCTATTCAGTGTTAGAATGCAGAGTTAACAGGTAAGTAGTCTGGTTTTCTCACTCACTGTTTCCTGAGCGGTTAAATGAGGATACAATGGAAACAAACAGTCCAGTATTTATACCGGCCTCAGCTCAGCTCCTAGGCTATGTCTACACTGGCAAGTTAGTTTGAATTAAGGAAGCTTAATTCGAACTAACTAAAGCCATGGCTACACTAGGCTTTAGTTAGTTCGAATTAAGGGCTTCCATAATTCGAACTAATAAGTTTGAATAGGGCTTTAGAAGTAAGGCTTTAATTCGAACTAACTAGTTCGAATTAGCCAATGTGGCCATGTTAATTCGAACTAATTTCTTAGTTCGAACTAACCAGCCATTGAAATGAATGGGGATCGCTAATTCGAACTAACTTTTTCTAGTTCGAATTAAGTTAATTCGAACTAACTAAAATTAATTTGAATTAGTTAGTTTGAACTAACTAATTCGAACCACTTTTAGCAAGTGTAGACATAGCCCTAGTGTTTGTATCACAAAGCTCACCCAAGGCTGGGGGAGAGGCTTATTAGCCCCTTTGTTGGCTTTCTGACAGAAGCACCAAGGAATGAACCCACGTTAAGACCGAGGCTGTGCCTATGCTACAGGAGCACATCTAAGGTACTGGAGCTATGTCAATGCAGGGCCGTGGCGTAGACATTTCCTACAGTGCACGGGGTGTTTTTCTGTGGCTGTCATGAATTCCTCTCTCTCAGAGCCTGTTAGCACTCGCACGTATGCTGCCAAAACATGGTTGCTCTGGGGGATGGAAAAAAACACCTCCGCAAGGCAGCGTGAGTGTGGACAGCACTGTGTCGGCAGGAGACGCTCTCCACCAACATAGGAGCCGTTGCTCATTTAGCTGGTTTTGTGAAGTCGGTGGGAGAACTCTCTTCCACTGATGTAACGTGGCTACCCGCATGCTTATGGAGGCAAAACTTAACATCATTGGGGGTGGGGTTTTTACACCCTTGAGTGAAGTTTTGCTGGCATAACCACAAGTGTAGACAAGCCCTTAGTGGCGGTATCTGGGTCCATGGAAGAAATCTTCAGTCAACCTAGCTGAGGCTATGCTGTGGGGATATGTCAGCTTACCTACGGTGCTCAGGGGGAGAGTGCTTTTGACAGCCCCGAGCGACATAGTTAGGTTCATCTAAATTTTACGAGTAGACCAGGTCTGAACTATTCTCTGATCTCCAGAGGTGGTCCCCCAGAAGAAATAGGGAGCAGGACACAGAAATAGGGAGCGGCATGAGGGTTACGAGAAGAAGGCGTAGTGTAAATGCCAGTCTAGTGAGTGATATTGTCTGTGGAACGACTGTGCCGAATCAGGCAAAGAACGTGAGGGAGGCCAAGCAGCACAAACTAAAATGTTTATATACTAATGCAAGAAGCCTGGGTAACAAAATGGAGGAGCTGGAGCTACTGGTAGAGGAAGTGAGACCAGATATTATAGGGATAACTGAAACATGGTGGAATAGTAGTCATGACTGGTGTACCCGTGTTGAAGGCTATGTGCTCTTTAGGAAAGATAGATATAAAGGCAAAGGTGGGGGAGTGGCATTGCATGTCAATGAGGAGGTAGACTGCAGGGAAATTCAAAGTGATGGAATTAGCAAGACAGAATCAAGCTGGGTAAAAATCATGTTAGGGAAAAAAGCTACTAAAGTTTCTCCTGGAATGGTGCTTGGAGTGTGTTACAGACCGCCGGGTTCTGATCTAGACATGGATAGGGACCTCTTTAAGGCCTTTAAGGAAGTTAATGCTATTGGGAACTGTGTGATTATGGGAGACTTTAACTTCCCAGATATAGACTGGAGGATGTGTGCTAGTAGTAATAAGAGGGCCCAGCTTTTCCTGGATGTGATAGCTGATGAATTCCTTCTCCAAATGGTTACCGAACCAACGAGAGAGGATGCCATCTTAGATTTAGTACTGGTGAGTAGTGAGGACCTCATAGATGAACCAACTTGATCTCCTTTTTTGAAAGGATAACAGATTTTTTAGATAAAGGGAATGCGGTGGACCTAATTTACTTAGATTTCAGCAAGGCATTTGATACAGTTCTGCATAGGGAGTTATTAGTTAAGTTACAGAAGATGGGGATTAATATGAATATAGTAAGGTGGATAAGGAACTGGTTAAAAGGGAGACTACAGAGGGTCATGCTGAAGGGTGAACTGTCAAGCTGGAGGGAGGTTACCAGTGGAGTCCCTCAGGGATCTATCTTGGGTCCGATCTTGTTCAACCTTTTTGTTACTGACCTTGGCACAAAAAGCGGGAATGTGCTAATAAAGTTTGCGGATGACACCAATTTGGGAGGTATTGCCGATACGGAGAAGGATCGGGATACCATACAGAAAGATTTGGATGACCTTGTAAACTGGAATATCAGGAACAGGATGAAATTTAATAATGGGAAATGCAAGGTCATGCATTTAGGGACAAACAACAAGCATTTTTCCTATAAGTTGGGGACGCATCAGTTGGAACGGACTGAAGAGGAGAAGGGTCTGGGAGTAATGGTTGACCATAGAATGACTATGAGCTGCCACTGTGATGTGGCTGTGAAAAAAGCTAATGCGGTTCTAGGATGTATCAGGAGAGGTATTTCAAGTAGAGACAGGGAGGTGTTAGTGCCGCTGTACAAGGCACTGGTGAGACCCCATCTGGAATACTGTGTGCAGGTCTGGTCCCCGATGTTTAAAAAGGATGAATTCAAATTGGAACAGGTGCAGAGAAGGGCTACAAGGATGGACTGTGGAGTGGAAAACCTGCCTTATGAGTGGAGACTCAAGAAGCTTGGCTTGTTTAGCTTAACCAAAAGAAGGCTGAGGGGGGATATGATTGCTCTCTATAAATACATCAGAGGGATTAACATCAGGGAGGGAGAGGAATTATTTGAGTACAGCACCAATGTGGACACCAGAACAAATGGTTATAAACTGTCCATCAAGAAATTTAGGCTTGAAATTAGACGCAGGTTTCTGACCTTTAGAGGTGTAAAGTTCTGGAATAACCTTCCAAGGGGAGTTGAGGGGGCAAATACCATAACTGCTTTCACATCTGAGCTTGATAAATTTATGGAGGGGATGGTATGATTAGCCTATTTTGGAAATTGGCTGATATTTGGCTACGTGTGGTGGATTTACAAGTGGCCTAAGAGGGGGGAGTACGTGGGGTGGGTTCTGAGTTATTACAGAGAATTGTTTCTTGGATAACTGGCTGTTGAGACTTGCCCACGTGCTCAGGGTTTAACTGATCACCATATTTGGGATCGGGAAGGAATTTTCCCCCAGGGCTGATTGGCCTGGGCTCTGGGGGTTTTTCGCCTTCCTCTGTAGCACAGGGCATGGTTCATCTACCAGTGAATTCTCTGTATCTTAAAGTCCTTAAATCATGATTTAAGGATGTAAATAACTCAGTCATAGGTTGGTGGCCTATTGCAGGAGTGGGTGGGTGAGGTCTTGAGGCCTGCATTTTGCAGGAGGTCAGACTAGATGATCGTACTGGTCCCTTCTGACCTTAAAGTCTATGAGTCTATGAGTGAGGGCAGAGTGGGGAAGTCGGCAGTATTGCTGCCCGTCTGTGTACCTGTTGTGCTTCAAGTTAGATACTTCTCTCAGGGCCTGGGTGAGCTGGGGACTGCCTTAGTAACGGCAGAAAGCAAAATTCATTTTTATATATTCTGCACTCTTTGTGGGCTACTTCGGTTCCGCTAAAGTCAATGAACACTCCCATTGACCATAGTGGCCCGAAGTTTGCATCTTTGATTTCTAGCCAGAGTTTATTTTCTCTGTTTTCAGTAATGTCTGGTACCCTTGTAAATGCTGACGGATTCCTGATGCTTCTATTGCCATCTGTTCATGTTTATTGCACACTGAACTTGATCCTTCTCTACCTCAAAATCCTTCCATCAGCTTGCCCTGGCTTTTGCTCTTTTCTTTCCTGATGCTTTAGCAGCAGCTAAGACTCCACCCATGTGACCTGCTCCATTGGGTTGGATTAAAAATAAAAGATAAATTGTGGTGGATCCAGCTATGTTCTGAGGGAAGGAGGGATGATGAATTTTGCAATCCCTTGCTTAAAAATATACTATTTGAAAATTCTAAGGTAGAGATGTGGGGCTAACGATGATTAGCCCTATGTGGGATGGGGTGTGGGAGGCAGAAAAGATGACTCATGAAGGGCTTCTCCTCCCCACGATGGACCTGCCATGTTGCCAACCTCAAACATTCAAAATTCACATTTGGCCCCCAGAAAATCAGACATTTGACTTGGAAATCTTGACATTCTTCCTCTCTCTCACTCACTCACACTGGAGCTCTTGGGTATTGGAGCTTTAGGGTTCACTTTCTCGGCAAACATCGGCGATAGAAGCGTACTGTATTTTGCCTGTAAATGAAAGCAGAGATTCTCACATAGTCACAGGACTCCAAAAGCTGGGCCTTAAAGAAAAACACCAAGCATCATAAGACTTGTGATAGAATTGTGAAAGTTGGCAACACAACAGCTAGTGCCACAGTCTGTCCTCCCAGCCCTGTCACATAAGCGGTGGAACCCCATTGCACCAACCAGCAGAGCAGACAAGGGAAGGTTCATGTTAATATCCCATTTTCAGCTCTGGTTTTCTCTGCTGTAGTTAAAACATGCGCTCCCTTTTTCCTGCTCCAGTGCAGACATTATGCTTCTCTTACTCATTCTCCAGTGCAAAATAGTATGCCTCCCCAATGAATAATATTGCTGTAAAGGTCAGAACAGTTTTGAACTTAATCTTGTTGAAGGGGAAGGTGTGTTGACCTACTTTACCAAGTATTTAAGAGTCTCTTAGTCAAGAGTGAAAGAGAGATTTGACCTGTCGTTGGCCCATATTGATTTTGAAGAGGTTTTAACATATTAGTCCATCATAAATGTAAAAACAGTTTCTTAACTCTGTGACTCGGATGACGCTGATCAAGCATTCTATTGATTGGTTTAGTCTTCTTTACATTTCTGTCAGTGGTAGTCCTTGAGTGACACTCTCCCTGCTCCCCTGTGGATTAAAAACGAAAGCAACAATTCTTGCTGCCTCCTGCACAAGGCTTAAAATCCCTAGAAACAATAAGTGCAGCAGAAACAAAACCATGGAGGGGGGGTGGAATCCCTCCCTCTTCTCTTACACTGCACGTGTCCAAATGTATCAGTATTTGTTTTATATAATATAATTTGTTCCAGGCAGTTAATCTTAAACGTGAGATAGAGATTTTTTTTTCCTAATTTGGGAACAGTTCTATCCCCTCTCAACCCCAATAACCCAGATATTTATGTTTGCAAAATGGCTGTACAACATGCACACAAGTTATTTTATTTTCTGTGATTTTTGCATCACCATTACATTATGAGAGGACCATGGGGAATCCTGTTATGATGCCATGGTGATAAAGATCTCAGATTGTGTAATGATGACCTAAGTGTGAGATGACATGGTAAATATTTTTTCAGGGCATGCCTATGGACAATCCACTATTACAAAAGAAGATATTATCTGGGAAGCAATTTGGAGACTCTGTGGTGAGGATGGAAAAAGGGATTAAACTATAGTGCACTTTTTACTGCAGTTATTAATGCTGGTTCTAGGCAGAGTAACTCTGATAAGGCTGCCCAACTATCCATAGCTTAGCCTACTGTGCACATGTACCATGATAGCTGTTTGTTTATGGCAGTGCCCCTATAAATTAGGTGCTTTCTAAGCAGATAAAACAGAATAATCCCTGCCTCAAGATGCTCACAATCTGCAAGATACTCACAGACGAACAGAGAAAGGTTAGAAGGAATAGGAAACATCATATTGTTTTTTCTTTAATATATTTCGATTAGCGTTACAGGCAGCATGACAGAAACTAATTTTCAAGAGAGACTTGGAAATCTGCCATGTCTTCTGCCGTAGTGAAAAGGTAAAATATCTTACTGGAAAACACTAAGTGATTAAACTTATCTCCATGTCTGTTTTTGACACTCATAGCATGATCGTATGCAAATGGACACCGATGTACTTTAACGTGAGTCTCTTTTTTATTAACGTTTCCCAGGTTCATGCTACTGAATCCCTTTTGTTTGCTGGATTAGGGTGGTTTTCTCAGGTTCTATTCTGCATTGGTCAGCTCTGTAGCCCACAAGCAATAGTTTGTGCCTTGGTTTTGTTTGGAGAATTTGTTTTCAAACAAACTTAGGTATGGGGGGAAATAATATATGAATATTTACTGGAACTTGCTACCATGATTTAAATATATATACTAATGACCACCCAGTAGTGCTCTGTGATACTTATGTGATTTACTTTTGATCCCTAAGAGCTTTCCTGTGCTCAAGTATTTGTGCTGCTCCTGTTTACCACATATCCATAACACCCTAGGATATGCGCCTTAAACAGGAAGTTTCTTTAGTGTGGGCTGAACTCCACTGTCACTTCGTGGATCCTCTTTAAAATGACCTTAGTAGTTGTTTTATGCCATGCTCCATGAATATGTTCCAGGACACCTGAAAGGACCTGATTTACATTTCGTCAGTCAATTTTGTTTGTTTGTTTTTTAATAGTTATAAGGTGTTCGATATACTTGGGTTGACCAAGAACAGCCCGGCCATATAAGCGTTCAATGTGAAAGGAGTTTGGAGTAAACAGAGATGGAATGAGTGCAGACATTATCTAAGGTCTTCTTTGCTCAAAGCAAATGTTAATTTAACATTAACATAGTTTAATGTTTCATGATAAACTAATTCAAACATTACATTGCTGGAAAAATAGTCTCTACTCTGAGAAACATGCACATCTCACACTGGAGTCAGCAGCTGGCAGTAGTTACAATCTGTACTTTGTCTTCTGTTTGAGTATTTTCTGACCTTGAAATTGTCATCACAAACTATCTTGGTTTATTTTGAAAACATGGTCACATTAATCCTTCTCACTGGATTCTTTGCCATGTGCTACCTGTGCTATTGGGTGATTTGTTGTAATCTTTCATAGGAAAAGTATACTCCAAAGGTTTCTTTTGTTTTTTAAAGGGACAGTTATGTGATTTGATTATAGCAGAGGTGGACAAAATTGGTTCACAGCTAGGCTCCAGCAATTTTACTTTTGGTCACTAGAGGGCACTCCTCCTTTACCTTACTGCAGTGGAGCTAGGTGACAGGTTAGTAAAACTGGTTGCCATGGCGACCAAAAACCTAGTTTTGTTGCAGCCTGGAGTATAATGAGAAGCTGCATCTTGAATTTGAAACAGAGTTACACCTAAACGTTTGATAATTGCAAAAGTTTAGACAAATATGATCACTCTTTTGTTTTCTTTTACTAGGTTCACTAGCTCTTTCTGTATATTTGACAGTAATTTAATTGGGAAATGCAGTTTGTGTTCCTGGAAAGGGTCACATGCTGGTTTTTGTAAATGACAAAAGAATTGGTGAAGGAAATACAATGCATCTTACAAACCGTTTCCCTGCCCCATTCCATGGTCTTGCAGCAGCTGGAATTGAAAGCTCCTCAGAGGAGTTGTGTATAATTACTGAAGAGAATCTTGCCAGTTTCCTAGCTTAAAGTTCATTTTAATGCCTTCTGAAAACCAGTCATTCAGTTGAATAATCCCACACCAACTAATAATTCCTTTTATTCCATTTGGCCAAGATGTGTTCTTGCATCTCCCCAGACAGATTACTCAGGGAAGTCACTTCAGAGGAGAAACACCACTTAGCACTTGACTTTTATAATCCCATGATCTCCTAAAACAGTGGTTCTCAACCTTCCCAGGTTACTGTAACCTTTTCAGAGTCTGATTTGTTTTGCATACTCCAAGTTTCACTGGATTTAAAAATTACTTGTTTACAAAATCAGACATAAAAATATAAAAGGGTCACAGCACAGTATTACTGCTTTCTTATTTTTACCATATAATTATAAAATAAACCAATTTGAAATAGGAATACTATGTTTACATTATGGTGTAATACTTGAGCCTGTTTTTCACTTGTGAGGTTTGTCTGAAGCCTCAGCCCCACTGCTTGCCACTCCCTAACCAGAGCCCTGCACTTGTGACTTCTCCCCCCGCCCCCAAACCCAGCTCATAACCCTCCTGGGGGTTGCAACCCCTAGGTTGAGAAACAGTGATCTAGATCAATGGTTCTCAACCTTTTGTGGGTCGTGACACCCTTGGTGGTGTGTGCGACCCTACAGGGCACACCAGTTTCCCCCTTCCCCCCCCTCCACGCCTCAAGTGAGCTATGTTGCAGTGGTGGGTGAAAAGCATGCTGGATGTTGTGCAGACTCGCACACACACAAATGTGCAGAACAAGCGCATCCCTAAAATCACTGGCAAGCAAAGCCGCCAAGTCCTAGCTGAGCCAAGCAGCACAGCCAAACAGCCCAAGGGTGGGATAGAGTCAGAAGATCCTCTAGGGCTAAGCCAGTGGTTCTCAATCTTTTGTGGGTTATGACATGCTTGGCAGCATGTTGCGACGCTACAAGAGACATCAGCTCCCTTTCCCTCACCAGGCTGAACCAAACCCACCCCACCCCACCCAGCCCTGGCTCTCCGACACATTTACTGCTGTGCGGTGACACAGTAATGTGTCCTGACACAGTGGTTGAGAACTGTTGATCTAGATGAGTTCAGTACCCACTGGAAGACATCTGCATACTTGCAGGGGACACGTACCTTGGTTGAGAACCAGTGTCCTAAAAGCCCCTACTACACTGAACCAACCCTCCAGTTCCTGGGAAACCTGCCTCCATCATAACTATGCTCACTGGCAATCATGTATAGGCACCTGCCTCTAGATCAGGGATCTCAAACTCAAATCACTATAAGGGCCACATGAGGGCTAGGATATTGGCCTGAGGGCCACGTTACTGAAACCTTTTCAGACAATGATACAAAAGTATAGTAAAAAATGAAGAGTAATATAATATAGTATGTTATTAAAAGTCAAGAAGGCGGTATCATTAGAAGGACAGAGTAAGGAAATAAACACACTTATAAATTATGATTATTTTTCAAATTCCGGGTGTCGTTGCGTGCCGCCGGAAGTAACTCCATGGGCCACGGGCTGCATGTTTGAGACCCCTGCTCTAGATCCTCTCCTTAAAGGACATTGCATAGTTTGGGGGGCGGGGTGGTTAACACTCATTCTTTGCAGAGTTTGGGAGGCGCGCAGCACACACTCACGACTCCTCCTTGGTGCTGGGGAGAACTATCCTTGGGGATTCTGTGTTCTGAGAGAGATTCAGGCACAGGAGGCCCTGTCCATGCATGCATCAGGAGGAACAATCAAGCCATTATAGCTTTTTAGCCTTCTTCTCCCTTTTTAAAAAAAAGAAAAAGTTTGTTTATTTTTTATAAATAGAGTTGATTGCAGTGAGGCCCAAGAAAGTGGCTTTAAAAATGAGAATTTTTTTCATGGAAGAAGTAGAAATTGTTCAGTGATTGATTTTTTTTCAAGGACTATAGCTGTTCTTGGTGATACACTGAAAAAAAAATTGGAAAGGAAACATTGCTTCAAGCCGACTGGAATGTCTTCCATGTCAACAGGCTCAAATGTGCAGTCTCCTTGGCTATGTCTGCACTTACAAAGTTAAGTTGACTTTAAGTTGACTTAACAAGGTCGACTTTAAATCGATTTAAAGTCAAATCAACTTAACAAATTGGCTACACTTTAAGTTGACTTAACTGCAGAGATTGCTAATAAAGTTGATTTAGCGTTAATCCCCGTCTACACTAGCCCTAAGACGATTTAAGGAGTCGACTTAAGGCTTAAGTTGACCTAAAAGTAGGTGTTAAGTCGACTTAAGGAAACCCCAATGTGTACGTGGCTTGGTTTAGGTCGACTTGAGCATCCTTAAGTCGATCTAACTTGCTGGTGTAGATGCACCCCTTGAGAGCAGGGGATGTAGGATAGCAAGCAAGATTTTAAAAAAATCACTGCCGTTTTTCATTCTTTTCAGGGCATATGGGTATCCCATCACCAGTTTGAATGATCCCTCCTTTCACTCTAGACCCTAGCAAGTTCCAGGGGTTGCAAAAGGTTACCAGCCCCATTCATTAATTTCCATTCAAGAACCATTCTGTAT
Organism: Pelusios castaneus; assembly: GCA_007922175.1. Classification (NCBI taxonomy): domain Eukaryota; kingdom Metazoa; phylum Chordata; order Testudines; family Pelomedusidae; genus Pelusios; species Pelusios castaneus. The sequence goes on along the minus strand of ML685778.1, from coordinate 10,506,791 downwards.
CGCTAGACTGCTGCAAGGCACCATCGCTGTTCAGCTGTCTCCTCTTCGCCCTCCAGAAGCCAACGTGTTAAATTGGTAGAGCTTACTAGATGTGACAGAGAAATTCTTCATGTGTGGACTGGAGGTCTAACTATATTTGATGTGTTCCTTGCGGGCTAGGGCAAGTGCTGGAAGCTATTAGAATGATGAACAAAAAGCTCCATTCAGTGGCTGCTCGCTTCCCGCTGGGCTAATCCAAGTATCAAAAATTTTAAAATATGGGGTAGAAGAGCTGTGGCCTCTACAAACAAGAACTTTTTAGGGTGTCTAGACCATTTTCTCATTTTAACTGAAAATGTTACTTCTGCAGTGTATCATTAATTGAAAAGTGGAACGAAAAAACTTGATATATATGTGTGTGTATATATAGAGATATATAAAAAATAAAATCAAGCACTTTATTAAAAGTATAGTTGCAAGCTGGTAAAAATCTTCTCTTGTCACTCAAAGTTAGGAAAGGAAAACTTTTCTTTCCCTTGAAATAGCTGTATTTATTATATCTGACCTGTTTTAACATTGCTGGTTTAACTTGGGAACCAGAAAGAAACAAATGTTTTTCATCGTTTGACACCTTTGTGTAGCATGAAAATAAAAATGGTTTCCAAAACAGAACTTGTGGAACTTTTATTTTTTAAGCTAAACTGTTATATGTCAGTGAAAAATTTGAATAAGTTATAAACTGTTTACTTTTTGGAAAGCAATTTGTTTTGGAGGATTTTTTTAAACTAAAAATAGCAAGTGTTTTGAAATGGTGTGGGGGTTTTTTTGGTTTATAAGACTATGTTGAGAGAAGATGAAAAGTTAATTTAATAATTGCATTTTGTAGTTAGAAAATTCCAGTTAAAACAGATCATAAACTGATTCATCAGCTAGTCAGATTATACTGTATAATAAACCAAAGCAATGACTCTGGTTGTTTGCGCATAAATATGTTATGGATAGTTTGAGAAACACTGAGGTCTGCTCTGTGCTCAGTTTACTTTCAGACCATATTATTGTATCTCTTCTATCTTCATAGCTGAGAATCCAATTAGTGTATAGAATTAGACTGTAATAAACTTGCATAGAATTGACTTGCCACAGGCCCTGGTTAAATATTTTAGTCAGAAGTATGGTTAGTTTAGATTTTTTGCTTTTCACTCGATTTTAACCACCTACGTGCCAGCCAGCCAGCTGTAAAGCTGACACCTAGGCAGGGCTGTAGAAAATCGCTACTATTGTGGTTGTATAAACCAAATTTTGATAATCCTGGAAGCAACTCTGTTGGAGCCAGTGGAGTTACTCAGATATAAAGGAACAGGTTCTCTGTGGGGAGACTGTTTTGTTCACACAACTTGAAAAATCGCACCCAGTGGTGTTGGACAAGTGTAAGAGAATGTTGCCCCAGATTTTTGAATGTGTAACGCTTAATGCTCTCCTCCCTCTCTTCCATATCGGGGAACTGGCCTGATCCAATGTGCAAATGAGACTTCCCATTGACTTCAGTGGCGGTTGGGTCCTGCTGTCTTCCCCTTCCCCTTCAAGTTTGCAACAGGCTTTTAAAACATTAGATATAAAAATGCAGTGATTTTGGTTCTTATGCTTTTAAATTGCATACATTTGTTGAGTGTGGCCATGAGAATCTTATTGAGACAACACAATTAAACACGAGGTCCTCCTGCCTCTAAGGCTTTGTCTACACTACATGGTAAGCCCAGGTTTGCAGGACCCAGGTTTGTGGACTCAATGTTTCCAAGCCTGCACTATCCCTAATAGCTCAAATCAACTCTGAGTGACATTTGTGTGGATAGTGATAAAGGACCCGAGCACGTTAAAAAGGATTAAAAATAAGGCATACAAACCTCTATGCTTCAGGGCATAACCCAACTGCCTTTGATTAAGAAGACACTTCCCCCGTGAACAGGCTATTCCATAATCATCCATTATAGGGTTTCTTGACCCTTCCTCTGAAGCCTCTGGTACTGGCCACTGTCAGAGACAGGATACAGAGTTAGATGGATTGCTGGTCTGATCTGATATGGCAATTCGTACATTCCTGCAGTCTGTAACACTGCTCCATTATGGCTAGGCAGTTGCAGCTCCTTCTACGTATGAAAACCAGTGCTGCAAACAGTCAGTAAAAGACTGTACATGTAGATTTGAGGTCAAAGTAGGTGTAATGGTAGCGATGGCTTGGAATTTATTGTTTGATATGGCAAAATGTTACTTGTGAGTTTTCCAACTCTCTTAGTAAGCGACCAGATGACCCCTTCTGCAAGTGTTGTTTTCACTTCCTGGTCACTCTTACGTCATGGATAGCCATCCAGATGAGGAAGCCTGCACAAGAGAGAGGAAAGATCCTTTCACAACCGATTCTTAATTGGCTAGAGAATTGTTCTCCACATTGTATACTCAGTTACCAAACATATTGTCTCCACAACACTCAGCCCCTTTGTGGAATGAGAAATTAGGGCTGTGAATTGGAACCCAAATCATCTTTCCAGTTTTCAGAGCATTATTTCTAGGCTGTCGAAAGATCCACTAGCCTTTCATTGTAACTTTATCATTTACTGTATTTGGCAAAAGCACTTGCATAGACATTGTTCTACGATTATTGCAACACGGTCTTCATAGATGTGCATCATAAAGGTTTTCCTCTTGTCACCCGAGAACAATTTCTGGGGCCCTACACCAATATCATGCTGAGATATGATGATAAAAATTCTCCAGTTTGGGGAATAGGGCATTTCAAACTTCATGGAAGTCACCACTCCCTGTATATAATAATTTGTATCATTCAAAAATACTGTGTCTTGACTGTCTTAAAAGCTTTCTCCCCTAATTAAAACAGTATTAAAAACCACTAATACATATTAAAATGACATTCTTAAGGTAAAAATACTATTTAAGAATAAGTATTTACCTGTTATTAATTCTTTAGATTATTTAAATTTAAATAATTTTAAAAAATCTAAACTACTTGTAATTAATTATACTGTTTTGCTGTCCATGCTGAGCAAAATGCGAAAAATAAACTGATTTGTTAATTTCAGCGTGTGCTCTCAGTGAGTTTCATTTGTATCCTTCTTGGCACATAGTTGTATTCAGTAGCTTTTCACCATCGTTGCAATTGACAATCTAGTCTAGCCTCACTGCTGAGATTTTCAACAAAAGATTGAATAGGCCACGAAACATTAAATGCTTTGCCTTTCTGTGGAGACACACATCTGTCTGTAAAGTTTTGATATAATATTCCTATCCAGACATGAATGCAACCTTAGCCTTAAGTTGCAATGAAAGAATGGAATCTGAAGTAGTTTGGTACTTACTTGTTTAAGGTTAAAATATTAGTGGATTATGTTTAGACTGGAATACAGTGCATCGTCCTGTGAACACCCACAGAGATGCATACTCCAGAACACACACGTGGGGTGATACAGGTGAAGCTTGAACTTCTGCTACTCATGCTGTATCTGGACTGTGGAAGAATAGTATCTTATTCATCAATACATATGAGAATCACATTTATATACATAAAATGGGGGGGGGGGTGTGCATAGGTACGTATGGACATATCACAGACACACATTACTGCTTTCTCTCTCACGCACACAAAATGGATAGTCAAATTCTGTACAATTACACCATTGTCCATCCAGAGCAACTCTACACTATCTTCAGTTTCTACCAGTTCTCTATAACCTGTTACGTATTATGGCCCCAACTCTGCAAACTCTTACCCATTGATTGTGTAAGTATTTGCAGGATTGGATCTGTCTATTATTGGGAATGTATTTACATTTAAAAACGGTTTTAGAAGATCAACCTAAGCACCTGTGATGCATTTTGACCGTAAATTTTTTTACTTGGTAAATTTTGAGATAATTTAAATATGAACAAATTTCAAGAAACATCACTGCTTCAGAGCTAATTTTATAGCCAAAACATTGATAGGCGAAAAGTTGAAGAGTTGCAATAACTCGTTGTTGTTGACAGCTATACTAAAGTTATAGCAATCTGTCATAGCTTGAGGGGGCAATGTTTCTGATGGGACAAGCAACAGGATTTGTCAGCTACATTAGGCCTTGAGCTGTTAGTACATGAGCAGTAATTTTGTTGTTTCTAATCAGATTTGTTGTATTCTTTTGCATGGTTGACATTCTCTTTGACATAGGACCAAATCTATCTCATGGTGTAAACTGACTCCACTGACTTCAACAGAGCAGCAACAATTTATATCACCAGGGAGGTGAGCTTATAGAATCTTATTTAGACAACATACAGGTAAATGTTTGGTAGTTACCATTAACTTTGATGGGAACAGGCTTAGGCCAACACTGAGCACTTTTGAAAATTCCACTGGACTGGTATGTCTATACTGACAATGGCAAAGTTGCCGCTATCAGATCGATTTTTCTGGATCACCTGAGGGGTCAGTTAAGATATGTTCAGTTGATCCAGAAATTGACGTAATAAAACCACCCTCTCAAGTGGCGTAGCACTGCATTGATAGGAACGCATTTCTCGGCGCATTGCAGTGAAGATGGAATGTTAAAGGAGCGTTTTGAAGTCTATGGGCGTTATTCAAGCTATGCAGAGTAGCTTGCGTAATTCCTGTCCACTGCTGCCAAATTTTGCCGCAAATGTAGAGCTGACCTAAGTTACTAATTGTGTTTGTTCTCGTGTTTGTAGAAAGAGTAGGAAAAATTTTAATCTCCTTCTCACAATTACCAGAAAATCCAAGTTTCTCTTTGTAAATGATATTTACATGTAAATGGATATTTGTAAATTATATTTACATGTAAATTGATAATTTTTGCTCTCTCTTTCCAAGTTTAGAAAACATTACCAGAATGTGTGTATAAATATATCACAATTTCTGAGATTATTTGGTTGTACATCATGCATAGGAATTTATGAGTTAAAAATTCAAACAGAACTCTTAGATCCTAATGGAAACTTCTCAAGGAAGTACAGCATGTTGTTTTAAGATGATGCATTGGAAGCAATTTGAACCAGTTCTGCATCAGATTTCCAGATTTCCTTTCTTCTCCTGAGACCAGTATTCCAGAATTTTCTGTTTTTTCCATTTGAAAAATAAATGTATATTTTTCTTACCAACTTCCATTTTCGTTCCTTCTCCCCAACAATATTTGAAAGGAAGTTGACCCTGAGATTCAAATGGACAAATCCCATCAAATTTCAGAACTTTGGTAATGTGTCTTTTGTGATCATGCCAAAAACATAGCTGTTTCGAACTCTTCTCTTAATGAACTGTATATGTTTAAAGGTCTGTTCCAGATGAAAGGATACCATTGATTTCAGTGAGCTTTGGATCAGGCCCTAAAATCTTGACCATTCTGAAATGTATCAAGTTATTTTCCAATTATTCTTGGAGGAAAGAGAGTTTTTTAAATGACAAGAATAAATCTCAAAGATGAATGGAGGTCAGAAGTATTCACCTGTTGAGGGCTTGATTCCGCTCTTAAACAGACCCACATCTGTATTATCTTGTAAAATCAGATAGTTGCAAGGCAAGAACACTGATTTTAAAAGATATTGGATGATTTACACCTGTGTATCTTGCAAACAGGGTCAGCCAAGTGAGACTCACCTGTGTACCTGAAGAGGATCATGGCTCAGTTGATTAAAACTATAGGTATTTTTCATATATCGCACTTTGCTAGCACCAAATAGTACTAATATAAAGAATATGCAAAGGAGAGAGAGAAATTGCACAAGAAGATTCCATAAATGGGACACGTCTGGAGAGAATAAACAATTAAAGCTGTTCACTGCCAAAGAACTGAAACAGAGATCAGATCATCTTTCCTAAATCACATGAAATTATAGGTTCTGGAACAATCACATATGGAGGAAATTCTTAACTCAAGTCAAAATCAAGAGAATCCTTTTCCGTTAGGCTGTATTACAAGAGTTATCTGTATAATGGAGTTTGTAATAGTGCATTCAGAGATACCATTGTAGTGTTTTATCCCACAAAACCAGACTCTGTAGCTGTCTTGTTTACAAAGTCCTGAAATCAGGTAAATGCCAAAATAAATTTTCAAGCAGGATGTCTGAAGTGCTGTAAGGGTCCTTTTTTGTTTAATACATACTGAGTTTTCAAGATTTTTATGTCTGATGACTCTCTGCCATTTCCTGTAAATATTGATAGCAGGTCTTTGTGGGGTCTGGAATTCACTCTGGGCTTAAAATGAATGAAGTACTTGATAGTGTTGACATCCTGGACTCCATTATGGATTCTTGAGTGATGTCCATTTATATAACTTCCCAGAAGTAGGAGGACTAGCTGGAAAGTGTTCCTGTTTCCCAGGAAACTTAAGAGTTTTGGAACTTTTCATTTTCTCTCTCTATCTTGTATTACAGCTGTTCCACATTGTATCCATAACTAAATACTTACTGGGCTTAAGGAGAGACTGGCTCTCTGGGAGGATGCACACCTGGAATGTGGGAAACCCAGTTTCAAATCCCTATTCTTTCTGACTTGGAGCAGAATCTTCAAACCTGGGATTCCCACCTCCCAAGTGAGTGCCCGAATTACAAGGGTATTGACTATTCGGAGGTGGATTTCTTTCTCTTAGGTTTTGATTTCCATGAAAAATTCTTGACCCGCTCTACCTATAACACACACTCACTTATAAGGAAGAATCCACCTTGGGGTATTGACATGGAATCCCAAATTGTGCTATTTCCCCCTATTTCAAAATGGAAAAATGGATTTGATGACTTTTGCATTGAGGCATAGCTCCACTATGCCATTAGCACTGAGGCCATTTACTAACTGGATGAACTCTGTAGATTTCTCCCGTGATTAAAGCTGATCCTTGAGTATAGCATATAGGGAAACATAGAAAGAGCAAGTCCCTGAAATTCTTTCTCCATAGGAGAAATGCAGGTGTTGATTATGTGGATTTTATAGCAAAATGTATCCTTGACTTCTACATTGATTTAAAAGTGGGGGGAAGGGTTTAGGAAGAGGGGAGAGGGCAAATTATACAATAAATCACACAGCCCTGGATCCAGCACCCAGTTTGGGCTGTAGAGATGTTGGACCCAGCAGAATCCAACCAGAAAAGGATGGAGCGGAGGTATAGATACTGGCTACTCAATACAGGCAGGCCTGCTCTGTATGCTAGCAACCTCATTTCCTTGGTTGGATGTCTTGCCTCCAGCATGTAGTCAGGCTTGAGAGCAGGGCAGGCTGAGTAAGAGGTGGGAAATGACCACTGGTTATTCTCCCTTATAGGGATAGAGTGCACCAGCCCTGAGGCTGCAAATTTAAAATATCAAAAGCAATATTCCTGGTCTGTGCTGTCTAGACTTTTCCTCCCACTTGGACCTTTGGAAACTGGCCAGTTTCACTTTAGTCAGTAGTGCCATGTGATGATTCTTCTTTTTTTTTTTTTTTTTTTTTTTAAATGACCATAAGTGGTAAACAGCATGGGAGCTCCTTACATTATTGGCCAGCTTCCCCACTGTCTTGTGGCATCATTTTACACTCCCTGTGCTGACTCAGAGGTGTTTGAGACACCTACACTGAACTATCAACATATTTCCTGTGGCACTTTGGTTTTTCTTGGAGGTCTCTCATCAATGCACTGACCTGGTCTGACCCAGGTAACCTTACCAAATCACAGCCTGTGGTGTTACGAGTGCAGGAACACCTGCGGCACGCTTTTTTTTTTTTCCAGTGGAGAAATATCTGTTAGCTTCTTTTGGATCCAGACCATGAAATCAAATCATCACATTTCCCTTATTTCAGTAGTTATGGCCTGAAATTGCTTGATGCTCTCCATCACGACAGCACTTAGAATTTAATGAGGAGTAAATTTGCTGAATGTACCAGCTGAACAGTAATCTCATTTTAGGACTGTTAAAAAAAGATTGTTGGTCTGTTTACGTGTGTCAGGAAGCACTAGGCGTTCTGCCTGTTTTTTAAACACATGGAATATTTTATCTTTGTCCAAACTCGTTAAGGGCTGGATTAGCATAAAACCCATTTAAACATTTTTTCTTGTCGCTCCTGCTTGCCTCTTGAGGCTGAGACATTTTTGGCTTGGATGTGAGGTGTATATATTGTGTGTATGATCAGTTTGTTTCTACTGTTTATATGATGAGCTTTGTTACGTTTCCAGTTTCCGGTTATTTAACCCCTTCAGTATTGTACCCTACACTCACGCGCCATGCCACCTTTGGATGGATATCTGTGTCTGAACATCCACAGGGATGTATATTAACCCAGTGTTGGATGAACGTGTATATGGACTCAAACCAATAATAGTCTAGGCACAGAGCATTTCCTGAGAATTAATGATTACCTGAGAGATTTGGTGGCTCAAGATGAAGCCTTCATAAAATGTCTCGTGTGTCCATTCAAGTTCATACTGTGACAGAATGTCTTTCAGTAATGGGATATGTTCTTCTGAGAATAAATGAAGAAAGACAGCGCTATTGTCAATGCTTAAGGAAAGCCTACATCTACGTTCCCTTACTCAGACAGTTCTTCCGCTGGCAAAGAGGGTTATGTCCACGTACAGAGCGTGGGGTTTGACTGTCTATGTCTATGCTACAATAAAACACCTGTAGCTGGCTCAGGTGAGGTGACTCAGGCTGTGAGTCTATACAGTGGCAATGTAGGTGTTTGGGCTCAGGGAACCACGCGGGAGAGGGTCTCAAAGTCCAGGCTCCAGCTTGAGCCCGAACATCTACACTGCAGCCCAAGCCAGCTGACCCAGGCCAGCCACAGGTGTACTGTTGCAGTGTAGGCATACCCTAATAGAACGTACTCTACAGCAGCCTCTAGGTGGCACTTTTTTTTTGACAAAAAATGACTTTAATCAAAACAGAAATTGCAGTGGGAAATAGCCACTTTCAATCATTTTTTTTTTTTTTTTTTTTTTTTGCCCCAGTTCTTTTTTTTTTTAAACCAGCTGAAATGTTTTGGGTTTTTGTCTGCAGTCTTTTTGGTTTTGGGATTGGACAAAAATCAGAAAAGTTTTGAAGGAAAAATGTCAGTGATCATTGACATCCTTTGTGGGAACAGAAAACATTTCCTGACCAGCTGCATTTATACCATATGCTTGCCCAACTATTAATATTAATCTCTCTCTCTCTCTCTCTAGATCTCACTCCCTGGGAATTTTCAGAAAGCCAGATTTTTAATTAGGCATTTACACATGCACAGAAGTTTGTGCCAGCAAATGTATTTTATCCTATTCATATGCAAAGTGCTTCTTTGAATGTACATTTTTGTGGGTACGTGTATTCCACATATGCTAGAAAATTTGGCCCGTGCTGCAGTTCCTTTTTGAGCACTGGAGCTATAATCTCCTAAGGGAGAGATGTGCCATAACAATCGCTCTGATTTGATTGCTAATACAGTGATTTCAGTTAGAGATAGCTGGTGGATTCTTGTAATTGAAGATCTAATGGAGAACTAAAAGCACTCTGTCAATTGCTATAAACACTGTTTCTGCTGAGAAATTATAATTGCATGCTTTGGCACAAATAGCATGTGCCCACTTATACCCATGCTTTCATGGTTTAACTATTTGTGTTTGCAAGTGATGGGAGAGTTTGTTTCCCCCCCCCCCCCCCGCCATGGTTTTGTTTCTGCTGCACTTACTGTTTCTAGGGATTTTAAGCCTTGTGCAGGAGGCAGCAAGAACTGTTGCTTTCATTTTTAATTTTCTGTCAGACTTGTGTCCATAAATGATCCATGGAGTAGCCATGATTACATTACATTTTTCTGGGAGCTACAGCTTACCTCTTCACTGTACGTAAACTCATTGCATGTCCTTGGGAATTCGAGTGATTCTCATTTCAGGTTATTAAAATAGTTTTGATGGACATTTTTTTTATAGATGTTATAACACAACTACAAATCATTTATAAAATAGTTCTTATATAAAAATGTATGCATTTAAATACGGTATTGACTTAAAGGTCAATTCAGCCCTTTTGCAAATTAAAACCATGAGGAATTTTTATCCAGTATAGCTTTGGAACATTAGGAATCCTAGGTTTATGGCTTTCAAAGCACTTGCTTGCTTTCAAATGTTTCTAATAAGATGGTGTGGTGATTTACACCTCTTGAGATACTGAGCTCTGATCCAAGAATGGTGGTTGGCTCTTATTTAAAGAATACACTGTTGGGCCTGATTCAAACAAGCCTATCTCTGATTTCTTTGACACAGGCATTACGCAAAAACATTTGGTAACGATCACTTTGTTTGCATACTGTACATGTATTGGGTTTCATCGGATGTTAATTTCTCCAGGAGGAGCAAGGGGGGAGGAGAAAGGATAAAAAAGCTCCAGATGACCTCATTTACCCATATTCCAATAGGGAACACGGGATCAGAGAATGAAAATTAGTACCTATTCCTGCAATGGGATTATTATTCGTGGACTTCTAAGCTTGTGTGGGCGCGGTTGATTTCAGTAGTGGTTTGAGTTAATATAGGGGTTCACCTTTTTGCAGGATAAGTTGCCTTTGATTGTAAGCTCTCTGGGGCAGGGTCTGTCTCTGTTGCGTGTAGCAACGAATACAATGAGGCCTAGATTGCTATTAGAGCTGCCCACAGCTTCTCTTAACACTAATAATAATAACTAATGATTTGTGATTTGGCACAGATGATTCACAGTTATGGAAGAAAAAATTGGAAACGTTTTTATAAAATAGGATGTGTTTGCTCTTGCATGCTCAAGGGTGTGTATCCACCTAGAGGCAAAGAAATTAAGTAATGCTAAGGGAACGAGGTGTGTGTGGGGGGGAAGCACTGCTCATTTTGTGACTTGTTGGAATTGTTGCCAGCAAGAAGAAACTGTATGTCTTGGCTTGGAAATCTGTGACATATTTCTCACGTTTGCTTTGTGGGGGAGGGAAGGCTTTCTGTATAAAATACAAGAATATGTAAATGAAGAGTTCTGGAGCTGATTTTTTGTGGATTTGCTCATGTGCCATCCCTGTGGACCAGACTGCTTCCTCTACAGCCTGTGCCCTTATAGCCTTTCATTAAAGGTTATCCACTTACATGTGTGAACCCAGTTACGTATTACATCAATCCATTCAGTTGGTTAGAAGAAAGGGGAGAAGGAGCTCAGGTCTGTCTTGGCTGGTATGGTTCAAGTTTTAATCAGTGTGGTATTTCCTCTTCCTGAAGGCCAGAGGGAACACCTGTGTTTCTCTTTAAGTATCACAAGAGACAGTTGACGGAATCTATCGTTTTGAGAAACGGATGGTTCCCCAGTAGGAGGGGAAATGTATTAGAGTCCATCTGCATACGTTGTCTTCAAAGAGCACACACGACACTTTGACTAACAATTTACAAAAATTAGAGAGTGAGAGTGAAACCCTTTGACAGAGCTAATAAGATGTCTGGTAAACTGCTTTTATGAAGCACCCATCCTGTACAGGAGGCCTGAGGGTTTCTATTAAAGGTCAGAGAGGTTTTGTGTGAAGCAATTTTATTTTAATTTTAAATTTCTTAAGTGTCCAGGCAGATTTCTTGTGTCAGGGTTATGCCTTTTACTTCAGAGATGTTCTCATTCTTAAATTCTTTCTTTGTATTGTATAATTCCACTTGAGAACCCTGGGAAAATGTATTGTTTTTTCCTTTCTGATTTCCCCCGCCTTTTTACACTTGGCAAATGTTCTCTTTCTTGTAACACCACCCCAGAATTCTGAGCAAAGCAGTAATTAACATGGCTGTTTTGCAGCCTCACAGTTACGTTTAGTAATGTGTCTTGCCAAAATACTTTCAGCATCTTTGATGTCAGTGCATCTCTGGTTTGAACAGTGTTAGGGCAGGGAGAACACATGGGGGCCAAATGCTCCAGCAACAATTCCATGAAAGCCACTGGAATTGGACTGGTATAACAGAGAGGGGAATTTGGTACCATGTGTTCATACTCTACGAAACCAAGTGACTTTGTCTTAGTTTCTTGCCCATGATTTAGCAGGGTTATTTTGAAAAGGGTATTTAAAATTAGAGCTGTGGGTCGAAGGGTAATTCCATTTTGTGAGGATTTTGATATTTTGAAGTTCTCTGCAAAAGGGAATAGAGCCCACTTTCTGGGGCAGTCCACCTGGCAGTAGACTGAAAAGACCAGAACTGTTGGGAGCTGGAGCATCTAATGTTTCCAGGCTCTGGTAGTTTCCTGTCAGCCAACAAGGCAGGGTGAAGGGGAGATGATAGCCTGAAAGCCCAGCTTCACAGTAGCCTGCTACACAAGCTGCAGAGACAGCTGGGAGCCTCAAAGCTTGGAAGTGGGAGCTTCAAGGCTCTCACCTCCTTGTCAGACATGCTGCTGAAGCTGGCAGGAAACTGAGCAACTCTGTTGAAATTAACAGGCTTTGTGAAACACTTAGATTTGGTGCATCAACGTTCTCGAAGAATTTCCAGCTAGCTCTATTTACAACTCAAAGATTTCCCGTCTCCTCTAACAATTAGGTCGACTAAGTAGACTGCGCTTGAGGCCCAAACCCTAGCTTTTATGCTTTTCTTTTAGAGCTATGCCTGAACCAGAACTGTAAGTTAAAAAACATATGGAGAACAAATGGAAACACTTCATATTTTTGTTTCAGGACTTTCTCTCCATTGTTTGTTTGTAGATCTTCTTTTAGCTCTTCATCTCCAAAGATAAATATTTTTCTGTCTGCCAGAGGAATAGTTGTGTTCTTCCAGTAGTCTGAATAACAAATCCAAGCTGACACACTCTTTGTTTCTATGACACCATCTAGAACAACTATAAGCAGGCCTGTCCGAAGATGACGGGTGAAATCTTGGCTCCTCTGAAGTCAATACAAGTTTTGTCACTGGCAGGATTTCATCTCACTTTGCCATAACTGGTGATTCAGGCTCTGATCCTCTATTGCAGTGGCTTTCAAATTTAGGGTTGGGACCCAGGGGCGCAGACCCTCAGGCACTGGGTCACAACATTCCCTGCTGCCGCTGCCAAAAGACTGGAATGCATTGCTCAAAGGTATAATTGTTGGATCATGGGCATAAATGATTTTTTTTTTTTTTCATCTGGGTCCCAAGGAAAAAAATTTGAAAACCATTGGTCTATTGGATCTACTTGCATGGGGCTTTGCACCCACCCAGCCCTTTAAAACTATTTTTATCTAATAATACAGAAAACATAGTTTTCTGAGCTCCTTGGAAGGCACAATGATAGTATTAAACTTATTGCACACATGCAGTCCTTTCAGTGGAAAATGGTGAAAGACATTCGCTCTAAGCCCACAGCAGACTCATACCTGAGAATTTCATACGTTAGTTACAGTCCTTGTAGAAACAGGGTGCACATCAGCTATACCGTTGATCAGATATGTAATTGCATATTTATAACCTTTCCCACTGTGTATCTGGCCAGAAAAGCTGTTTAGTGCAAACACATTTTTCTCCGATTTGCTGGGTGCCATATCCAGTGTGCCTGCTGTGCTCCTGCATGGGTCAGAGATGGGTAGGAAAGGCATCCAGGACTCTGGCTCTTTAGCATGCTTACATATAGAAGCTTTGAGCATTTTGTGGGACAGTAAATCTCTCTAGGGTGGTTGGATTCCTTTTCCAGAGTCAGTTGTTCCTGTCTTTGTTGTTTTTTTCCTTCCTACTTGCTTGCCTGAAAAATCAAGCCGCTTAAAGAGATGGTGACCCATTTTTAAACCGGCTTTTGGTAGACATGTTCCTGATTTTGTTCCAGTCTGCTTGCCTCTGTGCTCATCTGTCTGCTTGCCTGCCCATCCTGTTTTTCAAAAGAGCAAGTTCTGTGAGTCAAATCTTGGCTCCGTTGAAGTCAATGGGAATTTTCTCCATTGCCTTTCACCAAACAGCTTTCAACTTCCTTTCTTTGCAGCTATTCTCCATGTACAGCCATTGTATTAAGCTTTGCCAACAGGACCTGTACATCTTTTGAATCAGTAATTTCACAAGTAGGAGCCAGTCCCGCAGCCCTTTATTGAATAAAAACAGGTGGAGGAGGCCTAAACTAGTTTCCCGTGCATATGCAATGTATCTGCGGGGAGCAGCACACAGCCAGAGAACCAAGCTGAGTATGTTTTGCTCCACCAGAGGTCAAGATTTTCCTGTGTTCTCTGTGTTGAAAAATTTACTGCCTTAGGTACTTTCTGAGCAGAGAGGCGTCTCACTAGTAGTTAGCCTTGAAGCTTAACTTGCCAAAAGCTTTTAATGTGGCCTACAACAGCCCTTCTGAAACACTTTAGATTATCTTGTGTTCTCTGTGGCTCCCTGCAATCGCTGCCTTCTCAGCTTCCGCCTTTCCTTTCCCTGCCAATGTCCCACCCATTTGGAGTCCCCTTCAAATAAAGGCCCCTTCGTGGAGCTGATCCACCATTGTGTTTTTACTCTTCACTCCATTTTATAATCCTTGCTCTTTCAAGCTGACAGTTTCCTGTCAGATGGGTTTCCAGCAAGGGTTGTGAGCCTAATGTCTTATGCCAGGTTCCTCTTGTTGTCCTTATTGAACAAATGAGGCTTACATACACTCCAGAAAGTGCTTCTTCCCCCTTACAAAGCTGCAGCTAATCGCAATGACACTGGGAGCCTGCATGCAATGGCCAATGTTGTTGTTGTTGGTAGAATATAAACATGTGAAAGCTCTTAGAACAGCTGAGTAATGAAGGAAGAGCAGATCCAAAATGCACCTTGTTTGCTTATTTAAAAAAAAAAAATTAAAACATATGTTTTTAATCACCTTTTTGTCCTGGGGAAAAATGTTGGTTTTAAATAATGAAATCCGTGGAAGGTCTACCGTGAATACCTTGGCTTGTATGAGTAACTCTACTCCGCTCAGTTACCCACGAGCATCTCCCAGAATCAGTCTAGGTGCACGAGGTGTTTGTGACATCATGAGTGTCAGTCAACGCGCATACATTTCCTGCCCTGTTTTGGTATTTTTCATGCATCTGTCTAGTAAAGCCAAGTTTTCTTTGTTTTCAGGTATAGGCCTTGCTGTGAGAGGGGAAAAAATGCAATAAATTGTAATAAAAGAATTTAAAATAAATTTTTGAGAATCACGATATTGTGATCTCAGTGTTCATGGGGTAATGTGGCCATGCAAGTCTTACACCAGTGTGAGCTTTCTACAGTATGCTCATTATATTCACTCTCTTTAAATGCATACATACACATGCTCCATGCAGTGACTAATGCATATGGATGGAGATTTTGAAAACCACCTAGAGAATATGGGTATCTAGATTCTATTAATCAATTCATAGGCTTGCACCTCCAAATCTCTAAGTCAAGTTTTCACATCTCAGTCAAAAAGTACAGTAATTTAACCATGGAAAGACATTTGAGCACTCTCAAATCTACTAGCCCTAATTTCATTCAGTGTGACTGGTATCTTCATCAATGAAATAACAGATTTATCACTCCATTATGAGCAATATCTTCCTGTAGAAGGGCAGGGGAGATAGACCCCCTCAATCCTTGTAGAAACCCTTCTCCAGAAGGCTGGAGCAGGTGCCCAGGATAATTATGGCTGAAGCAGGACCTAATTAGCCCAGAGGGAACACCGGGGACCTGGCCCAGCTGGGTATATAAGGACTGGGACAGGAAACCGAGGGGAGAAGATTGGCTTGAGTGCTTGCAGTTTGCCTAGGGAAGCCCAGGGGAAAGGGCTAACCCACAAGCCTCGAACAAGGCCTGAAACTGGAAAGGCTGCCTTTGGGCAATATTGAGAAGCTGCTGGGAAGCGGGGGCTGTCTGTAAACACTGTAAATAAAGAGCATGGGTTAGAACAACGCAGAAGTTGTAAATCCTTTGTTGGGACCTAGACTTTGTGCGGAGTGGGATCGAAGGGGCAAAACCGGCAAGTGACTCATTACTCTCCCACTCTGTGTTCTCTATTGTGTCCTGGCTGAATTCCATCCAACCATTTCCCGTTTGGCTTTCAGAGTTTCTTCACTGAAAATGAGTGCTGTCTGTTGTATTGTAGGGCCTTCTTTTCCTAGCTTACTGCAAGTATTGTGTGTAGATGTATATTTAGTTTAACCAACATCCATAGGCATTTTCTTACCCCAGTTGATTATTATGACATGAATCAGATTAAACTAACAAAAAAACAGTCGCAAATTAAGGGCCAATCATAATTAACCCAGTTTGTTTTAATCCCTTCCTTCTCGCTCTGAGAGCACAGATGGTCTACTGGGGAGACTTCATTCCCTGGAAAGTTCTTGGTCAGAGAAGGTTCCTGGCATGGAAATTGAGATGCCCCTCAGAAGCAGATTGCCATGCAATGGAAGAAAATAGCTATTGTTTTCACTCTCGACTCTTCTTCCCCCACAAAAATCTCTCTATATTTTTGAGCAGTAGGTGATAGGTTCTTGATATGAACTTTTATATACAAACTTTACAGGCTTTCACCTGAGAACATTCAACTATAAACTAATGTTCCAAAGATGGACTGGGCCATAGCCTCCTGTGTTAACTATTCTTTCCCCTGCAGCTGTTCAGGTCCTGATCATAGTAAAACCAGTGTGTTTCCTCTACGCTAAGAAAAGAGAGAGAGAAGATGACTGGACTCTGTGGAAAGGTTTTGCCTTCACTCCTGCACACAGCAGAGCATTGCTTCATGGGGCAGAAATCATTTGGGGGATTGCAGAGGCAGGCTAGGAAAATAGTGGATCCAGGAGCACCCAGATCCCTTTAATCTGTCTTTCTGAATGTCTTATATGGGGATGGCAGGGTTTCAGCTCCCAAAGACACTGGTAGACATCCTTGCACATAGCACAGGGGAGCAGGTTGTACAAAGCTCCATAATAATTTAAATAAAGACTCTTAGTAATCTTGCTTGGTGAATCATGAGTACTGCGGGATGTGGTGTTTGTTAAAACATGTGTTTGAATAGAAGGAGGGATTTTATTTCTTTCTTAATTTTAGTTGTGGACCAGTCTCTGTGCTTAATGGTTCAAGCAGTAGGATTCTCTGAGGATGCAGATTCAGGGCAGGTCTACACCATGGTGGGATTTTGGCTGCAGTTGAATGGAGATACACGAAGTACTTGTGTATCTCCCTTTGACTGCCTACCACTTACCATGGTGTCTTCAATGCTGTGAGTCGAAGAATGCCCTCCCTTCGACTGTGCTACTCCAGTTGCAGGGGTGGTCATCAGCAATCAACTTCCTGATCTGCTGAGCAGTTCTTCACAGAGCCGATCAGTCAGTTGGGAAGATTGATCTGACAGTGGTGAATTTGCCACTGTCAGTGAAGACTAGCCTTCAGTTCCTAATTTAGTGTCCCATTTGAATCAAATGGAGAATTGCCGACCTGTTCTCATATGGGCTACAGTCTCTATTCCAATAATGCCTGGCTTAATTCCCCTCCACATCTGCAGTCCCCCACTCCGGAAATCATCTTTGCTTAGGAAGAAAAGCCCACAAATAACCTGAAGACCGCATTCCCTTTCCTTTCCAGGTTATAAATGTGATCAGAGTGAGGTCACGGATGGAACTGTGTTGCAGAGCTGGCTGAGCTCTTTGCCTAGGCTAGGGTTAAAGAGTGAATTTCAGTTCTACTCGTAACTGGTTCCTAATGTTTCACAAGTACACGTTTTTCTCTCAGAACTGAAGAGAAGAAAAACTCTGTTTTGACTAAGGAATGTAATTCCCTCTCCCCCAAAAGAGACATTTATTCAAAAGTTGGAGCAGATCCAGCCGAAATGTTGAATACTGAGCCAGCACAGAGACATATAGCATATGTTCCTCACCATGCAGGTGTGAGGGAAAGGGAGTTTAGACTTGAAATATTACATCTACCTACATGTTTGATGTTTTCTAGAACTTTTTTAAGGAGTGACGGTGGGCTCCATTTTTTCTCCTTTATTAAATGAATTTCTTACTCATAAAAGATGCTAGATTGACAATCCTGAAGACTAAAGCCTTCTATTCACCCATAGAATGAGCACAGCATGGGAATCAGCAGTGCCAGCCAAATTGCCTCAACCCTGACCTGGAGAGACTCTCTGACAGTGTGTGAGAGTCATTGACCCAAGGAACAATGGAGTCAGTCAGTTCCAGTTCTTCTGCTGTTTTTTTTTATAGAACTTTATTATAACGAGAGCAGGCCATATGACCTGCTATCTCACAAACGTTATCAATAAGCAGAATATCATTGTCGTCTTCCTTTTCACTTTATACTTTCAAAACAAAAATCAGGCTAAACTTCACACACTGAAATGAAAGGAAAGTGCCAGGAGAATATAAGAAACTGAACATAACTAGTGAGGAAACCTAAGAGCATTTTCCTTCATTTTCCACCTCTAGTATTAATCTTTACTGTATCGATTCCATCATAGTTATAGAATAACTGAGGGACCCATGGATATAGCCTGAGTAACAATAAATAACATCACTGTGGGACGAGGAATAGCCTGCTGCCACATAGCAATTTTTCAAAAGAAAATGAAGAAAAAGAATACACACCCAGAAAAAAATTAGGAAACTGAGATGTGTACAAATGAATTGTGCAGTCTCTTATTTCAGTTTCATGTAATATTTGATTAGAGCTGCTCAGATAATTCTGCTTTGGAAAAGGATATGAGCTGTAATTTAATAATCTTCTCCATCCATGGTTTTACAAATCTGGGTTACTTCTCAAGCAGAGAACTGCTACTCTCAGAGGCTCTGATTCAGCAAGTTACTTAAGGAAGTTCTTTACTTAAGTCCAATTCTAAACATGGCGGTCGTGCTGTTGACTTCATATGCTTAAGAACTTAATGAAGTAATGGCATGGGTGAACTTAGTGTGTTATCGTATCAAAGTAAACTTCTCAAAGTAGTCTACTTAGTTTGTGGCATCTACAGAGTTAAAAACAATTTACTAAATATATTTAGTTTTAAAAAATAAATAGTCTTGAGTAATGGTTTCATTACAATGCACATATATGCCTACCTCTGATTTATTGTATTAATTCTCCAACAGCCAAATTCCCGTAGACTTCAGTGAAGTTACTTCTGGTTTACACTGGTAAAAATGAGATCTAAATCTAAACCTTAACTATAGATTGCTTTTATCTAATAGACTTAGAAGTTTAGAGCAATTTTTTTCTCTCATAAGAATTATTCATTTAGTGGGATCATGATTAAAATTTTAATTCACTAGGTGCTACGGAATTCTTCTGCAGTGTTTGCCCGGATGAGTCACAAAGAAGTTTAGTTTACCACACTCTAGTAAGGAGAAGATTTAACCTAGGAGACTAATCTTGCAGAGGTTATCTACTTCAGAGTTACTGCTTGGAGTCAGAATTGAGGGTGGATCATTTGGTCAGACAGTACCCTTTAGGCCAGTGGTTTTCAAACCTTTTTCCCCAGGACCCAGTTGCAAAAAATTATTTATGCTGGCGACCCAATAATTATATCTTTGAGCAATGCATTCCAGTCTTTTGATGGTGGCAGCAGGTGGCCCAACCCTAAGTTTGAAAACCACTGCTTTAGGCTGTGACTATGCTAGACTTTATGGAGAAGTTTCCTATTGCTGCACTACAACCTGTACAGCATCAGTAGAAGTGCTGTCGTCAAAAGAACCATATGCCAAAAAGACTCCACACAAAGGGAAATAATCTCACAGCATGATGTAGCACTGTAAAATAACAGATTTCCTTTGTGACCTAGAAGAAGTCAATTAATTTTCTGAGCCTCTGTTCCCCTTCTGTAAAATGGGAATTAAAAAAAAAAGTCTTTATCTGTTTAGCCTGGAAACTGTTTGGGAAAGGGACTGTCTCTGGCTATTTGTTAGTACGTTGCCTAGCACAATGACATTGTATAATACTATATTTCATATTTCACTCATCTTTTTCTGCAGAAGTCACTTAGGTCTAAGCCTTAAAAGTTATCGAAACATCAAATCACTTTTCTTCTAGTGTAAAAGAAAGTGAAGGAGCAAATACCTTGAAGCCCATGAGTTCCGTATGGGACACTATTATGGGCACACTACGACAATCAAGATTATATAGAACACCCTGGGTGGGGGCAGGTGACGTGAAATCATGATTAAGCCCCTTGAGTATAATGGAACATGTCTATTAATACATGAACCCATGGGTAACAAAAGGGGAAGAAGGATCGTCTTGTGGTAAGTTGTTAGCTTGATACTCAAAGGTCTGAGTTCAGTTTCTGGTTTTGCTATAAGATTCGTGGGTCACTTTAGGGGAAAAACAATCACATGATCTCTCTGCCTCAGTAATATATGTTCGAAAACGGATGTATTGCCATGTCTAACCATCACTGCGGGGTGAAAAATTCCATGGAAATGACGACACTATCCTGGGGTTTATTTTGGACACAGTGTTTTAGGCATCATTAACTGGAGCTATTTCTCTGATTCCTTGTGTGCTGCATCAAGAACATATCCTTCAGTGCTTGGGACATAACTGCAACAGATCACAGTTAAAGTATCCTTCAAAAGTTTCTCGTTGATGAAAATACTGTCAGCTTCTTCAGTCACCCCCCTCATCTCCAGCCAGTCCCATTCTCCTCTCTCTCCCACTTGGTAAAGGGTCAGATGTAGGCTATGGGAAAAAGAAAATAAATAAGAGGACTTGATCCTATTTCAGTTGAAATACCATTGACTTCAGTCGGCATAGAAACAGGTCCAAAGACATTCCCATCTCTCACAACACTGCTTCTTAATCTAACTAGATTTATATAATTGCTCCTATTGTCCTCGACCCTAACTGCCATCTCCAGAATCTAAACCTTCTCACCTTGTTTCCTAGGGAAGCTACAGAGGACTATTCGTCTCTATTTCCTCTCTTTTAAGTTTGTTCTCAAATAGAATTCATGCAAAGTTCCTTGAATGTATTGGCCCTGTTTTTATGTTAATGACGAAACAAGAGAACTCTGAAAACCACATGTATCTGTCCAATGTTTGGGACTATATAGAATAGGGTAATTGGCCTTTAAATTGGATGCATGACCTGGCTACCAACCAGTCTTTCACTTGTAGACCATTTTCCTTATTAGTTCCTCAGACAATCTTTCCAACTTGTTTCTATTTTCAAACTGGAGTGAGGGGGGGGAAGCCTTTTCATGCTCAAACTGTAATTCTCTTGAAACAAATATGTGTATGCAGAGTGCTTAGGTGCATTTTGCCTTACAGACTGACTAAAAATAGTTCCAATTAGTTTTTATTAAGTGTAGACATAGCCTAAGAGTGCCACCAGACTCCATTTTAGGTAAGGATAAGTAATCAACAAGCTGTAAGTTTAACCCTTGAGTACAGTACCTGTGACCAGACATCTTGGTTACACTTTTTCCAGTCAGTGTATTGCCGTGCTGTACGAGGAACATTAAAAAGGTTGATGTAAGTGCCCCTTAAATAAAATTGTTAACTCTGTCAGTGAACATTTGAGTCTAAACTTCATTTTTTATGTTTCCATCATTCAATCCGGTCATTCAGAACTGAGGACCCTATCCAGCCAGATGTGTTGTGGCTCTCACCAGCTGCTCAGAATGCTTCCCTCCTGTTAAAAATAAATGGAAGACAGAATGGGTTAAAATTACAGGATGATGCTGTGTTTTATAGACCTGTTGCTGTTTTGCTTTATTTTTAGGGCAGTTTAGAGGCAGCAAATTGGCTTAGTACATCCACTCCCACCTCCCTCACACCTAGGAGAAGGGCAGGAGCCCGGTACCTCAGTTTTATACTAGCTCATAGGTCCCCATGCCAACAGAATTTTCAGTGGCTGCTCAGATCCTGCTGCTTTCTAGCGTCATTGTATCAGTTGAACATCAGAAAGGGACTAGAATGCAAGGCAGTCTCGCTCATAGACAGCATATAAGGCTGCCTTCTAAAAATAGCTGATATAAGTTCATTATCTGGGTAGTAGTAATTTTTGTTCTCTAGAGAGAGAGGTTGGATAGAGGTATAGGTGTGAAGAAAATTTGAAATGTAATAATTTGTTAGGAATGTAAAATTGGTTGTCTCCTCCTGTCTTTGAATGAAAAGTTCTATATCTCTGCAAGTTAATAGTATTATGATTATATATCATGTGTCTACGAAGCAGAGGCATACATAGATAAACTGTGGAGTCTAATATGGGTTCACAGCTGGCCATTAAGGGCACATTCTGTAAAAGTCTCTGCAGCTGAACCTTGCTTTACAGACTCTCATGGTTTGAGACTGTTAAGAATGCGGAACTTTTTTTTTCTTTCTGTGAAAGTTTAAGGTAGTTGAACAATTAAATGTAACCATCATTCATCAGGCAGAGAACAAACCTGTAAACCGTTTCCTTGTCTTTTTAAATAATAGCCTTTCATATCATTTATAGAATGATGCAGAGCCTCATTTGGCCTCGTGTGTAACAGGATGTGGGGAGAGAAGCGGGAGAAAGTGCAGGAGACAGTTTTCAAACAAGGGCCAAATTGTCAGCTGGTGGATGGCAATTGCCAGCACTCCGTTCAATGTAATGTGTCTGTGTAAATGCACGCCAGCTGAGGATCTGTGCATGAACTTCTAATTATATCCCTGACTCTGATTGTCACCAAGATGCCCACTTCACAGGAGCTGCTCATCACAAACTTACACATGTCACTGAGGGGTGGGGAGAGGAGCCAATACTTACTGTTTATGATTCAAAAAAGGGAAGAGGGAAAATACTGTCCCATAACAGTTCAGTGACACACTTGAGTGAGGAGATATATAAACTGGAAATGTTTGTCTTTGATCAGACAGAGCAAACGCAACATATCTTGAATCTTATCAGGCCTGTCCAATTCTGTTGTACCTGAGAAGGGAAATGAGCTTTTGTGTCGAATTTTTGCATCGACTCGGGAAACAAAAAACCAAACCTCTCGCCCCCCACACCATTTTTCAATACAAGGCCAGAGGCACATATGGATCTGTTTTATTCCCATTTCATTTACTAAGTCAGCAGGAATAGTGCGTGAGACTTGGATGTTAAATCCTGTTAAGCTATTTCCTCACTTCCCCACTTAGTATATTAAGTTTTCTGACATTTCCAGCAGAGTTGGAGATAAGAGACTTCAAATGGAAGAAGGTTTCTGGCTTTTTAAAATGCCAGGCCCCTGACATGTTCAGTTCCATTTGGCCTGTGTTTTGAAAGGCGCGTCGGCAAGCTGCATAACTGATGCTTGCGTTTGTACTCATGCAATGGATTCACAGAGTGCTCAAGTGTATTTAATTATGAGAAAACTTAATGATAGTTGGCCAGTCTGCTACTGGAATTCACCCTTAAAAGGAAACCATTCAGGTATATTTTTCCCCACTGAGGTCTGGCTAAGGCGTAGGATGGTGTGTCTGAGTCTGTATTAACATGTGCAGGTCTTAAAATTTTTTCTAATAGATTTTTCTCACACTAATGCTACTTTGGTTAAAGGTTTATCAACCTTTTCCATTGTAAATCCCTATTTCCTATTCCTATTTCTAAATGTGTCGTATGGAAAAAGCAGAAGTCGTTGCAAATCTTTCCTCCCCTGCTCTAACTCCTGTAATACTGAGTTTTGTTTTTAATAACTTTAGAATTATTCAAGGAGTTTGCTCACTATATGGACTATAGCCTGTGAATAATTTGAAGGAAGAAAAACAACATGAGACTAAGTTGCTCTCTTACATGCCTGCTTTTCAACCAACATTTAATGAGGATTCATGGCACTTGGGAATCATACGCATGCATGACAGCCAAATAAACCATGGATTTAAGGCTCCCTAAATAATCATTGGCACAATACACTGTAACTGCTTCAAATCTGTGAAACCTCAAGGTCAAAAATTCCCTTTGAAAAAGTCCCTGAATGCAGATTTACACTTCAGAGTTTTTAAAGTCTATTGGGTACATAATACATATTAGGAAAGCTTTCAATACAACATGGACTTGACTGAACCTTTCAGCTCAGCGCTGACTGAGGAGCTATGTGTAACTACGGTGACCAGATGTCCCGATTTTATAGGGATAGCTTTGATTATTCAGGGCTTTGTAAAGTGAGTTAGTGCGTGTGCCTGCACACGTGTGTGCTTTCTCTCTCTCAGAATTGAAATTTTGGCAAAAACAGTGGAGCTGAAACTTCATCCCTGCCTTGCTGAAGATATGATCAGCCACCTCAGATCTGGAGGTGATTCTACAAACAGCTGGGGGAAATGAATGGATAGAATTTCAGCCTAGACTGCAAATTCTCTGCTTTTTGGGTTTTGATTGGGTCCTGCCATGTTATTGTAATATTGTGTTGTGTGTGAATTTCGGAGGAACTTTGGCATTCTTGCGTTCAGAGTTGGATATAAAATCTTTTATGAGATTATTAAAAAGGCATGATTTTTCTTGTAGTTCTTTCTAAACTGATTTTTAAAATTGTTTTATGGCAACTCTCTTTCTTTCCAACAGTCCCATGCTAAATAGTGTTAGTGAAATTCTGGCCCCATTGACATCAGTGGAGAAACGCCTTATGAATTCAGTAGGGTCAGAATTTACCCTCTTGTTTACTTGTGCATTTTTGCAGTGGATTTAAAAAACCCATAGGGCCAAGTCACTTAACTGCTTAGCAGGTGGCTTGGTTAGGTAATACTAATCAATAAACCCACTGGGAAGAAATATAAGGGGCTTTTGTGGTTGGTGATAGTGTTTGGTTTGGTTTGGTTTTTCAGTAGACATGAGGATCCCAATCTTAAAACCTGCTTTCTTAATTTTTCAACTCTACACTGTGGAAATAGAAAATTATGTAATATGTTGATGGGATTTTTAAGATCCGCACCTGTTCTGTCTATGTACCAATGGATATGTAGACATTGAAATGCCATTCTAAACTGGGATTTGAGTATCTAACTATTTGTCTACTTTTGCACCAGTAGAGCTATACTGATGGAAAATCCCCTCCCCCCAAATCTAGATGTTGCACTAATGTAAAGTAGAGCTTGCACGACTGCAAAATTCTCTAATGTTGACCCAGTGCAAATTTAAGCAGCCAGGTGTGAAAATTGGGCCAATTATGTTAATTGGAAAATGAATGTAAGTTTTAGCTTCAGCATTCTTTGTCATAAAAGAGAAATGTGTGGATACAAAGGAGAAGAGACATTTCATTTATTTCATGAAAATAATGGCAAAAAGGAAAGGATGGAAACAGGAAACATGTCTTTAATGAACCTCACTTTCAGTCCTGGGTTGTGTATCATCTGTAGCTCTCTACAAAGCCATTAAGATATCAGACCTACTGAACGCCCATACCATAAACATTAGTTATAATAATTCCTGTGAAATGCACCTCGACTGAGATCTGTAATTCTGTCCTAAAACAGCCCCAAGGAGTAACTGTTAGAATTACATTCCATTGTGGGGACTGGAGGCCTGAGGGTGTGAGCATCTGTCTGAATCTAGACTAGGCTGGTAGTCTCAAAGTTCCTTTAGCTGGCGGTTGGGTGGTATATCTGAAACGAATTTGGTCTCAATACAGTTTTTAATGGACGGGTGTCTTCATAACCTCCACCCCTGCGTGCGCACGCACATGCACACACACCCGTTTAACAAGCCAAGTTGAGCAGATATGGAAACTATACTAGTGTGTGAGAGACTGAACTGCTGCTTTTTGTGCTGTTATTGTTCTGTTGATGGGTAATTTCTCTTCCCAAAGCTATAAGCTTGAACTCTTTTACCAACATCCAAATTGTTAGGTGTGGTGTACAGGTGGTGTCCCTGGCCTGTGATACACAGGTCAGTATAATCTTGGTCCCTTCAAGTCTTAAACTCAGTGACTCTGACATAAAAGCTTAGCTCTGTAGAGTACACTGTGTATTAATGTAAGTTCCCTACTACTACATATGACAACTGTATTTTTGCTCTAATACAGCATTAGAATGTAGTTTGAGATCCATGTGAGTCACTTGCGTGGATTTTTGTATTGATTAATTGACAAATTTTCTGATGTAGCACAGTCATCAAACTGCAGTGATGTTGAATGTCTTGTTCGGCATACCTTACTGGTAAAACAAACAAAGAATCCAGTGGCATTTTTAAAGACTAACAAATTTATTTATTGCATGAGCTTATGTGGGAGAAAATCTCACTTTGTGAGGTGCTTTGAAGATGGGGAGCTTACAGAATTGGAGGAAAATAAATGCAGGAAAGTGTGTGTTATAGGATCAGGTCAGGGTGTAACAGCAAATCAGAGTCATTAAGATTCAAACACTGGGGAACAGCATATAGAGGAAGGTGAGGTCAAATCACCTGTTGTAATGAGAAAAAAAATCTGTAGTCCCTGTTTAACCCTGAGGGAACAGAATCAAATTTACATGAATAAATTTGCTAGTCTTTAAAGGTGCCACAGGACTCCTTGTTTGTTTTGCTGAACTAGACTAACACGGCTACGCCTTTGGAACTTGTCAACATTACTAGTAAAATAATTCTTAAGGAGAGAGAGCCGAACCTCTAAAGAAAATGTTTAATTCTGCTACCTGTGAACTGAGCCATTCTCCTGTGATTTTTTTTTTTTCTAAACGCACTAACTGTGGCTACAAATACCCTGCGATTCTGTCATCACCACACTTTGTGTAGGTAGACCTCTGCAGAACTCTCAATAAACAAGCTGTCAGAACTGTTTGGATAAGAGCTGGGAAAGGGACAATTATAAACAAAATGTACGAGAAGATTTGAAATGCCGAGGTAGTGCAGGCCATTTATTTTTAATGGACTTTCACAACACAGAGTACTTTATTTTTTGTGTTTCAAATAAATATCCTGAAGTGTGCAAGCCTGTAACAACTGCTGGTCTTTAGAAGCTCAGCCATTTACAAGAGCTCTTGAGCTCCTTCAAAGGGTGCAGTCTCGTTTAGAAGAAAATGGCTTGTGCACTTGTCCATTTAAAACATAAATAAAGGCTGTGGGTCTTGGTTGTCTTAGAAGGTTATACCGCGGTGTACTGAGGAGAAAGGATTACAGTGTCACATACGTATGGGACAAGGCTATCTGTAAAGTGTGCAGCTGCCACATTTAAAACTGAGTAAAGTCTACTCTTTAAAAAAAAAAAAAAAAAAAAAAAAAAAGTTTTCCAGGTCTGTTTTGTATCATTTTCCTACATAGACTAAATAGAAAGAAACCCAAAATGAACGCTGTATTATCCAACAGGGTCAGTAACAAGTTTGTGATTTTATTAGAAACAGACCTTCCTGTTGTGACAAATCACCTGTAAACTCTGTTTAAAGGCCCATAAGAAACTTGGATGCTTTCAAGAAATTTGGGCTGAAGCTGGTGAGGGGGAAAGCTCCGGAAAAATGGATTTCTCATGACCGGTTTGAACAGAGAATCATTAGAGATCATTTTAAAGAGCTGTGTCCTACCACTTCAGGCCCTATCAGAGGCAGTGGAAATGGGGGTTAGTGGAAATACAGTGTGGGCTGATCTATATTTCTAACCCGATGTTTCATTCCACTATGAATTCAAGAAGCTAAAGTTCCCTGTAAACTGTGCGCATGAGTGGGGGTGATGGACTACATTGCATTGGTCAGTTACTCTCCTCATACAGTATATCTTTTACTTATTCCTAAATTTACCATGTGTCAAGGTGCATTTGAATGATTGAATTATAAATGGATTTTTCTGAGTCAAATGTCACACAAAAATCAGGTTTCCCACACTGCTACAGCAACAGTGTAACATTGCGTGCGTGCGTGCTCACTTGCTCGCCTGGTATAACAAGTATAAAAGATTGGTGTTATTATTCTTATCCTGCATTGTCATCTTTTAAGCAGCTGCAGTTGTGACATTTCTCTCTGTAACAAGTCACTGATTTCCCCTGTTGACATACCCTTGAGAAGTAGGAGCCTGGGGTCCAAGAGGAGGAACTGCCCTGAAACCCTTCTGGGTGTTGCAGATGTGGTCCACATTACAGGCACAACTCACATGAGAAGCCAGACTCCTGAGGGGATCTGCCCATTCCCTTGGCACTCCAGTTTTATGTATTCTATCAAACATGATGTGGCTTTTACAGAGCATTCGCTTGCATTTGATTTGGTCTTCAACAGGCTTTTGTTGACATTGTACCACAGACTGTAAATAGAGCAGAGTGGCTCTGCACAGCAGTGAGGGTAACGGGTAAACCGTTTTCCTCTTTGTCAGGCAATGCTACTTCTCTCCATTCACATGAGTTCTTCACAATGTTATCTTCAGAAACTCCCAGCTGGCCTCTGGCAAGAAAGGTGCAGCAGAGTGACTTAACCAGGGTTGCAAATCAATCGAAGCATAGATCTAGACTTGAACTGAGCAATTTCTTTTGTTAAGTGAATAAAGATAATCTTGCGGATAAAGCACTGAACTTCGACTCTAGTGATTTGGGTTCAAGTTCCCAGATCTAACACAGGCCTCCTGTGTGACCTTGGCAAGTCTCTTAACCTTACTGTGCCTCAGTTCCCCATCTATGAAATGGGGGTATTTCCTTTGTCAGGCTTATATATTTAGATAGTAAACTCTTTGGGGGCAGGGATTGTCTCTTATTACCTTTTTGTACTGTGTCTTGCACAGTGGGCCTGTGATTTCCCTGCCCCCCTCCCTCCTTGTAGGTAATATTCTAGTACAAATAATAAACGAATAAGTAACATGCCTCCTTTTGGAGGTGAAGGGAAGTATGGCATAGTCAAAAAGTGAGTGCTTTTCTGAGTTGTGCAGGCAGAAATGACTGAGTTATGAGTTGTGCAGACAGAAATGACTACTGATTCTGCATGCCTCTGTGTTGTGAATTGTTTAAGACTTGTAAGTTATTTTACATAGTCCCTGGGCAGCAGGTTATTGTGTATCCTTTCTCATCACTCCACCTTTTCCTACCCTGCATAGCAGTCTGGATTGTCGGAGGAGGGAGAGGTTTTTCCCTGTGGTATCATCTGGCCCTTTGACAAACGTGACCGACACTTGTGTTAGAGGCTTTGAAGTTTGCTCAAAGTCCTGTCTAGAGTCCTTTCCTCCAAAGCACTTTTCTTTTGACTAGCTTCGGTTTTTGTAGATTTTCCATACTTTTGTCCAATGAGAAATCACTTCCCAAGCCAGCCCTGGCCAAAATTTGCCTTAAGACCACTTATCACATAAAAGCAACCTGCAAATTGCGGCTGTTGGTGCTAAACATTTGTTGTTCAAATCCGTGCAACAACTTTCAGTTGTGCTTGTGCTAGAATGATGCATTTCTCTTGCCTGGCTTGCTTGGTCAAGCAGAAGTAAAATGCACACACAATATTTGTGTTCTCATCTAGCTATCCATCTTGCACAGCGGCATTTTAAAGGGACATCATCACACTTCTGTCTCAACATTTTTTGTTTACTGTAGTTACAGATCACACTTATAATTATCATAATGGAAAGAGATTGAGGGGACATATTTCTCTATTTAAAAAAATGTTTATGCACTTAGCAGTACTTTGCATATAATCGGTTTCACTGTTTCATCTGTCTGTTTCCCCCCTTTTTCTTGGTGAGGTTTGTTCCCATAGCTAGGGTGACCAGATAGCAAATGTAAAAAATTGGGGCAGGATGGAGGAGGGGATAAAAGTGGGGAAAAGACCGCTTTTCCTTTAAAAATAAAAAAAGCGGGGGCAGGAGAATTCAGGCACAGGGGTAATACCAGAAACAATTTTTGTTTTTTAATGGATTAAATCTCATGCTGTTGGTGTACCTTTAATATTTTTAGCATGTGTGTGCAGCTATTTCCTGGAGGTGAAAGTTGCTAGTGTTAAGTTTTTATTCTTGGGTTTAAAGAATCCATGTATGTATTATTAATACATTTTTTTTTCAACTAAGTTTTTCATCCATGATTCACTGGTAGTTTTTTTTAGGAAACACTGTGGTTTACCCGAGTTGATCTATAAATACACCCAGGCTTACTTTAAGGATTCTTGTTAGCAGGTTTGTACAAGTTTTGCAAATTTAAATTAGGCTGAAACAATGGGAAATTGTGTTATAGCTGATATCAGACTAATGTGCACATTGCCAGGGGCTCTTGATTCTGGGAGACTCAAGTCTTCATTGTGACTGGAATCCTTTGGTCAGTTTCTTATGTTATTGCTTGAAAGAAGACATGAACTCTCTCTGACCTTTCAACGTGATACTCGAAACTTGGACAAATTTCATCCCTCCATAAGAGAGTAAAACATCTTTCCTTTTTCTTTTCCCCCAACCTGAAACCGATCACCGTTCCAGGTACAAATGCTCACCAGGTTAGAGGATAGTAGGAACTGGATGTGAAAAGCATGTTTAGGATTAATAACAGATTAGCACTAATTTCTAATTTTGTGTGCAAAACTCTAAAGGGCAGCAAAGAATTTGTTGACACTTCTATTAACTTAGAAATATCTTGAATGACTGTGACCACCTTTAGCCTTAATTTATTTTGGGATCAGGGGGAAGAATAGAGGAAAGTCAGTGGAGCTCCCAGGATTATAACAGATATTGTCATCGCAACTCAAGACTCTTGAGAAAAGGGTTCCTTCAGATTTAAGCAGAAAACTCGTAAAAGAATGCTTTGTACCTGTGCAATTTCACTGCCCAGGTGGACAGCCCTGGTAATATAATGCTGCTGTGGATTGTTTGCAATGCAATGTGCAAAATTCAGTTAAATTAGAATAATCTTTACGTCTCCCTCGTTTCTTGTCCTCTAGCTCATCCCTCACCCAGGTTTGGTGGATGGCCAAGGATGACTCTGTTGAATAAGGAGAATAAAAATAGGAAAGGAACAGATTTTTCTCTGTAGAATGAATCAAATTGAGCATTATATAGGCACAAATGAATTTTGCCATTAATCTACCTTAAAATTCCCGATGTCTTCAGTAGAAGACTGGTACATCAGAAAATGGCTTTAAATATCACATGCAAACTGTGAAATAAGCATTGAGAACAAGCCAATTCATTGAGCCAAATACACTGATGCATGTAGAAATTTTAAAATAAAGTTAAACAATTCCCTGAATATAGGTTCAGTATTGCCTGTGGTTGACTCAGGATGTGCGTGTGCTGAAGATTAGACAGTCACATCTGTATGATGCAGATGATTGAGTGGGAGGACGGGTTACCTGAGGCACAAGGAGCAGAGGCTCAAAACACGTCATCCCAAATATTCTGGCCGCATGCTTTAGACAGGAAAGGCCTGTCTGTGACCCTTCTGTTTCACTACAAGCCCTGATTAGCACCAGTGAAGCCACCTTTCTTATATCAGAGCTGGAATAAATGCATCCTGCCTTATTCCATCTTACTCATGGAGTGAATTGTATATCAGCAGTGTCTAGTGTGCCCACCAGGTTGATGTATACATAGCCAGTTCACAGATACGACATGCTGATGAAGTCACGGCCCATCACTTTCTTGTGATCCTGAATTGCAGGCAACCAGAGGATGTGAAGATGTGCCGTTCCCTTCCACTGCTCTGAACCTGAATCCCTCCCCAGAGGGCTGCAATTCTATAGAAGAGCTCCTTTTCAATTTATTTATTATAATTATTTGTACTGTTGTAGTGCCTGAAGACTCCAACCAAGATGAGGGGCTGACTGAGGTAGGCACCATACAAACACGTAGTTTCTGCTCATCAGAACGTACAATCTAGATGGATGAGAAGCAGGAGAAACTAAGTATTAATTCTCCTCCCTCCCCGCCCCCCCCGGCCATTTCACATACGAGGGAGCTAAGACAGAGAGACTACTGTCCAGTGTAGACAAACTCTTAAACCTAGATCCATGTGACCTGTCCTTGTACTTGTGGTGTTTCCATGCTTGTCTTTCAGCATCCACACTACAGTGCTTCCTGTTTCTGGAACTAGAGTGAGAAGTTTGGAAAGAGAAGGGCTGGGATGCACAGACCCAGGGGATTGTGGGACAACACAATTGTGGGGTTGGCTCCTTACATGGGCTTCTGATGTGTTCTCAGGAGCTGTGCTACACTAGCTGTGAGCTAGGACCCATATCCCTGGGTGAGTCAGCAGGTTCTGAGAGATTTCTGGCACACATCAGATGGCTTTGTGTATGGATGGTAGGCGGATGAGGCACAAACATGTCTGGATTACTCTGACGTGCAGACATATCCTAAGTGACTTGGTCACTCAAAAAACATGCGACAGAGCTGAAAAACGAATGCATACTTGTGAGCCCCAGACCAGTACCTGAACCACAACACTCTCCTCTTTGTCATCTTATACATTATTTCATGTTGCTGAGTGTTTGTCCTAGTAATATGGGCTAATCATGTTTTGGAAGAACAGTCCACGTGTTCTTTGAGAAAATGGGCAAGCTGAGCTGAAGAGTGTACTTGTTTCAGAAACTTTAAAAAAAAGGGAGGGTGGAGGTGGGGGAGAGAATTGGAAAGGAGCACATAACAAGGAGAAAAGGATTGAAGTAATGGGGAGGGGGAGCACGTGAACAACAAATGTTCATACTTCATAATAAATCTAAAAGCTCTTTGGAAGAATATCACTGTTAAATGGGAATGTTTTCCCCTTAGATGTTTTCCCATTCACAAAGGTTCCTTCTGGCAAACTGTATCTTTTTGATTATCTTTGCAGAAATGGTCTGTAGCCAGACTGCAAATGATAACTCTTTCGTCTATAAAAAATAAACACGGGTAGAATATGTTTTTGATTAGGACAATTGACTTTTGTCTTGCCTTTTTGATATAATAAAGACCTTATTTTTGTAAAGAGATGGCTTCAAGGACTACAAACATAAATGATGCGTATTGTACTTATTTTGCTATTTTCTTTTTATAAGTAAAATCCATAAAGAGAGTTTTTAGGATGAAGAACATGTATCTCTCAGACAGTCTTCTGAATCTGTATCATGGGCCCAAACTTATTTCTGTTGAAGTTAATTTTATCCTTGACTTCTATAGGAAAAGGATTCAGCCCTGTATCTCAGTGGCTAAATGTAAATATAACATACCAGTTTGCTACCAGCTGCCCATGAGAACAGACACACCAGTCCATGCTGCTGAATGATTCAGAGAGAAGTGAGTGGCTTGCTAACCTATTTGTAGCATTTTGCTGAACCCGTCTTTACAGTAATTAAATACAAAGGGTTTTAGATAGCGAACACATACACTGAACCTTCCCTGAGCGTCAAATAGAATCTGTTTTACATCAATCGCTCTGGGTTATTTCGGTCAGGTGGTGTCACGCCCACCGTGACATGATGTGTTTTGACAGCCAACCTGATCGCGTTGCATGTTACAGAGGGCTATGACAACTTTTTTTTTTAGGGTGGATTCTTTATTTTTAAAGGAAAGCATGAGCTATGCACAAGAAAAGTTTGGCAGTGTATTTGCTGTTGAAAACTTTGTCAGATTTTAGCCCCAGAGGTTCTATTTAAACTGATGTCAGGAGACCAGCAACGCAGCATTTCTGACACTAAGTTATATTTTCTGGAAATGCTGTTTATGACAATGCAGGTTTGGAAATTAATTAGTGTGGATGGGAGAAAGTCTCCAGCTCATCATTTAGCCACACACTCAAATCACCAGCTAGTCACAGCTTTCTCTTTGTTCAGAATACAACATTTTATGTAATATCTGTGACATGGCTGGTTGGATTACCTACATTAATTACTAGGTAAGCAGTCAACCATGCTGAATTCTTGGCACTTTTCTGTCAGTGTGTAAAAGACAATTGAGAGACTGTGACAGCAGAAATGTCTCTTTATTTATTGACCATCATTTTTTTACAAGCTTTAATTTCTGTTTTGGATGGCAACATGGTGAGAGGAAACCTGAAAGGGAGAAGTAGGATGGCTGTGGTGCTAATGTATTAGCTTGGGATTGAGAAGACCTATGTTCAATTCGCAGTGAAGCCACAGATGGAGTGACTTTGGGCAAGTGACTTCATTTCTTTGTGCCTCATGTACCCATCTGTAAAATGGGAATAGTAATCCTTCATTTTCCCATCCCTTGTGTGTCTTACCCATTAGGCTATAAGCTCTTGAAGGCAGGGACTCTCTCTCTGTTTCTGTACAATGCCATGCACAATGCAGCTCACCTATCTGGGACTTTCAGGTATTACCATAATAGTAATTATTAAAAAGGTAGCAACAGGAAGCAGATGCCAAGGCAAAGAGCTATAGAAACATTTCTGATATTATCCAGTAATGTATGATTCCTTTAACAATGACAGGCAAGTATCAGAGGAGCATAATTTCTTTATGGAATCTGAGTCAACCTGGTTATTTCCTATTAATCCATATGGTTGGTATTCACATTTGAATCCTGTTACATGGCAAGTATGTGAAGCTCTTTCTCTTTAGTACCCTCCCAACTGTGTACGATACAGGGAAGCCCCCCTTTCTCTACAGCTGCCACCACCACTGATGTTTCCTCCGGCAGCAGCACTTTCAGCAGCAGCTCAAGCTGTTACCCTGCCCCCGCTGCTGAAAAAACCTTTGTGCTCTGGCAATTGGTGGTGACAGGCTTCAGAAGCAGCCGCCGCTACTGCAAGAACTGGTCACTGCAGCCAGATTCAGCGGCAGCTTCTAAATGAGTGCCAATGCCACCACTAGGGGCTGCAGCCTGCGGCTGAAGCTCTCCTCACTGCCAATGGCTTCTTTTGGCAGTAGAGGAGGGCTTTCAGTGGCAGGCTCTTTCGTGGCAACACACTCAGCTGCTGTGCTGCGACACACTTCTGGCTCACGACACTTCGGTTAAGAAATGCTGCACTAGTGTAAAGCCTTCTTGGTCCTTTGCTACCCTCCAGGAGTAACACATTAGAGGCAGATTTAAGGGGCAAAGAAGGGAGAAACACATTTAACCTCCATTTTGTACTAATACAATAGTATGTCACTCTGGTGTAACCTTATATAGCTAACGGGATGCTAGACCCTGCTAACTTTATACACTTGTAAAACAGCAGTATCCGAGACAAACACCTTTGTTCAGAGCTACTAAGGAGAAAAAGGGTTTTGTATTATTCTTGTAAAGAAAGGGAAAAACTGTTCAAGGAGCTGTTGTGTCTTGGTCTTGGGGTGGGTTTTTTGGTTAGAAAATTTCTAGCTGTCAGACTGTGTGTTTTAAATAACTGAATTATCATGTGGTTGTCTATGTAAAATGGGCATAATGAAACGTGAGTTAAGGAGAATTAAATGTAATTTTAAAGTTGCATGTTATTAATTAGTTAATATTTTATAGTGCAGTCGTGCCTCAAGGCCAGGTTCTGTACAAATACGTTGGAAGATATGGTCCCTGCCTTAAAAGACCTTACAGTTTAAGACCACTTAGACAAAAGGTAGAGGAAAGGGCAATCACATCCAAGTGGAGTGAGCAACCTTGATGGTTGGTGGTTCATGTTGGTTCCACAGATTACTATGGGGGAAAAAAGCAGGAAAAAGGACATGAGAGAGGGGAAGTAGAAAGGGAGAGGAAGGAGTGAAAGAGATGGAGGAGTAAAGAGTAGGGAAGGAAAGTATGGCTTGACAAAGCCTTGGCTGGGATGATTTAGTTGGGATTGGTCCTGCTTTGACCCAGGGGTTGTACTCGATGATCTCCTGAGGTCCCTTCCAATCCTAATCTTCTGTGATTTTAAGGAGAGAAGAATGAAGGTCAGAGAAAAGGGAGGCCAACGATAGATGGAGCACGAGGGAGAGCGCAGGAAGAGACTGGTGGAAACAGCCAGTCAGGAGGAAGGAGAAGTGTAGGATTCACATTGAAGAAAGTAGCCTGCTGCCATCACTTGTCTCTAGAAGTGGCAGTAAAGATAAAGGAGGTGTTTCCTATTCTTTTACATTGTCAACAAAATATGGGAGGAAGGATGGTCTCATGGCTAAACTCCAGCCCTGGGAGTCAGGAGATTTATAAATCTCTGTTCTTCTACTGCCTCTGCCACAGACTTATCAGACCTGGGCAAGTAATTTTTCTCTTTCTTTTTAAGTTTCTCTGACTATGAAATTGGCCTCAAATTGTTTACATGCGTGTTAGTTGTAACCCTGTGGTCTTGAAGAGTTGATATGGAATATGATACAGAAGTACAACTTATTATTTGTTAGACGTGATCTTTACAGTACTCCTAGAAACAATTAAAAAGTGTTGGATTTCCATTCCCACTGTCCAATTTGGAAGATCCAGCGAGAGAAAGAGAGAGTTTTGTAAAAACTGGGACCAACAGAAGCAAAAGTACATTCATCTTGTTTAAAAATATTAGGTTTCTGAATGATCTGTTCAATAATATCTGGAATTAAATAAAACAATAAGATTAAATAAAATTTAATAATGAACAAAAACACTTTCAGTACAATTCTAGATGTTTTGGACCTCCTCAGTCTCCTAAAAGTGGTAGGGAAAATCCTCTAGGGATATTGTCCCTGGCTGGTAAAGATGATCAAAATCTAATTTTCCCATTTAAGGAATTTACACAGTTTCTGGAGCATAAAACTTATTTATCCTATTTCTGCAGAGAATGTGGTACGTGCTGGATCATAAAGAAAAGCCAAAATAGCCTCTCTGGATATTACCCATAAAGAGAACAGCTCTGTTGGTCTCCACTTCCAGTACCCATATGATGCTTCTTTAATTCATTCTGCTGGAGGAATCAATGCAAATATTGCCTTTAAGCCTCATCCCACCTTGCTCCATGGCACATTTAACCACTTTGCTACTGATTTGTGCCAGGGCAAATGAAAAGAAAAGTTCAAGCAATTGTATTCTGCACTTTACCTGCATGGATAATGCAAGTGATGGTGAAATGGCCCTTATGATTTTTATAAATCAAAACCCTTGGAGAGAAAATACATAATTTCCATAACTTTTAAGATCTGTTAAGAGTATATAAATCTGTATATTGGGCCTTGAGGGGTTGCTCTTCTGGACTCAAACAGGTGTACTCAGTAGTAAAAGCAATTAAACACACTAAGTGTTTGGTGTAGTTTAGTTTCATTCCCTTGTCTTCATATGTGGAAACTCCCATGGTAAAGGTGATATAGTCCCCTTTAAAAAAATAAATTGCTGTGTTTCTGAAGAACACATTCAGAAAAGTTCAGTGTGGTAGGGTTAGAAAGATGCCATTTCTAGTTGTCTGATTTGTCCTTCAGGTTGTTGTCAGGTAAAAGCCATGTTACTTTATTTATGTGATTGTTTATAGTGCGGAGCACATTGCTCCGTGCCCACCCTATTTACTGGGTCACAAAAGTGACTGCAATCAGTTGTGATTTTAAACAGAAGGGCTAATACTTTGCAGCAGCATGGGGAGTTTTATTTATGCAAAGTGACATGACAAAGTATCCTGAGCCCAGAATAGGACATGCCACAAGGAAATGGATGTAAGATGATTCAGAGTGTTCTCCAGATTACAAATTTCTGTGTGTTACTTTAAAGCAGTCACTCTGTAAATGAGGAATTAAAAACAAATGCATGTTTTTTGTGTGGATCTGACTTCTTGTTCTCTTCTGATTAACAAGCACACTTCTTCAGAGAGGTATGTGGCTTGGCTGGTTGTATTGATTCTGGCAGATAAAGGAAGCAGTGAAGAAAAAAAGACATGTTGGTTTCCTTTCTGCTAGAAACCTTCAGGAGAAAAGTCCAAATGGGAAAAGGTGACATCATGGAAAAACGTATTAATTTTCAAATTCCTCACATTATAAAAACTATGGCCAAGATTTGTTCCTGCACCAAGCTCTGTTCAGCACTGGATGGATGGCAGTGGGTTGTCAGGGAGCCACAGACATGATGTGGCTTTGACAGACAGCTCTAAATTATGCCATGGATACCGGATTCCTTAAAGACTCCAGGGAAGGCGGTTAGGCATAACAGGGCATATACCTGAATGGTGCTCCCAGCAGAATTCCTCTACAGAAAGGAGATTTTTCTGCTGGGCATACGCTGCTAGATTATAGACCAGATGTTGTAAAGAGGTTTTAACTTATGCAGAGTGTGCTCATATGTATTTCATACCCAGGCACTCATATCTACACATAAGAAAATAGGTAAGGCTTAATAAATATAAATCTTTAGGTTGCTATAGATGGTGTAAATGCTTTGATGCGACATTTTAAGCTACTGCCATGGTTGCATGATCATATATTCCTTCCCTGAGGTTCTTCACCTGTAATTACTAATCACCTGACCTGTCTTGAGTAGTTTGTTGTAACTTTGTTTATATTTCAAAAAGCTTTTACTTTTTAATTAATCTACAGCATCCATTTATCTGACCCGCATTCTGTATGCAATGTGAGAATCTGTTCTCAAAAATCCAAGGAGAAGAGTTCAGGAACAGGTGCATTTAGAAGGCACCAATTGAATTGCATTTTTCTATGTATAATATTTCATGGAAAGTAGTGGCAATATTCTGTCTTTCATTTTTAGCCCACTGTTGGGGTGTAGTGACCAAAGCCAGAGTACTTTCTGGGTGAGGAGAGACATCAGGCCTTCTGCTCGCAGTGGTAGGCTCTCACATGAGGATGACGTCCTCTCCCCTTGCAAGCCAGCTTGCAGATTGCCCAGAATCTGCCCCAAGAGTGCTTTCAGTGTTTCCAGCACATTTCTCTTGTACAGCTAAATGCTGGGAAGGATGGTGTTGCATTTAGGATATTAAGCAAAAGGACTTGATGGAGGACTCAAGGGACTTCTCTTCTGAACTCTACCATATACTTCTTTTGTGGCCTTGAGCAAGTGCCCTATTCTCTTGGGATCTTTGTTCTCCAGGTGTAAATAAGGGGACAAGCTGCTTTGCTAATATGATGGTTCTCAGGTATCCAGGACTGAGAATTACCTTGTCATCAGCATTAGGAAGTCTTGCTTGGTCAGCTCCCAACACCACCAACCTGTTAGCTACTCAAACACTTTCCTTTGTGCTATACCAGCCCTTATTTTGACTTGCAGGTTAATGATAAGTGCATTCAAGTCCCTTGACGTGTTTCCCTTTGATATCTTGCTCCTGACACGAGCTATTCTCAGATATGCCAGGCCCGGTGTTCACAAAGGAACAGTGAATGTACCAGCTTGTAAAATTCAACTCAGAATCACACTTTGCTTAACACTGCAGCACTGAAATATATTCATTGTGAGAACAAGAATAAGTCTATTATCAAAATCTAGAGATTCAGGAGATATTTGAGTAAGGATATTAGAAACAAATGGCTAAATGCAAAACAAAATTATAACACACTTTCTAGAGATGAAGTTTAACTATCAGGTGAACCTCTCATCTATAGAAGTTAATCTCATCCAAAGTCTTTTTCAGCATTTTCAATTTAGGTTGGTTGAAATCCAGTTTTCATGAAAGTAAATGCATTGCCTGTTTACTTCCCAGGCATAGGATGATGGTGTCACATTCTGGGGTGCAACTGAGATCAGTGGGAGTTGTGTCCTTTCCTGTAACCTTGGATCCCTCACAATGCTTAGTTGTGGTAGCTCTCAGCCTCTCACAATCAGCTTTACCAGTATGCAGGTCTGTGTGCTAGGCATCCCTGGTTCAGTAGTTCTGACATAAGCAGCCTGTCTATAGCCCCACGCTAGTGCCCACTGGCTTTGGTTGCTTCTTTCTACTTTAATACAATACGTTTATTAACAGAAGAAGACAGGCTTTTAAGTAAGTTCATGGATAAGAGGAAAAAGTTAGAGATCGTTACAAGCAAATAAAAGTCAAAACATGCATCTGAAAGTCTAACGATCTAGGAAGTTTTGGTTCAAGGTTTTATTCAAGATAACTTTTCTCTCTCTGTAACTTTCCTAACTTCAAAGCGTCTGACGAAGTGGGATTTTCTCCCACGAAAGCTCATGCGATAAATAAATCTGTTAGTCTTTAAAAGTGCCACAAGACTCTGTTGTCTTTCTACAATAGACTAACACGGCTACCCCTTTGGAATTTTCTCTCTCTGTCTTCCATCAAGATGGTGACTGATGCCTCTTCTCTCATCTGTCATGCTCTCTTCCAAAGGTACTGCTGCATTTGTCGTCATAGGCAAAAGAGATACCTTGGGGTTTTCTGACCCATTCTTTTATAATCCAGTTAACCTGTAGAGTCTTCTGAAGGTGACCTGTTAAAGCTCATTCAAGCAGTGAGGAAGGTGACATGAAGTCTGGTGGTGAAGGGGATTCCTTGCTTTTTTGTCACATCCCCCAATTGTGTTTGCTGAAATGCAAATTGTTCTGTTCTTGCTATCTCCTCCTCCTGCTGTCTTGATCCTCTTTACTATTTATATGTACATTGAGGTAAACACAAATTTGACTCAGTTGTCTTGGGGTTAAACAGGGACTATGGATTTTTCTCGCATTACAACAAGTGATTTGACCTCCCCCTCCTCTATGTGCTGTTCCCCAGTGTTTTGAATCCTAACACCTATTTTGATTTGCTGTTACAGCCTGACCTGATGCTATGTCATACACTCCCCTGCATTTAATTTCCTCCCACTCTGTAACTTTCCTATCTTCAAAGCGTCTGACGAAGTGGGATTTTCTCCCACGAAAACTCATGCGATAAATAAATCTGTTAGTCTTTAAAAGTGCCACAGGACTCTGTTGTCTTTCTACAATAGACTAACACGGCTACCCCTTTGGAATTTGAACACATTCCTTTGTTTAGGATAGACTTACTTAACAACTTTTACCTAGGTAGGGCATTGAACATGTGCTAATAACACATACAGGGGGAATTCATAACTTTACATTTTATATTGCTACATGCATTTCACCATGGTATTAATGACCAGCAAGTCATTAGTTTTCAAGACAGAATTTGAACAAAGATTATTATAATAATAATGACTATAGGGGTGCTTTAGGTCACAGATGTGGAATCTTCTTCACCTCCCACATATACCCCAGAAGTCTACTAACTTCTACTGACAGGATAACCACCTCTGGCTTATTTTTCCTATGTACAGCTTCCATGTAGACAGTAGATCTCTTCATTAACATTTGATTTTGTATGTAAGTGGGCAACTGTGTTGGCTACGATGCTTAATTTAGGTCCCAAAAGAGAGAGATGCATGTCTTACCTCCTGTCTGGATGAAAATCTGTTTTCCACCTCTGGTGTTGACTGATGCCTTGACATAGACTTTAAAAACTTATTTTCAGTGTATACATAACTCCTTACATATGGTATCTGTACATACATTTCACAATGATATTTCATGTAAGACCTCGTGTGACATCCTTTTAAACCAGAATACATACCAGAATCAAGATATTCCTAAAACTCCCTCCTCATTTGGCATCCTGGGTCCCAGTGATCTCACAGGTGTGTTGGGCGTTAAATACATTAATGTAAAATAGATGATTAGATGCTACAGTAATGAGCATCATAGAAAAGCCCATATTAAAAATGTCAGTACATTGCACAACGTCACAAGATAGCATATCTGATCTATCCATCTAAAAATGTTTATATTGCTGTCCGTCACCTGAGTGCTTTCCATGCAAAAGCAATGGAAATGGCAAAGTTCCTAGTGGACTACATGGAGTCCTTGGTGAGCATTTCAGTGAGTTACAGTAATTCACTCTGGAGGTGACTAATGCATGGATTACTGTGACCCAGTCCTTGTCCGGGAGGAAAGAAGAAAGTTTTCTAGCAAGCTGGAACTTAAATAAGGCATATTTGGAAATGGAGGCTCCCTGATCATCCAAGTTTAGTAAGGAGTAAAATAGGACCCAAAGGTTTCCTGCCACTTTGACAAATGGGGACTGTCTGCTTTTAGTGGAAGATGGAGACATCATCTTGGCCAGCTTGCTTGGTATATTCTAAAGGTCTTCATGCATAGCTCCTGAAGTACCCAGGGTTTTAAAGCAAACAGAGATCTTAGAGATCCTCTAATTGATGGGAAGAATTCAAAAAGAGCTCTTAGCTCCTTTCCTGTCCCATCCTCCCCAGTGCAAAAGGCTGCTCACTCAGCTTCGTAAGAGTGCCATTTTTTTTGGATGTATGCCAGATGTCTGGGAGGACATAAAGGGCTAGACCATAGTAAATCATGTCAAAAATTATTCTTAGTCAAAGAAGGAAATGAATGATTAAGTGTACATGGGATTCATGAGTGGCTAACCTTATCAGTGCTGGTATTTAAACTATGTACGGCCTATCAGAGAGAAGTAAAGCATTTCCTTATATCTGTGTCTGCCTTTCTTCTTTGCTTTGATTTAAAGATAAGACCTGGGCTATAATGAATCACTATTACAGGAGATAGTATGATTGATTAGGCCTATTACTGAACAAGTAGGTACGATACTCGCAGCACAAAGATGGACTTAAACTTGATAATTCTAGGGCTGTGATTTCTTTTAAAGTTAACTATTCCATCTGTAAAGGGGGATATTAAACTCCTTCTTTAACCTGTCTGGTTGTCTGCAGAATAAAGATGAGCCATATAACCAAATAGGTTAACACAAAAAAATCTAAACGTAAGTGACATATTCTGGGGATAATTATGTCGAGTATGCCTATGAGGAATTTTGGACTGAGCCAAAGCAAGCCGCTCAGCCCATGTTGACAGGCTTGGGTTAATGGAGCTTGTCCTAGCATCCTACAAATTGCTGTAGAGACAGCCCTTTGACGTTGCAGCGTGTGCTAGAGCTGGGGTTCTCAAGCCTGTCCCTGTCCCTAAGCATGCCCCCACCTGATCCAGAATGGTGTTAAGATGAATCTCCAGGTGACAGAAGCCTGGTAAATATCTAAAATAGATTCTGTTGTTAGGTGGTGGTCCTTCTTCTGCATTCTCACTTCATTCAGAATGTGTTTAAATGATTAAAATATATAAAACTGTATGCAGATATATAAACTATATTTTAAAAAGTGTAATTCCCTGAAAAAGGTGATCGGATTAGGTAGATATTTCTGTTCTGCTCACCTTTCAAAACATCAGGAATTAGCCCCTTTGGAAGTGTGCACAGGGGGTGGACAAGAGAGAACGAGAAGTCTTTCCATGCCTTAATGTCACGTGGGCAAATGTTACTACATAAAGCTGGAAGGATCGGATCCTAAGTCTTGATGTTGGTACTTCTGTTAGATAGTTTCAAGCTACTTCATGAAATGTATCTTTGTTACAACGCGTTAAATTGCTTTCAGTGTAATCATCCGCCACTCCACATCATGCATGGGGTTGATCGTTGCCATAATTAAAGAACTTTTGGCATCAGTATTTTTGAAAGCATTTTGTTGCAGACTAGGGAATACAAAACATCTACTGGAAGAGCATCAGTTCTTGCAGGGAACCTCAGTGTGAAGATGCTGTAATGTGCAAGACTGAAATTAGCAATGACATAAAGACTCCTAAAATGGAATCTTATTAAAGTAAATCAACTTCACTGAGCTAGGTTTAGACCACTTTACTTACAAGATCTTTTTAATTATTGCTCTAATTACTTAAAATGTCACACCCCTTTCACACAATTTAGATAAAGCTAAGTGACCATAATTCACTTTTGTTACTGTACTCTGGATTTTAAAGGGTATTTTGAGGATGGGATATGTGTTTTTCTTGGGGCACAGCAGCACCAAAAAATGTATTGTCTTAATAAAGGCAGAAAGACTGAGGTAGCCGTGAACTCCAAAGGGAGCCAGAGCTGTTTTTCATAAATCCTTAACAGCCTTTGAAGAGGGTGAACTCCAGCTGGCTATGGAAGTTCAAGTTATGAAATGAACACGCAAGATTATTTTGCTTATCCTGTAAACCTCCAATCTCATTTACCAGCTCAGATTTTTAAACATGTTCTTAAATCTAATTGTGAGCAAGAGAGCTCACGGCCAGACTCTGGCTTTCTTCAGATTTTAACCCAAGACAATTTCACTTGAATCCTTGAATTCTGACTGACTCAGGTGAATAAATATAAATAAATAAAGAAGCAGCTGCCATTTCGTGTTCAGGTACAGCTAGCTCTAGGAGAAAGATGCTATGCACTCTTGTGGAGACCTTACCTTTTTTCTTCCTTGTTAATAGAAAATAAAGGTCTGCTGGTTATAATCTTTTTGTGTATGGGCAGACATGATACATAGTTATCTGACTTGTCCAGTGTGCAGATAGAACTGATGTTTCCAAAAGCAGCTTGAGGTTATTCGTAAGGAAAGTTCCAAACTAACCTGCAGATATCTATTATTTTAAATTCTATGCCAACCAGCAAAACCCAAGAAGAGTTTTTGGTCCATTCCACTGAGGGTTGTAGTTTATATAAGCAGGGAAGCAGTGCTTTATCTATGTTCAGAATGAAGATGATGCACAATTTACTTGGTATTTAAAATCACATTTGGTTTAAACCTGGTGAAGAAAAACAATTCCAAAGTGTCAAAGAACTGATTAAAAGTTCAGTGTTCATATATCTTTTCAAAAAGTGAATGTCCATGGAACTCCATAAAGTGCTAATTCAGCACAATCAGCATAGTTAGTTTTATTATACTAATCTGCCATACTGGAGTGCAAACATTTATTCCATCTCT
The DNA here is from genome assembly GCA_007922175.1 of Pelusios castaneus. NCBI lineage: Eukaryota > Metazoa > Chordata > Testudines > Pelomedusidae > Pelusios > Pelusios castaneus. The sequence continues at coordinate 10,462,426 of ML685778.1, read as the reverse complement.
GAGCTCGAAAATCTGTACTACAGATAGACACCATGAGACTTTTTAAATTGACAAATGTATTTATTTTGAACAGTGAATTTGCTCATTCTTAGCAGCAGCTTCTGAGATGCCATTCTTTGTAGCCATGACAAGATTATAGAGGTAGCTATCATGTTTCAGTGTTATTAAACATTTGTCAGAATGGCCTACTTTCAACTTCTCTCAACAAGCATGTGCTGCTAGTCTGACTTTATTGGACTCTGTTGAGAAATGTGGGGATGAATGATCTTTTTGTGTTCTGCTCTTCTGTAATATAGCACTTGGGAAGGTAGGAATGAGGGATAATTTTCCTTTAGCAGGTTATTTTTAATTCTTTGATTTTTAGATTATAATATATAAATTCAGCATTTTCTTTTGTGTTGTGATGGACTCTCTTGTGTATCAGGATGAGAGGATAGCTGTTTGGCCTATAATTAATCTAGTTTCTGATCCCCAGCTCTTCAAGAATTCCAGGAATGCTGAAGATAGCTGTATAGATTTTGTATATAACTGCAGGCCATCCATGATGTTGGTGGCAAAGAATAGCATGGACTTTGAGGACTTCTCTTCTTCCTTGAAGGCACCATTTTTGCTAAGGGAATTCTTAGAGCATACGAAACATAATTGAAGGTCAGGAGAAACTGATTTAGTTGGAAAAATCTAAAATACATAGTGTGCTTAAACAGGAAGTGTTACCTAAACGCACAGTTGTCACCATTAAAAATTCAGCATTTGCTAATAGTTACCACACAGCATTGTCTCAGACACCACATATTTCAGCTCAGTTTAGAACAGGAAAAGCTATGTGGGAAATGCTGACTTCTGAAGTGGACAGTATTGGATATAAAAGGCAAAAACCCAGGGAACGAGGCTCTTGAGAAAGTGCAGTAGGGAAGAATCCTGCATAGTAAGGGAATGAAGTAGTTGACTTCTCATGTTGTTTTTTCCATTTCTAACTCTTTGCTTTCCCAACTTGAAGTGTCCCAAGTATGATGTTGAGACTTGAATAATGTTGAGCATTATTGAACGTTACAACTGTTGTTTAACCAAATAAAAAGCATTCTTTTGGCCTGGCGTAGCCTGGCCTACCAGGGTTGCAATTTTTGTCTTTTTTTTTTTTTTAAAAAAAAGGTAAGACACTGACTTGCATCCTGTGTCTAGGACAGAGATATACTGATCTGAAAGGACGGGAGCCTTGAGGCTCTGTCCTGCCTTATTGGCACTGGCAGCAAAGGCTGTGTGACCATATATCTTTCAGGCATTTTGACAATTTAAAGGGCAGTTATCTCAGCCCACACAGTTAATTTTACTTTTAAAAAAAAATTCAAAGGGAAGGGAAAGTACAAAGGATAATTTATTAGATTGTAGAGTGGCCCCCCCCCTTAAGTAAAAAATAACAAAAACATGCAGTTAAGTCAGAATGATGTTTGTTAAAGCAGAGGAGAGGTAACCTATTACTTTCCTACATTGAAACGGGCACAATTTACTTCAAATGATTAACTGTTAGAGAAGGTGGTAAGTGATTGCTCTTTTTCACCAAAAGTCATCATCTTCATAAGGCAAGGTTACATCAGTCAGAAAGTACCATTTAAAAGCAGCAGCAGAGTTCTTTAGGCATGAAAAACAATCATCAAAGAAGCTCCAAAATGGATGATAGCGCATCTAAACCCCTGTAGCTGCTGGAGGTTGCTGGGACCTCCTGACCCCCAGATCAAAGACTGATTGAAAACCCTTTCCCATGCCATGCTGGGAAATTAAAAGTCAGCATCTATGCTATGGCTGCAAATACAGTCAGAAAAACATGACATAATACTTTGTTCTCCAAATAAATAAATAGAGAGAGAGAGAGAGAGAGACTTCCCGTTGTACAAAAATGAAATAACAGATTTTACTAAAGCAGCTCAAGTACCCCTCCATCAGCCTGGTCAAACAATACCGAAGAATGTTATATACACGATTATGTTTTCTATCCACACGGGAAGCTCAGGGCACACATTCGGTAACTCATGTTTCTACCATCAGACAGAGAAAGTGCACAACAATTTACTTACTAGTTGTAAAATGCAAACAGGCAGAAGGTAGTAAAGAAGAAATACGTACAGGTCTTTGCTGGCACTTACGGAACTACATCTTCTGTCTTCCACTCCCAAATCTCAGGGCTAACTGGTGGCTTGTTTGGCCCCAGTAGGATTTAGAGTAGCCTTGAGTTTGTTCAAAATTGTGCCAAGCTGAAACAGCCCACCAGGATCCACTCCAGCGGCTGGGGAGCACGGCTCTACTCCTACCATGCTTCCTGGGCCATAACTCTGATATGCCCCTTACTCTGGAGAGCCGGATGAGCAATTCTGAGTGGATTTTGTGCTACAGGAGCAGTGCCAAGTGGCCTTATTAAGAGGCACGGTCTGGCCCTCAATCTAATCTAATCTAATAAAAATAAAAATCTGGAAATAAGTAGTTCATCCAGTAGCTCATGGTCTTGGAAAGTCTGACATACTGCAGGTAGCGTTTGAAAACATAGCAGCATCAATACTTGCGACAAAATGAGTTGTTAAGGTACAGTGGGTAATTGCAGTATAGAAAGAATTAACTGTATGTAGGGACTAAAACGAAGCCATGTAAATTAAGAGCAAGTTTTGGTAACATGACCAATGTGGTTTCGTTAACCTTTCTGAGAGGGGTAAAAAAAGATTAACAAAGAACAAACAGGGAAGGTAATTACACAAGCTACTAGATAGCCCATTGCGGTCCCTGGTAGTAGAAAGTGAGGGTCAAAAAGAAATGTTATAAACCATTCTGTAAAGAAAACAAAGAGAGTCCTGTGGCACTTTATAGACTAACAGATTTTCTTCCGGATAAGCTTTCATGGGTTTATAATCCACTTCGTCAGAGCATCTGATGAAGTGAGTTATAGTCCACGAAAGTTTATGCGGAAGAAAATCTGTTACTCAATAAGGTGCCACAGGACTCTTGTTTTTTGCTGTACACAGACTAACACGGCTCCCCCTCTGGAAATTTCATCCTGTAAAGAGTATCCGTAAAGTAATTTTTGATTGCACTTTGTTTCATTGCCCTAGAAAACAGCTCTGGTATTTTCACGCTGATTTTGTTCTGTTCAAAAGTTTAGGTATGGGGTTGTAACTGGTTTCACAGTAGACTGAACATTTTATCAAATTCCAAAGGGGTAGCCGTGTTAGTCTATTGTAGAAAGACAAAAGAGTCTTGTGGCACTTTTAAAGACTAACAGATTTATTAATCGCATGAGCTTTCGTGGGAGAAAATCCCACTTCGTCAGACGTTCTTCAAAGCGTCTGACGAAGTGGGATTTTCTCCCACGAAAGCTCATGCGATTAATAAATCTGTTAGTCTTTAAAAGTGCCACAAGACTCTTTTGAACATTTTATGTATTTGTTTCCTGTCTTTTCCCTAATTAAAACTTCTCAAGTAACTGGTGTCTGAGACACAGTGTGTCTAGAAATAAGTTCTTAGGTCCAGATTCATTTAGGGTAGTACAGGACGCTTGCAGATAGCCAGCAAAGGACCCAGGGGATGTAAGTGTGGTTTAAGCAGCGCATAGATCTTGTGCTGTATCTCTGCAGTAGAACTGAATTTCACCCTCCATGCTGAACTTAGTCTGAAATATTGTTCTAATAGCCTCACTGTGGGTTGAATGAAAAATTGAATAAGGACCTGAATAAGAAAAACTTGGCCCAAGTTTTGTTTGCCTCACTCTTCATGACTAATCTGTTTTTTTAAATATATTCAAGGCTTTTCCAAATTAAGAGAGTTCTGGGTGGTAGGCGATTTCAAGAATACAGTTGTATTAGGAGGATGTTAAAATGTCAGGTTGGGTTTGGAGGAGAGGAAGGGAGCCATGTTGCTTTTATTATTAATTATTATTTGTGTTATGCTTTGGAGACCGTGTCATGGACCAAGACACCGTATTTTTATTGTAACATTTTTTAAAGAATGCCATGATTTAAATTATTTGTGCAGCTACTATTTACAGTGATCAAAGTAGCTGATGTTTTCTGAAGACTAATCTGTAAAATTCATATTCAGTAAAAGAGAAGTCACTGTTTAATTTACTGTAACTTTTTGGTTCCTATGAAACTTGCATCATTCTTCAAGTCTCTATGTTGTCTTAAAAGTCACAAAATACAGTCAATTCAGGAAGCAGACGTGGACTAGTTTATGTAGTCCGGAAAAGGAGTTCAAATAGTCTTGATACTTGCATTCAATGATACTGTGAATTCATACATAACTATTTCATACTAGATGCGGTGGATCCATGCTGTTCCTGTTGCCTTTTGTGTACTGTGCTCTCACTTTCTTTTCTGAACATATGAAATGGCTGTGTAAATCCTGACAGTCAGTCAGTCATTCTTTCATGAGATTTAAGGAAGACAGATCTCTGTGACAGGTTTAATTTGTAATGCAGTTCTTTCCAGGATATGTATTGAATTATCTGCCCAACAATAAATAGTTACAGCAACTCCACAACTTCTGCCACACAGGGATGAACTAGTTTGAACCATGTATAATGGCGTAGTGAGGGTGTCCAGCGCCCATGGGCCAAGCCCACATTTAGGCTCCCCCTGGCACCTAGGGGCTTGGCCGCCTCCTGTCCTCCCCCCCCCATCATTATGTCACTGACCATGTAGTAAATTAATTCAGAAGTAAGACGCATCTTTATAGCAGACTGTTATTAGAACATCTCCAGCCATGTTGACATGAGAGACCTATCAGAGACTGAGATTTTTCAGAATGAAAAGATTTTTGTCATAGAATCACAGAACTGGAAAGAACCTCTAGAGGTCATCTAGTCCAGTCCCCTGCATTTATGGCAGGACTAAGTGTTATCGGAACTATATTCTTTATGTTGTGGACATGTTGCTCGATACATCAATCATATAGATCGGGTAAGAATTCCCAGTTACCACTTGCAGGTTTGGTAGGTTCTGGTCCCAGGGCCAGGCCCACATTAGTAGAATTACTGTTCAACTGGGAGCCCTGTCATGCATGGTGTTCACACTTAGGAAAAGCCTTCCTAATTTGAAATCTTTTTATTCATACAACTAGTAAAGTCACAAACACTCCAGCTGAGCAAGTTACATAGAAAATATATTGACTGAGCATCCATATGCTCGTGCCATCCCTTGCAGAGCATCTGAAGTGTTAGTCATTATTTTCCTCATCAACATCTTCCACCAATGCCCATCATCCTGGCATCTCCCAAGAGCTACATCTCCCCTGGCACACAGGCCAGGATGCAACTTCTGTAATGTGTTCCGCTGACGCCGCTCTACCTAATGCATATTCAGTAGAAGCTTCAAACCCTTTTCCTTACTTGCATTTTCTCACTCTGTTAATATTGGGGTTCCACGGTTGGCACGCGTGCCAGGGGTTACCTACCCTTGAACTAGCATCTTATGATGACCCGTCAGCATTTTGTCACTACAGCATTGTGTCTTGTAATATCTTATGATCTAGCATTGCTCCTGGTTAGTGGCTTGTGTGAAGGCTTTTGGACCTTACGCCTTGTTTAGCTAAGTTATTGTCTGACAGGCCTTGTACATTCATTCCATTACGGTCCCGACTTATACCCATACCTTACCCAGCAAGAAACTACACATACAGGCTACAGAGATGAACTGCCTGATTTGAAATAATGTAATACCATTTTAGGCAGCCTGTAACAGCACCTTGTAAATACTTGTGACCCAGCCCCATTTATCTCATTGATTTTAAACTCTTGACACCTGATGATGCCACTTTCTGGGTCAGGTTATCACCTCACAAAGGCGAACAAGAGAGCACCTATTTTGCCCATGCATGTACACACAAATGTTGTAATTGCACAAAAAAATGGCTACATAAACAAACAAAAGTGACATTCCAAAAAAAGGCCTTGAATCATTTGGGCCTTTAAATAATGCTGAATAGAACAATACTGCTCCTAGCTAAGTCGAACATTTAGTCACTGCAGAACGACCAAATTCTGGCTGTGATATTTCATAGAACTGTAGGACTGGAAAGGACCCGGATAGGTCATCTATTCCAGTCCCCTGCAGGGTTAAGTGTTAGCTAGATACTGTCCCTGACAGGTGTTTTGTTCCTTTAATTATCAGAAACGGGAGACCAGTGTGGATTCAGGGTAGTATTATAAATGGTACTTTGTACCATGGTGCTCAGACTGTAATTAAAAATGTAATAAAGCCCTATCCACAGAATGGGTTTGATACACTTGATTGAGCCGTAGTTTCAAATTATGTTTTCTCCTTAGAATTCTTTCTCAGATCTATTTCCCCATAGCTGAATGTACTTATGATGAGAAATTTTGGATTCCCCTTCTCATGCTATAAAAGTAAAGATAGAGGGTCAAATTTAGCTCTGGCATATAAACACTAACTTTACTGGAGTTGTAGTCGCTAAAGCCAGATCTGAATTTGGTCCTCTGTATCAATCTCGTACTTAAATTTTCTTCCAACACCTCTATTAAGGTAGAGGTTATATGAGTAATGTCATAGCTGTATTGATAAAGTGTGAAAATTCTTTCTTGTTCTCTCTCTCCTCTGCTGCATAGACGTCTCAGCATTGAGCAACTTGTTTCGTATGCATGATCTCCTTTTTTCCTGCAAACTTCTAATTCTCCAGATTGCTTTTATTATTATAATTCTTGAGAGTTTACTAAAGATAAGTGAGGTGACCCCAGAAAAAGGTTTTAACGAGTGCTTCCTGGCTGTGGCCTGTGATAATGGTGGCCAATGGAGAGCTGGCTTAATTCAAAGCCAATCATAGACAGTGGAAAGTTTCCCATTGACTTCAGTGGGTTTTGGATGGGTGCCATGGTGCTGGCTCTCAGCCTTATTTCCATATGATAAATTGCATTTAAAGCTGCTAAAAATATCAGATATTTTCCTAACATTACTTTTCCATGTAAGCAATTTCTGTAGTTGGCATGTTCACAAGACGATCTCTATTAATATGTAGCTGGTGGTATAAAAAAGCTAGAGGACTCTTTCTTGAATCATTTTGCAATAAATAATTACATTTTAGAGAGAGGGGAGTTAATAGAAGAAGGAAAAAATGAATAGTGGGTTTAACAAAGAGTTGTTGGTCCAACTGTACTACTCTTTATCTGTAAAGGGAGTGTATCTTGCAAAGTACAACTGGCATTATGCTTATCAAATGTCGTAATTTCGGGGGGCACAGGCTGCTGTTGGAACTCCCGCTGTAGCACGTTGTATGATGCTATCACTGATCCACTCTCTTGTTTTGTCCAGCACCCTGTCGTCCTTGTGGGTTCCATTCCTAAACAATTACTACCCAAAATATTACAGCTATCTTCTCTTCTTGATTCACAGCAACGCACATGTCATATTTGTCCATGATATTCCCTCTCGGTACATGTCATAAAGATCCAGCTGTCGCAGCCAAACATAGCATTAGGCCAAAATGGTATTGCCAGAAGAAGCCATGCTGTTTTCTCATCCATCCAAAATCCACTGAAGTCAATAGAATTTCTCAGTGGACTTTTGAATCCAATGACCTTTGATTTCATGAGTGGTGTATACACTATAGGGAACCTTCTTACCCTTTGTATACTGAAGATAGGCAGTATAGATGCATTTTTCAAACCAGATAGTTGGCAGTTTGGAAAATTCACTGTACTGAAGATTAATATGCATGATAATGGTTATTGTTGTTCTGTATAGTGTCAGAACTTTGCACGGCACACACAAGTTATGGAGTTCACGTTGCAACTCTCTTTATTTTTTCAACCTAATAACTATAAACTTTTATGCTGTTTAGGATACAGGATACTTTTGTGCGCCAAGTAGGTTTCTTTGTATATTCAAATGTTGTCCAAAACTTATACCAGCTGTGGCTACTTGCTGTAAGAACGTCTGAAGTCATTTCTCACATCTGCAGATAAAGACATCAATCAAGATATAATAGGTTGCAGCACTTGTTTCCCCCAATGCTAAGGCCATCATCATTTCCATCAAGAGCAAACCTAAAGGTTAAGAACAGCTGCAGTGAACCAAGTGCTGAACTTGCTCATTCTCCCCATTTCACATTGGTCTCTTGTTTTTTTCTAGCTTCTTTCCAGTTGTGCTTAAAACGGTACACCACGAAGATTACATCCCATTCTAGTAAAGCGGTGTGAGGCTTAACCTGGCCTGCTGAATATAAAGATTGTATGTATATGATACAGTGCATCCACAACTCCTTCCGTCTGCAATTCGTAGGTTGACTCGTGTTCTAATATTGCTCATTTGCCCAAGTAAAATTGTAGTTTTTGTGAAATGGTCATGTGCAGTGTATTTGTGAGTCCCCCTTTCAATCTGGCCCTATAAGATCATCTCCTTATGTATTTCCACAAATCAGACTATATGTTACTGTACCACTCCCCTATATGATAAACTATTTCTCACATGATAAACAGGATCATTCTAGGTCTGGTGCTGATCTCCTTTCCTTGACAGAGCAATCAGTCATTCAAGCCATTTCCTGATCTTCTGCCTTATCCCGCCAACCTCGTGTAAGATATCAATGCCTTTCTCACCAGCACTTACAATGAATTCAACAGGGATATCATTACAGTCCAAAACTTTCCTTTTTCTTCTTGCTTTGACTTTGTTCATTGCATTTTCAATCAGACTTCTCGTACATGGCATTTCTTATCCAGCACTAGCGCAGACTTCCAACTCTATGGAATGAAGTCTGATATTCTGAGAGTGCGTTTGAACAGAGTTTTTGTTCTGGAAATGAATGTGGTGCTCTTTGCTTAAGTTATTTGATCTAAATTCACATAGCAGCCTATGACTGAGTAAGCTTGTCACCAAGTACAGCTTTTCTGAGCCACTCGCTATAGACAGCTGACATCTTTATGTCACTATATCAACAGTAGGTAATATTCAATCTACATTTGAGATAGTACATCATAGTCCATTCCATACAAGCAGCTATTCATTCTTCACTGTCTCCTGGCTTTGAAAGAACGTGACGCTTTTGAGGTTCACATTTTTAGGGGTACATTTCCCTTCTATCACTGTGTGGGAATTCTCACTTTTGTCCTAGCTGTATACATTTCTCTTGTGAGTTCCCTACTGTTCCCTCATGATCTTCGTGTGTAATGAAATATAGTTTGTTGCACATGCTCATTGAGGGATTCCAAAGTGTACTGTATAATAAAGCCATCATATGTGTGAATTGTCACTTTTTCCTATCTGGAATTCTTGTTGTCTAACACAGAAGTCATTCAGAATCTTTTCAGAAGTCTAAGGAGAGAAATAACATAAAGGGTATTTTCCCTTGTATTCACCTGTAAATTCTGAAATACTTTATCAAGATTAGTCACAGGATTGTGAGATGCACTATTGTGGAATTCATTTAATAATCGAATGAGCTTTGGTAGTCCACTCCAGTGACTTACAGTCAAATGCAAAGCTATAAAAACATTAATTCTTTTGCCAGGAAATATTCACCTCCAGTGTATTCAGCATTGTCACCTTCAGTCTAAGAGCAAATGAGCCAAATCCTGCTTGACTTAATCAAGTGTATGGTCCCATAGTATTAGCTAAGGCCCAGATTTTTAAAGGTATTTTGGCACTCAGTATTGCAATGCTTAAATTGGAGATAAGGGTGCTGTTCAGGGGAGTACTGACTGAGAGATACATGACAGGTAGATCTGGTGAGAGTAAATTTCATAAACATTTTTGTCCCTGCCCTACCTGCCTTTCCCCTGTTTTCTGATCAGCTGTCATTGCAAGAGAGGGGGTATCACAGGGAAAGGGAGTAGTGATAGACAGTGAATTCTTTCAAGTAGGGATGTGTTTTATGTTTTATTGGTGAAGCATGTGGATGTCTTCTGGGCACTCAGTAAATAATGCTAACTCTTATGTTTTCTCTTATGAATGCATAATCAAAGCTCAGAGTGTCAGGTTCCTGCTGTATTATGAAAATGCCAAAATAACTGCAGAGACCTGCCAGAATTTCTGATTCATTCTAGGATGGGCCAGAACCAAAACCAAAAATAAGGCCATCCCTGAGCCTTGTAAAAGTTTTGATCCCACTCTGAAGTTCACAGCTGGAGCCTGTCTCTGGGTTGAACAAAAGCCGTGTATACAAGCATCTGGGAACTGTGGAAAAAGTTCAAAAAACAGATACGCACTTTGTGACTAAGGCCCAGCTCTCACTCATTGCAAAAGTATTTTATGGCCTTGGTTATTTGGCTGCTTCTTGATGCCTTTAACAGCTTCCTGATCACAAGTGAAGTTAGTAAATTTACAATCATTGGTCTTATGAAAACCCCAAGCGAACATGGATTAATCACTTTCTAAAATAATCTTTTAATTTTATGAGCTAGTCATCCTGCAGTCTGACCTATGGCCCTAGCAAAGGATATGCATTTACATAGGTATTGGTCCTTTTTTAAAAAAAAACCAAAAACTGTAGCTGTTGAAATGCAAAAGAAGAAGAATTGACAGCTGGGAAAAGTATATCCTCTGGGATGCTGAGTGTATCAGTCACTGAAACACTCCCAAATCTTAAGGCCTGGGAACAGATATTCCTGAGGCTATTCCCAACCAGAGGCCTCTGTGTGACAGTAAAACTTGTTAATCATCGCACCATTGGACTAGCCAGAATGCAGCTATTTAACTTGGTCTTTTGTGGTGCGGTGGATGCTGTCTGTGCATTCCTGGAACAGTAATTTCCTTTTTGACCTCCATGGACATTACTTATAGAAAACACAGTCATAAAACAATTCTTAAAATGTCAAGAAAAATTGCATCTAACGGTGATAGTTTAGCCAAGAAAAACATACTTCAGGTTTGAAGCAGTCCCACCAAAACATTGAAATCTTAAAGCTACTAATAGGCTGTGCATCAATGCCTGAGCACTTTATCATGACGTTTAATAAAGTATAATTCATATACCAGCTTTACTGAAATCACAGTATTCACCAAGCCTTTTTCAGAAGAGATCAGAAAAGAGATAAATCCATGTTTGAACAGGGCAAATTGGAATGCCTTCCTTAATGATAAAGAGATATATGTATACTGTCAACAAATCTAATTTATTCTAACCATAGATGTCATGAAGAGAAGACATGGTACCTATGTTTCACTGTTAGGACCCTCAAATAGCTGGATTGAACAAATATATTATACACAAAAGGGTTATGCATGCACAAATGGGTTTTCTGGTATTTATTGTATTTCTTTTTTCAGTTGCTTTTTGAAAAAAAATTATTCTTACAGCTTTATCACCACAGTTTTGAACAATCTGGGGCGTGGGGGGGTGGAAATACAGTTTCTCAGGTGTAATGCTAATGTCCACATTGCAAGTCCTTTCAATTTTAATGAATTGAATGCTGGTGAAACATGCCAGATAAGTCATCGCAGCTCATTTTGCATCTAATCTAAATGTTGTTTCCCTGAACAGTCAATGGATGATAACACTATTGCATTGTTACTGACCAATGTCTGATTTGCACCAGCAACTCATTTCCTCTTGCAAATACTATGAACCCTACCCAAACATATCTATATCTATATATAAAAACAAGTTTTTTAGAACAGCCTTAAAACCAATGCACTAAAAGGGACAAAACAAAGTATAGAAGTAATTCAGATTGGTCAGACTTTTTGTACGAGGCATTTTAACCACCATGAATGCATTTGTTTGCAAAAGGTTGAGTGGCCACTGTACATGCTACAGTGCTTAAAATACCTCATACAAGAAGTCTGACCAATCTGAATTACTTCAGTACTTGTTTTGTGCCTATTAGTGCATTGGCTTTAAGGTCATCTGTTCTTTTAAAAAAACTTGGGGTTTTTTAATATTATTTTTTCAATCAAGATTAAAAGATCAAATCGAAATTGAGGAACAGCAGCTTTTCAGCCCCAGGTGAGATTTAAAGCATCAACTATTGAGTTCTCAGGTTCCTGCCCTAGCCACTGTACCACAGACCCAGAGGCCTCACAGGCTTTCTTCTAGGCACAGGTTGCCATTAAAACCTGTAAACATTACGCCATCTGCTGGAGAAAGGTGGGAAAGTACAGGGAATACATAAAGACAGACAGGCAAAGTGAAGTTAATATAAAGGTCATCTAATAAACAAGGAGTCCTGTGGCACTTTTAAAGACCAACAAATGTATTTATTGCATATGCTTTCATGGGCACAATCCCACTTCATCAGATGCTTGAAATAGAAAATGCGGCATGTTAGCTGTTTTTAGAGAGAGAGAGAGAGAGAGAAGGGTGGGTCACAAGGTCAATTCAGATCTACTTTCATGTATTTGATGAAGTGGGATTGTGCCCATGAAAGCTTATGTGTTAGATAAATTTGTTGGTCTTTAAAAGTGCCACAGGACTCCTTGTTTGTTTTGCTGAAATAGATTAACACAGCTACTCCTCGCTCTGGAACTCGGAACCCTACAGTACTCTAAAAATGCTGAGGAAGAAGGTTCCATGTCCCTTATAGCACACTGACCTCTTCTGGTCAATATATAGTGCAGAACTGGAAGGAGGAAGGAATCCTTGATCTGACAGTTATAGGATGCTCACCATTCACATGTTGGGCAAAAGGCAACCATGCAGGGTGCACCATGCAGCTTTGCAGAAATGGAGATTCAAATCCCAGCTTACTTCTAGGAGACTCTTTTATTACCTGTATTATAAGGCCAGATATTGCAATGTACCAAGAGATGCTGTGCGTCTTCCGCTTCCACTGAAGTTGCAAGGTTAGGATATTGGTGCAACTTCACTGAAGTATGTTTATAAAATGCTTGGAAAAGATGGCAACTATTTTGGGGTGAACACCACCTACTGTACTCTGAATAATTGGCAGACCCCCCACTGTTTTGAATGGTAAAGTACACTAAGCGGTGATAGGACAGATTTCAAAAGGTTCAGAGACTGGTTCATACAAGTACACAAGGGTTTAAGATGCTTATGAGAAGACTTTCCAACCATATTGAGCTCTTTTAGTCTGGAACCTGGGCTGAGAATCTCTCAGATTAGGCTCTTGAAGCTGCTTGAGAAAAGTAAGTCCTGTTTTCAGACAGGCTGGAATACCCTGAGAACAGTACTGTACCTTGCAGTATTTTGGAATTTGAAGAGGATCCTTGATTGAAATCAGATAGTATTGATGGATGTGAGAATTAAAAGAAACCACATTTCACCAGACTTCTTCACATCTCAGCTACGACTCAGATTTAGGTGAAAGAGTAGGCTAACTCTCTTTTCAAAACTGGCTCCCTAGTCTCAAGGTGCTGCAAATATCTTGTGGACTCTTGGCTTTTATAAGCTTTATTTATTTATTTATTTATTTATCTTACACTGGTCTTTAGGCTGCCATCTTGTGCTTTTTTTTAATATCTAAAATACTCCATTGAAGCTAAATACAGCATTAATGTCAAACAGAATCTGGAAAGCTTTAAAAAAATCAACATGTGAACACTCTTATGTAAAATGTTAAAATATTTTGGGGTATTTTAAAAATATCTAATTATTAGATGGAAAGTGGTTAATTAAAAGTTGTTAAAATAATTGATCTAGTGCATTTTGTGTTTGCTGGGTGCAGTAGAAATGTAAATATCTGAGAACTCATGAACATATGAAATATTAACAATAGCAATAAAGGGACACGAAAGAGGGGAAAAATTGCATTGCAAGAAAAATGAAACATGTAATCAATATACTTTGCCTCTCTCAAGTTTATCCACTTGATGAAGTATGGGTTGGACGAGTGGACCGTAAGGTGGATCGAAAACTGGCTAGATCAACGGGCTCAGTGGGTAGGAATCAATGGCTCGATGTCTGGTTGGCAACCGGTAACGAGTGGAGTGCCCCAGGGGTCGGTCCTGGGGCCGGTTCTATTCAACATCTTCATTAATGATCTTGATGATGGAATAGACTGCGTGCTTAGTAAGTTTGCGGATGACACCAAGTTGGGGGGAATGGTAGATACTCTGGAGGGCAGGGACAGGATCCAGGGAGACTTGGACAAATTGGAACACTGGGCCGAAAGAAACCTCATGAGGTTCAACGAAGACAAGTGCAAAGTCCTGCACTTAGGACGAAAAAATCCCATGCACTGCTACAGGCTGGGGACTGATTGGCTAAGTAGCAGCGCTGTAGAAAAGGACCTGGGGGTTATGGTGGACGGGAAGATGAATATGAGCCAACAGTGTGCCCTTGTGGCGAAAAAGGCCAATGGCATATTAGGCTGCATCAGTAGGAGTATTGCCAGCAGATCGAGGGATGTGATAATTCCCCTCTATTCAACACTGGTCAGGCCGCATCTGGAATACTGTGTCCAGTTTTGGGCTCCCCACTACAGAAAGGATGTGGACAAATTAGAAAGAGTCCAGCGGAGGGCAACAAAAATGATTAGGGGGCTGGGGCACATGACTTATGAGGAGAGACTGAAGGAACTAGGCTTATTTAGTCTACAGAAGAGAAGACTGAGGGGAGATTTGATAGCAACCTTCAACTACTTGAAGGGGTGCGCCAAAGAAGAGGGAGGTAGGCTGTTCTCGATGGTAACAGAGGACAGAACAAGGAGCAATGGTTTCAAATTACAGCTGGGGAGGTCAAGGTTGGATATTAGGAAAAACTTTCTCACTAGGAGGGTGGTGAAGCATTGGAATGGGCTACCTAGGGAGGTGGTAGAATCTCCATCTTTGGAGATTTTTAAGGCCCAGTTAGACAAAACCCTGGCTGGGGTGATTTAGGGGGAGTGGTCCTGCTTTTTAGCAGGGGGTTGGACTAGATGACCTCGTGAGGTCCCTTCCGTCCCTATTATTCTATGATTCTATATTTCACTGGAGTAATTAGATTTTGTTTAGAGTAACTAGTTCTTTAGAAAATCACCACATTGATGAACTATGTGTGCACTTTCTGTTGATCCATACAGAGGGAGGCTGTAAGAGATGTTTTACTTAGCAACTAGCTTTCACTGCCATGTGGCCTAGAGCCAAAGTCCTAGTAGAAGATCCGTGTTCCAGTGAGGAGGTAAGTAAAAAGCCAAGAATGGTTTACTATCAGGAGCTGGTTTCCCTGGAAGCCGACATTTGGGTATGAGGAGAATACTGGGCTCATTTGAGAAGAGTCATAGAGAAGCCTGCAGTTGAGAGTGGGGAAGTGTGTAGCCTCTCTTTCAGAAGTCTGAAGGTGGAAACATGGAGTTGACCCTGGGGAAAGCTGTCATGGAATGTCCAAGAAGTCATGGCTATTGGGGCTGGTATTTTGGAAGTCCAGAGTAGAGGAATTGGCTGGAATGAGAACGTTGGAACTGAGAAGGAGTTGGGGCTGCTTGGCAAATCAGGCTGAAGTAAGTCTGACAATGTCTGGAAAAATCATGGCTGGATACATGTGTGCCTAGACAGCAAGTAAGGGGAAAAGCAACTGTCATCTGTGGTTAGCAGTGTCAGCTGAAGGAACATAGTTAGAATTCAGACCTGAACATCCCATTCATTAAAATGTTGAGAGCTGAGATTTTTTTTTTTTGGGGGGGGGGGGGGGACGGGGAGGCATGTCTGTAGTTGGAGAGAGTTGTCCCTGAATTAGTGCTGCTATACTCTGTTCCGCCGTACAGGGCAACCCAATCCTATCTTTAACGTGGAAACACAATATCCAATGAAAACGGTGATAAGCAGCAGAGTCTGATCACTGTTGATCCTGATTAAAAGTGATGGGTCTGAAAAAACAAATGGTTAATTTGGTTCCTAACCTCCCACTGAAAATTAACTATTCTCAGATTTCAGCAGTATTTTACACTAAAGCGTTTCACTTTGTTCTTGAACAAATGTCTGCAGCACTTACTGAAAACAGTTTACCCTATAAGTCATTTCACCTTATGTGATTGTTTCCCTTTAATTTGTACAAGTGATTTTTTTTCAGTTACCGATAGTTTGTGAGGCCATTTTAACAAGTATATTTGCATTTACAACCAGTTAAAGTACATAAGGGCAGAGGTCTTAACTTAAGATCATATAGGGTGCGTCTACACTTACAAATTAAATCAACTTAAGGAGGCTTAAGTCGACTTAAAATACTCCGTGTCTACACTGGGCTTTCCTTAAGTCGACTTAAGCTGCTCCTTAAGTCGAATTAAGGAAAAGTTAGTTCGAATTAATAATACCTCATTTTAATTCAAACCTGCGCTTAAATCGACTTTTTTAAATTGACTTAAGCCAGTGGAGATGGGGATTAGTGCCTTAGTGGAGTTTATTAAGTTGACTTAAAATGTTAAGTCGACTTAATAAGGTTGAAAAGGGGCCACGTCTACACTTGAAAAGTTAAGTCGACTTCATAAAGTCGACCTAACTTTTCAAGTGTAGACAAAGCCATAGATGGGTCCAACTTTTATCAATAACTATCTATGGCTTTGTCTACACTTGAAAAGTTAGGTCGACTTTATGAAGTCGACCTAACTTTTCAAGTGTAGACAAAGCCATAGATAGTTATT
>ML685778.1:10382343-10445825 GCA_007922175.1 Pelusios castaneus | reverse complement strand
AAGTCGACCTAACTTTTCAAGTGTAGACAAAGCCATAGATAGTTATTGATAAAAGTTGGACCCCTTTCTGCATTAATTTCATGCATGTAACTCCTATTCCTCTCAGTGGAAGGCATGTCAGAGGGCCATGGTACTTACAGTAAGTAGTACTTCTGTAACTAATATGTGTAAACTCAGCTAAGACCAAGTATGAAATCAGTTCAAGATCTGATACACTTTCTGTTGGAAGTCCATAAGCTACATTTTTAAGCAGATGGACTCAGTTTCAAATAGGATATTTCTATTTTTAACTTCTATGATACTACTTCTTACCAAGTCACAGTTGTGTTTCTTGACCAGTATAGTTAACCACAAACCTTATCTGATTAAATAACCATATGTAGTAGTAATTGTAATCTGGTTTCCTCATGTAAAATATCCAAAAGTATTCCTTTTAGAAGCTGTTCCCCTTAGAGCCTTTAAATCTGAATTATCTTTTTTTTTTACTTTCTCATTTTTTTGCAACCACTGTTTGTTGGCGTACTTGAAAATCCAAGATCTTAATCATTAATAAAATAATTCATCTGTTTCTTAAATTTATTGCTCATGTGATGTGATGATCATATTCTAGACGAGATCCATATTCTCCATACGCTCCATATTCTCCATCCTAAAAGGTCAAATAGCTGGAAGAGGCTTGGAGATAGTCTCTAGATTTAATTTGGATGGGATAAGCAGGATGTGCTTGGGGAGACAGAAGAGGAAGCCTTTGATTTTAGAACTTGCTTCTCTTGGGTGGAAAAAACAGTAGCTGATTGGCATTCAGGACATAGATGAATTGGTTGCCTGAGGCAGTGATGGGGATGTATACTGTTACTGGTGTGATCTGAGGAAGTTGTTTTTGAGCCTTTTTGAGGTAATGCTATGTCAATCAGCACTCCTTCAGAACATGCTGAAAACTTTCATGAAGCTCTTTGAAAAAAATAGTTCTTTGAGGGTTTTTTGTGAAATTGGAAATTTTCAAAAATTTTAATAAAACCTGAATTTTTTTGACCAACTCCTATTAATTTTGCTCTAAATGTTGTTTTTATCAGTAATAGGCATGGGTCTGGAAGTTACTGTGTTCCATTTTGTAAAAAGGAAAATATTTAAATCCATATGTTCTCTATTTGTGACATTACAAATGCCATGTATAGAGGCCATCAGGCGAGGCGTTTGCAGCAAACTCTTAGAAATGAAGCTGTTGTGTTTGGTACAGTGTCCCTAGGAAAGAAATGAAAAAAGGTGGTATAGGACATTGTTAAAATGAGTGCTGAGATTGATAACTAACCCTACGGTATCCGTAGCATGAGCAAAGTGCCACCCTGTATACTTTTTATTTTGGAATGTGCATTCTTTCTTTATCTTCTAATATTTTAATCACTGAAGGCCTGACTCAGCATGTGCTTAAGTCATGCTGAGGTAAAAATTAGCTTAATCGGGGCCTGTGGAGCATAGAGTTGAGTCTGAGAGAGTAGCTTTGTTCCCATCTAATTTTCATTACAAGTTGTAAATGAAATTGATCCCTTAGTTCCCCCTACCTAATTTTCATTGCAATAACTTGGTTCCCCTCTAACTAATTTTCATTGCAATTACTCATTACAAGTTATCAATGAAAACTGAGTTTACTAGTAATAAGTAAATTCTGTTACTAGTGATGGAGAGAAGTGCATTTGTACTGTTACTGGTGTTGAAATTTTACCTGGCACTTGGTGTTAAGTGTGTCATGCATGACTTTGGCTGAGTAATTAAAATTCCTGCTATAGTTCCTTTAAGAGTTCAAAAACCCTGTTTAAACCTTTGACCTGTCAGAGTATTTCCAATTAATTACAAGATTGGATATGTATAAATTTAATTCTTCTTAACCCTCTGAATGTCCCTTAGTGGAGAGTCCCTTCCTAGGAGAAACATTTCCATTGTTTTCTACACATCTGCTGTATGAAAAACCCTCCTTACTGCCCAACCAAACCTAGCAGGGTTATATATTTCAACAAATAAATGAGATTGGACTAGGTGCCTTTACTGGAAATCTCAGACCATAAAAAGAATGTATCCTTAATGGAGCTAGAAGAAAAAAATGTCATTTTATTTCATATTAGCTACAGCATGACACATTTCAAAAGGGTTCTCCAATTCTGGGTCATATTTATGACCAAATAGGTGCTTCTGAAATTAACTGTACGCATTTGCACAGAAGTAGCAGTGCATATGTGGGCTTTTAGGGGTGAGGCTCAGATGTGCAGAAACGTACTATATAATAGCCAAACTATGATGACGGAGGGAAACTTAGCTTTGGCCACAGAAGAACACAGAACTTCTTTATTTCAAGCTGCATACCTTTTTTGCTAAGAAAAGTGCTGGAAAGGCCACAATCTCATGACATCTGACAGATGCAAACACAGAAAGAGCAACAAAGAGATATTTTACTCCATGTGGATAATCCTCTAACAGTGGGGTAATTTAGTATTTTGTTTCAGATGACTGAAATTTTTGTTTCCTTTTCTGAGCGGGTGGATTGACATTCTCGTAAATATTGACGTTAATCTCATGAGTTGGAAGCAAATCAAGCCCCTGTATGTTTAATCCTCCCAAATAGTCTATACTTCAGATCAGTTTACCAGACTGGACTGTATCGCTTTCCCATAAATGCCTTGAGTCATGTTTGCTATGGTATTTATTTATTAGGATGCATTTTCAACATCAATTATGCCATGTCTCAGCAGATAGAATTCTCTTATCAGAGGAGATTGAGGTCTTTGGACTTTGTATGTTAAAAATCTTGAGAACCTCTGCATCTAGTATTCTGGAAAACTGTTCTCAAATATGAGATGTTTAGGGACTTTTTTGCCCAAAGCATTTTGGGCCATGTTCTGCCATTGGTTTCCCATTACCTCATATGGACGAACAGCAACGTTGGGCCCAAACTGCTGCAGTATATAATGTTTGTATATACAAAAAATGGGTCAAATAGGCCTTTTAATCTCCCCCCTCAAATGTTAAATTGGCTTTGATGTGCTCCTTTAGATCACTGCTGTGCCTTCCAGGCACAAGTCAGTGCTGAAAGCGGGCGTGGATCTGCACTGCATCAAAAAGACCTCTGCCTGTTCCAGGACACGTCTCTTGGCGGTACAAGGCGACTGCTGCAGCCTAGCGCAGGGTCTCCACACTCAACTGCCTCTCTGTTGGCCAGTGGTGGGAGGGCCAGGACGTCTTCCTGTTTCCTCCTCTTTGGAGAGGTCTGTACCTGCCATACCAATGGCCTCATATCATCCTGGCATTTCAACGGAGATCAAGGACCATATAGTGAGTGCTCAGTACCTTTGTCTATGAAAATGCTGACCCTGTAGTCTAGATGTGCACTAGTTCAACCAGGGGTTGCTGGACTTAATGCTCAAATCACTGGGTGAACTTCTATGAGCCTGTTTGTTCATTTGACAACTCTGCAGTTTCCCTGAGGATCTCGTGATATTTATTGTATTGTTTTTACTGTCTTCTAATTACATGAGTCTCAGCTTTCATTAAAAAGAAAAGGAAGGAGCCACCCTTCATGGTTGTGGAGACAGGCTTGAAAATATGACCTGGTGTGCCCTAAAGATTTAGTCCCCACAAACTAAAGAAGAACCCTGTTACAGGAGAGCTGGGCTTCAGCCCCACCTGTGACAAGTTTACCTCATTTCCCCAAGTGGTAATAATCAAGGCAGCTGTGTGCAATCACTAAGGCCCAATCTGGGGAGATAAGCAGGGACAGGCTCTGGGGGTAATCCCTGGAGAAGGGAGCTCAGTGTGGACCCTAACGTTGGACTCAGGCATGGTTGGAGAGTACCAAGCTGATCAGAAGCTGGGAAGCTGCAGCTGGCTGAAGAAAGCAACTGAAAATGAGTGCTGCAGGGAACAAGACAGGCTCCCGCAGGGAGCAGATGGGTCTGGGAAGGGGGGCTGGAGGCTCTTCTTTCCAGGAAGGAGACTGAATTGAATCCAGACTCCTGACTCAAAGAGGAGCTTGAGTGACAGCCTGAGTCTGGGAATGGGCAAGTTTTTGCATTGCAATGCTTGTAGCAAAATGGCAATAAATATGAAAACGTTTCATTGACAAGAAGGACAGTTAAATGAACTGATTTTTGCCTTGGGCTGCGATGAATACGCATGGTTTCTTGCATAACTGTGGAAAATAACTTCACCTTTAGATGACTAAATCACTTCTGGTTTTAAAAAGGAACAGCCTGAGAAATACCTGCCAATTACTGTTGCCAGCTGATAGGAAAAAATATGATGCCAAGGAGGATTTTGGTTAGAGAATTCTACACACTAGTTACCTACAAAAATTAGGGTCATAGGCATGCCTTGTCAGGCTCTTTCCTCAGATAGCTGGGTATCTGTTGTATTTGGTTTTGTTGAGGAGTTTCGCAGGAAACAGAACAGCCGCTTTTGTTCCCCTATTTGTAGGATTTTCTCCCACAAAAGCTCATGCAATAAATAAATTTGTTAGTCTTTAAAAGTGCCACCGGCCTCCTTGGGTTTTTGTTTTTTTTTTGCTGAAGTAGACTAACATGTCTACCCCTTTGGAACTAGATCTAACAGTTATGTTAATGGCCTGATCCTCTTCCCACTGGTGCATATGAGAAAACTTTGGGCATTAGCTCTCAAATGACTGAGATCCACATCTGAGGATTTCATCTCTGTTTTTCTTCAGTTGGTCAGCCAAGTGTTGGAGGAGTTCTGAACCCACTCGCAATGAACAGGGATTCAGTTTGCCACACATCAGTTCCCCTTATATTTATGCCTCTGCATCAGTGGTTTTCAAACTTAGGGTCGGGACTCAGTACGGGGTCGTGGCACCCTGCTGCCATTGCCAAAAACACTGGAATGTGTTGCTGAAAGATGTAATTGTTGGTTCGTGGGCATCAATGATTCTTTTCACCTGGGTCCAAGGAAAAAAGTTTGAAAACCACTGAGCTAGAGGACTACACTGTCACTTTCCTTTCTGGTTCCTTGCTGTGCAGCTCCAGTGATGGCTGAGAAAGACAGTCGGTTATTAAATGAAGCCCAAATGGAGGTTGTATGATTTCTCAAACTCCTTTGTGCTGGAACTTCTTTCTCACTCACTCTGTCATAGTGGAGTACAGCAATTATGCACATTTAACTGTACTACACTGTGCATAATTTTAACTTGTCTGAATAATGTTTATTCAAGCCCAGACAACTGAAAAGTAGGGTAATTTGATTGCTCAGATTTAAGGAATAGATTACTTCTGTATCCAGATGTGAGAAACGACGGACCAATGACTGACCAAAAAAGAAAAGTCGCCAGCTTTCAGTAAACCCCCCAATCATTACATTCCTAGTAAATCGATTGAATGTTGAAGTCAGTTTAAAGATCTGTAGTTGAAACATTTGCCCACCCAGCCTGGGAAAAATTTTGCCCCAAAATAAACTTGAAAATCAGTGTTTTCAAAATGCAGTGTTATAAAAAAGCAGTGTTACAAAGCAAAGCTGTAAATCAGCCTTCTGGGGCAAAGTTAGGCCAGTAAGAAAGAAAGGAACAGATCTCAGTATGGCTTTGGATTTGGTTCCTGATACAGTCTATACAGAAGAGGTTTTCAAAAACAGTTACTAAGCCAAAACATTAGACTGTCAGCAATAAAGAAATGCATGATCTGTCTTGCAGTGCTTTCTTCTCTCTACCTTCCCATTTACCCCCAAGCTAAATGGGTTTTCTCTACTTTGACTTCACAGGAATCACTTGATCTCCTTGACCCTGAAACTGTTTCTCTCTCTTTTTTTTCTTTTCTTGCTTTCTTTGGTTAGATGACTGCTACCCTTATGTTCAGTTACCACTTTGACATTTACTCTTCATCTTCAGTGTAGCAGATTTAAATTATTTATAACTAGGAATACAGCAGATGGCCAGTCAAATCAGACAGCTTACCTATATCTAAAATACATTGCCTACTAATAGTACAGGAAAGTATTAGTTATTATCTATGTGGTTCTCTTGGTGTGCATAGGTTACTGTTGTATACATGGAGAGGAACATTTTTTAGTAGAGGTCTCAAGAAAAATAGTGTAACTATCTGGTCACCTTTTCAAAAACGGCTTCTAAAATGAAGGCTCCATTTTGTGGATGTCCAGTTTTCCATCCATTGAAAATTTGTACAAACAAAATACTTTGGCATGTCACGCAGGTGCTTGGTTTTCAATGGCCAATTGCCGGCTTTGTGTGGAGAAATGAAGTACCCCAAAATCCAGTGTTTTACTTGTGAAAAATCACATGCCAAGTTTTAGAGACAAGGTAAATCCCCTTAAAACTTGGGGAGAACTGTGCAGACGCCTGAGAACAGAATTTGGTCCATTGTATGTAAATATCATCCCACACTATCGACTGGTTATGCCTTTCATCTCACTGGTAATGTGCTATTTAATCTTTTCTTTTTGTAGTGTTCACATTTTATAATATTTGCGTGTGAAATTCAAAACAATAATCAAAGTTATTAAGAGGGAAAAAAAGGTGCAAGGAACACACAGCTAGTGAGAATTATCCTTCTGTTACAGAAGCCTGTTGTCATTGTGGGATTTCTCAGAACATTTAGAATTAATTTTGATAGAATGAAAAGTATTTTTATCACAAATTAAATGAGCAAATGTCATGGGGAGGAAAAATATCTCAGTGCTGGATTCCTTAGAATGCCCCTCAGCTTTGCATTTGTCTCTAATGCTCCTTGGTTTTGTTCCAGGGATCAGGAAAAGGCTATCTGTGCCCCAGCTCTGACTGCTTCCTCTCTTTCAATCCCTAGAGTTCCCTCTGTCCTTTGCAGGTGCCTGTATTCTCTTAATTTCTTTTCCACTAGCTCTTAATCCTTTACCATTGAATGTCAATGGGAGTTAGGCTCCTAACTGCCCTTTGCACCTTTGAAAATCTCCACGTCGTGCCTATGATGGGGTCCTTCCAGTCACAATGTCCCACCCCTTTTCCATAGGACAGTATCCTGAATGTTTTAAAACTCAATAACCCTTCAGGCAGCATCCCAGTATGTTTTCCTCTTACCAAAAACCCCTGTGTGATATTCAGGCCTTCAGAAGTAAACTCTGCTACTTGACAAGTCTTTGATGCTTTTCTGTGGACTTCTGACCTTTTTTCTTTCTTGTTTTACCAAATGTCTGCTCCCACCAGCATGGCACAGAGCAAAGGCTATATACACTTCAGCCCTGGGTTTTGTTTTTACTTAGAACAGCTTAATATTTAAAGTGGGTGTGAGTATGAGTAAGTGGCCCGTGAATTTTTGATGCTTGCTTGATGAGTTATGACTTTTCCTAACTTTTGAAGATAGCCCCTTAATTCCACTCACCCTGTCTCTTTGCCAAACAGTGGACCTCACATTTCACTCCTGTTTCTTTTGGCCAGGGTGGAGAAGACATAACTGCTAGATTTTGATTGCTGCTTTTAGGCAGCCAAACTTGAATATGTTGGTGTATCTACATGTTAATTGACGGCACTGATTTGATCTTTTAATAGCAGCACATTGTGTAATTTACAGCTTGGGGGCGCAAAGCCCCCTATAAAAGGAGCGTGAATTGTACTGGCAACTTGTAACTAACAACAGTCTGGTTAAAACAACAGTCTTGGGTTTTCTGTCTGCCTTCTACCAGTCCAGAAATTGTGCAGAGTTCTCTTGTTAGATCTCCAAGTATGCAACACTGAAAGATCCTTGGATACCGAAATTGCTGAGTACACACTAATGGTGCCACAGTGTCCTCATTCTGTGCCAAAGCAAATTTCTGAGAGTTATGTAATTCTCCTTCCCAGCATCTAAATTAGGTAAAAAGTTCTGCACATGTGAGTTGCTGTAGGAACATGTAATCTGCAGGGTCCTGGAGTTTATCACAAAAAAAAATTCTAGTGGCAGACATCATGGCATTGGTTTTC
Organism: Pelusios castaneus; assembly: GCA_007922175.1. Classification (NCBI taxonomy): domain Eukaryota; kingdom Metazoa; phylum Chordata; order Testudines; family Pelomedusidae; genus Pelusios; species Pelusios castaneus. Next base: position 10,437,886 of record ML685778.1, on the reverse strand, counting down.
ACAATGCCTCCTACCAAGGGCATTAGCCAGCTTGGCTTGTAACAGTGATGTCCTCCCTTATCATCACTGCATTAGCTTCTACTTTTGATTTCTAAAAATAGAGTTCAGCTTCAAATGAGGCATGAGATGCTTCTTCCAGGGTGGTCAGCAAGAGCTTACAGAAGGTGAGGACCAAAGAATAACATTCACTAAAAATGATTTAAAAAAAAAAAGTCTAAATGACAAGCCTGCAGTACCCTCTTCAGAGGACAAAATAACTCCTAAACTCCACAGATCCTTTTATTACGATATTCAGAGTGCTTTACTTTAGGAATCTGAGCATATACTGTTCCTTTAATACCTGAAAACTCCAACAAGGAATTCCAGATGTCTTCAAGGCAGATTTCTTTTATTCATATATTAAGTTATAATGTGCCTAGCACATGCAAATACAAACTATTCAAATAAACATTACAATGTGCAATCAATATACCCTGACTGCTACCATTCATTGCTAATTAAGGTTAAACGAATGTATCTTGCAGCATGCCGTAATGGATTCTGGTACATTGTAAGCTCCAAGGAGGGGCAGAGATCTAGATCTAGGCACACCAGTAGCCTATTCATGCAGTTTCCCTATGGCACAGAGAGTAAGGTCATCTCTGCTGATTACTGTAATATTAGCCAGTCAATGTGTATAGTGAGTTACGAGTGGGGGATCTTTCAGGTGTCTCCATCAGCTTCTTCTTCTTTTGGAGACACCTTTTATTGGCAGCTAACTGCTTAGAGGATATTTCTAACTGGTTGGTCCGGAGAATAAAAGTGCAATTTTTGGAAGTGCTCAATATTGCTTCTTAATGGGAGTTTTACCCTTGACTTTAATGAAAAGAGAATTAAAACAACAGACTGTTTGAAAATCCCGTTGTCAATTTCCTCATACATTTAAAAAAAAACCAAACAATCTGTGGAGTCAAGTCTGTGTCACTGAGCATTTACAATTATGCAAAGTTTCAGCCACTGTTTTCCCTACAGGTCATCTCATTAACTTTAATGAGATTTACTTTATTGGTGGGGGAGTGATCTGTACAGGGGAACATATTAAGACATTTACTGCTATTTAATCATTCAACAACCCTGCTCTTTTCCATGCTTGCTGAGATCAGAAGGTGGGATTTGGTTTAAACAAAAACAGACTATGTTACTGTAGGCATCTTCCTCTCCCACTCAGGAATAAAAAATGGCCTTTATATATATAATACTCTGTCTTACTTAGAACATAGAACATAACATAAGAACAGCCAAACTGGGTCAGACCAATTGTCCATCTAGCCCAGTATCCTGTCTTCTGACAGTGGCCAGTGGCAGGTGCTTCAGAGAGAGTGAATAGAACAGGTGGTTATCAAGTGACCCATCCTGTCAGCCATTCCCAGCCTCTGACAAACAGCAATCCCTGCCCATCCTGGCTAATAGCCATTGATGGACCCATCTTTCATGAACTTATCAGTTCTTTTTAGAGCCTTGTTATAGTCTTGGCCTTCACATCCTCTGGCAAGGAGTTCCACAGATTGACTGTGCATTGTGTGAAGAAATACTTCCTTTTGCCACCTACTGCTTATCCCTTTTTCTAGATCATTTTCGGAATATATTGAACTGTTGGTCCCAGTACAGATTCCCTCAGGACACCACTATTTACCTCTCTCCATTCTGAAAACTGATAATTTATTTCTACCCTTTGTTTCATATCTTTTACCAGTTACTGATCCAGGAGAGGACCTTTCCTCTAATCCCATGATAGCTTACTTTGCTTACGAGCTTTTAGTGAGGGACCTTGTCAAAGGCTTTCTGAAGATCTAAGTACATACACCTTATCCACTGGATTACCCTTGTCCACATGTAAATTGACCCCTGCAAAGAATTTCTAGTAGATTGGTGAGGCATGATTTCCCTTTACAAAAATCAAGTTGATTCTTTCCCAACAAATCATGTTCATCTATGTGTCTGATAATTCTGTTCTTTACTGTAGTTTCAGCCAATTTGCCTGGTACTGAAGTTAGGCTTGCCAGCCTGTAATTGCTGGAATCACCTCTGGAGCCTTTTTTAAAAAAACTGGCATTGCATTAGCTAGCTTCTAGTCATCAGATACAGAAGCTGATTTAAATAATAGGTTACATACCACATTTAGTAGTTCTGCAATTTCACATTTGAGTTCCTACAGAATTCTTGGGTGAATGCCATCTGGTCCTGGGTAACTTATTACTTTTTAATTTATCAATTTGTTACAAAATTGCCTCTGACACCTCAGTCTGGGACAGTTCCTCAGATTTATCATCTAAAAAGAATGACTCAAGTTTTGGAATCTCTCACATCCAAACCGATACAAAGAATTCATTTAGTTTCTTCGCAGTACCCTTATCTTCCTTGAGTGCTTCTTTAGTACCTCAACTGTACAGTGGCCCCACTGATTGTTTCCCAGGCTTCCTAGTACTTAAAGGCTTCAGATGTACTTAATTTTTTTTTTTTTTTGCTGTTACTTTTTGTGTCTTTGGCTAGCTTTTCTTCCAATTCTTTTTTGGCTTTCCTAATTATATTTTTATACTTCACTTGCCAAAGTTTATGCTCCTATTTATTTTCCTCAATAGAATTTAACTTCCACTTTTAAAGGATGCCTTTTTGCCTCTGTTTCTTTTATTAGTTGTTTAGACACGGTGGCACTTCTTTGATCCTCTTACAATGGTTTTTAATTGGGGTATGCATTCCGATTTAGCCTCTATTATGTCGTCTTTAAAAAGTTTTCATGCAGCTTGCAGGAATTTCACTTTTGGCCCTGTTCCTTTTAATTTCTGTTTAGCTAACTGCCTTGTTTTTGTATAGTTCTGCTTCCTAAAATAAAATGCTACCATGACAGAATGCTTTGGTGTCATCCTCCCTCACCCCCCATAGAGTTCTTAAATCTTATTATGTATGGTCACTATTACCATGCAATTCAACTATATTCACCTCCTGAACTAGATTCTGTGCTCCATTGGGACTAAATCAAGAACTGCCTCTCATGGATTCTGGGACTCGCTGCTCCAAGAAGCAGTCATTTAAGGTGTCAAGAAACTTGATCTCTGCATCCTGTCTTGAGGTAACATGTACCCACTCAATATGGGGATGGCTGAAACCCTCCATTATTAATGAGCTTTTCTTTTTATAGGCTCTCTAATCTTCCTGAGCATTTCACAGTCACAATCACCATCCTGGTCAGGTAGTGGTTAGTATATCCCTATATCTACAGCATGGCATTGCTGTAGAGATTGTATGGCAGTTTGGTTCATTCTATGCTTTCTTTCACATATAGTGCCATTCCCCCACCAGTATGACCTAGTCTGTCCTTCTGATATATTTTGTACTCTAGTGTTATGGTGTTCCATTGATTATCCTCATTCCACCAAGTTTCTGTGTTGCCTATTATATCAATATCCTCATTTAATACGATGCACTCAAGTTCCCCCATCTTAGTATTTAGACTTCTAGGATTTGTACATAAGCTCTTAAAAATGGTCACTTTTTAGGTGTTTGCCATCACATGATGTAATTGAATGGGAAGCTTTCTTATCATTGTTTCTCACCAAATCCTACCTATATTTTATCCTCTTCCATCCTCTCCTCCCTAATAGGGTATAGAGAAACTCCATTAATAGATCCTCCCCTAAGGGATATCTCTGTTCAGACCACATGTTCCTGTGCATCTGTGGGCTTTCCTCCTGCCATTAGTTTAAAAACTGCTCTATGACCTTTTTAATTTTCTATGCCAGGACTCTGGTTCCATTTTGGTTTAAGTGAAGCCTATCCTTCCTGTACAGGCTTCCCCTTTCCCAAAAGGTTCCCCAGTTGCTAATAAATCTAAACCTCTCCTCCCTACACCATCCTCTCATCCATGCTTTGAGAACCTGCAGTTCTGTCTGTCTGTCTGTCCCTGTGCATGGAAGTGGAAGCATTTCAGAGAGCGATACCATGGAGGTACTGGACTTCAATCTCTTACTTAGCAGCCTAACTTTGGCCTCCAGGACCTCTCTCCTATCCTTCCCTATGTCACTGGTACCTACATGTACCAGGACCACCAGCCCCTCCCAGCACCACACATAAGTCTGTCTAGATGTCTCAAGAGAGCCACAGCCTTTATACCTGGCAGGCAAGTCACCATAAGGTTCTCCCAGTAAACACAAATCCAGCTGTCTGTGTTTCTAATGATTAGGTCCCCCACTACTATTTCCTAATAACTCGGATTCTCCCCCCCAGGGAGGTATCCTCAGTACAAGAGAATACCATGACATCACCTGGAAGGAGAGTCCCAACTATGGCATCATTTCTCTCTGGTCCAGTTTGATATTCTCCTTCTCTGAGGCTTTCACCCCCCTCAACAATACAGAGGCTATCGTACCATGGGTGGGACCTTTCTACTGTGTCCTGGTAAATCTCATCTTGTATCTCTGTCTCGCTCTGCTCCTTCAGTTCAGCCACCCTGGTCTCCAAAGCCCATATGTGGTCCCTGAGCTCCTTGCACTGAATGTACACATACACCATCCACCCATAGGGGAGGTAATCATACATGATGCACCCGGTGCGATAGCCCCCACTCTGGTGTGGGACTTCTGCCAGCAGCTTTCTTTTACTGCTGTTGGGCTGGTTGGGGGGGACAGAGTTTATTGTCACATTAACATTCTGTAAACTAAAGGGTATCTAAGCTCCGCCCCCCACTCTCCCACTCCTCCTCTAAAATCCCTCACAAAACTCCCCTAATGATCTATTAGCTGCCCCTTGTTGCTGAGGAGTAGACTTTTTAAAGCCGGGTTTTCCCTGAGTAGCCCCACTCAGGATTGATGGGTGCTAAAGGGCTTGGGGATCATTAAGAGTTCTGAGCCTTGCTAGAGTGGCATTCAGCCAGCCAAATCCTGAAGGCCTTTGGCAGCTTTTACTTCACCCTTGCTTAGGCAGATCTCCCACTGACCAGAGGAGGAACTTTCCCTGAATTAAGGATTCAGAATAACAGGTGAGGGCCTCATCTAAAGGAGAGCAAGTGCACAGATATTTATCTCTGATTGAGAAAGGCAGGTGCGTGCTATGAGTGGAGGTGGAAGACTGCAGTGATACGGATTATTTTAATCATTTCTCACAGGTTGAAGGGAGTTTATATAGAGGAAGAAAAAGATTGCATTAGCTTATTTTGATATTAGGTACTTCACATCGGTGAAACATGAGGTTAAGAATGTCCTTTAAATCTTTTCCTCTTGCTGAATGATCTAGGCAGAACTACCTGATGCACAGCAGAATTTGGTAGGTGTGGGCCAATAATTAGTTTCAATGGATTTTTAGGCAAAAGCAGCACAAAAGAGATGGTTATTAATAAAAGACATGATCGGGGTATAGAATTAAAATTCCTTTCTCTACTAGTTAGATCATCAAACCAGGATTGAGGACTCCAGGGTCATATTCCGAGCATTTAATGGAATTTAAGTACTTGGATGAATAGGAATTATTTGCATAATTTGGTGTCTTGGTACAGGCTAACCTGCAGAGGGCTGTGCCCTTTAACTCTTCCAGATCTGTGTCCTTTGAGCTGATCATGGTGTAGGTAGGAATTAGGAAACAGATTTTTCAAAGGCACCATGGGAAGTTCTGCACATACCTCATTGAAAGTCAATGGAATTTGGTTACCTGCTCCCCGTATACCTTTGAAAATCTCCCCCCTAGAAGTTTGTGTAATACTAGCTGCTGAGTGACCTCATAACGTAGATTTGTCATACATTCTGATTGCTAACAGGCGGCATGCACCTAAACAGACAGATTTATCAGTGTGTTAAATAGAATATTGCTTTTTTTAAAAAAGCAATAACTATGGTTGCAAAGTTTAAAAACCAGTAATGCAAGGAAACCAAAATTATGGGTTTTACTCTGATTTGTGGTTTTAAGGGGACCGCATCTTTTCAGAATTCCTGACTTCAGGATGCCAAGCCAGAAATTTCAAAGACGATCTAATTTACTGAGAACGGTGGTAAAAAAGACATTTTCACATGATTGATATTTACAATTTAGAAATTTTTGGAGGAAAAATAGTGTGTTTCCATGCTCACTTAATTGTTCATGGTGAGCAGGACTATTCTGATTGCTTCCCGCTGGAAAGTCCATCCACTGCTCTTGGAGGATCTGGTCCTACACACTTCGTATGTGCATAACTCCTGTTGTAGCTTAGGGTTGTTTCACATGTGGCCCTTCTTTGTAACACGGCTGAGTACAAAATATATATAGAGAGAGCTCATGTTTTATTTGCATATTGGAGGGAATGTACTGTAGTACTGATGAGAAGTGCCTGGCTGACACTCCTGGGAGCTGAAATTGGCCACCCGCACACAGAACACTTACAGCCCAGACATCAGGAATACAAATATCTCTGCTCTTAGCTGCCACTGTGCCAAAAACTGACGTGGAAGAGATGAGAGAGCATTCCAGCCCTTCTGTTGCATCCTTGACCTCCCTGTTTCAGTTGTCAACAAAGTTACAAATGTCTGCTAGTTGTGATTTGTGTGATGTAGACATTTGCTTGGTGGGAATTGGACTGAGACCACCAAACATAACCTCATTAGGAAATCAGGTAACCCACAAGGAAATTACCTCTCTCTGTCTTCTCTACCACTCTCTTTCTGTATTTTACACATATATATTTTTAGAAGCCAATCACATAATGCCACAGTCTATTATCCAAAATTGGGTGTACACCATTACCCAGAGCATGGCCATATCCTCTGCCAAAGATAATTATGTATGGGACATTGTTTTAACTAAGAAAATAGGCATCTTGGCAAATTTATAGTTTTTTAGGTGTTTTATAATTTCAGGAGGATTTAAAGAAATCTACAGACCTGAGATGGCTTCCAAAGCCATTAACTTGTGCTGGATTTTCCAGGTAGCACCTTGGACTAAACTCAAGTAGTCCATGAACAGCCACATAATTAAATAATGGAAAGTATTTAGTCTTGTAAAATAAAAGACCAGATTGATTAATTCAGACATTTTAAATAAAACCATATTTTTTAGAACACTTGATCAGGACCACCAAAAATTAGAAGAAAATCTCCCAAATTCTAATGGAAATACAGCTTCCTCTCATGGGTTTAGGTATCTCTGATTGGATCATCTGGGTCTCCCCTAGTCAATGCCCAGATATCAAGTGAGGCTGGATCCCTCTCCCAGAAGTGCAACTAGCCCCTAAAGAGTACAGAAAGAGTACATATGTACAGCTAATCTGACCCACAAGTCAAGAAACCCCTGTTGCATTAGCAGTGACTCTCTCAACATTATCCTTTCTACACAGAATGGAGGCTTGTGCAGAAAGATGCTCAACCAGGAGGTATGAGGCTTATAGTTGAGCCAGGATTTTAGTGGGTTTAAGACATGAAACCACAAAGTAATTTGGGTTTGAAAGTTAGGGATGGGTCAATAGCTAGCAGACAGGAGCAAATAAGATACCTACCACACATCACCATGGTCACTTTGCATGCATGCTCTCTCCCCCCTTCTGTAAGTTCTTCAGGGCAAAGGCCATAGCTTCTTATATTTCTATACAGTACATAGCACATTTCTGGTTGGTTCTCTAATGCAAATAATTAATAGTACTTGATCTAGCTTTTAAGTGTTGACCAACATAGCTACAGCTCTCAGAGGGGTGAAAAATTCACATATGCGCTCCAAATGCTATAGCTATGTTGATCTATCCCCCAGTATAGATATAGCTAGGTTGACAAAAGAATGTTTCTGTCAACCTAGTTACCATTTCTCGGGGAGATGGAGTTCCTCTAGCAATGGAAACACCCTTTTGTCACCATAGGAAGTGTCTACATTATGGTGCTACAGCAGCATATCTACAACACCATAAGTGTGGTGCTATAGTGTAGATGTGACTTAAATCTGCAAAATCTCACTTTTTAATTATCAGGTTTTTCAACCAAAGAGGATGTCCCACTGGATCTTGTTAATGCTGCTTCTTAATTAACTGTAGGGATCAGGGTGAAGTGAGACTGTTGGTCAATATTAGCCCTAACATGAGTGAACTCAACTCATTTGTACTCATTAGAACTTGCTTGCACTTGGGTTAAAGATGCCCCACTGTCACCACCAACTGCTGAGTCTGGTACCTATGCAGCACTTTGGACCAGCGAACAAGAAATTGGGATTGGTAATCCAAACCTGTTCTTTTGTTAAGGAAGTGCAATGTACTGCCTCTAGGTAACCAGCTGACCCACGGGAAATATGCTTTGATCAGTTTGCTTTGAATCATGCTCCAGTCCCAGTAAAGCCTACATTCCCTTCTCGCCTAACCAGTTCTCTAAAGTGTGCCAGTTGCTACTGCTTGAAATATAATCTCTGTATATTTATATAGCATTAAATCAAATACGTAGCTACTGTTTTATTGAAATAATTAAAGATCATCAGTGGTTTATCCTTCCGTTAGACTTCTGTGGCCGCAAAAGCGATTAAGATGGTACAAGCCAACTGTCTGCTTTTCTCTGCCCATGTTGATTTGTTATGCACAACCCATCAGCATTAATTTTTGGTTGTGTGACATGGACTCTACTGTGTCGGAGGCAAACTACGGAAGCTGACGCCTGGGTCTGATTGAGATTGAAAGGCTTGATTAGGGCTAAGTTTATAATTCAGAAATCACATGGAAGTGTTTTTTCACTTCAGTTGTTTTCTTTGGGACCTTTGCAGTGCACTGTAAAATGTGTATGGAATGCAGCAGTTTCATGAATCAACCTTTTCTAATCTGTTCATTCTCTGCAGTCTTGATGGGTCTGGAGTTGACCCCCATCAATAAAATCACAGCACAAGACCTGCAGTTCTTTTGGGGTATATGATAAAGGGTGGGATTTTCACAAGCACTCAGCCTTCACCTAACTTTTCCTGTTGAAATCAATGGACGTTTACTGAGGGAGCTGAGTTAGGCCAATGCTGAGTATTTTTGAAAAACCCACGCAAAATGTTGCTTGCAAATACGCAAACAAACTTGATTTAGACACATAATATCTGCATTTGATCTCTCCTAAGGTTGGAGATGCCCATAGTCCAGGGTTCTCATGTAGGCCTGCCTCTGAAGCATACACGATTTTACTGTGGCTAAATCCATGTGTCATTTCTATAGTGGCACTCGAAGAGACATTTAAATGAATGTTTCTGGAGTTTATACATTTTAAAGCTTTTGTGTGGATTGCTTGTGATTCAGCATAGAGGCAGCTCATTCAAGCATCTCTGTGCTGCCCCACCAGAGGTTCTCACACCTGACTAGGAGGTACTGCCTCTGGCAGTGAAAGGGAATGCTGGCTTCACATGGCATATTTCAACGTTGGCCTCTCCTGAGTCTACCAACAGGTATAGATTACTCTACTGTGTTTTGTAATTTGTACATAGCCAATGCACCGAGACCACTTGAGTCATCTCTCAGGCCACTAAACAGCCTTCAGATGGTAGCATTTAGTCATTGTCAATCTGGATTAAATTGAAACTGGCAGTTTAGAGATGAAACTCTCTGGATTATTCCCTCTGTACTCCTCCAGGAACACTTGACATGCTGGAAAGGGCAGGGAGGGGGTTATATAACTTCCTGTGCATGCATGCATGCACACACACCCCAACTAGTGGAGCAGGCTGATCACTTGCAGAGAAGTGAGCTATATCTCACGAAGGTGCACAAGCACTTTGGTGCTGAAGCCTTGTAAGTACTTGCACAGAGTAGTAGTGAGCATGCTGTGTGTGCGTGTTCAGGAGACGTAGGATGAATTCTGGGAGGAGGGCCTTCCACTGTTACCCTTGGCCCCTCCAATTCAAAGGTGTGTCCTACAGGCCTATCTGAGCTCCAAATCAAATTAGGATTGCCTAATTCTGCAATCCGTACTCTCACTGCGTGGCACATGCTCACACACATCGGGTTGACTCAATGGGAATGGCAAAACTCAGATCCTTACAGAGCAGCAGAAGGTTTTTTAAATTCACTCTTAAAAATTGAAGTGAGTCTTTTCTGAGACTAGTGATTCTGCAGGTTAGAACAGTGACTAAGATCTTCTTGCATGATCAATGTAGCTCAGTTCCAAGTTGGCTAAAGCTTCCACCTCTGGCATCAGCTAAATATTTACATTCCCCCAGTTTTGTATAAATTGTGCTCTATTAGCATACACTTACAGTATAGCCTTGTGTTTCAAACCTCTTTATAAATGTGGCTGTTTGTACATGAATCAACGTCGACCAACGTAAAATCCTAGGTGAGGGGTTGAGGCCATCAAATGTGCAGCATGTACTGTTTTGTCATAAGCAGGCAATAACTCATGCTGAAATGTACGCTTTGTACCAAGAAGATATGGTATAAAATAAAGTATGTTTACACGGGGGAGACTTCTGTGTATTTAAGCTGTAATTGTTTCAGAACCATTTATTAATTCACGAGCTGACAGGTACATTTTTTTTTCTCCGCTACAAAAATAATTATTGAATTTGAACATGGAAAATATTTATTGTAATTTTCTTCACAAATTAGCAGTGAGTCTAATTGTAAATCAGCTGTAACCATGTCCACTTCAATCATCTGTCGTCCCTCAAACACTGGTGCCCAATAAGCTACAGTATGTTACGGTTGGTGATTTCTTGTTTATCTTCCCTATAAATGGCTAGCACACCTCTGTCAATGCACTTCGGTCTTGGCCTGCAGAGATGCCTTCTTTTCCAATCCTGGGCCTCTCCTCAGCACACACTGCTAATTGTATCAAAGCATGCACTCGGGGTATGCACAGGAATTTAAATGACCCCTTTTGGAGGGGTACATTCTGTGCCCCACACAGCCCCAAAGAACTCAAACTCCTCCCTCCCCACCCGCTCTCCGGGAGGAATTATCACTCTCTCTCACCCCCTCCATCCTGGGGGTTGTCCTTGCTCTCTCCCTGCCCCGGATCTGAGGCCAAAGAAATTGTGTGCTCCTGATGATTAATTGGGGTGGCCCCTACTTGCCCTTCTTTGTGCACGTCTCTGTGTGCACTGGCTTATAGGGTGACTTTTACAGATGTTATGGCAGTAGACTGACAAATGGCCACCACAGGAGCCAAAAAGGATGCACTTCTCCGTGATTAGGTGAGGGAAACAAACCCCTTATTTAGAATAAATAAGCAAAACACCCATCAGTCTGTCTTGGGTCCAGGTTAAGGTTAGTTTCAGACTAGATGTGAATTATATGGGGGATACTTTCACCCCTCTGAAACTGACTTCAGCCCATACCCACTATAGACTAATGAGAGTTTTGCTTGTTTAAGTAAAGGGTTGGTCCCAAAGGTGTACTTCATTGGAGCTGGTGGCAGGACATTGTCTGGGAGCTGGCCCTCCCTGTGAAAACTGAAGTGAAAAAAAAAAAAAGCATTGAGGACTTCAGCCTTTTCCTCATCATCCACCACGAGGATACCTGCCCCATTCAGTAAGGGACCTACACCATCCCATATCCTCTTCTTGTTACAGACATACTTGTAGAACCCCTTCCTGTTATCCTTCACATCCTTTGCCAGCTGCAACTCCAATTGCCCTTTGGCCTTTCTGATTTTATCCCTGCGGTCCTGAGCAATATATTTATATGCCTCCCTAGTCATCTGTCCAAGCTTCCACTTCTTGTAAGCTTCCCTTTTATGTTTCAGCTCCCCGCAGAGTTCTCTGCTAAACCACGCTGGGCACCATCCACATTTGCTGTTCTTTCTGCACATCGGAATGATATCTTCCTGTGCCCTTAGCAGGGTTTCTTTAAAATACAGCCAGCTCTCTTGGATGCCATTTCCCTTCAGATCAGCCTCCCAAGAGATCCTGCCCATCAGTTTCCTGAGGGAGCCAAAATCTGCTTTTCTGAAGTCCAGGTTGTGTGGTCTCCTTCTTTCCTTTCTTCCTTTGATCAGGATCCTGAATTCTACCATCTCATGGTCACTGCTGCCCCAGGTTGCCATTCACTTCTACTTTCCCGATCAATTCTTCTTTGTTTGTGAGCAGCAGGTCGAGAGGTGCAAGGCCCCTAGTTGGTTCTTCCAGCATTTGTACCAGGAAGTTGTCCTCAACATTCTCCAAAAACTTCCTGGATTGCCTGTGCTCTGCTGTATTGCCTTCTTATAAGAGTTATTAGAATACTTAGTGATAGATAAAGCCTGTGAATTGATCATTAGGTAATTCTCCTCCGAGGGCATGAGCTAGCACCCCAACACAACATATGTTCAGTAGTAAACTGATATTACATTTGATCTTAACCAAAGGCCAACTTACTAAAAATATCTAAATTAAATTATGATATGGACATGCCATAAACAAACCTGCTGAAATATATCAAGATACAGCTATGAGTATTGTGTGTGCACCGTGACAACCATTTTTCTCAGATTGATAAAGAACGGACTGAACATGCCCTGATTAGTAGCTTTTATGGAATCAGGTTAAAGCACAGAATTTTGAGCTGCAAAGCTTCATCTGCCAGCTAAAAAATTCAGGACAGGTGGTCCTGAGGTCATGTTAAGTGCAGTGGGCCAAATTCTGCCTTGACAGTTCACCTTGGACCCCAATTCTTCTCCTTTGTAACTCCACTGATGTCATAAAGACTGAAAAAGCAGATCTGCAAACGGTTAGGCCAGGGGTGTTAAATGCATTCAGCATGTTGGTTTCCTGTGCATAGTCCTTATGACAAACGGTTTGTGATGCATCATCATAAACAAACACAAAATTCATCCATCATCCATGGCAGTAGCTTTAGGCAATAATAAAAGTTGGTTGGAAGGGTTCACAGATAGAGAGGTTGCGTGTTGTATATATAATCATGACATCTCCAATGGGACCATTAAGAGCTCCAATAGATTTAATCTGATGTGGTGTAAATAGAAGTTGTAATAATCACCAGTGTGGCACTAAATTAAAGCATCTTGTTGTGCTTCTTGGTTTCAAGTGTGTTCTCTTGATTATATTGTGGCTCCACAGAGCTAGAAACATTCATTTCGGTTTAAAGGTTTCTTATGCAATGCGAGTTATTAATATATCCCACAGACACATGACAGATTAGTAGTAGATAGATATGTTAAATGTTTTAAATCCTAGTATTCTGAGCAAAATTAACGGCTTGAAAGCTATCAGATGCCACTGTAAAATCACATCCTTTCCTGTCTGGCCAAAATTATTGGAATGGTTTGAGTGAGTCTTGCATCCTATTAACTTAAACACTTCTTTTTTAAACACATTTAATGGATGGACTTATGGATCCTTAGGCAATTATCCTCTTTGTGGACAGTAGCTGCCAGCTCTTCAATATGACTAGTAAACCATATCTGTATCAAAACTGCTTTTGCAGAATTTTGGCTAAATGGGAATTTTCACTTGTTTAACAACAGCACAGGAATCGGATGGGGAAAGGGAAGCTACCAGGACTCTGGCATTTTGAGGAAAAGTGCAGTGGTGTGGAACTTAAGTTTGCTTACCAAAAAGCTAAGGTCTCTTCACATCCAGTAAAAAATTCGATGGGGTTTATATTCTCTTCTCTTTCAGAATATTTAAAGTGACAGTATCAAGGCTGGCAGCCTGACCTCACCCCTCCCTGTGCCCACATGTATACATGTGAAGGAAAGCCCTTTTTGTGAAAGAGCGTACTTTTTAAAGACTAACTTTGTTACAGATGAGGTGTGCTGCATTTTTGCATAGCAGAGAGCACTGAGAGTCTATTTGTGTGATGTAGGCCCTGATCCTACACAATTAGCCAATGGGGGTTTTGCCACTGATACCAGTGAGCACAGGCCCAAACCATAGAGCACAATTCTCCCTGAGTGAAGGTAGTGAGACATAAATTGCGACTGTGTAATCCATATCCACTGCATGTTTGAGGTGTTTTCGTAGTGCCCATCACCATAATTACTAACACCGCCTCCACATTCGAGCTGTATGAAGCAGATGTGCCTAATGACCAACTGTGCCACTGAAGTAATGAAGATGAAGCACCGTTTCTAACAGTAGAACTGTAAGCAAAGTTTGTGAATCTACAATACAATAGAGAGATCTCATCATAATATTGTATGTTTCCTACTGCCCTTCCCTTTCCCCTTTCCAGGTTACAGGGAAGTGTCCCCTGAGCCAGGAAGTAGACCAGCTGTGTTTGGGAGTGGGAACTGCATGGCAGGAGGCAAGCCCCAGGAAATGGGGACAGAACCACATGTAGAATGTGTCTACAAGGCCAAGCCGTTGAAGAACCTCCAGTGCATGCCTCCAAAATGCAGTACGTCTGCATGCGACTGGCACCGTAGGCGTTTGAGGTGCCGGGCAGCTATGATAATTGCAGTATGTTTCACAAAACAGAATTGTGCCAAAATGTCCATCGTCTGATTGAAACTGTCAAGTTTTCAGTTTGAGCCTACCTTTCTCTCTGCACGTGACCAGAAAGTCCACTATGGGTCTCAGAAACCGCCCTGTCCAAACTAGTACGTCTCCACATAATGTTTGTTTCGAAAAAAATGTGTTAGTACTAATGTTCTGAGCAGCTGCACTCCTGGGTCATTGAGTCTCTGTGCCTGGCTTGTGCCCTTTCCTGTAGCTCCCAATGTTCTCGCCAATCTAGCTTCAATGTCACAAGGCTTAGACTGGGGACTTCTTCCTTTCTTGGGTTAAATGATTTCATGGGCTACCAGATGTCAACATCAGGAAATTTTCATTATACTCACTCTAGTCCAGAGGCTCCCACACTTTTTGGCATCACGCCTCCTTTCTGATTTTTGAGAAACCCTGTCGCTGCCCCACCTCTTCTTTACCATCCTCCAACCACCTTTTAACAAATTCAATTTGTAATTGTACAGTTAAAAATAACTACAAATAGGTTTTCTTGACATGAAAATTTCACAGCCTCACACCCCTCTTGGATTTTCTTCATGCCTCCCCACCCCCCACCCCTCCAGTTTGGGAATCTCTGCTCTAGACCAGGGTTATCAAACATGCAGCCCATGAGCCGAACCTCTTCCATCCCGCCTGCAACTGTACTCGGTAGGAGCACGCTTTTTCCCTAACAGAGAGAGTGTGGTCTCGCACAACCAGCGCTCCGCAATGCCATGAGCGTGTCAGTTCTCGTGGCATCACAGAGCACTGGGTATGTGAGAGGGGGCTCCGCGAGACCACACTCTCTCCCTAACAGAGAGAGTGGTCTCATGGAGCATTGTTTTGCATACACGGCACTTTGCGAGGCTGCAAAGAGTGCTGTAGTTTGATTTATCGTATGTATGGCCCACTTGACGTACATTTAAATCAAATCTGGCCCACCATAGCAAATGAGTTTGGTACCTCTGCTCTAGACTACTCTTGCTTAATTTGTTCCCATTACCTTATTCATGCCCCCTTTCATGCTTCTAAATCAGTCGTTCTCAATCTTTTGTGAGTCGCAACACACTTGGCAGCATATTACGATCCTACAAGACACACCAGCCCACCCCCCACGCCAAATCTAGCCATCTCCCCGGCTCTCCACAACACACTTGCTGCTGTGTGGTGACACAGCAGTGTGTCCCAGAATAGTGGTTGAGAATCGCTGTTCTAAATAGGTCCCCATTCTCCTAGGCATTCTGGATCTTCTGTCTGCAGCCATCTCTTATTATAGTAACACATCCTAGCTGTTCATATCTATAACTGAGCACACCACAGAAAAGAAAATGTTAAGCCTTGAGTGGTCAAATATAACTTGCAGGTGTATAATTAAATAATACATTGATCCTGTGGGGGCATCATTTACTAGGGAGGGGCAATTGTCTCCCTCCAAAGCTTGGTTTGCTCCACATTGCCCAGATTTTCATAGCTCCTCGCCAGCTGGTATTTCTCCTTGTGGGGCAAGCTGGGCTAGAGTTCCAAATCTCCATGTTGTCGGCACTGGCCCCCTCTACCTGCTGGCTGGACAGGAAACAGCAATGGTGGTCTGGGCCAGTGTTGAGCACAAAGTAAGTCAGGCCCCAATCCCTGCCCTGAGCCAGCCATTGGTGAAAGATGCTTTCTCTGGCCTGTGTCCTTCCCTCCCCATTACTCCCTGGGATGGGACAAACACAGCACCTCCCTTCTCTGCACTGGGATGGGAACTGCCCAATAACCACCCATAAGCAGCCACAGCCTCAGAAGGGAGGCAGAAGCAGAGAATGAGATGCTGACACAACTCCCCCCACCACCTCCACGCAAAAAAAAATCTGATTGAAATAATGCCCCTGCACCACTGTAAGTTACCAGGGAAGTTAGAGAAATCAAGTTACTAAGGGCTAGTCTACACTTAAAACTCAATGCATGTATTGGTCCAGCTGCATGTGTTATGTCAGTGTGAGAGAGCTCTCCCCGCTGACATAATAAAACCAGCTAAACAAACAGCAGTAGCTGTGTTGGCGGGAGAGCATTTCCAACCAGCATAACACTATCCACACGAGCTCTTGTTCTGGCAAATTTTAAGTCACTCAGGTGTGTTTTTCCCACACCCCTGGAAAAACCCTGAGTTTTTTCCCCATCCCCAAGTGAAAAAAGTTTTACCAGCCTAAGTGCTAATGTGGACAAGGCTCAAGTTACAAGGAAAAATAGAGAAATGCCATCCTGGTAAAATGAGAACACTCTAAGGGCTTTTTAAAAATAGTCTTTGTCATTTTCTTTAAGCCTCAACCTCGACGGGCTGCAGATCCAGATATATACAGATTTGCACAGCACAGAGAGCAATAGTTAACTTGGTCAAACAGCTAGTGGCAGAGCCGGGAGTACAGCCTGGAGTAATTTGTGGCACTGTCTCTGTCTAAACCCACGCAGTGGGCCGGGTCCTCATATTGAGCACTACAGTGTGAGTAATTTTTGCTCATGATGGGGGGGGGGGTGAGAGAGAAGCAGATTTATTTAACTTGCAAAGTTTATTTGATCACAAAGACTCTACAGGGTTGACTTGTGTGAAATTCAGTCTACACACATGCAATATATTAATCAAATCAGACATCAGCCAACTTTTCTGCAGAGAATATATTTGAACATACCTTACTTGGCTTCCTGTCAAGTGCGTATGTGACGGTAGTGATGTCTCCGTAACCAAGACCATCTTTTTAAATAAAAGTAAGGGTTTTAACAGATATTTGTCTCCATATGTAAAGGTAGACTTTTTCATTGTTTTGAAATGATTGTATTTATAAATAACTTTTTAATGGGATAATAGTTCTTACTACTGATCGCAATCCATAAATTGGCTTTTTTAAATAAAGAAAATCAACTGCTCATATAGTTAATATTTAAAGCAGGATATAAGAAAACAAAATTATTAAAGCCAAGATCTGATAATTGAGGATTAATTTTTGAACCCTCCTTTCCATGCACAAATGCTAAATGGTTCTTTTAAATGACCAGAATGAATGCACTGAGACTGTTCAATATCCCATGTGTAACACATAAATATACTTTTCTGACATATATTGTAACATCTTTATTCCAAATCCAAGTGTAAATTCTATGTACGTGATGGGAATATTCAACTCTGGAAAACCTTTAACACAATCCAGTCTATACCTCAGGATCATAAAATTCAGACAAATACATGTAATAGCAGCCTAAGCTCTAGTAATGATAGTGATAACAGAATGATAAAATATGTCTAATTGGTGTACTGTAAAGTACCAAACCTAAAGACATTTAAAATCCTGCATAATTTATGCATAACTTTGTAAGTGTTTGCAAGACTGAGGTCTAAATTCATAGCCTCCCCCCCCCCCCCCATCTGCATGCACACATATCCCTCTGAAGCCTGGTCACTTGAAGATGGCAGGAGTGGTCCATTTGAGTTCAGTGGGACTATTCTCCTGCATATGCTTTTGTTAGACCTTGCAGATTTCTGGAGCCAGCTGTGTCCATGGAAAAATACTAAAATAAGTGAGTGGTTGCTGATTTTGTTTGTCCCCAGATTCCCTTATGTTCTTTTCTCCATTTCAGACACTCCGGGAAAGTTTTCAGAACCTGGGAATCCAGATAGTTTCTCAGATCTGAGGTCTAGTTATTCCCTTCTAGAATAAAGATAGGCAGGTTGTAGAATCTCCATCACAAAGTTTTTAAGAATAGGTTGGACAAAAAGCTGTCTAGGATGGCTTAAGAGGGTACTTGGTCCTGCCATAAGTGCAGAGGACTGGACTTGATGACCTGTGCTGCTCCCTTCCAGTTTCTCTGATTCTAATAAGAGGAATGTTTTTTCCTACTGATTCTGTGGGTTAAGTTGGACTAGGTGGAGACAGTTCCCAGATTACTTTGCTTATTTCATCACATCCCAGGAAATATTCTTGCAAAGGGGTCTTCTGGCTTACATCAAGAGTTTTCTAAATATATTTGGAAGAGAGAGAAAGCCAGGATCCAGATTAACAAACTTTAGTTAAGGAAAGAGAGTGGGGGAGGGTTACTCATTCTCAAACTAATTTTCTTTTAATGTACCTGGAGGGATACTATCTGGCTAGGTGGACCAAGCGGAAAGAAGGTAATTTTGATAGGTTTTTCCTCAGGTACCTTTGATCAGTCTTCCATCCATGACTTAGTTACCTCCTTCCATTACAAACTGACTGCAACACATCTTTGAAATCTGGCCTACAGGTTAAAATATCCTGTTTTGCAAGATGGGGAGCAGTGTTTAATTAGTAATGGAAAAGGTGCTGCGGCTCAAACAATTTTTTTACTTTCATAACTGATGCGAGAAGCCCAGAGGTGCCAGGGCTGTGAACTGCCAAACCTAGAGGTGCTGGGACTTATCCCTGGCAAGCCCTGGCACAAATTAAGTACTGGTGGGTGGTAGCTTTCTCTCCTTCCCCTTTGATTTACAGCTTCTGCAGAGAGCTTAGTGTGGTGTATTTCTTCATGTCTTATGGAATATTTTCTTAGCTGCACTGGTTTTTTTTATGTAGGTACTAAATGGTTGTGTATTCCCACCATATGTAACTATTCTGCATCATCCTTTCTTTATATAAAGTATTTCCTTCACAACATGTTACTGTTTTGCTCATAAATAGCAACTTTTATTCTGGGATATTGAAGCATTTTATACTGACCCAGGAAGCAAAAGACCCAAGAGGCCAAAAAGTCTTTTAAAATGTAGATCACAATTGGAGACTATGCTGAGCAATCCCCCAAGAGATGAGCTAAAACATATTAAAAGTCAAACAAAATTGTCCTGAGAAATTTGAAAAGAGCCTACTGTATTTTTATTTTTAGTTAAAGTTACTTTTAATGATCTATTACACCACCAAGGGTTTGGTTCCGGTAGCTACAGCCTTGAGTTCAACAGAGTTGCCTCTGGTTCAGAACTAGAGCTCATAGGAACACATTCAAATGTGTCCTCCCATGCCTCATTAGGTGAGGTTCTCACTTGCTCTAATGAGAGTGATCAGCTGTGGGTTCCTTGCTTGCAGTTCGGGGCTCTGCTGACCCACTTTACCCCAGCCCAGACAGCTGAGTTGGAGGTGGTAGAGGCACTGAGTGGCTAATCAACCTCTACTCTGCAACAGTCTGGTATCCCTAAAACTTGCTACTCCATTTTCTATAGGTTGTGTATTGTTCCCTTTATTCTCATGAACATTGATATAGAACCTGTATCCTGTGGCTGAGGCACATGTTAGAGCTGCATGTGCCTCTAAAGCACTTTTGTGATTTAACATTAATCTTCTGGCCAAATTTTCACATTTTCACCCCTTGGTACATCTTTTCCTATAGTCTTAGGGCATTGGGTTATTCATCACTCATTTATTTATGTCAACATTTTTAATCTCTAAGGCTTAAAATAGCCAAGATACAGTTTTCCATGCTTCAGGCTATAGGCTTTGTGTTTCAGCTTTCCTTACTTAGATACCTAATACTTAATTATCACTTCTGTATACTAATCAGTCTTATAATTATATAGTCCTATAAGCCAATTGATTATGATTTCTTGTCCCAGGTTTTATGTTTGCTTTGGGAGAGGCAAGTATTATTCACCCATTTTACAGATTGGATAACCAAGTGGTCACACTGATTCATCCTTGGGGGTAGAACTCCACCCTCAAGTCACATTCATTCAGCCATACTGCATTGTGAAAGGAATGGGCCAAATTATGTGCTAGTATAGTCAATGCTAACACTGTGTGGCTTTTCCCCCTTCTAGAGGCTGGGCCACACACTGAGATTTGAGTTCACTGTTGTCTCTATGCTAATAGGTCAGCCTCTTTAGTTCAAGTGGTAAAAACTCTTGCTCTTAGACCCGTTTCCAAGTGAAGTCCCTGCAGACAGCCTAAACCGCATATTGTTACACTTAACCATTCTGTCTTTGAATCCCGACTATGCTTTGCTCCCAGATGCAGAAATAGAATGATGATGCATAGGCTTCAGTGCCAGAAGGAACCAATGTAGTCATTTAGTCTGATCCCCTGTACATCATAGAACATATACTGGTAACATCCCCAATATAATTCCTAGAGTAGATCTTCCAGAAAACAACCAATCTTGGTTTAAAAATTGTCACTGATGGAGAATCCATCAGTAAGTTGTTCCAATGGTTAGTTATTCTTACTTCTAGTCTGAATTTGCCTAGCTTCAACTTTCAGGCACTGGACTGTTATACCTTCTTCTGCTAGATTGAAGAGTTCATTATTAAGTATTTTGCTCTTCAGGTAGTACTTATAAACTATAATCAAGTCGCCTCATAATCTTCTCTAAATTGTGTAACACACTGGTAAAATATTTGTTGTGTCCAGAGACCATGTGGGGTCATGCACCTCCACAGATTAGCTGTTTGCACAAACTAAGCACGCTCAGTAACATCTGCTGAAGGCCCTACCCTGACATTGCCTCCCAACTATTGGCAGGCACGGGTCCCCTCTGGTTGTTTCTGCCTCTGATGGTTATTCCTCAGATAATGGCCTGTTTCCTGCATTGTTATGCCTATAGGTCAAGTG
Source organism: Pelusios castaneus (assembly GCA_007922175.1). Lineage (NCBI taxonomy): Eukaryota > Metazoa > Chordata > Testudines > Pelomedusidae > Pelusios > Pelusios castaneus. The sequence goes on along the minus strand of ML685778.1, from coordinate 10,416,938 downwards.
AAAGAGGATCTGAAGGTGATGTATTTATTCAAAGCTTGTTGGTGACCAATATTGGGAAAAGATATATTAGTGAGAGGCTGGTTAAATGATTTGAATGGGAAAATATTTTATTTAGAAGTTAATTTGAATGTTGTTAGTATTTAGTTTTTTGGCATGTTTAACGCTTATATTTTGGTCAATTGGTGTATCTGTTTTTGTTAAGGAAAGGGTTAATTGTAGGCACTTGGTTATAGTGTGTTTTCAGGAGACCAAGAGGGATGTGTGGGAGATTTTTGCCTGTGGGTGCAAAATGGAAGATGCTCTGGAAAGGTCAGAACTTGATTTAATAAAGTGTTGCCAGTTCTAGTGATTTTTTTTTTTGGTAACTGTCAATTTCATGATATTTGGGAGTGGTCATGAAGCCCCAGTTCCTGAGATAAGTGATTATTGGAGAATCTAAGCTTTCATTTTAGAAAATAGTAGGTTTCCAGCCCCCTTGATGGTGGAGCAAAGCTTGAAAACAGGTGTGCCCCAAAGTCTCCAAAAGCCAGAGGGCAGATAAATAACCCTTCAAAATCTATTTAATGTATCTCAAGATTTTTAAAATAGTCTCCTGAGTTTTGTGGCGTGACTCGTGATTTTTGAATCCTTAGGGATGGAGATATTGTCTTTCCTTACTCCCAGAGATGTGTGGCATGGAGACTGAATGCTTCAAGGCAGTGCTAATGAGCTGCAGCTCTTTTATCTGTAGATCACCAGTCAATCAGGCCATCTCAGCAGGAATTAAAAGTTGCTCCTTTCTAATGGATGACTGGCAATCCCCACATGAGATGAGTTGGGGGATTTTCACAGTTTCAACTCCCAAATCACAAACTCAACACCACAAATTTGCATTAATTGGTAGATTCAGCAAAGCAGCCATGGTGACTAAATTACTGTTTCCACCCCAGAGGAGGTCCCATGCCCCTCAGAAGAGAGCCATCTTGGCAAAGCTGCATATGTGAGTTGCTTCCTGCCTGCTGCCCTATAGATAAACAGTGGATGTCATTCACCAGGCTGCTCAAGCCAATTCCTGTCACCAACACCATCTCCATGCAATTTTGGCAAAGTTGAAAAGTATTTATATATGCAAATTATGTCAATACATGCAAATTAGTGCATTGGCTAATTTGCATAAATGTCACCATGGAGCAGCACAAAACTTGGCAGCTGTTTATAGGGGATGTGTGGCAGGGTCAGAGGTACAGAAGTCTTCCCACCTATCCTCCGCTTGGCTGGTTGGGGCAATCCCAATGAGACTGCTGCAACCACCATATTTTAGAGCAGCTTTTAGATTGATGTAAACTGTCTCCTGGACCATTTCAGGCTCCAGATTAGGGAAGTGAAAAGTGCCATGGAGATACCTTGCCTCACCAACAACACTCCTTATTTCCACAGAATGTAAGCTCAATGAAGGTGAGCACCTTGTTGGGGAACACAAGGAAATCAGTTGAAACCCACTTTATTTTAAAAGGTCTTTGTTTAAGGATTGGTGTCTTTGAGACTGCTTAAATGATGGGCATGAATTCAATAAAGGAAAATAGCACTTCGGTTCTGTGAGAGACAATGTGGGTGAGATGATATCTTTTATGCTGGTCTCTATCTCTTCCACCAATTCAGGTTTGTCCGATAAAGATGATATCTCACCCACCCTGTCTCTCTCATATCCTGGGACCAAAATGGCTACAACAGCATTTTCGGAGGGAGACCGAGCATTGTTTTCAACAGCACTTAATGTTTCAAATACATTGTTGTGTTTGCCATATTGTCCGGGTGAATTGTTGCACTCAGGTCTCCTCCCTTCCATGGCTCTTCAAAAGAAATTACCCTGGCGGGGGGAGATGCTGGGGCAGCCCTGCCTGTACACAGCAGACAGGATCTGAGCCTGAGCTGCCTATTTTCAACTGCAGGGAAATAAGCTTAAAGCTTTCTCCTTTTTCATCTTCCTCATTCTTATTGTACCGCCTATCTTGAGGAAAGGAGGCCCGGCTAGCAAGCTGTTCTGCCCTCATTAATCCATTGTTTTGGAGGCAGAACTTGTTTTGTGATGGTCTCTGACAGCTGCTGCTCTCTGTACCAAGTAGCTGTACCTGCCAAGTGCTGCTTCCCCTGGAAGCACCAGCCTTTACTATGATGTTTGTAAGAAAGGGAGGCTCTTTCAGGGAAGTGGCTGAGCTCGGGCCCTCATAAGCCTCCAAAGGGAGGCCTTTCCCTTTCTATGCATAGCATATAAAGGAGGGAAGGGGCTCTTAAGCCAGTATCAGCCCTTCCAGGAAGCCCATCAACCCTCCCAGATTTGATTTTATTTGATTTACTTTTGTTAAGAAGGCCCATTTGGCCTAATTATTTTTCTTAATATGGTCAGCCAGTCCCAAGCATTGAAAACTCATGATTCCGGCTCTGAAACTAGAATGAATTGGTCTTCAAAGTCAGAAGTTGGGGTTTTTATTAATAGTAATATATTTGGGGATTCCCCCACACCCCCTCTTCTGTGTTTTTAGCCTCTATGGGGTCATGTCTGCAAACTTTTCTCTGAAACTGCAAGGGCTAGGGCTTGTCAAAATAATTTGAATGAAGCATTTTCATGTTGAAAAAAGTCTTGCTTTGTCAAAATAGAAATTTTCCATGGGAAAAGACTGGGTTTGACAGCAATTTTCAATTTGGGCAAGCTAAAAATGTTTTGAACAAAAATGTTAAGCAGTTTGCAAGAGCTGGCAATGCTGGCTTAGAATTACAGCAGCACCTGAAACTCGGGTCCAATGTCAGTGTCCTTTGGGGATTAATGCTGTAGTTTTAAAGAGAGGAATAGTAATTTTTGAGGAAATAAAATCTTTGAGGCTGTCTGGAAAAAAAAATCCTTTTTCCCTCCCAGAACCAACACATAAAGGGATAAGTTTGAGCCATAAGAAGTGTTTTTGGCTTCCCAGCTGCATTATAAATTCCCACCTGGATTCTGCCTAGTTTATATTATAAGGATAAAGACACTGCCCAGTGCTGTATGTCTATAGCCATGCTAATCATAATAACCAGTTGTGCAGTAGGAACACACATCTCTCGTCACACTCAAGGCAATATCACACACAAGTTTAGTCAGCAACATGACTCAGATCACATGTTTTACACCAACTATTTATATATTTTCTGGGGATTAGGAGGAAACTTTCCCAGTGTTGCCAACTTTTGCAATTTTATTATAAGTCAAATAATATCTGCTTTGTTCTTAAAACTGCAGCTGCTAGAATAAGGTTATTATTGTGGAATCTGATCTTTAATTTTTTTTGGTTTGTTTTTTTTTTAAAGTGAATTTTTAGCCCTTTTAGCTGTGAAGAAAAGTTTGGAAGAGTGAACCTTAAATACTTCAACATCAGAAATGGGAGTAAATGGAACCCAAAATGTATTTTTTAAATAATCTCATTATTTAACACCAGTCTCATGATTTTTTAACTTTTGGGGTCAGCAATGTTGTTTTTTCCTGGGTGCAGGTTATTCCATAACAGTCTTTTGTATGATTTCTTGCACCTTCCTCTGAAGCAGCTGATACTGGCTACTGTCAGTGATAGTCAACTGGACTAGATGCTGCCAATATGATAGTTCCTGTGTTCCTATGTATGCAGGAGTACTTTCCGGCGTAACCGACAGATCTGTTTTCCTAGTTTGCTCTTGCAGAAGTCATTTAAGTTGTTACATTTATTGCAATCAAATGTTAATCCCATTCCGCTTTGTCGCTGCACAGTGAGGTCTAATGATCAACCTTCCTGGAAACGTTCATGTGATCAGTTTTCACATGATCCCCAGTTTCCTGGCTTGTTTGTGTTTTGTTTTTGGCTCATGCTGTGAACAGAATGCAGTGGTCACACAATCATCTCCTATGTTTTGTTTGGTGCTCGCCTGTATTATAAAGCTCAGACTCTTAGTTGGTACTCAAGGTAACATGTTAGTGATACAGTCTCTCCAGTTTACATTACAAGAGATTTTCTGTGCTCTGGAAGTCAGGTGATTCTAAACATTCTCCTGACTGCCTTGCTAATGCTCTGTGACCTACCATCCCATCTCTTCTCTTAGAAATAGTCAGAAATTCCCCCCATAGGCCAACTAAGAAGTGATGGCAGTGGTGCAGACCCTCTTGGGGAGTCTCTTCTTGTCAGGCAGGATCTCCACAACTGAGGAGACGTGAGGTGTCTAGGAGGCCCAGCCTGAAGGGCTAACTGACCTCCAAAATACAGCAGCTGCTGAATGTTTTCTTCCTAAGGAATATGTCATGTAGATGAGGGAAGCAAAGCACCTTAAATCCCTCCAACATCACATGTACCAGCACTAGTTTGAGGAAGCTCATAAAGAGCACCCCAGTCTAAGAGCTTCTCTGTTTCCCCATTTCCTGCACATGGGTGCAAAAGATTATTGCCACAAGATTACAGAAGCTGCTTTGCTGTCTGAGCAGGGAGGACACAGGGGCCAGGCTCTATGAAGGGTGGAGGGGACAGAGAGTAGCTTGTTTTTAGGAACTCTGCCCATTTCCTTCTGAGCCGCACCCAATCTCTTGCCATAAAACAGCTGCAGACTGTGGCCTAGAACAGTGCTTTTTCAAACTTTTTTTCCTCAGGACCCAGTTGAAAAAAATAATTTATGCCCGCGACCCAACAATTACAGTACATCTTTGAGCAATGAATTCCAGTCTTTTGGTGGCAGCAGCAGAGGGTGTATGAGGGACTGTGACCCAGTATTGAGTCCTGACCCTAAGTTTGAAAACCGCTGACCTAGAACCCAAGCCTGAGGATTGGGTAGGCTGCTGTGTAGCTCCCATGAATGGGAGATCAGGATCTTATTCTCCTCAAGAATGGCCCATTGTCTGTTTCTCAGTTGTAGCTGTGTCTCAGCTTTCACCATGAAAACCAAGAAATAACCATCTCAAGGTCCAATACAGTGAGTTAATGTATCTCTTCAGTGATTATAGCCTCAGACCTAACACCCTGAGTTGTATTAATTAGTGCAGGGAGGTGAATGGTGACCATGTGTGTCAGCAATGCCACGGGTCTGTTCAATTCAATCAGCAAGACAGACTACTGTTGGGGAAACCATAAGCGATTCAAAGAGCTTGTCTGTAAAACCAGTATGATACGGTAGGTATATATGACAATGTTAGTACATCTAAGCATTAAAATGAATATTCCATGCATCTGAAATAAAGTCAAGCTAACAGAGAGAGAGAGAGAATACAGGGATGTCTGTGCTTGCCAAAACTGCAGCTGGTGTAAAAAGTTGCCTCTTTATTGATTTTGGTGGATCTATGCCATTGTACATCAGCTGAGGATCTGGCCCCACCGACTGTGTTTCTATCTTGTGAATCTAGTTTAGCCCCATGAAAATGGATGACTTATAATGCCTTCAAATACTGTGTTTACACTGGAAATGCTTGACAAGCTCTTAAATAAGCAGTGTTACCAGGTGGGCTTGTAAGAAAGAGAGTATTTATAAGGAAAGGGTAATGGCCATATCTTATTACTTTATGCATTTGTGTGACTTTACACATACAATTTATTAAATAAAAAAGCCACTTAACTAATGAACTAAAAACAGCGTAGATTTGAACATCTTTGTACCAACACTGTTTTATCCATAAAATTAATTTCTAGATATAGATGACACACACTGATTCAATTGCTTGGAACATGTTAATAGGAAATCTCAGAATACAAACCATATCTTTTGAAGGTTTATCTATGTTATTAATTACATCTTAGCTTCCTGATCCTGCCTTCTATTCACTAGCCCTACTGAGATCAGTAAAGAATTTTTTGCACAGTGAAAGCAGGATCATGCATTGGTAGCACAATGAATGCAGAGTATTAAAACTGAAGAAGTGTAGAAAACTTGTTTTCTTTCCACTATTTATTTTGGAAATTTCTAGTGTTTCACTCAGGTTGGAAAGTGAAGCTGAATTCATTTTTTATTTTTGTTCCATGTACATTAACTCAATCCCACACTAATGCACCTCCTTCACCCTTGTGTGGGTTATCAGCAGTGAACCTAGACCTCTGGCTCTAAAAACTTGATCCGCTAATGCCTGAGCTAAAAGAAGTGATTCTGCTACCTCAAGGCTATATACAGCCTTACAAACTCTGGGCCAGTCAGTATAGGGGACAGAGTGCCACATGTAGGCGGAAGTTACATCCCTACAGCTTCAATCCAGCTACTGGACCCTTGCATGTAGAAACCAATAATGGACTCCACATATGTGCAATTCTCTGCCCCATGGATCCTTTGAGCAGTGGATTCACAGCACAGCAGTGGAGTTCACACAATTTTTTAAAAAGGCTGTCATTGTTTTAAAGTCTAATGAAAACATCTGTGTTCATACCAGGGGTGTGTTTTTAATACACATTTGGGACCTGATTTTACTGAGTTGTCAGTTTTCTTTAGCAGGATTCTGTGTGGATTGACAATGTAAGATTTTTTTTTTAAACAAATAAATATGAAGTTCTGTGGCAGTAAATGAAAAAGGTGAGGTTACTGAAAAAAGTGTGTAGGTCTGAGTAAACTGAGTTAAAAATGAGGACATTTAAGATTGACCCTGTAAAATAAATCACATCCATAGCCTTTTCTCTTTTTAAAAAATAAATTAGTAGTAACAACTAAACTTTCAAAGAGTCAGCAGAGGTAGGATGTTGTTGATGCACAGATCAAACCCTTACCCATATGAGTAGCGTTTTCGCTCACAAATAAGCTCATTGACTTCAGTAGGACTATTTGCACAAGAAGTGAGTAGGCCCCTCATTGATAACATGTTCAGCAACCTTGGGGCATACTATGTTTTTCTTGTCAGAATGCTGTCCGTAATACTGTAATATTCCATCTCCATACAGCTAGAAGAGAAATCTTAAGATGAGCTCAATATTTCCCGAAAATGTGTTGCTTAACTAACATGAGGTCTCACAAGCATGAATCACACGTTCCTAACAGTGACAGCATTGCAAAACAAAATTCCAGGGCTGACCTTGCCTTTTTTCCCTTGACCGTCTCTGTTGCTCATATACTTCAGCATGGCAACATGGAACATCCATTAGATTTTAATAACCAGTGGTATTTACATTATCTTATTCATAAGGAATCATCTTTGGAAAGAGCAAGTAATTTTTCTGACAGTCGGTAAATTAATATATTAACTGTTGTGTTTTTTCCCCCTTTCAGGAACAAATTGGTCAGTCACTGCTGATTTAATGCCTACGTCTTCATGGAATGTTTCAAACGAACTAGACAAAGGTAAATGGAGAGAGAGAACAGAAAGACATAAAACCAAGTTTTAAAAAATTACATATTCTTTTTTACTTTCCTATCCAAATCAGAAAGTAAACAGGGATGGAGGGAAAATTAAGACGCCTTGTTTGCCTTGTAATCATTTGATGTGTAATTACATCAGTTCTGTGATTTTTGGAGAATGTTATCTTGATGGAATCCTGTCCCCACACCAACCAATAAAATGTTCCACATGGTGAAAATATTTCAAGATGTGAATTAAAGCAGTTTATGATCTGCCTGACATTTCACCTGGTGGATCTTAGGATCTAGACTCAAAATGAATAAGCATTGGCCAGAATCAGTTTGTCTGTATGTGTTTTACTATGAAATTTCAAGACATTAGAGTAACAGAAGGGGAAAATGCTTCTAAATGTTTGTAAGTAGTAATTACCTGAGAGTTTGTATTTCGCACTCCCTTTCATTTAATGAGTTAAGCAGCACAGATGATTTAAGCCAGATCATTCAGCCTCTTTTAGCCTTAATTTGAAGCCTGTGGCTGCATATTTCTATACCAATTTGGTGTCTCAAATACTTGTAGCTTCTTTTTTTTGGAGGGGGGGGGGCGGAGGGGTAGCATTGGTAGGACACTTTTAGTTGTTTGCCTAACACTTTCATTTAGAAGACCCTGTTTTCAGTTGCTTATAATTTTGCCAAACTTCTTATTTTCCCATGTCAGATGGTGCCATTTCAGTGAACAAAATTAGAGGAAAATACGTTGTTTTGCCCATTCTAAAAAAGGCACATCTCTTTCAACCACTTGTCACAGATTCACATGGATGGCAAAAGTTAAGTTCTGCCAAAATCTGGCTGCATTAGAAACCTGTGAAAAATCATAGTTCACATTTTCTCAGTAGAGTCTTGTTAGAGTTTGGCTGCTAAATCCTTCGAAGATTCTGTTGCACTGAGCATGCTCCAACCCCTCATAGCTGGTAGGTTGTGACTACATATGCTCCATCCCCTCAGAGCAATTGCAGATGCTGCATCACAGTGCTGCAAGGGTTGAGCATCTGAAAGGGAGAACTGCCAAGCAGCTGAACTTCCTAAGAGCAGGAGGATCTCTCTCACATTCTCTCAAAACTCCCCCTGTTAGCACCATAGCAGAATGAAGGAGAAAGAAGTCACCTTTGACTGGGATACAGAGGGGTGAGGAGCTGGTGCAGAGGGTGGCAAGAGCTATGAGAAGAGGGGAGAGGTGTACTGGAACAGGAACTGATGTTGTGGGAGGAGGACTGAGACAGGGACAGGCTGGAGAGGATATGGGTAAAAAGGATCAGGTTTGTTAGGGGGTCAAGGCAGAAGGGTTTTGTAAGCACTAAGGGGCAGGGTTCCTGTGTCCCAATATTCATTCTTTAGCTCTTTGCAAATCGCTGGGAAACCCACTGAAAAAATGTCTTTTTTTCCTCCCTCCTTCCAGTAGTTCTTTCACAGAGGACAGCAAGCTACTACTGTATGAGTTACTCTGTTAGCATAAGTGGCAGAGGCCTGTGTTATAGATTGAAAACAGTTCCAATGCTGCTGATGGCCTACTTGAAGATCAGTATGGTTCCACATGAAGAGATCTCTAGATCTTTTTTTTAAACCATAGGAAACTACATAGAAAAGATAGAAAAAGTGCATTAAAAATGTAATGGTCACAGGGTCGAGCTGTCAAAAGCTAGAAATTCCAGATTTATGGTTGTGTTCTGCAGCCTTAATTGGGCCTGTTGTATGTATGCATTATGATACAGCCTTTTATTAGGTGGTCCCTATTGTATTTTTCCTTAGGACACTTACACAGGATGGAACATGATCTCAGGATGAGTCAGGGGTGAAGGAGGCTGTTGTCTGTAGGACCCCAACTTTGTTGCAGAAATTGGAAGGTGTATAATGAATAATGCACAGGACCACAAGAAGAGTAAGCAGGGCCTTGTGGTTAAAGCAGTAGAATTCTGCCCCTTGGGATTGGGATTCTGTTACAGTGTCTGTTGCAAAGCTCTTATTATGCTCCAAGTCACTTAAATCAAACTTTTCACAGGTTGCACCCTCATTGTCTGTGTGCTGGGCTTGAAACACCTGGGATCTGATTTGCAGACAAGACAGCTGTGATCAAACCCATTTTGTGGTCACTGTTTTGATTGGACTTTTTTTTTAGCTGGTAGCAAAAATAAGTCTAGCTACCAGCCACTCTTCTATGCTAGGATTAACACGGATGGGAATTTTTTTTAGATGTCTGCAGGATGGACATGGCCTAGGACTCTTGGGCAATTTGTAGCCTTTATACTGAGATTCAAGACTATCTAATGTGATGTGATTTATACACTTCAGAGTCAGAAAAAAAGCATATGGTAGAGTTGCAGGCTACTTCACTGTACACCTTCTTCCGTCTCCTCAGCATGCAAATTACAGCTTTAGAGTTCGCATTTCCCAGTGTTGCTATCAACATTTCAGTTCCAGCAGGAGGTGGTGGTACGAGCCTTAATGAAGATGAGGCTCAGACTTCTGCGACTATTTTGAGCATCAGGTCGTTCTTCTACTCAGAGAAAGGTTTCTGTGATGGCGCAAAACGCTGGCGGTGGCCAGGCCCAGGTCCTCGGCCCTAGTGAGGGCTGGGTTGGGCCATTGCTGGTGGCTGAGACCCAGTTCCTCGGCCCCAGCTGGGGCTGCGTCACAGCTGGCCCCAGATCCCTGGCTCTAGTGAGGGCCGCAGGCAACCAGTCCCCAAGTCCCTGCCAGACTGGGGACACCAGCATTGGGACTTAGGCATGTGCCCAGTGCCAGCAATTCCACTGGAGCAGAATGTGGTTCAGTCCCATCTACACTGACAGTTCCTGTTTTCAGCTCCGCTTCAGTGGCACCTGTTAATAACACCCATTGCTGACAATGGGTAAAAAGTTCACTCTGCTAATCCACTTGGAATGCAACAGTTATCACCTGTTTGAGGTAAATTCTGCATTCCAAAGGGATTATCACTTCATCATTATCCCTAGCTCTTATTGTCATTTCTATAGAACTGTAAATTTACACAGGTAAAACATGGATTTGCAGGTGGAGATTAAAGCACATTTGCTTCCCCCAAAATCCTAAGGGCCTGATTCTGTAAATGTGCATGGGAACAAAGCAGTGCTTCTGTCTTGTATAGGATAAAAAAGGTGGGCTTTTTTTAAATGTTAGCTACCATGTCTTAACTAATGTGCTCTGCAACTCTAGCGTAAATTCGGGAAGTTGAACTGTAAGCACATGCAAGTCAGTCCAGTTGAAGCCTAGGAGGAGAAAATTGCATTTGCACCTCAGTTTCCACCTCACTAGCACCTAGGATTTAAAGAAATCAGCTGCCACCTGTCTTTCCTACCATCTGGCAGGAGGTCTCAGAAGTCCCAATAAAACAGATTTTAAAGCCTATGGTTCCCAGCCAAGTTTCCCAATTAAGCAACTGTTCCTATTAATTGGCTCTTACTGTACCTACTGCTGCTTGGAAGTTAACATCTCTTGCTTGAATATTTCTTTAATGTTTTGTTTTAATGCGGTATTAAACAATATTACAAAAACTAAACGAGTAATAATTTTAAAGATTCCTCCCAGCCTTCTAGCTTCTGCAGTAATTGATTCACAAGCGAGCCCCGTTTAAGTTTCAATTTCTATTAAATAAGCCGAATCGACAGCATTAAACGGTTGCCTGTTTATTCTTTTTAACAGGAAATGAAATTTAAAGGAGAGGCAGTCACCCGTGAAGAGCTGTTGAAAGCACCAATTGATGGGAGGGAGAAGGTGGTTTTTCACCAAAACCTTAAAACAAACAAACTACACATCATGATAAAAATAATCACTTTTTAAAAATAGCAGAATCTCAGCCAGTGCCATTTTTCTCTTTTCTTCTACCCTTCAATTATGGTGCCTTTCCTGCAGGGAAAGAATGTCATGAATGAAACTGAAAAATGTAAATGTGATGAAAAAGAATATTTAATTTAAGATGAGAAGAAAACTACTCCCTTGCACACTTCAGAAAAAAGGACTTTGTGGTTGGAAGACTGCATGGTCAGGAGATCAATAACAGGATACAAAGTCGTTCATCCCTTGGTTGCCAGTTCAAATATACTTCCAGTCAGGAGTAGCTGCAAGCTACCACCGTGAGAAGAGAGGTTTGCACATCTGTAAATAATGAGGGTGCTCTAGAGGGCACTCAAGAATATGTAGCGTAGTTCCTGGGTTTTGTAAGACCAGTAAAACGTCTTGTTCTTGTGTGCTGCAAATGGCTGCTTTTATTCTGCTCTTTACATCAGCTCATAATGACCACCACGTGATGGTATTTGTCTCATGGGTGAAGGAAGTTGGTGGTCTGAGTCCACCTTCTGATCAACACGTTTGGCACATCAACAAATCTGGACTGTTGCAACATAATATACCCGGTGATAACCAAGAGAGCCATACAGCACTGCAGCTTTTTAAATCTGTAGTCGCCTGACTGAATAGGTAGGGCAAACCAAGGAGAAGCCAGGGCACTACTGTTCCATGTTCTGCTGTCTGCCAGAGAGTTTGGCCTGCCTTCTTGTCACTGAGTGATTGTCTCCCTTCTTGGTACGACAGCCTGAGAGGTAACCGGAAAAGATCTCCAAGTGCAGAGACAGGGACTTGCAAAAGAAAGAGATTTTAGAGTGGGACAAGGTAGAGGAAAAGATACATTGGGGGAATGGGGAAAACAGAAGAGAGGGAGAAATGCTACCTGGGAAAAGGAAATCAGAGTTGGGTCAATGCTGAGCACTTTTGAAAATCCTCCCCATGGGGCGTTTGGCACTGTCTCAGAATCATGCTTTCCAACTAGGCTGAGCTGTAATTCTAGATACGGGGAGTAGCATTTAGAATGGGGAGCAGATTAGCGTGGGACTCTTGCACATACAGTCTAATTTTCCCACAACCAAGGAGTCCTATGGCACTTTTAAAGACTAACAAACTCGTTTATCACATTAGCTTTTGTGACGAAGTGGGATTTTCTCCTAGGAAAGCTCATGCGATAAACAAATTTGTTAGTCTTTAAAAGTGCCACAGGACTAACTAGACTAAAACGGCTACCCCTCTGTACTTTCCCCATGTTATTGTACTTTCCCAACAGCTCTAGCCTTCTCTATAATGATAACAGTGCTGCAGCTTCAGGCAACAGAAGAGAATATGTCTCCTGCTTTTCTTTGCCAGAACAATGGATTATTGTTCAGTTCTGGGGATTGGGAGTCAGTAATTCTGTGCAAGATACATAACCTTTCTGTGCCTCAGTTTGCCTTTCTGTAAAATAGGCAGTAGTACTTTGAGGTTGCCAGAGTAGTGGCTTGGAGAGAGAGGTTTGTAGAAGATTATAATTTAGAGACGATTCTTCATAAGGGACAGTGTTATGAACATAGGAATGTGGAGAAGTGCCTTGGAGGTGAAGATTGGGAACACAGCAGTTCACCAGCAATGCCCTTCTGTTTGTTTTATTCAAGTTTGGTTACTTTCTCATTCACTGGTTTGTTACTTAGTGAACCCCAACATGGTTACATGCCCGTGAATTTTTCGGCTGGGGTTTTTTTTTTCAGAGCACACCATGTGGAGGATGCTGTTTTGCAGAGCATGTTGCTCTTTCCCTGCTGGCGTGGCAAGGTCATGCAGCTAGGGGAAGACCCACACTCCTCCAGTACCTTCAAATTTAGCACTATTATGCCCCTGAAAAAAGGTACAATTGCACCTGATTCATAAAGTGATTGTGAGGCGGCTTAATGGACGTATAATATTTTGAGTGCCTCTGGTGAAAGATGCTGTTTCAGTGTGAAATTGGATTTAAATGGGGGCGGCGGTTGTTACTCTCTCTGGTGTGCTGACCTAATGCCAGGCCAGAGTTTTGGGTCAAAGTTTTCATAAGTGACTAGTACTTTGAGTACTTGTGAACACCTTGAAACAATTTGAAGGAACTTTATTTTGAGCTGAGCAGTCTCCTGAAAATCAGGCCCCTTAATGTGTCTCAAGCTGGGTGCGAAAAAGCACTGTCTCTTGTGAAAGCTCTGGCCTTGGATTCTAAGCTCCATCTTTTGCCTTTTGGACCCACAGAGGTCATCTTACAATGAGGTCTTAGTCTGATGCACACCAGTCTTCGAGGGAAAGAGTCCCTCAAAATGGGAAATACTTCCCCATTTCTGAGGCAGGAATTCAAGAACCTGGAGAAGAAACATTTTGATGAGCATCCGTTCCATTCCACCTTTCACATAGAAAATGAGCGTGTATCCACTTAGGGAACATGCTTTTAAAGTCATATTGGGGAAATTCTACATTCCTTTGCCAGGCAAGATTTCCTGCATAGGTCCTGAAAAGCTTGTTAATTACAGTATAACTTTAAAATAAAGTATTACCTCAGGGCAATTCTTGTCACAATTATAGCTTTAAATATAACCCCATTTGGATTTCCTCTAACTTTTCAGTTAAGAAGAAGAAGAAGAAGAAAAGTCATCAGTATGTTGTTGCACGTTGTTCCTTGCTGACAAGGCACTAACTCATAAAGAAATGATAGGTTTTTATGTAACTTTTTTGGGGGGGGGCCAGTATGAAGAAGAATGTTTTCACAGTTTGATCTAGCATTAGGGTTATAGATCCCTTACATGAGTGCTTCCATCTCTTGAGTTGGGAGTCCCCATATACCACCTCTGGGCTCCAAAATGTGACCTTTTATTACTTCCTCTTTATTTTTGGTCTTTGTCTTTCCTGTGTATTTTCCAATTTTCATTCCTTCCTTTCTCTTCCTCCAGTTCTCTCCCTCCCTTCCTCAACTACTCCCCTATTCTGATCTCTTTTTCTCATCTCAACTCATCTGTTGGTGGCTTCCCTCTTTTCTGCCCCACCAGCCCCTATTATCCCCAAAGATAATCTCACTTGCTAGAGAGACTCTCGCTCTCTCTACTAGAAAATATTGGAATTGTGTGATGGATTTTTCTTTTCTCACCCGCATTAGAATAGATAACTGATGTTGATGATCTTCATTCAGTTGCTTCTCCCACAAAATGCTGCACACAGAATAGAAAGAGCTGGATTTTTCTTTAATTGAATGCCTATTTATTTATAAGAATGGGGAGGATGAGCTTGACTGTGAAGAGGAGTCTGTCTGTGCCTAATACAGTAAAGAAATTGTTCAGGAGCAATTCATCCTTGGGCAATGATAACATCAGTGACACTGCCAAAGAAGAGTCACCTTTGAAATATCTGTCCCTCCTCCCCCTGCTTTAATTGTGGATATCATTTGACTTTTTCAAATGTTGATTGCAAAGGGACTCACTTCTGAGCCAGTCACAACCACTCAATAATGGACCAGAGGAGCAACTGCTGAGAAAAGCTAGGCCCTCCTCTTCCCGAGAGCCACACATTTTACCTCCACCACACTCTGCATCTTTGCTGGTTTGAAGACTGGGAATGGTCTCTGTCTGTTTTCATTTGTCGCCAGCCTCTCTGAGCTGTGCATTCCACTCCACGTACCAGCCAAGTATACCATTGTGCAGCAAGAAGCCTGAGTGACTGCCTCTTTCGGACACAGTAGAAAAGGAAACCATGGTTGGTCGCTTTTCTGTTTTAAAATGAGACACGGCTAGGTCAGTAGCAACAGAGCTTCTGCTCCAGAGCTTCTGCCCACAGAAGTGAAAGGTCTTCAGGGACAACATCCACTTGGTTGGCCATTAAAAAGTTTGCGTTGAGTAGGTAGGTCCATTCAGACTGGATACTCCTCTTCTCTATAGTGCTCTTTGAGATTTCTGCAGGGAAAGCTAATTTAGGGTGAAGTAATTGGAAGTCTTATTCTGCTACTCTGTTTTTTAATCACGGATTGTGAACTGCATTTCTGCAGAGTGCATGTCCAGTTCAGCTAGAGCTCAGGGGCCAAATTTTGCTGCATCTTTATCTTCCTGGGGGAACCTCATGAGGCTGGACATAGTGTCTTCTCTTCCTTCCCCTAGCCCATCTGTTGCTTCTCTTCTCCTTCCATTCAGATCTCTAAATCTCTGGAGAGCCTTCTTAAGCACACTGCCATGGAATGATGGAATCCACCTTGAGGGAAGTGCTCATTCAGTGTGTTCTCTCACCCGATTGGCCTTAGAAACATAATTTTGCCCAGAGTTAGTGATCAGCGTTGCAATAATATGATGGATGTTATCAGGTCACTGACTCCTCACAGTCCTGCAGCTTTTCAGTTGTGTTTTCAGTTTTCACAGGAAAGCAGTGGCCGGTGAATTTAGCAGCTATTGTTTATATATTCTTTGTATTTCATAGCTCATTTCTTTTGGCAACACGGTGTCACATATAAGCTATCTTGCTTGGCTTAGGAACCATTTTTATTTTCTGACTAGCAGTGGGCCCAAGCCACAGAATTCAAATTCTCCAAAGTTCAGAACTGTTCAGAGCTAGGGTTTTATTTTCAGCCCATTTCTTTCTGACAGACCTCATTTTTATTCAACTTTTATATTGTCATCATGCCTGTAGATCAATCAGACCAGGGCCTCTTTGTGCAAGATAATGTACAGCAGTGTTTCTCAGCTGGTGCCCTGGGGAACACCAATGCTCTGCAGACATAGAAAAGGTGTTCTGCGACCAACCCTGACCCTCCCCCATCGGGGGTGGCTAGTGGGGAGGGGGAAAAGAGCAATGCAGCCAGCAGACATGTGCCTGGGATATTTAAAATGCCCCAGCTGCAGCAAAGCTTCCAGACATGCATTGGTGTCTACCACTGCCTTGCTCTTTTGCTGTGGGTGGGACATTTTGAATTTCCTACCTCTGTTACCTTCAGCATCAAAATCGCTTGGACATAACTTCCACAGTAAGATTTTCTTTGGTGACCCTTACTCGAAGAATAGATAAACTTTGTTCGAACATGCAGGCCCCAAATTCCCATTATTACTTGAGAAATATCATTTTCAGTTATAAGTTGTGTGCACAATCATGTATCTATTTTTTTTAGAAATAAAAAGCATGTTATTTTCTTAAAATTGTATTTAATTTGATTTCTGGAATTATTTTCAGGGAAATGTGTAGTATGCAGATATTATGAACATTACAGCTGGTATATATCAGCTTTTTCAAGAAAATTTTCATGAGACGTTCTGCATAAAGTAATTACTACTTTGAGGTGTTCTCTGGTCTACTAAAGGTTGAGAAACACTGCTGTACAGACATATAATAATTGATAGTCTCCACTCCAGAGAGCCAGTTGTTTGGTGGCAAGAGTCAAGATATGTGGGCAAAAGAACATGCCATAGTCAACCAAGAGTTGGTTAATTTAGTGCAGGCTAAAGCTTTGGGTATTAAGGGTGTGTGCACCTTGAGGGACCCTCTGTGCATGGATCAGACCCTCCCCATGAGATGTGGAGGTTCATTTATCTCTGTAGCAATCATCCCACCTTAATCAAATGTCATAGGAGAGGTCACCATGAGTGAGAAAGAGAAGGGATGAGAACAGGAGGAGGAAAAGGGTTGGGGGGACACGTGTCGTTCACTTCTTGTCCCAATGCCTATACACAAGGCATGTTAATACAGCCCTATGCTGCATTGATTTTTCTGCAGAACACTCTTCATGCTGAGGATCCCTTTAAAAGGGGCACCCCAGAGCTAGATACAGGGAGCAAGGAGTTTGCTGGCGTTGTTTCAGAATTTCCCAGAGCCAATGCTGAGGTGGATGGCCAGTTGATGTGTCCTCATTTGGGGGGTGGGGTGGACCCCTTATTTTTCCCATGGTGAAATGCAAACCCCACCCATCCTACTGAAGAACTCAGGAGCAACCATCCCCTTTGCAAGTATGTCCAAGCAGGGTCACTGTCTGTCCATTAGTTTTCACTCCCTTTGATCTCAGTGAGAATTAAGGCCTGAGCAAGGACTGTATTAAAAAAGAAATATTTAATAAGGCCATGTTTATTTGGCTCCATGTCCTTTGGAGACATCTAGATTTTTCCCCTGAAATCTCTTGATATGAATTTGATTCACATGATGAAAGGGAAAGAATTACAGCCTTCATATTCATGCCCAATTTACCTTTTTATTTTCCTTTAATATCTGGGGATATTCAGTAAATCAACTTCTCTGGATGGGTCTAGGGAGTCCGATTCTATTTGTGGGGTCCCGTTAGTAGCCGAGGCAGTAAATTACTGCTACTTTGTTTGAAAATTTTTTTAGCTACAGTACATTAGCTCCTTTTGTTTGCTTTTCCACTGATGGAGTGTACATTTTTATTTGAAAATTGGTTTCTTGAATGTCTCATTTATGAATAATATGGGGTGTAAAATGTGAAGGTTGTAGAACAAAACCTAAAAAAGAGCACCCTCAGTAGCATACAGAATTAAAGTCTTTCACAAAATGTTTAACTTGTATTGGGTTTTTTCCTTTTAACCCTAGTGTGAGTAATGCAAGTCTGATGGTTCTACATAAGGTACTATATATAATAAACTTTTCCTGGGTCATTCAGCTATCTTTGTTTGTTTGAAAGATTGATAGATCACAGGGTCAAGGGACATGTTTTATTGTAAGTTTCTGTTCCAAATTTCCTGACATTTTTGGGTTTTTTTTTTTAAAAAAGGCCTCTAAAAGGCAAAGAAAAGGCTAATAAGAACCAGATCCTAAAGTGATTGTATGTCAAAATGTCAAAAATAACAGCTTTTCTTTGACTCTCTAGCATTAATCTTAAGGCACATACCTTTACATACACACTGTTTTTAATTGGTTGAGTTTTTGTATGTGACTATTTACTATAAAGTAACTTCTAAAGTGAAAAAAAAAATTCCTTGATGGTTTTTGGTAGTTTGGTTTATAGACAGATATGGATGTTTGCTTACCTATTCAGAATGACTTCTTTGTAATTTAAAATGTAGGGTCTTCCTACTTGTGCTATCAAACTAGATCCTAGGTAAAACAAAACAAAAACAAAACTTCATTTACCCTTTGCAAGTTTGCAATGTCAAAGCTATCACCAAGGAAGTAGACCTTAAACTTGAAAGTTAACTTATAAAAGGAAAGACAGAATGTGTATATTTTCCCAGGCACGTGGGACAGTGAGTTGCCCAACTCCCATAGAAAGTTCATGGGCATTGGGCATCTAACTCCCTCAGCATTCTTTGACAATCCCAGGTTGGTTTCCACACCATAGCATTTTGTTTTCATTTATCTAAAAAAACCAAAATTCTAGTTTGGTGTCTCTCTATCTTTCCAGACTACTATAACCTTTTCATGAATCTGATTTGTCTTGTGTACCCCCAGGTTTCACCTCATTTAAAAACTATTTGCATACGAAAGCAGACACAACGCTACAAAAGTTTCATGTTACACTATTGTTGAAATGTTGCTTAGATTCTAATTTATGCCATGTAATTATGAAGTAAATCAACTGGAATTTAAATATTGTATTTATATTGCAATACATAGAGCAGTATAAATGAGTCATTGTCTGTATGAAATTTTAGTTTGTACTGACTTTGCTAATGCTTTTTATGTACCTGTTGTAAAACTCGGCAAATATTTAGATGAGTTGATGTGCCTTCTGGAAGACCTCTGTGTACCCCCAGGGCTATGTGCACCCCTGGTTGAGAACCACTGCCCTAGGTAAATATTAAAGATGTATTCCATATTCTTAGAATATTTTGTATTAATTCTGAGAAACAATTGCAACACACACTCTACATCTAGAAAGTCACAAAGACTCAGACAGCAAAAGGAACTGTAAGTGTGGTGAGTCCCTTAGATGTTACAGTAAGAACCCCTTGGATGGTGCAATCTACCATAAATAAGGTCTGAAGGAGGAGAAAAACAATACACAACTCTAGAAGTTGTTCTGCATACAGTGTTACATACATGCTTTATCGACGACCTTATTTCAACAAACAAAAACAAGCTGGGGCAAGCAGAGCCAATAGTGAACTTCCTGAAGTCTCCACGCAGCTCTTGTGAAATATTTCAGCTCGGTCCTCTGGGCCTCTTTAACTCTCTGGTACGTTTCAGGCCGAGTTACAAAATCACAAAAGTACAGTATCCCTTCCTGTCTATGGTCAGTATTTTATAGTCATTGCTCAACTTTTATTCATTTCTTTTAAAAGTACAGAGCAACGCTTTCCCTCTGCCCCTTTAAAAACATGACTTCTATTGATCAAACCCACTAGTTTGGGCGGATGGGTATTCCCCTTTAAATACAGTAGACAGGCAGATGGCCAAAGAATAGGTAGAATCTTTTTCCCCATTGAGAAGTATGCTCTCTTCTTGTCTCCACACTCTGGTGAAAAATCCTGCTGGCTCCTTTCTTAGCATAACTGGAGTAATGTAAACCAAAGATTTATTGAGCAAACAATGGATCCATCCAACACAGTCAGACTGAGTGGGCTCCAGGTTGTTGTATCTTTGTCACAGTAAGCTAGTTTTCATGTAGAAATTTCCACCAATCTTTATGGATGAACTCTCAAGCGTAGTAGTTCTGATGCATGTGGTTATTGGTAGAATCTGATGAGACTAACATGGATAATCCAAGTCCTGTGGTACTTTTAAAGACTAACAAAGGTACTTATTGCACAAGCTTTCGTGGGTAAAATCCCACTTCATGCATTCTGCTAAATGTACGCCAGTGATGATTTCCTGCTTGGTGCTAAAAGTCAATTGAGGCAGATTCCCTCACAGCCCATGAGATAGCCAAAACGGCCATAGTGGAATGAGCTTTTAACAATTAAGACAAAGTCTTTCTTCTATTTAAGTTTTATTGATGCCCAAAAGTTTCCATGTTGCAGTCCCTGAGTGAGACACCGTGTCCCTCTTTATCATCAACCTGCACTGTAAAAAATAATTAGATTTTTTTAAACTCTTTGATTTAACCAACATAAAGCTTGATGATTAGTATGTGGGACCAGTTTTCAGACTTCATTGGTCAGGTAACTATTTTAGGGTTCTAAATGCAGATTTGAACGGTCATTGTCTATTGCAGGGGTTCTCAACCTTTTTTCTGTCGCAACAAACCTGACAGATGACGTTCCCCTGTGTGACATGCAACAGTCTGCCAATGGCGTGGCGCTTGGGCTGGGAACGCATGGGAAGCTGCGGCGCTCTGGGGGATGCAGCACTCCAGGACCTAGGTGGGGGCAGAGTCAAGTCAGCGCAGGCTGGTGCCCTGGCGACCTGGCTTGATGGGGCCAGGTTTATTTTTGTGGGGCAGGCGGTGCCTCCCTTCCCCAAGCCCAGGATCTCTGGGTTGCAGCCCCTAAGTCCCTTTACTCATCTGGCCCTGGCTGCTGCCTGTGTTGTTCAGCAGGCGCAGGCTGTTGAGGGCAACAGAGAGCAGTGGCCGGCAAGAGTCCCAAAATGGCTCCAAGCTGAGCTGCCAGTTTTCTGTGGCACACCTCCTGGCTATCTGTGAAGTGAATGGGAGAAGAAATGTAAGATCAGGCTCTGGGAGACACGTCACATACAGTGTTATTGAAAAGACTATCTCCATGTGCAGGCAAAATCCTTCACCAGCCCCAGAGTATGTTACAGCTTTAAGATGTGACTTGGAAAGGTAAGATGGAGTGACCATGGGGTTGCAGCGGAGATTAACATTCCTTGGGCAGAATGGCAAGCTTTTATTTTGAAAGCCACCTGGGCTCCACTGAAGCAGTAAAATACTTCAGAATTTATTATGACTGGGAAAGTCTCCTATTTAACAAAGTCAAGACATAGCTGTGGCAAAGCGTACACGTTTCTCCTTTCAAGATGCATCATGTGGTCTATTCTCTCTTTGCACAACTACTTTTAGAGCACAGCTGTCCTTATTCCATAACATCAAAACAGCACGAAGTTTCAATATAAAGGGTACCTAATATTTATACTGTATATGCAATGTCTTCAATTCATGGTCTTGGAATCATGAAGATGACTTATGATGTGTTGTGTTTGCATTGGCAAACGCTCAAACCCAGAAATATATTTCAGGCTAAGCTTTCCAGATATTATCTCAAGTCATTTAAAAGTTCATTATAGGGCACTCGCTAGTGCTGCTATAGTAAAGCGTCTGTCAGCATTTTTCAAGGGTTTATAACTCAGCCATTAAAAAAAAAAAAAAAAAAAAAAACCTCTGTAGGCTGAAACTTGGCTTTCAGGGTCTGGCTCAACAGCAAATTATTTTTACAGGTTAAAAAAAATCAAATGGAATATTTTTAAATTATTTGTGGATTGTTTTGAAATTTTCTATTTTTGAATCATTTTCCTCTACTTCTTTCACTTAAAATGTTTTCAAAAATTGGTTTATGTGCTGCTCTTCTAAAATATGGACAAACTTTCATTGTGCGTTAAACCTAGGAAAGGGACAGTTTTAACTCAGAATATCATCAGAATACTTAGCACTTGCCCAGTACAGCGCTTTCCAGCTTCTAAGTACTAAGTACTTTAAAAGCATCTAATTCACCTGTACAGGATCTATGATGTAAAGGGGGTTTATTACTCACACTTCTACAGTTTGAGAAATTGAGGTGCTTTTTTCTTTTTGTAGGATCTTAGCATGTTATTTGCATAAATGTTATGTGAATTTCAAGTGACTTTGGGGTCTCACTTGCTTTAGGCACTTTGAAAATCCCAACCCAAGTGGTTCATCCATGGCCACAGGAAGAATCCATTTGGAACCAGGATAAAACTCAGGAGTTCCAGGGTCCTAGTTCGGCCACAACCAGATCATTCAGTTCACACAAGCACAGTCATTACTTTTGCCCAAAAAATTCAGTTTCATTTTTAGTAACTTCTCCTATGTAGCAATGACGCTCGACATTAAGCCTCTAGAGGGCTGCTTCCTTACAGGAAAGACCATCAAATTAGCCATGGCACAACATGGCATTGTGCTGTTTCCCCCTTGAAATGCAATTGATGTGTAACAGCATGGCATTGTGGCTTCATGTTGTCATCACGCATGCAGTTGTTACCATCAGAATATTTCATCAGCACCTTTCAGCCTGCAGCTGAAAAGTACTGAAGGAGATATTCCTGTGAAGAAGGGCTTCTGCTTGTAGAAAAGGTGAGGTTAGGGAGGGCTCTGTTGGTGATGGAAAGGAAAGGGGATCAGATGGAGATGGTTTAGGAGATGCCTGAATTCAAGACGGGAATGGAGCTGTGTATACTTGTTGATCGGTGGTTATTGAAAGAGTGGGATGGAAAGAGCAGTGTTGGGTGGTAGAATAGGGAGGGAAATCTAGAGTAGATTTTATGAGTCCTTAACAATGAGTCCTTAACAATGAATAATAAAAGAAAATGGGACACACCCATCTATGTCACACTTCTCCAGTCTGAGTAAATTCAATCGTTCATGCCTTTGACATATGCTAGTGGGAGATTTTTCTTACCATATATCTCTCAGTAGCTGAGTGGGATTTTTGGAATTTTTGTCAGACCTTTATTTCATTTTCACTTACAAAGCTACTTTGATCTTTGTGAAACCCTCATTGCCAAACCCACATGAAACTTGCCCAGTGTCAAACTTTACTAGAAACTCAAACCGCTCTTCAAGTTCCCAATTAGCTGCAACCTCATCTGATTTACGGCTTGGATGCAAAATTTATGGATGTGAAGCTACACTGTGTTACATTCGTAGATTCACTTTTCATCTTAAGGTCTATGTGATATCTGGAAGGAAAGAAGCTAAGAACTAAAACAAATAGAAACCTTAGAAAACTATTGGAAGTTCCTCTATTTCTATTTGTAACTTCAGGTTAACCTTTCTGTACCTTTATATATAACTAGTACCATGTCACTGTGTATTACTACTACTACTTCTATAGACTGATTCTCAAGGCTGTTGAAATCTACTCAACACTCACTTCATTACTGGCATCTCATGCTTTGCTTCTTAAGAAACATTGTGTATGTGGTATTAGTTGTCTGTAGCATTGTCAGCAAGATGGTCACAAGGAAATTAATATTCTACTTTCTGACTATGTTGTACAGTAAAAGGCTAAATTGTTGCCTTTAAAATACGTTGAAGAAGTATATAGATCAGGGTGGTATGGAAACATTATATTGGATAATTAAATGTGGTTATTCAGCAGTTTCATACTATTAATGTGATTTTATTAAATGCAGATTGCAGTGAGAACCCAAGAATGTGTGAGCTGACATAGATTACACTTTCCAGAGACTTTAGTGAGACAGTGAGTCAGAAGTATTTCCAGTCATGAAGAGAGTCATGAAAAGATGATTAAATATGACATTAGGATTGTGTGAAGAACTAATTGGGAGGTGGGGGATTGAATCCACCTTCCCAACCCAGAGAAGCATATCTGTTACCCACCTTGGTGCCTTCTCTTATCTGTGGGCAGGAACACGGATTGCTGCCCCTTTGTACTCACACGTAGGACTTCCTGGCTGACCATATCCATGTCAGCATAGATCCAGTTGTCTCATCCAGCTTCATGTTTCTGTCAGCACATTAGAAGTTCACCTAATTGGCTCAATGAGTGTGTGGAGATTTCCTTATTGTTATAATTATTTTTCATTATAATAATGCCTGGGAACCAACCAAGATCAGGGATCCGTTGTGTTAGGTGCTGTACGAACAGAATATGAGACAGTATCTCTGCCTGAGGGGGCTAACATTCTAAAGAGTCAAAGGCAGGGGAAATGGGTGGAATGCATAAGCAGCGTGAACAGTATGTTCTGATACATAGCGGTGCCACAAATTTTGGATGTGGTTTAGTTAAGACAGTTTTAGCTGGAAGGAAAGGTGAAGGGAGAGTGAGGGGGCAGAGAATGTGAGCAACCATAATAGAAAGAAGAAATAATAATTAGTAATAGATTAAAACACATATGTTCATTGTTCTGTCATGCTGTAGATTGTATTTAATGGAGCTATACAAAACATATTGATCATTTCACCAGTAGTGAGTATATGCTGCTTTAACAACCTTTTCATTGGTTTTTAATGCTGAGATTAATCCATGATAATCAAAGTTTATTTTCCAAAGGGGTAGCCGTGTTAGTCTATTGTAGAAAGACAACAGAGTCCTGTGGCACTTTTAAAGACTAACAGATTAAGAGGTTTTGGTGCTGGTGCTGGAGTGCAAGTAGGAGATTGACTTTTTCTATGTATCTGTAGAATGGGTGCAGCATAAATAATGCAGCAGAAATTTCCCCACCTGTATGCTTCAGTCTTGACCCGAAGGGTTTATTTCCAAGGGTGAGAGAGAAGAAGAGTTCCTATGGTTCATTCATTTCTGGAACTTGCTGCTGAAGCAGTTGACAGGTGGTCATAACTATGGGGCACTAGAACCCAAGTTTGGCTTTGAATGTGTGACACTGAGGTGAAAAGCTGTGTATCCCATTACTATTACCCCAATCCATCTAGTTCTCTGATTTGAAAGGATTTAATTAAACCTGCAATACTATTAACAAGAAGTGGTATTTTTACTGAAAGGTGTTGGATAAAATAGCTCTTGACCAAAGAAGGCAATGTTTAGTAATGGATTAGAAAAGATGAATATGTGTCTAAATTTTTATTTAATAGTCTTCATCGCCAGAAAATTCAAGAATTCTTTATCTTATAATTACACTTATCATGCGAGGTACTTCAGACTGAAAACTTACTTAAACGTTGTACCCAGGATAATATCCTGAAATATGAAAAAATGTCCCCATCTCCCCCATTTTGAATTTTGGCCTTCTTCCTTAACACACATGAAGATTATAACATTAATGAAGCTTTATGAACATTTATGAAGATGTATTTCAATCTCTTTTTCTCCACTATTCTGCAGCTCATTTTAAAATTGCTCTGTTGTCTTTATTTTTTAGGGTCATTTCATATTTTGAATTTAGATCTTAGTACATAAAAGACTAGATTTTTAGAAGAACTAAAGACTAGTTTAATCAGCAAACTAAGGGATCAGCTTTCAAAGAGTTCGGCATGTTGAGTTCTGGACTCTTGAAAATCTGTCTCAAAGTGTAATTCTGGGAGCTGTTGTGTGATGAGCATCTTTGAAAAGCTGGGTGCTGAGCACTTGAAAACACGGCCTTAATCTTATTTGAAAATCTCTTGCTAATTGTATGGCTATGAAGTGAAATAAGAACTGCAACCAGGATCAATGAACAAATTACTCAATGCTTGGTCTGCTGAGTGAAGCAAAGTAATATAATGGTGGGGAAAGCGGGCAGAGAGAGAGAGTTCACGAAGCCCATTTTTCTGGCTATATATCTGTGGGAGAAAAGAAAGATTGCATGAAGTATAGTGTGTTTCTCTAAATAAGATACATTGTCTCTAGTGAGGGCACCTGAGCTTGTTCCTTTTGCTCCCACACAGCATAATACTGGTTATAATGCCGGCCATGAGAAACATCTTTATTAATGGCATGACATCTCGGAAGCACTGAAGTTTCATTGTCTAATTTTGCTTATACTCAGTTTTCTCATCTGCCTGCATAAGGCAAGAATGAGATTTCTTTAAAATGGTGTTTTGTAAGTTGTAATGAATTGTTAACCCTCTTTCCTTTTGCTCTTACTAGATTACTTCTTGACGCTTGATGAGCCTATGAATAATATAACCACCACCCTAGGCCAAACTGCAGAACTGCATTGTAAAGTCTCCGGCAATCCTTCTCCAACTGTGCGTTGGTTGAAAAATGATGCCCCAGTCGTTCAAGAACCCAGGAGGATATCTTTTCGAGCCACAAGCTATGGGTCCCGATTACGAATAAGAAACCTTGACACTACAGATACTGGCTACTTTCAGTGTGTTGCTACAAATGGCAGGAAGACTGTTTCCACAACCGGCGTGTTGTTTGTGAAATTTGGTAAGATTTCTCTCTCTTCAAACTTTCTGGTTAAACAATTGCTTATGAAAGTTGCCAGGTGAACGGTTCCGAAGACATCAGTCCTGTGAGCTGAAAAGGTTACAGGGTGCCCCCATTACACATTTGAAGAACAGGACCAATAATATGTTTGAATAATTTATTTGATGAATTTTACATGTTTTGTTCATAAATTATCCAGATTTTCTCAAATATTGTTTTTTCAAAATTATTCACTGAATAATGTCTTGGAATAATTCTTGGCTTTGAGGTAGGCTGTGGTATTTGAAAGTCAGGGTATTTTGTTTGGACAGATACACAGAATTTTCACTTTTACTTTTACTCCAGTAACAGACAAGTTGGTATATTTCTGTTTTCTGACAGAAGCGGACAATCTCATCTCAGACTTCTGGAGCAAATACGTAACAATATCAATTTTAAATCCATTTTCTGTAAATATTATGCATCACTCTGATTAAAATTTGCTGCTTTAGTGAGCATTCCTGCCAGTGAACTCAGTTGCTAGAATATTTGCAGGAAATGCAGAAAGCAGACACAAAAAATGGTGTAAAAACAGTCGAAGGCCCTGATTCAAAGCCAGCTGAAATCAACCGGATTCTATCCATTGACTTCAGTGGACCTGAATAGGCCTAAAGTGAATTCATTAAAAAATTCAAATGAATATTCACATGAAAAAATTACTCAAAGTTCATCCAATTATAGTTTCTTGGTGTTGCATGTTCAAGTTTCACATGATTGGATGTACATTCATAGCTAAGGCCCCAACTCTGCACAGCTCCATTCACAGAATCAGGATCTAAACTATTTGCTGTAGTCCTTTTCTCTGGCATTTATATGACAGAAATGGCCATTTTTTGCTATATTTTTGGGACACACTATTGAATTAAATATAAGACCCTGTGGTGTCCATTGTATTAAATGACTGATTTATGTATTCACAGAATCTCAAGAGGTTTTCTAGTCCAGTCCCATGCATTCAAAGCAGGACTAAGTGTTATCTGGGCTGAGATTGTATGTAACCTCTTATCGGGGTAAGGGGAAGATGTAAAACCTGGGACTGAAAGGACTATATTGAACTGTGTGTCAGACAAGAATGCACTTTTGAAATAAAGAGTGTTACATGAATTTCCTGGGAAATGTTGAGGGGCAGGTGAAGCTATGCCCTGAAAAGATGGCCATTGTCTGCTGATTATCTGTTACGTGAGGCCAAGATCAAAGGCCCAAACTGTGGGAAAGAAAGATTGAACTCTTCATGGGTATTCTGGTTCTGACTCTGAAACCATTATGAACTTGGGATCACAGGATGAACCCCAGTTGTGTGTTTTGAAGGACTGACACCAACAAGAGCCCGTGGCTGGAGCTGGGGTGACCCTCTGGGTCTATAAGCTTTCTAATATGCATGTAGATTCTTTTATTGTTCTGAATACATTTTGTCTGTGAAGTGCCACTTTAAGAATAAATTATAAAGAGCTGTATGGTAACTTTCATGACTGCTGGCAATTGCAACTATCCATAGCCTTTGGAGAGAGAGCAAAGCAGAGAGGCTGGCCTGTTGAGGCTGTCTGGGATATAACAGTGTAGACAGGGAACTGTGCAGCCTGAAGAACCTCTGGTCAGGAGGGAGAGAGATGCAATTTTCCCCCAAGAGAGGTCATGGCTAAGGGACTGGAAGCCTGGAGTGGGTGTCCTTGAGGAATCCCAAAGGGGGTTACAGGTGCAGTTTCCCTGAGTTGTAACAATTTGTTACACAACTTCTGTTCTATGATGCAGTTTTGTCTTCGGCTTTTTGA
The DNA here is from genome assembly GCA_007922175.1 of Pelusios castaneus. Classification (NCBI taxonomy): domain Eukaryota; kingdom Metazoa; phylum Chordata; order Testudines; family Pelomedusidae; genus Pelusios; species Pelusios castaneus. The sequence goes on along the minus strand of ML685778.1, from coordinate 10,389,079 downwards.
ACCTGAGAATCTTCTTCTAAAATAAACAAAGTACATTCCATGTGATATATCGTTGCTTTCACCTTTCAAAAGTCTGCTAAAACTTCCTGTTAGTTACCCCTTCATAACTAATCTCCGCTGTTTTTATTCTCTTATTTCACCAGGTCCTCCACCAACAGCGAGTCCGGGATCATCGTAAGTTGTTTCATGTCAATGATACTGATTTAGTAATTCTGGATTTGAGCAGTCAAACATTAACTCACCATTGTGTGTGATAGACGCAGTTGTACATTGTGCTTAAATTCAGATAATAAATAGTAACAGGATAACTGTACAATCTGCTCCATAGATACATTTTCCCACTACGATACTTACTACTATTTCTTATCCCAGACTACTTTAATGTTCTTTTTTTAATACTTTGGATTGCATGTGTGTGTTCGCACAGGAATCCCATTGATTTTAGCTGGCATCTTGAGCATGGAATCTGGTAGAATATGGCCTTAGTATGTGTCAGAGCCCAATCTTGCAAACCCTTCCTACTGGACGCAAGTCTTACTACAGGAAGTAGTCAGACTGATACTTCAGGAACTTATGGTAATAAGCTTTATGCCTATTAGAAGTATTCATAGGACCAGGTGCCTAAGCACAAAACCTGCATTGGAAGTGGTGTTTCATTATGTCATGGCCATATTACATACTGGAACTTAGATCCTGGCACTGCAGTTGGCTTCACTCAGGTGTACTCTGGTATCTGTAGGCAACGCCATTGCATTCTGTAGTTCTCCCTCACATACAGATGCTCCAACATGGATCCAGTTACAGCATAAATGATGCCTGTTGCTGTTGATGTATTATCCCCCTAACTTTTTCTTCTCAAAAAATATCCTCAACTCTTCTACAGTTGAAGTCAAGTGGCTGGCCTTGTATTATGTGTACAGTTTATTCCCTGCCTACACAGGAGGAACAAAGCTGAAACCAGAGCTGTTGTTGTGACATTGAGGAACCTGCATTGATGAAAAAAATAGAAGTAATAGAACCAGAACAAACACTAAGCCACAACATAGATTTAGTAGGGATGTGAACTCTTGAGGCTGGTGAGTGTTCCTTGTGTAAAGGTGGTCAGGTAACCCTGGATGTATTGCAGAGATTAAATGCGATTGTTGCAATCTGAGGAATGCCTTTAACCACAAAGTGACGTGCCCTCTAATGGAACATCGCAAAATGTGTCTCTGTCATTCTTTCTGAAGGTAATTTAATGAAAGCGCCTTGATTTGTTTAGGAAGGAAGAGCTTTTTGTTTCCATTGACTTCTTTTGTAGCTTTATGACCTTGAGGAAAATACTGTTAGATACTGTTACGTGCCTGTTAAATCCCAGTGCTAGGTAAGGTTGCTTCTTCTTTAATTTAGGAGACTTGATTAGTGACTTGCAAGACACAACCTTCTGTACTTTTGTGGTGGCTTCTATTTAAAAGAGATTTTGGGGTTTGAGTGAGTTAAACCGGGTGTTACTGACTGGTGACAAAAATGTGCAAGGAAACAGATGGAGCAAAGAAATAATAAGAAGAAAGGCCAGTTTAACTGTCTAGGCCATTCAGAATTGCCATAAAATTTTAAGTCAAATATATTTGGGGACTTCTCCCAGCCTCTCTCTCTGTGATAGCTTCTAGATAGAGCTCAGCTCGCTAAGGATCTCCTCAAATCACATTTAAATAAATGAGAATGTTCCAACCGATTTCAGTGAGTGCTTTCTGAGGTCTAAGAGACTAATCCAAAACCCACCGACATCTTTGGAATGACAGTCACTAGAATACATTAGATCAGGCACAAAATTAGGTTTGTTGTTTGCTCTTTAATAAACCAAGGATTTCATTTAATTTTCAGCAACACATGACCCATTATTTTGGATGTGTGTGAATACAAAGATTTTTAAAAGAGGAAATTAAAGGGAGATTTTTTTCTCCGTTTGCTGGGTTTTTATCTGTGTATTATAATTTTCTAAATAAAAAATGCACTTAAGTAATCACATTGCATTACTCAGAAAATTGTAGTTTGACTCTTCTGAGGGATTCCATGGTAATGCACATTGTAGAAAAAATGAAATATGAACAGTAAGTAAAGTGAACTTTGTTGCAGAATATTTGTGCTATATGGAACCTAACTATATAGTCTATTTATTAAGGGAGCAATTAAGATACTTACAAAAAAGGAATGATAAATTGGTAATCTATACTAAGATAAGACCAAACCTCAACATGGCATGTCCTGACCACAGCAGGCTAATTTTGCTGCCAGTAACATGAGTGCAACATTCTTGTGAATGACAGCAAAGTTTGGTTCCAAGAGCATTAGCTTGATAACTAATGGAGAAAAATATCATGATGGGAAAAATAAGGAAAAAGAAAAAAAAAGAAGAGGTGTAAACAAGTAGACCCCAAAATCAGATCCAAGTTGTTTTTTCTTATTTTTCCTAACATTTTTTTTCAAGAAAATTGTTTAACCTATTCAAACACGTCCCTCCCATTGCACGCAAGCCATTAAACAAATTGGCTAAAAGTGAATTAGACTAAAATTCTAGCTCCTCTTAGGGAAGAGCTGGTTTCAAAAGTAAGTGCACAGTGCACAAGGGTAGTGCCATGTCTCTTGCCTGATGCTGTGATCCGCAGAGTTAAAGAACACAGGCAGTGCAAAGCTCCTGTTCAGGGACATGGAGCATTTTGTCCAGTAAGATGAACTTCATGGCTGCATATTAGTTTGTACAGAAACAGAAATGGTCCAGGGTTGTAGGTGGTGTCACCCAAAATATCAGACAAAGACCAAGGTTCTCTAGCCAATCTCCTCTGTCATCCTTTCCCATTGAGTACATCTGGCCTCAGATTATTAAATCAGCTCACCACCATGCGGTTCTTTGGATTTGTCATTGCTGTTGGATGCCCAGAGAGTCATGATTGTGAGTAATGCCTACTTCCAACTGTGACTGGCCAGAAAGTTGAGCTCTGTCCTATCTGACTCAGAGCTGTGAAACTGGGGTAGTAATTTGGTTAACAGTCCAGTTCACTTTGAGTTAATGTGATGTTAGCGAGTTCCAGTGGAGGCTTTTTCTTTCAGATGAGATATCGAACTGAGGTCCTAGATGCTTGGGTCATCTAGGTCATGTGGAAGGAGTTTAGTCCTGATATTCTGGCCAAATCAGTTTGGCTGTAGCTGAGTCAATGCATTCAGTTTACCTAAGATCTCCATGAAATGTTCTTCTCCCCTTTCTGTCCAGAACTGTTGTGTAGTGTTGTTCTACCCTGATGACCAGTTAGCCCGTTTCACTGTATTTAGTGGTGATTGTCTCTGTGAATCAACATTAAATTGGAAAAGTATTTTGAGATTCTTGTGGATAAAAAGTGCAATATACATGAAATATTAATTCAACAACATTTGTTTGATCTAATTGTGTGTCTCCCTTCACGCAGAATAACACAAACTGCACTAGTAACAAAATAGATTGAGGATAGTGATATGCTTTAGTGGCTATGCCTTCCCCTGTTGTCTTTATTTATCTTCCTCAAGTTGCCTGGTCATTCATTTGAGGGCAGGGTTAAAAAACCACATGCTCAGCACTTTTTCTTCACATAATTTGTAAGTGCATAACTCCACAGTGATGTGGTACCAAAAAAAGGTAGCCCAAATTTAAGAACTGAAAAAATAAGAGAGCTAGAAAGCTGTTTCTGTAAAAGATGGTAGCAGTAATAGATGTCGTGATAATTTATGCATGCTTTACATTCTTATTCTTTCTGCTTTCATGAACAAATTGAATGTTCACTTTGGTTACTGCCAAATGCTTGTAATCATTCACTAAGTTCAAAAGCAAATAAATAAAAGAAAACCCCAATAAGAGCATATAACTGCAGGTTATAAGCAAACAAAGAAGCCAGGGTACTTCTGTGCTAACACATTGTGAGTCCTGCCTCAAAATTTCCTTTCTTTCCCATTTCAGTCTCTTATTTTAACACAGACTCAAAAACCCCTTATTTGAGATGCTCTAAAGATACATTCCTGCTGGCTCTGGCTTTCTGCTGTGCATACACTGGTTTGTAAAAGAAACTTGTATTTTAAAGAGTTTAAGATAAAGGTTTTTAGCGTTTACATAGGATCTCTCATTCTGAAGGAAGGTACTCTGCAAATAATACACACCCAGCTACTGAAATGCAGCCACCTCTAGTGTTGGAGGCAGGCAATTCTGCCAATTGTAAGTGGGCATTCAAAGAAATGCCAACCTAAAAAAGCCAAAGGATTGTTAAGGTACAAACCGAGCAAACAGGACCTCAGTTGTTAAGGTCTCCTGTGTAACGCCTACACATCACAAACAGCATGGGGCTTGGTTTTCCTAGGAAGAGTAAAAATAATAATAAAGCTGTTGTTAACACAGAGCCTAGATAACCAATGTAACCTTCCAGTAGCACATTCCACTGGAAGGTGCAGGGCAGTCAACATCCTATGCTTCGCTGAAGCGGACAAGGTACGTCCTAATAGAAAGCTTACTGGGGGCTAACATTCTGCACAGGGCACACAGATGGAACCCGATATCTCTCTCCTCAGAGTGCCCCTGCCAGCTAGAATACATATCCTACATGCCACCAGTTGCAAGCCAGGACCGTATGCTGCTGCACTGTGTGCTGCCATGGTTCCCAGGGCTGTGCTTTGCAGCTGGCGAGGCAGAGTATCCGTCTTTGGGAGCGTAGACACAAACGCTCTCCCATCTAACCTGAGTAGTAGGCTCTGGAGGTACATCGAGGAAACCTTTACTGACCTAAATACAGATGATTTTTTGACAATCACTGCTTGTGTTGATGTACTTCTAATGAATGCAGAGTAAAGAGCGTGCACAGCGGGGACCGAGACAGCAAGCACCCCCACCCCGGACAATGATATTTTAGCAGGAGCCATAGCTGCACGAAAGAGAAACTTACCGGAACCCCCCTCTGCCGCCTCAGAGGACACGCTGCAATTCATGTCTTGGGTGGCCGTCTTAGTGGGGGTGCAGAAGAGCTCCTGGCTACACGCTGTTGCGCTTTCCTCCAGGTCATCCTCCATCTCCTCCTCCTCCTCGATCATGTCCTCATCCTGCTCGGGTCTGGCATTCACTGGATGAGGGGGGGCCAGGTGCGCGTCTTCCATGACGGGCCGCCATTGCTACTGATGATCGGAGCTGCACTCCACTCCATGAGGAAGAGAACAGGAAGTGAAACAGACGAGAAATTCGAAAATCCCGGGAATCTGATCAGGGCGGGGACTGTTTCGTCACGGCCACAGAGCTGGTGGGGGGAAGACCAGAGAGGACGACTTTGGAATGCTGGGACACTTCCGGAGGTCAATCATTGCGCGGTAAGCGTACGCACGAGTGGAAAGGCGCAACAGCTGTTCCGCGTTAACTGCTAACACCTTCGTCGAGGTGGTTTTTGTATTACGCTCCAACAAGGCAGTTAACGCGCAACAGCCCTATTGCACGTGTGTACGCTGTTGTTGATATCGCGCGGTAATGATTGTTAATGCGCGATAAAGTGATCGTGTGTACAAGGCCTAAGTTACTATTGCTGTCACTGTTCTAAAAGGCTTTAAACTGGGAAAGTCAGTTGGGATTATGAGCATTCAGCATCTGCCGGGCAACACTCCAGCACACTCAAAGCAATGTCCTAATAAAGCCTAAAAGACGCTGTTGTGCATCACATTTGAATAAGTCCTCAGACATGTAGAGAGGCTCTAAGCCACCCGTCTACTCCCAGAACTGTGGGTGTAAGTATGCTTACAGATATGCATTATTATAATACTTCTTGAAATATCTCTTAGTTTCCTGGCCCATTCCGTGGTCTGTTCCTTTAAGGGCCCCTGAACTGTCTTACCCACTCAATCTTTGAGCTGTTTGGCTGCTGCTGTGATAGAGAAGCAGACAGGGAAGAGACAGAGCAGCTCATTACAGTGGCAGCCTTTGGAGACATGGCACAGCAGATTCCAGGAGATAAGAGGATTTAATAAAAGAAAAAGGGATATTTGAACCCTGGAAAGTAGTTGAATCCCTGGCCACCTCCCTTGTCAGGTGATTTGCTCCCTTTTCTCACTTCTCGTGGTTTCCATTCCTTGGAGTGATCTTTACGCTGGTCCTGATTATGTACTTGTTCACTCCTGGATAACTTAGGAGTAACTAATGAAGGCAATGGAGATGTAACACATTTACACTGGTGTAACTGAGAGCAGATCTATGCCAGTGAAGTTTCATGGGGGCTAAAACTGATGTAATTGATAGGAGAATTGAGCCCCTAATAATGAGCTCTTTTACCTAGTAATAATGCTTCTTTCTTAGGCCTTGTACACACGATCAGTTTATCTCGCAGTAAAGCTCCTTACTGCGAGATAGCAACAACAGGGTACACACGTGCAACACAGCTGTTGCGCTTTAACTGCCTTGTTGTTGCGCAATCCAACAACCACTCGGACGAGAGTGGTAACAGCTGTTGCGGATCATCTCTTGCGCCTTTGAGCTCGTGTGTATGCTCACAGCGCAATGATTGGCCTCCGGAAATGTCCCAGAGTGCCAATCAATGCCACTCTGGGACATCGGAGCTGTCAACATGTCAATTTCACTGCTCTAGCTGAGCAGTGAAATTGACATATGGGCTCCGGCAGTCAGCTGCAGCCGGCGCTTTAAAGCGCCGGCTGCAGCTGATTGCCCCCAGCCGGGGGATCGCGTGCCCGCAGAAGCTCCCCCGGAGCT